>CM014274.1:49242494-49343192 GCA_004135705.1 Alloteropsis semialata | reverse complement strand
CTCTCTATCTCTCCCAACTCTCGTCCCCATCTCTCGGTGAGGAAGATGACCGGCATAGGAAGCATCAGAGGTACCAGCAGGACAAGTCCGGCAAGTTCTGCGGCCTAGATTTGGACAACAAGCCGGTGATGCGGGCGGCCGCCGCCAGGAAGAGGCCTCTCGAGGGCTCCGACACCGGCAAGGCCAAGACGCCGGACACGCTCACCCCCTCAGTGAAGAGGGCCCACGGCAGATCCGGCTCATCCAGCGGCGGCGCATCCAAGAGGCCCCGACGCTCCAAGGTGGAGGCGGACGACTCCGCCGACTACTTCGGCTCCAACGATGAGGCAAGTATCTGTGTGTAGAATCATTGAATTTGTAGTATTTGTGTACAATCATTTATTTTGTAGTATCTGTGTAGAATCTCTGTCTATAATCAATGAATATGTTCTAATTTTAGTCTGTAGTATCTGTGAAGGTGCACAAGTGATATCTTTGTGTAGAAGAAGTGTAGGAATCTCTGTGTAGAATCAATGGATTAGTAGTATCTATGTACAATCAATGAATGAGTAGCATCTGTGTAGAATCATTGAATGTATAGAATCATTAAATTTGTAGTATCTATGTACAATCATTGATTTTGTAGTATCTGTGTAGAATCTCTGTGTACAATCAATGAATATGTTCTAATTTTAGTCTGTAGTATTTGCAAAGGTGCACAAGCGATATCTCTGTATAGAAGAAGTGTAGGAATCTCTGTGTAGAATCAATGAATGTGTACTATCTGTATACTAACTCATCAATTTCTAGATGTAGAAGGTGCGGCAGCTGGAAGATGATCTTGTACAGGTGATGTCCAGGGAGGGAGATATTGAAGATATGTTGATAGGCTTTGAGGCAACTGAAGACAACAACAATCAGATGCAGGAATTGATGGTGAAGAAGATGAAGGAGCAGGAAAAAGATCAGAAGAGCTTCAGACAATAGATCAAGGAGCTAGCTATTGAACAGAAGAACTGCAGACAACTGGCAGCAAACCTAGAGAAAAAAAGATGAGGGAGCTTGAAGAAAGGCACAACAAGCTCTCCAAATGAACTATGCAGCCTGCTGTCTTCTATTCTATAATATCTAGGTCCTTTGTTCTTTTGGTACTGTGAAGTTATGATGGGCATATGTGGCCTGGAAAAAACTTGAGCTGAATGTGTGTACATATGCAATGTGTGGTATCTTTTGGTGGTCTGTAGTGAACCTTTGAATGCTACATATGATATGTATATATTTCTGGTGTCATGTAAGGTTTATCACATTTCATCTTACATATGTCACATATATTTCTGTGTAAAAAATTGTATTTAAGTAGCCTGAGCCACAAAAGTGTTGTAGTAATCCTAATTGAGAAATTGAACCCAATTTACACAATAAAATATCATCATCTTCAAGTGAATTGACGGGAGCAACGACTCCATCACCTATGTATGTGTCATCATCTTCATCGTCGTCTTCTGGTATGTCCACATGATCCGGTTCAGGCATGGGTTCAGCAAGCGCCTTTGCAAGTACAGAAGCATCACCACTTACCCCTTCCACGTCGGTCCTACTCCAATTTGTCAATTCCTCGTCTCCGTCGTTGACAGTAATATTTTCCACTCCAATGACAACCGAGTCCACATCGGCCTCACCAACATTATTATCAGTGTCCTCTCATTTAGGCCTGGCAAATAGGGTCCTAGGTTTCATTATGAGGACATTGCACCAATTAGCTTTCTTTCCACATTTCAAATAACACATGTGTTTTGCTTGAATCGCTAGTATGTATGGTTCATCTGAATAGTGAAATCGAGAGGTATCAATATCGAGGATCCCAAATTTATCTTTGTTGTACCCTCTGGATTGGTTCGAAGTTGGTGCCGGAACATCATATCATTTGCAGTTCCCTCTGCATGTTGCTTCCTGATCTACACTCATATATGTTCTCGACAAATTATAACAATATTCAACTGTGATGCATTAAACTGAACGCAAATATAAATGACTCACCTTATGCTCGAACCAGTCCACAAATTCTTTCTTGTGCCTTGTTTCAACATTCTGCAGGATCTTTTTCCTCAATTCGTCCATATGCTCACTTCAACGAAACGAAAATGAAACAAAAACTTATCTCAGTTAGATAGTGAATGCATTATTAGAGATAAACTCATAAACATGTAGATTACTTTATCCATGGAATGGCCTCATCACAGTTGGTTATTATGTAGTGCCTCATCCTCTGCAGTTCATCATAAGATGTTGTCTCCGTAATATGCCTAGAAGATTTCTTTCTATCACAGTCCATGCTCGCAAATACACTTAGACTAGCAGGTGTTTCACTAACAGTGCTCCTTTCTTGACACTCTGGCCGATTCAGCTTTGTAGCAATGCCTTCGAAGAATCGAGAACAGAATGTATGGCACTCCTCCGAGATGTATCTCTTAGCTATTTAACCCTCCGGGGAAGCTTTATTCCTCACATAGCCCTTGGGGGTATGTAGGTACCTCTCAATTGGATACATTCATCGATAATTAACAGGGCCTCTGAGTTTAGCCTCCCGAGCAATATGAACTGGCAAGTGCATCATAATATCAAAAAATGCTGGAGGGAATACCATCTCAAGCCGACAAAAGGTCTCTCCAATCGAATTGTTAAGTTGTTCGATCTTAGTATTGTCAAACATATGGAGTTAAAAAACCTGCTGAGCTAGATCAATGGGATCACAACATCATCAGGCAATATGTGGCACACCGCCAAGGGTAAAAGTATTTGTAATATAACATGATAGTCATGACTTTTCAGCCCAGCAACCTTGCAACCACTAACATCAACACATCTTTTTAAATTTGAGGCATAACCATCTGGCATCTTAATACCATGAAGAAATTCACACAGAATTTTCATCTCATAATCATGCATGGCTGCCATCAGAGAACTCTAGACAAAATGAAGTGTCACTGCAGGAAACAGTAGGCAAAGGGCCAAACACACTCAGCAAACTGTTTGCCGAGGGCCGCCCTCAGCAACCATCACTGGGCAAGCATATACCCGGCAAACAACACTTTGCCAAGTGGTTTTCGTCGGGCACTCGGCAAAGACTTTGCCCAGTGTTACAATGACACTCGGCAATAAAAGATGAGAACATGGAGAATGGATGAAGAACGTTGACCGCTAACGGAGGCTTTGCCCAGTGCCGCAAGAAACACTCGGCAAACACATGGGCTACGACGAGTGCCGCAAGAAACACTCGGCAAAGCCCATGAGTTTTCCAAGTGTCTTTACCAAGGCACTCACCAAAGCATTCACACTCGGCAAAAATGTTCCAGAAAATGCCAGTTCAAGCGTGTTTGTTGAGTGTCTTGGTAAAAGCACTCGGCGAGTGTAACACTCGGCAAAGTGACCAAACCCAACCTTTTCTATTTGTTTGGTCGCATATAATGTATTCCACTCAAACAAACATCACAACCAGTTCACATATATCACAATAAGCATCAGAGGCAGTTCATATAGATATCGACAACACATAGATAGTCACAACCACGAATAGTATAGGTTCATTCACAACCACTACTAGTCACAACCACAAATTCAAAAATAGTCTCAAGTTCTCTATAGATGTAAGTAAAATCATAAATCACTGAGGTGGCGGGTAAAACTGCGACAAGTCTTGGTCATGAGACACATCATTCGATGCCTCCGATTGATTCTGCACAAAAGAGAAGACATTGCATGTGTGAGACAAGATTTACGACAGAAATGAAACTGCAATGTTGTCAAAAGGTGACTCACAGGAGTAAATGATGCAAAAGGTAGTGGGAATAGCATCGGTGGTGGCACGGGCTGACCCATCCTCTCAGAAACACTCTGCATATACTAAATCATCTGCTGCATCCTCATCTGATCGACCTGCCATTCGGCCTCATGCCTTGCCTCCATCTCCTCCCGTCTCCTCCTCTCTTCTTCTTCCTGGGCCTACAATATTTAATTCCAATGTTACAATGCAAATCAAACATATGTAAAAATCAATGAATGAGTACTAAAATAGAAATAACCTCGAGTGCCTCCGTCCGGAAGTGTGCAGTGTTTGGCCGTGGGCGTATGGCCGAGCTTGAGCTCGTTCTCCTTGCTCAAATCTGGGAGAGGGTGGGAGTAGTGGTCGTGTCGAGTGTGTTATCGCCAATATATTACCTCCCATGCTTCTTGCCTCCTTCCACCCCATGGCGACTTCTCCATCAAGGTCCTAGGTGCTTGGTCATGAAGATCCGTTGGATCCTCGGTATGAACGAATGGTACCATAGGATTTTCATGGGGATTGTGAGCTGCCTCTTATTACCATCATGAGAGTCATTTTCAGAAATAAATTCATGGATCAAAAAGGGTCTTAAACACACATGGAAGGCATGGAGGATCAAAGAAGTTGATTAGGGGTCAAGTCCAAGTATTCCCCATGTACTCCACCAGGCCACCATGTCGCTTTTGGCCTAAGGAATCACGTTTTGGAGTTGGATTCGGACTGCAGCATTGGGCCAACTTCTGACGGCCTCCACGACTTCATCCGGGATCCATTTAGGCATTCAAGTACTCTATGGGAAACAGATGAAGTCTATTTTCCAATGGATTTGGCCTCATATCTATATCTGCTCAGAGTCGCCCGAAAATTGTCAAATTACCATTGAGAGGTTTTTCTATCCAGGGTGTTGCGCACCTGGTTTTAGCCCGATGGGCCGTGTATCAAGTTGGGTCCATTATGGATGCGTCCTAGGGTTGGAGTTCGACCCCAACACCTTATGGTCGACCTCCGCACATCATATACCCCCTTAGCAGCCACCAGAACACTTGGGGTTTGTTTAGATGTAAGTTTAGTCATTGCTACTTCCTTGTAGACGCATGTGTCGGCTAGACCATTCCTTCTACTCGATTTAGAACCCCACCTTTATGATTTCAGATTGAGTATCATCTCCATATTTGCAATTGAGTTGCTTGTTCTACTTGTTCTTGCTTGTTCTTCGATTGCTTGCAGGAATTACCCTCGTGGTTTGGTTGATCCTGCTCCACAAGATCGCGATGACCGCTGGAGTTGGTGTATCGGTTGCTAAGGCGCAACATACTTGGATGGTTGTAGTCGGTCTGTGAATGTCTCTCCAGTCCAAATCAAAGTTATCCATCTCCCATCGAAAGATCGGGCATAAACCCTAGAGGGTTCACATCAGATTTTTAAAGGGGCTTAATACTAAAATTCAGGATAGACTATTACATGAAACATATGATTCTCAATCTTGTTTGGTTGATCTTGCTTCAAGAATTGAGATACAACTTACTAATGATTTGAGTGAAGAGAAATTACCTGTATTATTGCCCACTTGTGAAACAAAAAATTATATGGATGTGAAGCCTTTTGTTATGTGTTCTACTATGAATAACTTGGGGCAGCATACAAACAAATTAATAGAACACCCATCAAAGGAAGAGAGTGAAGGTAAGTCTGTTTATGCTGAACTTAATGATGCGAGTGGAAGAGTTCATCATCTAATTGTGCCTCCATGTGAACCTATTCCTTTGGTGCTGAATTTATCATCTTCTCCCACTAGTTTAGAGAAATCATTAGTGGAATATGCTGTTGATTTACCTTTGCCAAAAGATGAATTATGTGATGTTCCTCGTGATAAAGAGGACTTGTGTGCTGATGATTTCTTTACTCCTATATCACATTTAGTGAATAAGTGTGATACTTTTGGTTTGGAAGCACACAAATGCACTGAAAATAATCTTTTTCATCCTATTACTTGTGCACAAGATGAACTGAAATTATTATCTTCTTTAAATACTTTGGGTTATAATGAATTTGATATTCTATGTGATCTAAACTATTTGAAGAAACTTTTTGCATATTCTGAATTGGCATGCTTGACTAATCATACATTTCACTTTATTGGTAATTATAATTGCAAAGGAAAATATTTGGTGCATAAAGTTTATATTTGCTCTAATCTGAAATATTCTTTTGGGCTACAATACCATGATAAAATAGGGGGCTGTACTAACACTAATAATATCTCGCAAAGTCTTCCTAGTATTTTTCTTATGCAAAAGGGACAGCCCAAAGAAGGGGAGCATTGTTGGTTCTCGCTGTGCAGCATAGCCGTCGCTCTGTGTCCCAACATCAAAGCATCAACCTATGAATGCCATCGGAGCAAGTCAAGGACGACTTGCAGCCAAGAAGGGGAGAATGATGAGGACATCCCCAGCTCAAATACAACCACAATGGCAACTTTTGATTCGAAGATGAAACAATTCCTTATAATGATTGTATTTGATACATTTGATGAATTGATGCTGCGCCACGATGTATGTTCATTGTCATTTTCAGAAATACATTCATGGATCAAAAAGTGTGTTAAACACACATGGAAGGCATGGAGGACCAAAGAAGTTAATTGGGGGCCAAGTCCATGTATTCCCCACCTCCTCCACTAGGCCACCACGTCACTTTTGGCCCAAGGAAAGAAAGAGATCAAATCCAACATGTTTTGGAGTTGCATTCGGACTGCAGCATTGGGCCAACTTGTGACGGCCGCCACGACTTCATCCGGACTCCATTTTGGGTGTTGAAGTACTCTATGGAAAACAAATGAAGCCTATTTTCCAATGGATCTGGACTCATATCCATATCGGCTTGGAGTCACAGGGAATCGTCAAATTACCACCGAGAGGTTTTTCTGTCCAGGGTGCTGCGCGCATGGTTTTAGCCTAATGGGCCGTGTATCAAGTTGTGTCCATTATGGACGCGTCCTAGTTCGACCCCAGCACCTTGTGGTCGACCTCCCCACATCATATACACCCTTAGCCGCCACCAGAACACTTGGGGTTTGTTTAGATGTAAGTTTAGTCATTGCTACTTCCTTGTAGACGCATGTGTCGGCTAGACCATCCATTCTACTCGATTCAGAACCCCACCTTTGTGATTTCAGGTTGAGTATCATCTCCATATTTGGAATTGAGTTACTTGTTCTACTTGTTCTTCGATTGCTTGCAGGAATCACCCTCGTGGTTTGGTTGATCGAGCTCCCTAAGATCGCGGCGACCGCTGAAGTTGGTGTATCGGTTGCTAAGGCGCAACATCCTTCGATGGTTGTAGTCGGGCCGCGAACGTCTCTCCAGTCCAAATCGAAGTTATCCATCTCCCATCGAAAGATCGGGCACAAACTTTAGCGGCTTCACATCAACCTCCAAGAACCTAGAGGATCCACACTTTGCACCACACATTGCTTCTGCATGTTCTTTCCTAAATAAGATGCATCCCTTCAGACAAGCATGTATCAGCTCATATGGCATCTTAAGTGCACAAAGGAGCTTTTGTGCCTCATACATGCTCTTTGGCAGAATGTGACAACCCGAAAGCAGGCTGCCAACAACTGTCAATATAACATCGAAGGCGTCTCGACTCAGGCTAAACTGGGACTTTACGGCCAATAGGCGTGCAATGCCATCCAGTTGAGAAACATTGGCATGCCTGTGAAAGGGTTGTTGTGTCACAGACAACTTGTGGTAATATGCCTTTGCGGTTGCCTTTGGCTCCTTCTCCCTAGCTCCTTTGTCGAAGTGTACTTCATGATAGTCATTTAACATGTCTCCTACCCCGGCATCAGCATCATAATTCTCAATGCGTTGTCTCACACGATCGGCTTCACCATGGTCGATCCACCTGGTATAGTCTGTCATAAATCCATTTTTGCAAAGATGTTTACCCATGGTGCTCTTTGTTTGTCCATGTGTGTTTGCACAAATGCTACATGGACACCAAGTTTCACGCTCTACTTTAACCTTTGCAAATGCTAGTTACAAAAAAGTTTCGGTCTTCTCAATCCATTCATTGGTCAACAAACCCTGACTTGAGCGGCCCATGTACTTCCACTCACGGTCATCCATACTCTAACATATCAGCAAGTAATATAAAAACCAATTGCATCCACTTGATGTTTATATTGTCTATAGGTGAAGATAGGTCCTAATCCCACCCAAGGAAGTGTAGATGGGTTGGTTTTCACGCCCTACTCCTATCTGAGACAAACTTTCGGCAGTCTCTCCCCGCTGTTCTCCAAATACACGTCCTGCCTAGGAGATTGTGTATCTGGAGAATAACAGGGAGATGATGTCAAAATTCTGTCTTGGATTGGAGTCGACCATGGAAACTAAACCCCTCTACGCATCCTGGGGCTGTCCAAAAAATGTGGACAATTCAAAACAGATACGAGTATACATATGCAAATATCTACATACTTCCAACTGTATCTCTTTCGAACGGGAGATGCCTAACTAGGTTACGTGAGGTACGAACATTATATGAAAAGAGAGGGGTCTTTTATGCCTCACCTTGTTGTCCTGCAAAGTGACGAGTCGAGGACGGTGCAATAGCCTCACCTGCTAAAAAAAGGGACACAATAATGTCAAATACAAATTTTGGCAGCACCTCCCCTGCACGGTGAGGTTTTCAAAACCTGCAACAAAACAACGCACGATGGCCGACAACAACATACACAACGACATGATGGTCGGCAACAACATACACAACCTGCAGGAGTCGCGCACGACGGGGACTGGCGGGGCACGCGCACAGGCATGGCAGGGGCTCGCGCACGGGGTCGCGCACGCAGCCCGGGGCACAGGGGCAGCCGGGGGCGTGGGGGCAATGTCGGGTCGATGGGGTGGCCGGCATAGGGGGGGCCGGCTTCCGCGGGCGCTGGAGGGGAGGGGGGCTAGGGGCGGCTGGGCCGGCTAGGGGCAGCAGTGTGGCGGCGGCCGGAGGACGGCATGGGGAGTGAGGGAGTGAGTGAAGTGTGTGATAACTCAAGTGAGCTCTGTCTGGGCAGTGCGTGGATACAAAAAGTGCAGTTGTTTTTCAATTTTTTCGCACCTTCTTTCACATTAAAAAATATAAATTTTGTGAACTATTTGTCGAGTGCAGCTGAGATGGCACTCGGTAAAGCCCTTTGTTTTCCATTATTTCATGTAGTTTTCCCTTATTTCCAAAACGTGTTTTGGTTGCAATGTAATTTTAAAATACCATGTCAAATCTACTCATCAATCACTACAAGAGATGTTAGGATAGGCGACGTTCCATTTATGTCACAAAAACAGTAAATTTTGTCATACTTTGCATTTTGTGACATTCGCGTGACGAAAACCAGTTCGTCGCCTATAGTGTGTCATAAAAGATATACTGTGACGAAAACATGTTTTCTCGTCGTAAAATTTGTGACGATCCTTATGTTGTCACTAATTTATGACGCTTATTTTTCATCACTGTTAAGCCCAAAAATGTCAGAAATCCTTTACCCTGGATACCTATGCAGGTGCCACGTAGGACAGAAAATATCACAAAATGTTCTATTCATATGACATGGCGATGATTAGGATCTTACGTGGCATATCAATAGTGACGTTTTGATTCGTCACAAAATATTTAATGATCCAAGAAGGTCCATGTAGTAAACAATCTCTTTTGGGCTCGAGCCCATTTATAAAACATCTTTTTTTCCAAATATTAGCAATTTTTAGGCCCGTATAAACTCAAGCAGCCCAATTGTTTTTGGGCCAAACCCACGACATGTCAAATTAATTTTGAATTTCAAATTTTTTTATTTGAACAAATTTTAAGGCCCAGTTTTTTGTTTGGGCCAGACCCACCATGGGCCCAGCTTGATTTCAAATTTTGAATTTTTTTGGACCAAGCCCACCGTAGGCCTAGCTAAATTTTTAATTTCAGCCCATAGTGAAGAGTACACATTGCAGCCCATCCAAATGGGCCAAGTCAGCTCCAGACTCAAATTTCAGACAATTCAATACAACACTTTGGAGCCCATTTCAAAACAAATTGGCATATATCATTTAATTACAGACTGAATTCATCAGTTTACACCAACATAACAAGTAGGAAGTAATCCATGTCAGGTCACAAACATAAGATAGTCAAGTACCAAATTAACTTAGCCAAGTACCCCTGTTGTGAATTAACTTAGCCAAGTCTCACATCCCAAACAAACAACACTGTATGACAGTAGAAAGACAGCACATCTGTATGTATATGGCAGTAAGAACAATTATGGAACATCTCTTTGTTGAGGCAAAGCAATCGACGAAGGAGGGAATTTGTCTCCTCTCCTTGCTGCTTTAACTTTTCGATCTCACCAAGCTGATTCTGACTCGCTTCCTCAGATTCACTCATCTTCTGTTTCAGAACCTCCAACTCATCCTGCTGGCTTTCAATCTTATCTCGAAGGGCTGTAGCGCCTTGCTTCTCCATCTCAACTTCAGCTTCAAGTTCCTGCATGCGTGCAGCGACAGCAGCTCTGGCACACTTCTTCATCCCAGCCGGCTGAAGGCCAATATTCTATAGAAACTTGGATGACGAAAGAACTTCAGCAACAACTTCAGCAGGTGCCTTTGGCGCTTGTCCTTCTTGTGCAGGTTCAGCCATGATTGCCTCCATTCGAGCCTAACACATAAAACAAGCTGCATCAGTATCAAGAAAAAATGCTTGCTGCCCAACCAATCATGCATGCAACAACAAATGGAAGTTTGAACAGCATGATTACATGAGATAAGATCACAACTTTCACCATGAAACAAAAAAATCTCCAAACAAAATATTCAAGTTCAGATGATTTCCTGTATGCTGTCATACTCATACCAGGTTACCAACCCAGCTCAAGTACATGTGCATTTGTAGTATAGTGTTCAGAATACTGCAGATCATATGTACAGAAGCATGAAACAGCAAATGAAAAAATAGGACATGTACTTGCAATGGCTTCCTTTACAGGCTCAGTGAAACCAGTCCTTCTACTGCAACGCAACTCCTTGAAAAGGTCGACTGCATTTGGCAGCTCATCTTGATATTTATCTTGTTTCTAAGACAAAATGCAAACAAAGTTCTAAATATTAGCTTGAAATCTGAAAATGGGTTAACATACAGTATATATGAGAACTTTACATATGGATTGAATAAGCATACAGCCACCATTTGGCTATCGCTAGCATACAACAGTACAACTAAAAAATTCCATATGGCAAGGTGTGGCACGAAAAAATCAGATTCAAAATATTAGCTGCACTAGCAACCAAAAGCCAAAACGGGTATAATCAAATATAAGCAAAGCACTATTTAATCTTACTATCCATACATGGTAGAAAGAAGGTGCTTGTTCCCCAAATTTAAACTACTAACTGTTTCAGCCACCATTTAAACACCATTTGCCTTCACAAATTAAGTAGGTTGTAAAAGAAAAGGAAACATAGGGACAATGTTTCTGATCTTACCACAACATGTGTCTGCGCAATGTAGCATCGCGAACCTGTCATGTGCGGATACTTAACGAGCCCACGACTCACTTTGGCTTTCTCACAATTCTCCTGTAAGGCACATGTTAATAAACATGTTAATAAGACAAGAAACAGTGCCATAGCGGAAACAAATAAAATCAAAAGAGAACATTGCATATTGGGATACAATCTTAGAAAAGCGGTAAAATGTTGCTCTTGGGCCAGAGAAAGACAAACAAAGAAAGAAAGAAAACCAGCGGCTCTTTTGGGGGCAAGGCACACCGTTTGAGTTTGGTCTTGGCTTTGAATAGTGGACACAATCACAATTCACAGCTAGGGAGAAGCAGTCAAGCTGAAAAAGAGAGCAGCTAGACCCAGAGCTACTGCGTCCACATCTCCTACCTAGGTATCAACAATCAACAAATTATCCAATACAACCTAGTCTACTTATAAATCATGGCCAAATTTATGAACTGTCCTAACAGACAAATAAATAGAATAGATAGGCCAAACAGACAAATAGCTTGGCTTTTAATTGTTAGAGCAACTCCAACAGCTTTTGTATAATGCATGTGTTCAGATCATTGGCTGTAACAAGAACAATCTAGGTATATAACTGCAGATCACAAAGAGATAAACTTGACAATACATAAACATTCTTCTACAGTTCAGGCATCAAGCAAAAACAGTGGTAAAAAAAAAGTAGAGACATGCCATCTTCCTGCCCAGCAGTAGAACCTGTTTCAATTCAGAAAACGTTCTTCTACAGTTCAGGCATCAAGCAAACAGTTCAGAATTCCAGGGTAAATAAGTGCACAGGCCACCATGCAAATTCAATTCAGGCATAAAGTCCAGATATATCAAAGGATAAACTTGACTAAAACTAGATGGTCCAATAGGTGACTGAAGTGCAAGAAAAAGAGGAATAACCAACACATTTGATCATATACAGTCTCAACAAGAATACTCTAACTCTTCTTTCCATCACCATCTTTCTGTCTCGATGCATCACAAACTGGACATTTATCTTTCTTTGCATGTTCCTTTCGAAACAAAACACAATTATTGGGGCACACATGGATTGAAACATATCTGAGTCCCAACACACGAATAAGTTTCTTGGCTTCATTGTAAGAGTCAGGAAGAGAGAAAGCCGAAAATGCAGACGATAACAATTTCAGTATTGCATTGAATGCAACATTGATTATGCGATAGAAAGACTTGATATGAAGTTGTTTCACCACAAAAGAAAATCTCAAGTGATCTGAACCAGGGTGCCGTTTCTTCATCTCTTCTAATACAGCTGCAAACATAGATTTCTCTCCACTTTGTTCAACTTCTTCAGCTGTGTACAACTCCTCTAGCATATCAGGAAGTCTATCATTAGGGTCTTCTTGCTCCTCATCCATAACAACATCCTCATTGAAGCCAATGTGCTCATCCAGATGCCCAACACTTTCGATTATTCCATCATTTGGTTCTCCATGATGAATCCACCTAGTGTATGTGCTAGACATCCCATGGATATATAAGTGATCCTCCACAAGTACTTTATGCCCATGAATCAGACACCTGTGACATGGACAAGGTATCTCTTCATTCTCACCAAATCTCTCTAAAACATAACTGCATGAACTCATTGACACCATCCCGATGTTCCTTGCTAAATAGCCTACTGTTGATCCAATTTCTTTCCATATTTTCATGACAATTAAATAAGGACTGAATTATATACCTACTAAAAATAAATGATGATGCAAGCATTGAACTAAAAATGAAGCAATTACTAGTTATTGCATTAAAAATGAAAAAGGGAACTGGGGGGAAATTGATGAGCAGCACTGTAGGATCCAAAGAAAAATGCAATAGCAGGGAGATTAAACTGCAGTTAAGTGGGAAAAGTGCTTTCTTTTGCAAAGCATCATTATTATGCCCAGGCAGTCGAGTTCAACGGCCTGGCACTAGGCAGCCAGCACAGGCAAATTGAACTGCAACCAAACGCACACCAAGCAGGTTGCAGGCAGTGCTCCAGACCCACACAATTTGTCTAGGGTTGCAACTAAGTAATTTTGGCACACAAAGAAGCATTCTTTTTACATTTGAATTGACAAGCAACCGTCACATACATATAATTTTTAAAACAACACTAAACCTTTGTTTGATTTCTGCATCAATTCTATTCAGTTTCGAAGGAATGCAACTTCTAAATCACCAATCAAGTGATGGATCATTCTTGTATTCTCGTTCAGCTAAAGCTTATGCTCTTATGCAAACTTCTAACAAAAAGTACTTCAAATATATTGATAGGATAGTTCAGTAATTCACAGCAATGCATCACTAATTCACTGAAACAAATGAAGCAAATCATACATTCTTTGCAGTGTGGCACAATAAAGAGAGGAAGCTACAGTAGGTGTGCTGTGGAGGGCACAGTGTGTGCTTCGAGGCACTCGTCAGCAGAACCTTGAGGCTGCAAGGCCCGGGACCGTCGACTGTCCCCTGTCAAGCTCGAGTCCGGCGGCGCTTGGCTGATCCACACGGGCGGTGGAACTTGCTGATCTGCAACGGCTGCCTGCCCTCGTCGGGGTTCAGCCTGAGGGCTCGTGCTGGCCGACGGGTGGAGGGTATTGCACGGACGGCGTGGCGACGTGGGGTCGAGAGAGCGGCGACGGCGCGGGGTCAGGTGCGCAGCGACGGCACGGGATCAGGTGAGAGGGTGATGGCGCTTAGCAGCGGCTGCCTGCCCACGCCGGGGTTCGGTCAGAGAGGCCGTGCAGGCCGACGGGCGGAGGGTGCAGCACAGCGGAGGGCCCAGCACCGACGGTGCGGCACCGTGGGTCTGGTGAGCAGGCGACGGTGCGGCGCCCCTCGTCCGCGATGGGAACAGAACGTGATTAGGTCCCGTTATAATCCCGTAACAATATAATATACAAGTACTGTAATTTCCAATAGAACTCAACAACAGAGTCGGTCTGGTGGTAACACCAGTGCTTCTTGTGTGCGAGGTCGACGGTTCGAAGCCTCAATTCACAGGTGCGTGCAATTGTTTTTCAATTTTTTCTGCAGGCCCAGTTCCACGGCGGACTAGGCCATTTATATGATTTTTTAAACTTTTGGCCTGTACTTGTACAAATAGAGTAATTTGCCACCATATTCAACTAATGTCTCATAGTCTAGTGGTACCACCATCACCTTTTGTGCTAAAAGTTGCAGGTTTGAAACTTGTTACTCTCTTATTTTTTTCTGATTTTTGCTACAGCTGTACATAATTCTATGACATGCCCATTAAAAAATTAGTTTTGCCAAGAAAAAGAATGAGATAGAAAAATCATGTGGGTGATTTATTTTTTATTTGTTTGGAAATAGTTCTTTTACGACGTAGTAGCATTGTCATAATTTTTGTGACGTTTGTCTTTTAGACTGTATGACGAAATGGGCATTGTTATTTGTCATAAATTTTGTGACGTTTGTAATGTAGTCTTTACGACGAATTTTAGTTTGTCACAATATGTAACTAGATTCGTTTGTGACGATTTCTAATTGGTGTTAGCGACGAACACCATATTTCCGTTATTAAACCACGGTACTCGATACAAAGCATCACAAAGTATGCTGCCATAGTGACGATTAGCTGTGATGTCACGAGATATTCATCATAAAAGGTGATATATTTTGTTGAATGCATATCTGATGGTTCTACGAATATTATTCCATTATTTCGTGTAGTTATAGCTCAAAAATAATTTATATCAATTAAAATTCTATAATTCCAGTAAATAAAAGAACAGATCCTAAAAAATACAAGAAATTAACATAAAACAATTTATGTTGTCTATTGCCTATAAAAAAAGATTTGAAGTGAAAACCCAATTGGACCGTTACTTTAACTCCAAAACTTAAAAATCCTTTTTAACTCTATGATTCTTTTTCGGAGAAGCTTCGGTTTGAGAGTATCATACATGACAAATTGCGCAAAACCTTCTCTATTTTTTACCACAGCCTCTACTTATGTTATCATAACATCTCAACAAATCTCGTGATTTTCAGACTTCGTTTGATTTTTATGAAATTTAAAATCGATTCGGCCGCACGTTCGCGATCATGTTTTGTGAACAAGATGTTCGCAATTTCCATTCATTTTTTTGGATACGACCTCAAATGGACTTAGTAACATGAATATCATTTTTTGACTCACTCCGTTCTATTATTTGAATCACTTGCGGTTCAAATTTAACTTAAACCAAATAATCCCTTTAAATGAAATAAATTAATAAAATATAGCAAACGGACCGAGAAATCTACCAAATTTTGACATGGATTACCACGTATTTTACGTGGAGAAAAGAAAAAGTTTGAAGAGGAAAGAATGAAAAAAAATTATGGATATGCCGAGTGCCTCCTAAAATGCACTCGGCAAAGAGGTCTTTGGCGAGTGTCACTAACTGACACTCGGCAAAGACCTACCGGCCAGCCACGGCCATCCCTCGGCCGGTGCACGTGTGTGTCACGTGCTCCTGTTTGCCGATTGCGGCCTTTTGCCCAGTGTATTTTTTCTGGCACTCGGCAAACAACTTGTTTGCCGAGTGTTTTATTTTTGCCGAGTGTTTTTCTTCTTGCACTCGGCAAAGGGATTGTTTGCCGAGTGCCCGATGGAATGCACTCGGCAAACCACTAGACACTCGGCAAACAGCCGGTTTCCGGTAGGACAGAGCTGACATTTTTCTTACGTAGTAAACACATAAGCAAACAATGAAAAGGTTGGAACTACTATGTTCGATCATGGATGCATTGAACGTTAGAATCAACGATAAGATCTACACTCTTGAGCAGACAAACTTCCATTGCAGTAGTAGCGGTTGTACCCAACATAGATCCTTTGCCCGAATGCCAAAAAAAAAACTGTTTGGCACGTTGAAAGAGACTAATTTTAAAAACAAAAAGTTTGCAATGTTAAAAACCGTTTCATTGTACTTGCCGACATCCGCTTGGCGCCAACCAGCAGCTTGTCTTGGGGCATGTGGCGCCATAAAAATAATTGAGGAAACCAAAAAAAAAATTCTCCCATCAAAAAGAAATAAAGAACCCTAAAGGTTTCCTGATGCATATTGATTTGCTCCAAGCATGATGGCTCTGTGTTCGCGGCTCCGAGCGCCGCTGCTCTCTCATCAGTGGAAGAAAACAAGTGAGGCGGTACAGATGTCAAATATCAGAGCATGGAAGCGATGCGTTGCTGTCAGTACTACTGGACAGAATGTCATGTTTCACGAACGGAGGGGGAGGACAACCAACGAGAAATATGAGGCCTATCTATACGAGTCATCCTCATAACACCCTGATCACTTGTCTAAGTATTTTGGTCTTACATATTCGTGAAGCAAGCTCTAGTTTATCCTAGAGTGTTCCTTTCAATGCAATTGGATGGACGTGCTCGGTTGTCCAAATCCATTACAGATTACTAATAAACCTTACATGCTTTCAAAGCATTCTTAATCACTAAAATCACATATGAATCCTAAACTATAGTCTGAGACCTTGTAGATACACCAGGCGTATTTGGAAGGCCTGAATTGGATGAGGCTTCTTTATGAACAGTGGTAGTGGCAAATCATATAGCTTCTGTTACCTGCCGTTCTTGATTTCTTCTATGGCTTTCCCTCGACTAACTCTTGGCCGCCTTGCCGCGGTTTGTAAAAAAAATAGAAAACTTGTCCACGCATTCTTATTTTTTAATATATAAGACAAGTATTCTTCGTTTCATTTAAAAAAAAATAATCATACAGCCCGCGGTATAGTTTAGAGGATATAGTGAAAATATGCTCTGCCATCTTGGTGGACGACTACAACTGCTGCGAAACATATCCGTTCTGCATCGCTCATTCCATCAATGATCCAACCATCCGCTCTGCGCAAGAAAAACGAAGCGAAGGGAAGGTGGAGCTGCGAGGTAGACAGGTTGATGCGGCCCAGAGGGACAGATGTCCAAAGCCATGGCCGGAGTGTGAAAATGATTGACTTGCACGTCAGAGTGGTCCTACGAGGTAGACAGGTTGATGCGGCCCAGAGGGACAGATGTCCAAAGCCATGGCCATGAGCGGAGTGTGAAAATGATTGACTTGCACGTCAGAGTGGTCCAATCAAAAAGAGAAATTAGAAGTGAGAAACCCGACGGGTCTAGCTAAGCTAATTCGTGAGGTCAATTTCGTAAATGAACTTTTCAAAGGGCTTCTAATATATGATAAAACTAAACAATGCACTTTATCCATTCCAAATTGTAAGCCATTCTAACTTTTTGAAAGTCAAAATATCTCAAGTTTGATCAAGATTTTACAATAAATTACTGACATCTATGATACAAAATAGATAAAATTAGATTCCTCATTAAATATATTTTCATAGCATATCTATTAGATGCCATAAATCTTTGTAAGCCACCCTATAATTTGATCAAACTTAAATGGTTTTACTCTAAAACAATGTTGGAATGACTTATAATTTGGAATGGATAGAGCAAGGAACTAAATGTAGAAACATCAATTCTACTTACTATAACATATGTATAACGTTTTCTGAGTGTTTTTCGTCAAATAAATAACTGAAGTCTACTATCATTTTTCATAATTCTTTCCCCTAAGTGGGCCAGGGTTTTATAATCTAATTTAGACACTTCTTGCAGAAGAAAAATAGCAACAAGGAATGATACCACCAACATTTTTAACAAAAAAACCCGAAGTCACTTAAATAACTTTTGCAAAAAATTAATTACATTTTGGAAAAACCTTAGTTACTTAAAAAATTATAAGAATATTAATAACCGTCGGTTAGTTTTCAAAAAGCACAATAATATGTAATTAGCTATAGAAGTGCTTAGGAAACAGCCTTAGAAATTTTTTGAAAATATTTTCATATTTTGTATAGTTTACCTGAATTTGGTGAGTGAAGATGGTAAATAGCAGAACTTGTTTGCCAAAACCATAGGGGTTAGTATTATGGGCGACTACGACCCAGGGTTTTGTTTTGCTGTTTGCTGAGGGTCATTTTTAACCTACAGTACACGAAGTCCTTTTCAACCAGAGTACCAGACAAAGGCACGGTTGGACGCCAGAGTCATCCATCAGCAGGGTCCTTATCATCTACATATTAACAAAAAAGCGGAAAATGATATTCTCACAAATTCCGTCTTCTTCGTGTAAGAACATTTTTTTACAACAAGGGTCGTCTAAGGAAAGAAAAACATCATGTTTATTGTATTGTTTAAGTTGGGGCCATTGTTGATTTCCGTAAAGTTTAAGTTTTCTATAAAAATACAAGGGCATGTGGCAGGATCTGGATCGACGATGCGTCGTATCGCACAGCATCCAAGATTGGCCAACGTGCCCCACGGTACTATGACCCCAAGATCATCCCAAATGAAAGTTAAATATGAAGACGTCCAAACTCTGATTCCAATTAAATTTCAAAAAAGAAATGCCTCCATATGCTTTGGTTGAGAGGTTCCCCTGCAAACTGCCCTGGAGGTGATTTTTTTTCTGCATTCTATTATCAACAGAAAGGTACCTACCGGGACTCGATATCAAGATTTGCTTCGCCAAACTTTCATAAATATATGAATCATTGCATTTTGTATCGTCTTTGCGCGTGGCCAACCTCCTTTAATATCCTGTGAATGAATTATTTAGAGAGGTCTCTAGGTAGAGCAATATGCGTTCACCATATATTAGACCTAGCGATGAAAATGGTAGGGTTATTTTCCTTTTGTCCGACGATCGACTAAGAGGGCTCAGACACTAAATAAATAGTCTGATATCCGAATTTGGAGATTCAGAGTATCCGAATTAGGTATTCAAAGTTGTATATCACATCCACATATGGAGATGTATCAATATCCGACATTCTTTACACTATCCGTATCTAAATCCGATCAAAAAAAATATAAATATTCGTTTCCGTACATATTCGTTCGCACCTGATCCATTTTCATCCCTAATTGGACCTTATCCTGGACTCCTAGGTCAGTCCTCACATGTTATCATCGATTGCCACACTAGTGGAGAATGTGCTTCCGTCCGACCTTTGTTTTTGGCTTTAGTACCAGGCAACTATTGGGCCTATACTAATGCCCTGCATTAGTACTGGCCCCAATAGCTAACGCCTCGTGCTAAAGGTTTCTGACACTATAAGTATCGGGCGGTGGCACAGAGGCATTAGTACTGGGTGGAGCCACCACCGGGTACAAACATGCTCCCTATGAAAATGCCTTCTTCCTTCCCCACTCATCATGAATAAATTGAGCTGCTATTCATGGTGACCCGGCCTAGGGGGAGTTTTTGCTCATTTCCAACTCATTTTATGCAGATTTTCACCATTGAAGTGTCAAAAAGGTTAGCAACTTGATCTCTCTGGTTTTACCTTTTGGATTTCACATTTTTTGCTCTATGGAAGAAGCATTTGGAGGGGCAAGGTCATGGAGAAATTTTAGGGTTTTCCATTTATATCTAGATAGTTCATCTCTATATTTAGGTCCAATTTTCTGGTGGATGAACGTCCCGATGGTGATTAATTTTGTTGCATTTTGTATATTTAGAGAATTATTTATGAGGGATATATATTTATTTTTTCCATAATTGTATGAATGTCAAAGTTAGCTATTTATATTAACTCTAATTATCGAATTGAATTTTTTTGAAGATTTTGTTTTTAATGAGGGAATATATATTCTTTGTGTGCATAATTGTTTGGATGTCAAAATCACATATTTATATTACCCTAATTATTGAATTGGTTTTTATAGAGTTTATTTATGATTTAAATTTAGAGAAAAATATGTGTTGATTTAAAGAAGGTTGTGTTTTTCTAGAATTTATTGATTTGGCATGTGGTTTGTACTTGATATTATGCAGATGGACCAACAATGGATGTACGATGACAAACACATAAAGGAATTCATTGATGGCCTACAAGATTTTCTTGATGTTGCCGAGGCGAACAAGTCTCCGTCGGGTTTCGTGTGTTGTCCCTGGAAAGTTTGAAAACGTGAAGGATCACCATGAGAGAAGGACTATTCATGCCAACTTATACATTTTGAGTTTCATGCCTAACTATTTTGTTTGGACCAAGCACTTGGAAAGAGGAGTTATAATGGATGATGATGTAGAGGAGGATGGTAACAACATTCCATACTCGGGTCAAGTCGGTGCTTTTGCAGATACTAAAATGGGGGATGCAAAACATGGCCCTACTTTTCGTGATGATGTTGGGCGGATTTTGCGGGATGCTGAGAAAGACTACGGAAGTGAGAAGGAGAGGAATAAGTTCCAACGCATGTTAGAGGACTACAACAAATTGCGTAGGAAGGTCATGAAGGGGGACTCAAAAACCTGCATAGCACATTGGATATGCTCCAATGGAAGGCAACAAATGGTGTATCTGACAAGGGATCTGTGAAGTTGCTCAATCAAATAAAGAAGATACTTCTGAAAGGATAACGAATTGCTCACCACAACCTACGAAGCAAAACAGATGGTTTGCCTTCTTGGACTAGATGTACAAAAGATACGTGCATGCCATAATGACTGAATTCTCTATCGCGGTAAAGAGTACGAGAAATTGGATGCTAGTCATGTGTGTGGTGCACTACAGTATATGATCAGCGAAGATGACCCAGTAAGAGAGTACCCACAAATTTGATGTGGTACTTTTCTATAATACCACATTTGAATCGTTTGTTCAGAAACAAGGCGTATGCCAAGCTGATGCGATGACTGTTGACGGTCCTTAAGTGTGAAATTTAACCGCCAACTCCTGCAGAAAATATATCTTCACACGTAAAAAGCAACTAATTACGCGGCTTTCGTCGTTCGTACATCATTTCTTTAATCCGGTCCATTGCCCGCCCAATGGCGCAGCGCTCTCCTTCGTAGGTTGCCCGTCCGATCTCGCCCGCCTGATCTCTCGCATGCCTGATTGCACCACCCTCGCCACCATACGTCGCTCTCCCGCCTGATCTCTCGCATGCCTGATTGCACCACCCTCGCCACCATACGTCGCTCTCCCGATCGTGCCCCCTCTCCTTCCTACGTCTCTGCTGATCATGCACCGCAACCCCATTCCCATGCCAGCCGTCATCGTTCGCGTGATTGCCCGTCGCATACCGCAGCCGCCTTCTCACATTTGCTGCTGTCCTTCGCATGATCGCCCGACGCCCTTCCTTCACGTGATTGCCCGCCGCCAATGCCTAATCGCCCGCAGCCGCCCCTTCTTCATGTCCGACACCCCTCGCGTCGCGTGACTCTGCCCGCCGCCGCCGCTCCCTCCACGCCCAACCCTCACTGACCTCGCCCGGATCCGCAACGGATCGATCACCAGCAGCAAACCAGGCGAAACTGGTACCACCGATTTTGGGAATCTGGTGCCACCATATTTCTAGGGCTTGCTGCGAAGACCTACGTACGCCGGCCCGGGAGGGACCCCGTCAGGGTTGGCGCGCCTAAGGTTGCTTTGAGGTCGGCAGGCTACTCACAACGCCGTCAACACCATAGAGATGAAGTACGAACAACAATTGGAGGTCGAAAAAGCTAGGGTTTGAAAATAACGAAAAAATAAAGGTATTTGTATTTGATCGATTGCATAAACACTCAATCGGTCGCAACCCTTTATATTTATAGGGTGGGGTGGCCTTGCCCCACAAGAAAAGCTCTTTTCCAGCTCGGAATCTATGAAAGAGTCCAAACATACTAGGATTCGGGATAAACCGGTGCCACCGGTTTCAAATCCGGTTTCCACCGGATTCTGTTGCTAGATCGGATACAAAAGATCAAAACCGGTCCCACTAGTTTCAGAATCTGGTTTCATCGATTTGTACCGTCAAATCATCCTCGTGCCAATTTTGATCGCCAACATACCCCCCCATTTTTTCGTAAAGCTTGCATACCAGAAAACATATTAGCACGAAAAAATACTCCTAAGGGCGACATTAAACAAATTTTATCGGCCTTTTCACTCCAAGGACGATATTTAACAATATCAACCATATAAACTAAGCCTCCTGCCAAATACTCGGATAATAGTTCTTCAAATACCTTCCATTGAGAGCCCTTGGCAGCCGCTGACCTTGCAAAGTCTCCACCCTATAAGAATTACCAAAGATCACCTTAATCACCTTGTATGGCCCTTCCCAACTTGGAGACCATTTACCAAACTTGTTGCTCTTCAATCCTATAGGTAAAATTGTCTTCCAAACTAAGTCACCAACCTGAAAAGATTTTTCTTTTACCTTTTTATTATAAGCTCCGGCAACTTGAATTTTATCTTTCTCAATCTCCTTCAAAGCCTTCAAACGCTTGTCGGTCACCTCATCAATATTGTCCATCATTAAATCATGATAATCAACAGCATTAAGACCAGTTTGCTTAGCCAACCAAAATGCACCCAGATTTACGTCAACAGGTAAAATGGATTCTTGACCATATACAAGCTCAAAAGGAGTAACTTTAGTAGCACAATGTCTAGATATACGATGAGCCCACAAAGCTTCAGATAAAACCTCATGCCACCTCCTTGGATTTTCTTCTATCTTTTTCTTAATGAGCTTAATCAAAATCTTGTTACTAGACTTGGCTTGACCATTAGCCTGAGCATAGTGTGGAGATGAATTGAGCAATTTAATTCCTTACATTTCGATAAACTCACGAACTTCTTTTGATATGAATGAAGTACCTTGATCAGTAGTTAAAGTTTGTGGAATGCCAAACCTATAGATAATATGTTCAGTACTAAACTCAATTACCTCTGATGTGTCATATTCTTCAAAGGAATCGCTTCGGTCCACTTTGTAAAATAATCGGTAGCCACTAACACGAAATGATGTCCCTTTGATGAAGCAGGATGAATCTTCCCAACAAAATCTAGTCCCCATCCTCCAAAAGGCCAAAGTTTGATAATAGGATGTAGTCGTACTGCTTGAACCATCTGAATATTCTCAAACCTTTGACATTCTTCACATTCTCAAACCTTTGACATTCTTCACAAACTTTGTAGTACCGAAAACAATCAGCTATCTTATTAGGCCAATAAAAACAAGCTCTCCTCAAGAGCCACTTCATCTTAGAAGCCAATTGATGTGTACTACAAATCCCGTCATGAACTTCTCCCATAGCAACCTTAGCTTGATCAGTTACCAAATATTTCAACAATAAATGTTCAGTCGTTCGACGATATAATTCACCATTAATCAAAGTAAATTTAAATGCCCACCATCGGACTTTTTCTATCAAACTTGTGTCTAGGATTTTGTAAATACTCAATAATGGGTGTTCTCCAATCAGTACCTTCGTCCTTTGCAATTTTAGAATGCTCATTGGCCGAAGTACTGCTGTCGGCAGATTAACCGGTTTAAGAATCAGTACCACCAAAAAAAATCCGATTCCGCCGGTTTCTGAATCCGATGCCACCGGTTTCTCGTGGGCTGAAACCTTGGCTATATGAAGTGTCGGCCTTCTTTCATAAAAATTTCTTTTCTGAACATCATAGCCAGACGCTTGCTGAGCCAGAGCATTGCCCTTGGATTCTCATCTCTTGACACATGATATATGGTAAAAATTCATCAAAATGAGCAACTATATCGAAACATTTATCTAGATATGCATTTGAAAAAGCATCGAAACATTGGTATACCTTTGCAACCTGTTGTACGACCACCAAAGAATCACCAAATGCTTTCACATGTTTTACACCCATGTCATGCAAAATCTCTAGCCCGAACAAGAGAGCTTCATATTCGGCTTGATTATTAGTGCAATCACTTTTTAATCGGTTAAGAGCTTCAAATTCAGCACCACTTTGTGATATAGGAACAACACCAACACCACAACCAGTTTTGCAAACAGATCCATCTAAATGCAACTTCCAAGGGGTAAAAGTAATATAATTGATGTCTAAATCCTGATCATTATTAATGCTACCCTCAACAATTAAATCTACAACAATTTAGCCTTTCATAGATTTCAAAAGTTCACAAGCCAAATCATATTCCATAAGAGCATAAGCCCATTTACCAATTCTACCACTTAAAATTGGTCTATGCAACATATATTTAATAACGTCGGTTTGACAAGCTACTATGCAAGTATTAGACAATAAATAATGCCTTATCTTGGTACAAGCATAATATAACGACAAACAAAGCTTCTCAATAAATATATACCTCGCTTCAGCATCTAATAATCGGTGACTTGCATAAGTAACAATGTACTCCTTCCCTTCGATTTCTT
The DNA here is from genome assembly GCA_004135705.1 of Alloteropsis semialata. Lineage (NCBI taxonomy): Eukaryota > Viridiplantae > Streptophyta > Magnoliopsida > Poales > Poaceae > Alloteropsis > Alloteropsis semialata. Next base: position 49,318,602 of record CM014274.1, on the reverse strand, counting down.
GAGTCAAAACATCCCCAATGACTCGCTCTTCGGTAGCCACATATAATTTTAATGGAACTGCTCTCCTAGGAGCTTTAATAACCGGCGGTGAAGACAAGTAATATTTAATCTTCTCAAAAGCTTCTTGCTGTTTTGCCCCCCAAGTAAATTCGGCTTCATCTTTTAACCGAAGAATAGGAGTAAAAGCATTGACCTTTCCAGACAAGTTACAAATAAATCTTCTCAAATAATTCACCTGCCCAAGATTTTCTGCAGAATCCTTCTTGCATGTAGGAGCTTTAATCCTTTTGATAGCATCAATTTTCTTAGGATCTATCTCTATGCCATTTTCATGAATAATAAATCCTAGAAATTTTCCAGCCGACACACCAAATACACATTTGAGTGGATTCATTTTCAAGCCTTATTGACACATTCTCTCAAAAGCAAGTCTCAAATCAGCCAAATGGGGTTTTAAACCATCCGATTTAACAACAATATCATCGACATAAATTTCTATGATTAAGCCAAGAAAATTATGAAAAATTAAATTCATAGCCCTTTGGTAAGTAGCACCAGCATTCTTTAAACCAAAGGTCATAACTATCCACTCAAATAACTCAACCAAACTTGGACATACAAAGCCGTTTTGGATATATCCTGTTTAGCCATAAAAATTTAATTGTAACCAGCATTACCATCAAGAAAACTAATAACTTTATGTCCATAAGTATCATTTATAAGCATGTCAGCTATAGCCATAGGATTTTCATCTTTTGGAGTAGCTCTTAAGATTTTTGAAATCAATGCAAACTCTAAGCTTACCAGAATCGTTTTTCTCCATCGGCATAATATTTGATAACCATTCAGCATAATGACAAGGCCTAATAAAATTTGTATCTAACAACCAAATAATTTCTTCTTTAATCCGGTCATACATATTAGGATTAAAATGCCTAGCACTTCATTTAAAAAGCCTAAAATCGAGTTCAATGGACAGCCGATGCTCAACTAACTCGCGGCTTAAACCAGACATCTCTACATAATTCCATGCAAAACAATCGACATATTCTTTCAATAGCTCGATTAATTTAGCTTTATAATCAACTTCCAATTTTTGTTTACAAATGTCAGCCTAGGCATAGAGCCATCACCAATATCAACCTCCTCTAAAGGATCAGCCGACTTGAAACCTTGTCCCAATTTACTCATATCATCAAAATCCTCAATGGCTTTACACATATCATTCTTTTGTGCCTGATAGTGCTCAAGTGCCTGCTGCAACCATTATGAATTATTCATTAATTCACAATAGATGGTTTAGCCGATTCTCAACCAGTTTTAGAACAGTAGGCACAAAGCCATCTTTAGTACAGTTGATCATTTCATAATCAGAAAGATCTAAACCTGTTAAGCACCTAACATGATCATGCATAGTCATGGTAGATCCATTAGCTATAGCAACACAAGCCGATGTGTCTCCATGCACAACCTCAATGTCGTCATTGACCCATTGAATAAGAAACTGATGCAAGCTAGAAGGTACACATCTATTTGCATGAATCCAATCACGACCCAATATTAAATTGAAGTTACCTTGGGTCTCAGCGACGAAGAAAGCGGTAGCCAACGTCTTGCTCCCAATGGTGAGCTCCATAGAAGCGACTCCCTTAGCACTCATAGGTTTGCCTCCTCCCACACCACTGAAAATCATGTTTGTCTTGATCGGCTCATCATCCAAACAAACCAAGTTTCTTGAACATAGAATAGGGCATCAAATTGACTATCGCCCCAGTGTTAACAAGCATCCTAGAAACAGATCTCCATTGATATATCCTTTCATATACAGCGCCTTTAGGTGATTTTCAGAATCCTTTGGCCTCTGAAATATAGCTTCCTTTGAGCCAAAGTCAGAATGATATAATAATCTGAAAGAAAGATACACCACATTTGCATCAACATTCATACAATCAGGTGATGACTCATAATCAACAAGTTGTTCATCGTTCATGTCTTGTGGAATCGATGACAACCTCTCATCAAACAATGGAGTAACAAATACCTAAAAAACAGGACGAGATGGCCCTGCACTGGTCAAAACCGGTTCCACCGGATCTAAAACCGGTCCCACCAGATTTGGGACTGTGCTGGGTGATGTGCCAGGCAAAACCAGTTCCACCGGTTTGGAATCTGGTCCCACCGGATTTGCTGCTGGAGCTTCATTGATGTTCAGCTTCGAGCCTTTGCCTGGAGGAACCATGGGCCTGTATCTGTTGAAGCACTCATCCCTCTGTTTCTCCATCTCTTTTTCCTTCTGCTACTAAAAATGAACGCGCTGCAAATTTCTCTTTTGTGTGTGTGTTAAACCTGAAGGACACCATCTTGGCAAGAAATATTTAGATTTATCAATTTCAAATTTCTTTGCCTCACCAAGATCTGCAGCAACATTTTCCTAGACTGATGCCTTGATCTCATCTCCAATAACAATTGGTCTCTTGCCATCGTCCTTCGAAATCACCTTGATGCCGCCAACCCGTATAACATCAGCACCAGTAGTTCGCTCCTGGTCGACATCCATCTTCTGAACAGCTTCCTCCATCTTTTTAGGGCGATAAACCTGCTTGGGAGGAGAAGGCTGCCTTCTATGCGGAAATTGGTTCCACCGGTTTTGAAATCCGGTGTCACCGGATTTGGGTGGCTGATCCCAACCTGATTGACAAGGCGCCAAACGGTTATCTACCAACCTTTCCTGAACTGGCCCTCTGGTATTACCCCATCCTGGATGAAAAGGAGGATATGGCATAGGATAATACGGCATATGGCGGATATGGAGAGTCATATGGCGGCAGAATCCATGGCATAGCTTGGAACTGATTCTGTGGTGGATGTAGTGTAACAAAATCACTATTTTGCCTGGTATTCGTCTTTGGAGGCGAAGCTTGTTTCTCTTGACACATATGAGATCTCTTCCTTTTTTTACCGGCCAATCCTCATCAACTGGCCTTTGGTTCACATATTTGGAAAATAACTGGTCAAAGGTCGGCTTTGGCTTTGCAACTTTACCCTGATCGTTGGCCACATTTACTTTCCAGGTTCCGATCTCAGGTCGCTTGGGTTTTAATATCTTTGGGCGACCCTGACCAAAACCGGTGGTACCTTCGAGGATCCTTGCCCCCTGAAATATGAAGTCCTAGCAGTGATCTTTAAAGTTTCTCTGTCGTTGGGAGTCCTCTCACACACCACTTCCCTGATTATTGCTTTCCCCTTTAATTTTTCAGGCTTTTCATCACCCACAACAACATTTTTTCCTTTGGTTTATTTGACTTGATGCGGCCGAACCAGAACCTTAGGTGGTTGCATCTCAAGGGTATTGACAGGGAAAGGCGTCTTGTCATTTTAATGTTTCCATTCTTTAACAATTCATCAAAAATAAGACCACATTGGGTAACATCAAAAGTAAATCGCACTTCATCTTGTCGATTTTTTTGAATTGGCTTAAGAGATGGATAGGTGTACGTTTTATTCTTAGAAGGCTAAACAAGTTAAGCAGCATACACATTTTCTCATCATCTGAGCCATTAGAATCATAGTTAGCAACATGAACATTAGAACGATGAGTTTTATATGTATCTTTAGCACTTTTCAATCGGTTTTCAGCAGCTATAGCTCTTACTTGCACTTGATTAACCGAAAGATTATCAAAGCCATCTATTTTCTCTTTAATAAAGGATCTCAAACCATTAAAAGCAATATCAGCAAGATCCCTTTCAGAAAGTGACAAATTAAAGCACCGATTTCTAGTTTCTTTGAATCGTTTAAAGTAATCAAAAATAGATTCATCTCTTTGTTGTTTAACCGATGTCAAATCTGTCAGCTTTAATTGAGTACACCCGCTACAAAAATGATCATTAAACTTTTTCTCTAATTGATTCCATGAATTAATTCAGCCGGGAGTTAATGAAGGAAACCAAGAGAAAGCAATTCCAGTTAAAGATAAAGAAAACAAGCGAATTTTTAAAGCATCAACGGAGCTAGCTTCTCCTAGCTGAGCAAGATATTGGTTAATGTGTTACCAAGTGGTCTTATTATCATCACCATTAAATTTCACAAAATTAGGAACACGCCAATTGTTAGGATAAGCAACAGTATCAAAATCTGCAGAATATGGTTTTTTGATATAACTTTGAATTACCCATACCAATACCAAGCTTATCTTGCATCATGCTAGCTAACTGGTCCTTTAATTTTAAAAATTCAGCATGTATATTTGGATGAGCTAATGCTGGTTGCCCCGTGGCTATGTTTTGAACTTGAATAACATGAGGCACACGATTAGGACTTTGCCACAAATATTGATCATACACATCATTTGGAATCCCACTAGCATTAATATTCAAATTTGGTATAGGGGGTGATGTGTATGCACGCGTAGTAAAATAAGCAGTGTGATTAGGCACCTCTTTATTTTGGCTAGGGACTACCAAAAGATGAACTGTGGCAAGCGGCACTGACTATTGCACAAAGGGGACGACAAACCAGTGGCACCGGTTCCACCGGTTTCACCGTGGCTGGCGAAACATGTGCTGGCGGCAATGTTTGTCCTGAATAAAAATTAGCCGGCGTACTATACATTGGCTTTTTAGGAACTTTGCCCTGGTGTAGCTAACACATTCGCATGCATATCCTCATGTTGCATAGTTGGTGGTATAGTATGTGCATAATAAGAATTATCTACCACCTTATCCTTTTCAATCCTATCCATTAGAGGGCCTACTAACTTGTCGGTTTCTAAAAGTGCAGCACTAATCTTATCAATAGGATTAGAAGACGACTCAGATGGGATTGTGTTTACCGGAGGTATCTCTTCCACCTTTTTGTCCTTCAAAGTAAACTTCGGCATCATGAATTCATGAGTTGTTGTCACTTTGCCATGGCGATCCTTCCTCAGCCCCATCATGAACTAGTTCTTGATGTACCCTTAGGCTGCTTCAAGCTTCTAATGCTCCTGCTCGCTGAGCTCCTCCATGGAGGGCGCAACGATGTTGTCCTTGTCCAGATCTGTAATAGAGCCCATCTGGCTAGGGTTTGATAGATCAGTTATTGAAATTAGGATCTCCAAAGTCCCTAGCGGAGTCGCCAAAAATGTATTGATGCATTTTATGGTCAACACACCAAACGTGCGCTAGCTCGCGTGGACCCACAACGGATCGATCACCAGCAACAAACCAGGCAAAACCGGTTTTGGGAATCTGGTGGCACCGGATTTCTTGGGCTTGCTGCGAAGACCTACGTACGCCGGCCCGGGAGGGACCCCGTCAGGGCTGGCACGCTAGGGTTGTTCTGAGGTCGTCAGGCCACTCAGAACGCCGTCAATACCGTAGAGACGAGGCACGAACATCAATTGGAGGTCGAAAAAGCTAGGGTTTGAAGATAACAAAAAAGTAAAGGTATTTGTATTTGATCGATTGGATAAACCCTCAATCGGCCACAACCCTTTATATTTATAGGGTGGGGAGGCCTTGCACCACAAGAAAAGCCCTTTAACAACTCAGAATCCATGAAAGAGTCCAAACCTACTAAGATTCGGGGAGAACTGCTGCCACCGGTTTCCAAATCCGGTTCCATCAGATTCTATTTCTAGATCAGTTACAAAAGATCAAAACTGGTCCCACTAGTTTCAGAATCCGGTGTCACCGGTTTGTACTGTCAAATCATCCTCATGCCAATTTTGATCGCCAACACAAGGCCAAGCTCAGGGTCTAATGCTTGACTAGGTGCTAAAAGGTATTGGACTTTCTAAACTGTCTGATTGGGGTTTCTGGTTGTGCTCTTTAGTGATGCACTGGATGATGATTAGTTTAACAGTGTTCAAGGTTGCCTACAGCATAGTAGAATACTCCTACATGTAATGCTTGAGTCTTTTCTGATTATGAGTTTGCAGTTCATGGGTTCTCTGAATTTTAATTTGGATTCTGCATATCCAATTTGGGGCTATCAATTGATCCCATGTAAGGCTATTCATCTTAGATAAAAAGAGTGCAGTTTGTGGGTTCTCTGAATTTTTGTTTGGATTCTACATATCTAATATGGGCCTATTAATCGATCATAGTTGAGGTGGCTATTCATCTGAGATACTAAAAAGTGTAATTATTTCACACATGAGAGTTTCAGCACAAGGTCAGTATTGTACCAACTTGTAAAATAAGTGATGAATCTCTTTATCTTGTTCGATCTGAAGAAGTTCAAGGAAAAGCTTGTTATGGAATGATGCAAAGAGAAAACTCAAGAGTGAACGACGTCCTTCTGTCTATCTAGAACAAGAAATAGATATATTTAGATTTTCACTACTTTATGAAGTTGAGCTAGAACCATTTCATGCATTTAGCTTGTTATTGTTGTTTGATCAAATTTCTTGATTTTGCCATGGCAAGGAGGAACCCATTGACTAAAGTTACAATTAGACTGCCTGAAAAAATTGGCCAACATGTCTGGGCCAACGAGACTCTGGTAACCTTCCTAGGTCACCATCAATTGTTATTGGTTATCACTACCTGGTTTATTTTGCATACAAGATAATATGATCCTATTAGTTAACACTTAACAGATCACTATAAGGTTTTTTTTTCTTTTGTTTGGTAGACGATCAATAAATAAACATGATTGTTACATTGAGTAGTTCTTATGGCTTTCACACATGTGCTGACTGATCCCTACTCCATGTACAGGTACTGCATATAAGATAATTTGAGTGTTTGTGTCACTACCAGTCTACCACACCTTATCCGTGTTTCCCGTATTTCAACTAGAATTTATAAGAGCACAGGTTTAATTTTATTTCAGCTTAACCAAACTGAATAATGTGGTTTATCTGTGCGGCCTATCAGTATTTGTGAGAAATTGATCTATTTCCTCCTTCATGTCTATTTCATTCTGCAAGTTTCTTTCATTTATTATAACTTCACATTCTCTAGATGGGAATGATCTTCCTAGCACCTGATTTTTTTAGAGCAAGTGTTCCTCCTCTCCTGACCACAAGGTACAGCCAGCTGGCCCAGCAGCACAGCCTATTCACTTGGCTTATCAGCCACCAGCCAGCAGTACTTCAGTCTCACAACAAATCAGCACCAGCCACCAGCCACCCGCCAGCTAGCAGTACTTTTCTCTCACAACAAATCAGCACCAGCCACCAGCTACCAGCCAACCGAACAGGCTGTTTGTACTCAGAGTTGTGCACTTTGTTTAAAGTGATTTCTGATCCATTCAGTGAGGATTTGTGTGCTGCTATTTTTTTCTGAATTGATGTTCTGCTGGACATGTATACACATTTTTACATATTATGGAAAATATTGTACAAGTGACTCTGGATGTGGAGATACTCCTTATTGTATTGCTACAGCTCTGTGAAAGCAACACATCAATGTGAGCCAACACACTAATCGCTTGGTACATTGGTGCACGGATTTCATTTAGCTCCTAAAATATTTATATTGTTTCAGTCTAATATATGGAGCCTTGTTGAAAATATATGGTTCTAATACCGTTTATTACATACTCCCTCCGTCTAAAATATAAGGCATTCTAATTTTGTCCTGTTGATGCCAAAAAATTGGGTGATGACTTTCTGGAGACAACGCTGTGGCCTGGAAAATTTGCTTTACTTCAGTGCAGGTCCAAAATCTTGCGGTTTGTGGCGTGCCAGTCCATTTGACCTGAAATTGACAAGGTAAAGTTTAATCAGTAACTTCAAAGGAGCTCATCGGCCAAAGCCTCAATTCGTTCCGGCAATCAGATCAACATGAAAAGGAGTCCGATGCAAACATGAACCATCGGCCTTGAGTCCGATTCGTGGTAATATGACACGTAATAAAATAAGCTATTGACTATATGAGCCAAATAAATAATAAATCGGATCTAATCATGCTCCTTATTACACATGTTTCTAAAGGTTTGAATAAACTGAAACTGATGTCACTAACAATCGGATCGGACCTAACCGAGACAGTGTTGGTAGCGGGGCACTGATTTAGCCTATTCACTCCGATAGATCTATATGCTTTAAAGAACTTGCTTAAATCTAATTTATTTGTGACTTGATAATTGAATCTAAATTAGCTATATGAACATGAAAATAAATAGATTTATTGCAACATGTGTGATAGAATGTGAAGTAAACAAAGCGGATAGATTCTAAACAGATGTAAGCCGATAAGAAGGAACAACAAGCCATGATAAGGGTTGAGTGATCTAAATGAGGAAGAGCGATATGCTTCAATCTCAAGCTTAGAATGACTCGATAAATTGGTGAATTAAATAGACGAAGAAGGGCGATGCGCCTCAATCTAAATAATTCGATAAGTGTCGCACTTACAGACAAACTGGAGGTCAAGATGATGCAGCCTTGATTGCTGAAGAACTCGATGGAAAAAAGTTTTGTTGGCACAAGGGCCGAAAGTTTGGTTGTATTGATGGTTGTGTACACATTGATTACAATGGTGCAGGGTTTATATTTATACGTTGGAAATCTACCTAGTCCTTGTCGGACACGACACTATCTCTAAATTTATTTAAAGTAAATCTAAACTTAAACTACCAAAAGAGTTACAATTGTCACAAAACTAGGCCTTGGAGAAGCTTCCAGATACGTGCCATCCTTGCAGTCGTAAATGCTTCGGCCTTATATCGTTGTGTCCGATTAGGACTCGTCGGATGACTTTCAATCGGAATCGGACTTGCCAAATCAGAATCAACTTTGGTTTAATCATCCGAATCGGATTGGCTACAATCTTGCTTCTACCATCATGGCCCTCAAAAGAAATATTATCTTACTCCGCCAGTCAAGTCAAAATCTGGTGTCAACATGTCCTAAGTCATACTATATTAACTTTGACCAACTTTCTACAAAAGAAGGGTAATATTTATGACATCCAATGAGTATCAATAGACTCATTATGAAATATATTTTGATATTTTACTTATTTGATTTGTCAAATGTTAATATTTTTCTTATAAACTTGGTCAAACATTTAAAAGTTTGACCTAGGACAAACACAGAATACCCTTTATTCTATGACGGAGGGAGTATCTTTTTAAAAACTTAGAACTTTTTAAATAGATGAGGTAAATCAATAGTGATCCATATTTTTTATCTTGCATAATAGCTATTGTTTGCTGGTAAAATTAGGATACAATTCATCTATGATTTTTATTGCCCCGTAGCAACACACGGGCACAAAGCTAGTCAAATACGAACATCAAATGTGGTGGTAGGGTTTATTACTAACAATTTCGACAAGTGCTGGTGTTTAGCTAGTATGCAGGAAAATGTGATAAATATCACCATTTTCATGAACTATCTCAAATTCCAAGTTGGATTGCACCATTGTGAAGAGCTCATTGAGATGATTCCAACGGATATATTATTCATATAAATATGAGGCCTGGTGATCAAGATATTTAATATGCAAAAAAGTGTTGATGTCAATTGTACAAACGACCAAAGGAGAGGCGGTGAACGCCCACTGCGTCGCATCCACGCAGGAGTAGTAGCCAGGTGGTGCCTAGCCTGGTGGCACGTGAGGCCGGCCCCATCAGGGCCCATCTGGCAAGCAGCGACGTCAGTACAATTGACATTAGTACTTTTTTGCACATTAAATATCTTGATCACCCCATCAGGGCCCATCTGTGTCTGTGTGGGGGACGTGGGAGCCGGCCTACCAATGGGCCACATGGCGACCGATGATAGGAGGCGTATAGGCACAGGGCATGAAGGATACCGAATGGACGCGTGGCAGCAAGGGATAGGTCAAGGCACCGGTTTTGCTCAGTCTTCCTCTTGTTCAGGGGTAGGTCCCTAGTTCTTTTCCCAGCCAACATACAGAGTCGTGGGTTTCTCCCTTCACATCCGGTTCTTTGACCAGTTTTTGACTCCAATGCATAGGCAACGTCGGAGGGAAGACTTGGTGCGAGGAGTGGTAATCTATGCATAGTCATTCCAAGTTCACGCATGTTGAAGATAGTAGTTATAAAATTGGGTTTGGCACCAAAAGGCCTCCCCATGGTTGTTCTGGGTGCTACGTGGCAAGGGTGGAGGAGTTGAGGATAATATTCCCCTAAAATCCTCAGAGCATCTCAACATCCCCAAGTCACCTCCTCTATTATAAATAGACAGTCCCTCTCCCTCATTGAACACATAATATTGAAGCTCTTCACCAACGGAAGCTCTACGCCACTAGTATCTAGAGAATAGGGAGAGAGCGAGGGGTACTACGGGGAAAGTGTTGGGCCATCGACACTCCTTCTCGAGCTTGTACCTCGACAAATGCTTTCTTATTTTATTAAGTGTTCATGATCTCTTGTGGTTATAATTTCTCTTCATTAAGTAAAGTTCCCTCCTTTATTTCCTGTGGGTCCATCGTTTATTAATCATTTATGAATACTTAGTGAGTACTTTAGTCTAGCAAGAAGGCTAAAGTAGTAATTGATAGCATAGACGTGGTGTCTAGGCTAAATGTTACCTTTGTTTGCCACCGTAACGCTACGAATTAGTATTGGTAGACCCTAGGTGGTGACAACCCTAGCTGACCTTTGTAATCCACCATGTTCGGGTACGACGTAGAGCTATAGACTGACTCTTTCCAAGCGATCAATACGAACAATTACACAAAGAATACCATAAGCAAGATGATGATATGGTGAGACACCGTTGGGTCACAGTGGAGAGTAGTTAGCAGTGAATTTACAGAGTTTGATAGCGAAGCTGGGAACATAAGGTTTGGTTTAAGCACAAATGGAGTGGATCCCTTCGGGGAGTTCATCACCGGTGATTGCACTTGGCCTGTGACCCTATGTATCTTGAACCTAACTTCCTAGTTTTGCATCAAGTGGAATTTCATTATGATGGTAGTGTTAATCCAAGACTCAAAGCAATCAGGCAATGATTTTGATGTGTACCTAAGACCATTGGTTGAAAAACTTTTGCTGTTGTGGGGACCAGAAGGTGTACGTTTGTGGGATAAGCACAAATAGAAGGAGTTTGACCTATGAGACTTAATGTTCATGACAATCAATGATTTTCTAGCACTTAGTAACTTGTTAGGATAGTCAAACAAGGGATACAATGTACGCACCAACTATTTGGAACATGCTGACATCATTTGGTTGAAAAAGAGATGAAAAGTTGTGTACATGGGACATCATCAATTTCTCCCTCTCAACCGTCCTTTGAGAAAGAAAGGCAAACATTTCAAAGAGGATCCAGAGCCCACTCGAAGCCTATGCACCGCAAAGGAAAGCAAGTATTTGCTATGGTAAAGGATGTAAAAGTAGTCTTTGGAAAGGGACATTGTAGCCAACCTATTTCGAACGACGATAACGAACATGCACTCATGTGGAAGAAGTCTATATTTTGGGAGTTACCTTATTAGGAGGTCCTAGACGCCCACAACGCAATCGAATTGATGCACCTGATGGAAAATTTGTTTGAACCTATTAGATTTCCTTGGTGTGTATGGCAAGAGCAAAGATACACTGGAAGCTCGATAAGACCTAAAAAGTATGAAACAGCTATATGGCCTTCATCTAGAAAAGAGAGACAAAGGACAACATTACCTAAGTCCTGCCAGCTATAGTCTTAGAAAAGAAGGGAAGGAAAGCATGTTTGATTTCTTGAATAGTAATAAAGGTTCCATCTTGGTAGTCCTCAAATATATAAGGAATTATTAACATGTTCAAGAAGATAACCACGAATTTAAAGTCTCATAACTACCACGTCCTAATGATGCAATTGCTTCCGGTTGCACTGAGGGGTATTCTACCAGAGAATGTGAGGTTGGCAATCGTAAAGCTATGTGCCATCCTCAATGAAATTTTGCATAAGACAATCTGTCCAGACTATAGAAAGACGTGGTCCAATTCCTTGTCAATTTTGAGTTGGTCGTTCCACCTTCCTTCTTTAACACTATAACCCACCTCCTAGTTCACCTAGTTTTTCAACAAAATATGTTACCTTTGGAGAGGTTCATTGCAATCCTAAAGAAGTATGTCCGCAATCGTGCCCGTCCAAATGGATGTATCACCAAGGGACATGTAACAGAGGAGGTCATTGAGTTCTATGTTGACTTTATTGACGAACTTAAACCGATTGGATCGCCCAAATCAGACCATGAAAAGGGAGACTAAAGGGGAAGGGCACTCTAGGGAGGAAAGGATATATGAATAATGATGACTCTATAGTCTGCAAAGCACACTTCACGGTACTGCAAAATACACCCATGGTGACTCTATATATCGAGGAGCACAACAACATTGTTATTTCCCCCAACCTGAGGAAGTTGAGGCCTGGATTACATGACGTCACATAGATACTTTCGTCACTTGGCTAAGATGACATCTCATGGGTAACAACACAAATGATGAACAACTAGCATTGTTGGCTAGGGGACCATCTTGCTCAATCTTGAAATTCCAAGGGTATGAGATAAATGGGTATACATTTTACATTCAAGCCCAAGAAAAAAAGAGCATCAACCAAAATAGCAGTGTCCGTATAGTTGCAACAGACAACAATGGAGCAAAGAACAGATATTACAGTGTCATTAAGGAGACATGGGTATTTGACCATGGACCTCTAAAGGTACCTTCGTTTCAGTACCAATGGGTGAAGCTGACTAGAGGAGGAGTAACTATAGACGGCAAGTATGTAATGATAATAGTGGACCTCAACAAAACTAGGTATAGAGATGAACCTTTTGTACTAGCAAAGTATGTGACTCTAGTTTTCTATGTGAAGGACATGTTGAGAAAACTAAAGAAAGGTGCTAAACCAAATGATAAGCCTAAGCGTCACATTGTTCTTCTAGGAAAATGAAAAATCATGGGAGTTGAGGACAAGACTGAATGATCTGAAGATTATGATTAGGTTGATGACCTTTCGGCTTTCTTAGTGCACCTTGATCCCAAGCATCTTGTTAGCTCAGGAATATTGATGCTAGTAGTGTTGTCCCTAAATCAGAGAAGGAGATGTTGTAGATAGAACTAAAACATAACTTCACATTTGGAGAGGGCGAAGAATATAAATGTAAGGCTTGGGCTCTAGGAAAGACGACCAATTATTTTTAGATATTCAAGAAAAACCAATACAGAGATTACATCAATGAGGGCCTTACACCAAATTTTGAAAAATAGGTACAAAAATTAATAGATCACTGGGAAGCATTTGTGCATTATAAGGTGTTAGAAGAATGTGCGGGGCATCATTGCGGAACACCAAAAATGCATGTTAAAAGAAATACTTCCACAACCTTGGTTCTGGAGGTTACAAGACTATGGTCGACAAATGGAACAAGATGGAGGATGCTCTTATTGCAAGAGCTGTCGTACCCGAACTTTGGAATGGCCAGCTTGGACTTGTTTTATGCTCAAGGCGGCTCCCTCGATCTCGGGCAATGTTCGTGCGTATTTGTTAAGAAGATAAGAGACGTGTGTCATAGAATTCAGGCTACAATGGAAGCTAAGTCCTGGAAAGAATTCCGTCCTAATAGAGAAAGGGACGAGCTGACTTATGCCCTTCAGACTCCAGAACACACTAGATATTGCTAAAGCTGGACGGAAAACTCGAAGCTCGTTAGCTCGCTCGACTCGCGGCTGGCTTGGCTCGACTCGACTCGGCTCGTTAGGATAATGAGCCGAGCCGAGCCTGAGTTTTAGCTCGTTAGTAAAACGAGCCGAGCTGAGCCAACTCGCGAGCTAGCTCGCGAGCTCAACGAGCTGCGCTTCCATATGTGAATGTGTATCAGGATTCAGGAACAAAATGCAGCCGGCAGCCCGCAACTAAACAACCATGCCACGGCCCATGGCCCACAGGCCCACGCGCTGCAAGAATAAAACGTCAAAACCCTAACTCCGCACAGGCCTCCGCACGGGCACAGCCGCACAGACCCGCACCTAGCGACTGCGGCGAGCCGGCGACGACGAGGCGCCGTGAGTCAGGCGGCCGCGACCAGCGCCTCTCCGTCCTCGAGCAGGTCTAGTTCTCATCCTCACTCAGTCACTCCTCTCTCTCCTTTTTCATCTAGATCTGATCTCCTCCGGTGACCTGTTGATTGCTGTGCACTGCAGGCCCTCAGCCTCGGCCATGGAGGACGAGAGTCACGAGAGTAATGCATCGCAGCGTCCTTCAAGTCTGGAGTCAAGGAGTAAGCTTCGTGGACGAGGAACCAGCACTCGCTCTTCATCCAATCCCACTCTGTCCAAGGACTTGGTGGTATGTTCTCTAATTTCGAAATACTAATTCATACAGTACATGTTGAATTTTCTTGCTTCATTGATTGATCCGTAAATCATTACTATCTAGATTATTTAATTATTGCTATCTAGATTATTTAATTACTGCTATGGTAGTCATACAGTACAGACTTGAATGTTGAATTATTGCTATCTAGATTAGTTAATTCTTACTATCTTAATGCAATAGCAATGATTCAGCTATACACTAAAACACGTATGTTTTTGTAGCCATTGGATAAAGTTTCAGAAGATGAGGAGGACGATGATAACAGCTTCGACCATAGGGATGATATGTCTGAAAGCTTACCTACAGTTGATGGTGGAAGTGGAAGCCAGAGGAATGATGAGGTTGATGATGGAGCATCAAAGGCTAAGAAGGCAAAGACGGAAGGGGAAAAAGCTGGTGTTACATTGTCTCCCAAGTGCAAGATAGGAAGAGGCAAAAGGGCTGATTGTTGGAAACATTTTACCCTTGTCAATGTCCCACACAAGAAGGAGAGAGGTGTCATGGAGACAAAGGCAAAGTGTAAGTTTTGCAAAAAAAAGTTATGCGTACCATTCAGGTGGTGCTACAACAACTCTAAACCGGCACTTGGCTAAATGCACACAATATCAGAACAAGTTGGCTAAAGCTCAAGGTACACTAAACTTTGGTTCAGATGATGGCACTCTTGTTGTTAATCCTACTGAATATGATCATGAGCATACTAGAGAATTGATTGCCAAGATGATAATTGCTCATCAGTATTCATTTAGGATGGTAGAGCACAAATGGTTTTGATGAAATGGATGAATGGTAACTATGAATTTGTTGGTAGAAAGTCTATAAAAAATGAATGCATGAGGGTTTATGAATCTAAAAAAAACCAACTCAAGAGGAGTCTGAAAGGGGCTGAATCAATAAGTTCAACCACTGATTTATGGACGTCTAATCAAAACCTTCAGTACATGTGTTTGGTGGCACATTATATTGATGAGGATTGGGTTTTGCAATGCTGTGTCTTGAACTTTATCGAGGTGGATCCTCCACACACTGGTATTGTGATAGCTCAGGCTGTTTTTGAGTGTATGGTAGAATGGAAAATAGAAGACAAGGTCACAACAATAACTCTTGATAATGCTACAAACAATGATTCAGCTATTACAAATTTGAAGGCAAAGCTTCTTGCTAGAAAGAATTCAGTATTTGATCCTGAATACTTTCACATCCGTTGTGCTGCTCATATAGTCAATTTGGTTGTTAATGATGGCCTCCAGCCAATAGATAATTTGATAGCTTGCTTGAGGAACACAGTGAAATACTTTAAGAGGTCTCCATCTCGCATGTATAAGTTTGTGGAACTATGCAACAGTTATTCTGTCAAAGTGGGTAGAGGTTTATATCTGGATGTTAAAACAAGGTGGAGTTCAACTTATAAAATGTTGGATACGTGCATTGACTATAAGGATGCATTTGGTTATTACGAAGAAGTAGACACCAGCTATGTTTGGAAACCTTCAATTTCAGAATGGGAATTGTTTGGAAAAATTAGGCCATTGTTGGGAACAATGGCACAGGCAACTACTGCATTTTCTGGGTCACTTTATCCAACTGCAAACTGTTTTTATCCTTACATAGTGAAAGTTAAGAGAGCATTGATAGGGGCGCAACAATCTGAATCTGGAGATGCATATTTGAAGAGTATGGCTGCTGCTATGTTGGGTAAATTTGATAAATATTGGGAGGAAAAGAACAATGTTATGGTTATTGCTACAATTCTTGACCCTAGGTTCAAGATGAGGTACATTAGATGGTGTTTTGCAGAGATTTTTGAACCACTAAAGTCTGAAATTGAGATTAATGGCATCAACCACGAGTTGGAAAGGCTCTTTAACAAGTATGAGATATTAAATCGGCAAAAGATGGGTGAGGGTGACAATGGCACGAACAGGCAATCTACCTCAACTTCACTTGATACAACCAGCTCAATGACTTCTATTGCAAGTGATTTCCAGTCATTTTTGCAATCTAGTGTTACAGAAAGTTCAAAATCCGAGCTGCTGATTTATCTAGATGAAGCAAATGAACCCATAGATAACAAGCATTTCAACTTACTCAGATATTGGAATGTGAACTGTCATAGATTTCCAGTTTTGTCTAGCTTGGCAAATAGGTTCTTGGCTGTTCCAGTGAGTAGTGTTTCTTCAGAATGCACCTTCAGTACTGCAGGTCGAGTTCTTGATGACTACAGAAGCTCTTTAAAGCCAGCCACAGTTCAGGCATTACTGTGTGCATCTAGCTGGATAAGGGGTTATGACAGCAATAATCCTCTTGTTGTGGTATGGATTCATATATATAAGTATTTAATTTGTTCTCTTTGATCAACTTTGTTTGTTTTGTGACATGCTAATATTTATTATTATTATTATTTTTAGGCTGGAGATGATGAAGATGAAGTCGAGTCTATTGAATTCCCAAAATGCATGGTGGCAAGCAATTAGTATGGCTGTTGGCTGCTGCTACGGTGGCAAGCAATTAGTGTCTAGGGACATTTCGCCATGGTGGCTGCTGCTATGGTTGCTGGCTGTTGCTATGGTGGCAAGCAATTAGTATGGCTGCTGGCTGCTGCTATGCTCGGCCATGCCTTTTGTGTGCTTGCATGGAAATATTATGTTATTTTGCTATGTATTTATGTCTATGCGACTATGCACATGCACCCTTCTTATGGACCATGGATGATAGTTGATGGAAACATGGACGACGGACCTCATCTCGTATGATGCTTGCTGCTATGAATTATGAATTTATGATGGATAACTATGTGTTATGACTCATTTAAATGTATGGTACTCTATTTTACATTTTTTTGTCCTGGCTCACGAGCCAAACGAGCTGGCTCGAGCTTTTTCCCGAGCCGAGCCGAGCTTGTTTTTTAGCTCGTTAGTTATAACGAGCCGAGCCGAGCCAGCTCGTTAGTGTACCGAGCCCAACCGAGCCGAGTCGAGCCGAGCCGAGCCAGCTCGATATCCAGCTTTAGACATTGCCATGTCAAGTATGTTGTTCCATGGAAGGTTGCTTTTGCAGAGGATCTAGCAACATATAGAAGCCAACACAGAAGCTAAGTCGGCCAGGCGAAGAAGCTCCGTATGCTAGAGGAACGCCTAGCCTCTCACGACCAAAGGTTGGCTATAGAATTAAGCCAACAACTAGCGCTACAGTAGGGATCAGCAACCAATGTTGATGCTGAAGTAACCAGATCCCTGCGTCGTAGTAGCGTTGCTTGCACAAAGCTTGCGTGAGCAAATGAGGGCGACATGGTGCAGCAGGGCCAACAAGAACACTTCCCCATTGACGACATCATTGAGAAGACTGCATGTGAGCTTCTTACTCTGGTCGGAAACAAGAATGTCCGCTTGGGTTTTGGTTATGCAGTGCCTGGACAGACATAACATGGAGCCGACATTCATGTGGGACACTCCATAGTTGGGTTGGACTGAGTGGTCAAAGGATGGGATGATCTAGAGCTCGATATGTCTGGAGGTGATGTGGAGGTGAATCTAGGATAGGAAGTCCACGGTTTTATTGTATGGCTAAAGCACTTCATAAGATTTCCACATATGACTGGCTTGAAATTTACATCATCTCCTCAGAGCTCAAGGGCCAAAGCACCTCTGGCAAGCATGAGTTCACCAATGAAAGTGCATCTAGGCCCCCAAGTGGGTTTTGGTGAGTTTAATGTCAAAATGATTAAAGGACTAACTTGTTTGTTTGAGATAATTGTTGACGGTCCTTATAACATAAAATCCGACCGTCAATAGGCTCAGAAACCAATAAAGATCAAAGCATAACTTAGGCATTTGTATTCAAATAAGGTTGTACCATGCATATCTGGAATATATTTGAGTACAGGGACTACGGTGTGGAAGATGGACGAAACTGGGCACAGGCCCAGGTCGATCGACCTGGCTAGGTCGGGCGACCTGGACTGAACCCCGATGGAGCCCATTTCCTACACAGGTCAAGAAGCACACTAAGGAAGGATCGTGAACATTGATTCATGGTCGGTGGAAGTTAATGGTGAAAGATGAGCCACATGTCCATCCCATGGATTGAAGGGCCCACAACCAGAGTTAAGTGTACCCAAATCGACAGAACCCACCTGGAACCGACCTCAGGACCCACATATCAGTCTCCCAGAGGAAGATGGGCCCTAAAGGCGGTTATAGGGGGTCGGCCGACCCAGCCAGGTCGGCCGATCTCTGCGTGTGCCCGACTCGGCCGTCCTTTGACCTACAACTGTAAACCGCCATGGAGATTACATCTGAGCCGTGAAGTGCTGAAGACGGTGGATCCAAGGGTCGGCCGACCTGGGGGATTCGGCCGACCTAGGCCCACCTCCCAACTGCCTCAACCGCCTCTGGCCGGCTCCAACCGCCTTTGTGATACTATAAATACCCGCAAAAGGTGCCGTACTCAACACACACCAAAAGTAGAGCTCTCCTTTGCTACAAGCTTAGTCTTAGTCTTAGTAGTGATAGTCATAGTGTTAGATCTTCTGAAGGGCTTCCGGAGGAGTCTTGGTAAGTTCTAGAGTTCAGTTCTTGTATTCTCTTACTTACTTGTAGTACTCTGAGCTTAATGGAAATACCTTCATACTTATGTTGTATGCCTCAGTTATACCTTATCCACTTAGCATATACTACTTATGTCTTGCACCTTATTCAAGTGAATGTATGTTATGACATTGGCTCAATGTGCCTCTTGGTTGCTCAATTTATTAACGTGATAGATAGAGTTGTATTACATATTGTAAGCATGGTGTTTGGGATATGGAATACTGTTGAGGGTACCGCTGCCGCACGGATTAGAAGTGGTAGGCGGCAGGTGGTGATAGCCCTGTCCGTCCATTGTAATCCTCCACGTTCGGGAGTGGGTATTAGGCCTTTACGATAAGATGTCCTACTGTCGTCCCTTGATGAGGGAACCACTGGATACCTCGATATGTTCTCTTGCATATGATCATTGAATGAGCTTGTATAGGGTATTGTAGTATATCCAAGTCCCATATGTATGATGCTAATGAACCCTTATTAATCTTCACTAGTGTACTATACTAAGACTACCATAATGATGAGCAATGAACTTCTGTGTGTCAACCTACCCATTCATTTCTATATCATTTACCCCTGCTTAGATTATGGTATATTAATATTGTTGTAAGTAAAAGCATTGGATGGCACATCTCTCTTTTAACTAAATGCTTTCCCTGCGGATAAACAAATAACGATACTCTGGAATACTCCCGGGTGAAATGCTACAACGTACTTCTGTGCGCTTGCAGAATATCTGTAACGTCTAGATTTACGATGGAGTATCTCTAGTACCATTACTACTCTAAGTAGTGATGCTAAGAAATACCAACAATAATCAGCAGGGAATTATTCTCATAGTTATTTGTGATAAATATGCTCATCAAATATATGGTTATTCTTTGATTCAAGCAAGCAAGTGTGTGATTCAACGATGCTTATTGCTAAGGATAACAAGTCAATGGTGCTTATATTAATATTAGAGACATGGTTTAATGCATGGCATATGGTCTCTAATATTATAGAGGCTTGTTATCAAAATAGAGAAGCTAACCTGGCTCAGCCAGGTGTTGGGGGATTGGCCTGCCAATAAACGCCCCCTTATAAATATTATCAACCATCCAGTGTTTGCCTTCGTTCATCAAACAAGCAAGCAATTTGGCTTCGTTTGTCATAACAAAGCAGCATCAGATCTACGGCTTCCGGGCAGGGAAAAATGCAATCATTCATGAGATGAAGGCAACCACCGGCTTTCTCTTTGGTTAAGTATGTCGTATTCTCCTTCATTAAGATAATTAATAGGTTGAACATAACATCTTGGGCTCCGGTTGGTTCAGCAGAGGGAGATCATCATCACATGATCATCAAACCAGGCGACGAAGGCGATAAAGCCTATAACTACGCCAACGAAGCCAAGGAGGACCAGGTCAAATGAAGTCAGACCCGGCTACAAAGTCCACGCATTCATACTGTGACGTGAGAATGTACAATTATGCCCTTAGATCATCCAAGTTGTATAGTCAGGGTGATGATGCCTGTTTTTCAAGGGCATAAGCGGAATGTAAAGTTGCCTCTTGGTCTCCCTATAAAACAGACCCCCTACCAACATGTAAGGGGCTGATTCCCGGGAATACTGTTGATGAGTAGTAAATTGTTGCTTGTCTTTATTTCTCAGTCTTAGCTATTGTTTGTGTATGTTGCCTTCGGCTATATCCCAACAATTGGCGCCCACCGTCTGTGCTGTGCACGAAGAAAACCCACGAACACCACCAAGCCACAAGTAAAAAGAATACCCAAAAAACCCAAGAAACAGTACCGAAGATTCAACCCTAATCGGAGAAGCCGAAACCCAAGTCACAATTCCACCAAACCCTACCCAACCTCTAATCGAAGCTGTCATCGGGGAGTAGGAAGATGATGAAGACACACTCACAAACAAAGAAAAGCTGCACAGGATGGAAGACAGGTTGCGTCTTCAGCACCTAGAGCAGCAAAAAGAGCTCGAAGCCGCTCAAATTGAGCTGCAACAGCAAATGCAAGAAGAAGAGGAAGAACAACAGCATGAATTGCTACAAATCAAGCAAAAGTTGGAAGAATTGAGGCAAGCGAAGCAGAGAAGATTGAACACCACAAGCTCAAGAGCTGCCAAGCTTCATGCAGAGTTAGAGAAGGCCAAGAAGCAAGTCGCCGAGCTACAAACTGAACTCAATGAGCCAATTGCCTTTGCTGATGCCAGAGCAAATTGTGTTTCCACATTGGGAACCGGTTTACAAATGTTGTACACTCGTCCGATCGATCATACTTGCCCTTATCAGAAGCTCTGCAGTTGGCAAGATGGCCGCCTTCGTAAAAGCCCATTCCTCTACCAAGGTACAATGGCCTCACTGACCCCAAGCAATTCATAATGAGCTACGAAGCTGCAATAGCTTTAGCTGGAGGAGATGTTGTGGTGCTGGTAAAATCTTTCATCATCGTTTGCGATTGTACTGCAATGGACTGGTATACGAAGCTACTAGGCTTATCCATCAACAGCTGGTATGACTTGGAAAGAGATCTGATCAAGAATTTCAGCATCATGGGAGACCAAGCACTCTCATATGCAGAGCTAACTCTACATCAACAGCCGAAGGAACCTCTGGAAGATTACTTTCGCAGGTTCGTGGGCTTAAGATCTCAAGCTCCTCATATTCTCGATGAAGCCGCCAAGTTTGCAGCTATTCAGGGGCTTTGCCCTAGACCATTTGCACAGCATATTGCAAGAGAAACACCAGCTACTCTTGGAGATCTATATGAAGAGTTCAAGAAATATTGTCAATCGATCTGACAATGACAACCGAAGGCGAATAGCTAGAGAAGCTGTCATGAAAAACCAGTATGAATCCCAAAACAGGCAACACCACCACAATCAAAACCACTACCAACACTATCCATCCCAAACCATCATGAATATTGAGAGCCCACCTTCGTTCCAAGAGAAAAACCCAAGGGGTGAGCCTACCTAGTGTCGGGGGTAGACCCCCAGGGGTACCCAGAAGGCGGATTGGCCCAACCGGCAAG
Source organism: Alloteropsis semialata (assembly GCA_004135705.1). Taxonomy (NCBI): domain Eukaryota; kingdom Viridiplantae; phylum Streptophyta; class Magnoliopsida; order Poales; family Poaceae; genus Alloteropsis; species Alloteropsis semialata. Next base: position 49,296,714 of record CM014274.1, on the reverse strand, counting down.
GGGCGGCCCAATCCGAGTGCTATCGGGCCGGTTTGTCAGACTGGGTGGCCCACCACTCGGGAGGCCCACCAGTCGGGTGAACCGGACGACTACGACGGCGCACGCAGCAAGGAACAAGACGGCGTATCCCGCAAGAAGCTCGGAGATCAGGATAAACTAGCCGGAATTATAGGGAAAGATATCTGTAATCGTTATAGATCGCATCCTTGTATTTCAGGTAGGTTATGATCTCTAGCCGACTTGTAACTCAAGGCAGCCGGACTATATAAGGCGCCTTGAGACCCCCCTCTAGAACACGATTACAACCATCCACGAACTTCAACCTAGGACAGAACCCAACTACGGAGATCCTTCAGGAACTTCATACACAGCAATCCATACACCCAACACAGGACATAGGGTATTACGTCATCTTGACGGCCCGAACCTGTTCAATCCTTGCGTCTTGTGTTACCATCGACTTCTGATCCTCGATCTGTCCCTCAACAAATCAACCACGCAGACTACCCTGTGTGGACTGCCGGGTCCATAAATCCGACAGTTGGCGTGCCAGGTAGGGGTTGATCGACGAGATCAATCTGCAAGTCGATGGCATCCGCTTCCGCCGTCATCACGCCGGCATCCGTGAAGATTTCCATCGCTGAGGGGGCCATGTTCTTCTTCGGATCCATGGTATTCACCGCCGGACCCGAGGGAGAGCTCTCCTTCACCCGTGACGCCACCCCGGAGGAGACAGTGCCACGACTCGACGCTACACCAGAGGGGATCGTCACCATCACCACTTCGTCGCCGACCATCGCCAACAACTCGGCGATCACGATGGCCAACATCGTTCTCCCGCCATCCGAGGGGAACACGCTTCCTCCCACACCGCCGACTGCTTCATCCACTCCGCCTCCGCCGCGCAGGGTGCAGCAGACGCCCGAGGAGCGAAGGCGCCGATGGGCCGCACGCCAACGCCAATTCGAGGCAGACATGGACCACGCCATCGCCTCCATCAGCGAATGCATCGACCTCGCCGAGTCTTCTCGCCAGGGCATCGCCTCGCCGACACGATTCCCGCTGGGACTCAGGAACGGCGGAGCCGTCTACCAAGAAGCACTCGGCGAACGGCTGAACGCCGAATACTCCCCAGATGCGATCAGGGCGGTCGATCCCATCGCGGCCACCCAGATCGGATCTGCTCCGGACGTTGCGGCGACGCAACACCCCCAAGATACGCCGACTCCGCCTGAACCAGAACTAGCACCGGCCTTCCCACGGGTGACACGTGTCCTCCCTCCCAATAAGAGGATCACGCCTGCCAAGCGGGAGACGTTCGTCTCCGACATATCCGCCGATGAGCCAACGGTCCAAGGCGAGGATCAAGCGCACCGTGACGCCAGGATCGGGCGCAATGGTGAGAAGCAACGACGCCGCGACGCGCGGCGAGAACGCCGAAACCCCAGGACCATGCGTAACCTCCACGACGACTTCATTCAAGAAGTCGGCGGCGTGGGTGTTTACGCCACCCCGTCAGCCAACCTCGCCGCCGCACACCTTGAACTGGAAGGGATCCCAGAAACCCCGGAACTCAACCGGATCAAGACCAGGCTGACCGCAGCTGCGGGCATGATCAATGCCCAAAAGGCTCCTGCCTCCTCATCTCGCCACTCCAAGTCGGCCAGCCGCCGAGAAGTCGATCACGACGCGGTCGACCAGCCAGACCTCCGCGAACAACTCCGCAACCGCGATCTCCGCAGGAACCTCGACGACCGCCACCGGCGAAGGGACGAGGAGGAGCTCCGACGGCGCCCCGGGACTGGACCGCGACACCCGCCTACGCCGAGAGCTCGAGGCCAATGAGGCCGCTCGCCGCCGCGAGTTCGACCGCAAGTACGGCCCACCACTCGGACAAGATAGGCCGCCGCGGGCTCGCTCCCCGGAAGACTACTCCGTCGACTCGGGACACGTGGACATCGTAAACCTCAACGACTGCGACGACTTCCCGGCGTTCACTACCCGAGTAAGGTCTATTCGAATGCCTGCTAATTTCAAACCTACAGGCATAGAAAGATACGATGGCAAGACGGACCCGACGATGTGGCTGCGCACGTACAGCATCGCCATCTGCGCGGTGAACGGCGACCACGACTCCATGTGCGCCTACTTCCCCGTCGCCATGACCAAGGTGGGGCTGAGCTGGCTCCACAGCCTCGAGCCCGGCTCCATCGACAACTGGGACACCCTCTGCCGCCAGTTCAAGAGCTACTTCCAAGGCAGCTCCATTCGGCCAGGCACAGCATGGGATCTGGGCAAGGTGAAGCAAAATCGCGGGGAGAGCCTCCGCGACTACACCGACCGCTACATGGAGAATCGCAACCTGGTTCCCGGCTGCTCCGAGTCCGAGATCATCAGCTACTTCCTCGATGGCCTTGCCGACTCCGTCGTCTTCGAGCGCCTCTGCGAGGACCTGCCAAAGACCTCCGGCGAGTTCTTTGGTCGGGTGAACAAGATGGCGAACGCCAAGGAAGCCGCTCGCCTCCACTACAGCAAGAAAAGCACTCGGGACGATGATCGGCCACCTCGTCGAGAGGACCGCCCGAAGAAGGAGGACCAACGCCGAACCAGACCGGAGCCAAGCCGGACAGGTGACCGAAAGCGCTCGGGAGACTACACCATCGCCGCCATGGATCGCGGAGGCCCTCGCCCGCGGTCCAACTTCAAGCGCCGACTTCGAAAAGATGCTGCAAGGGCCCTGCCCCATTCACAAGCAATCCAAGCATCGCATGATCGACTGCATGGGACTCGCCGACGCCTACAAGAACAAGGAGGGGAAGCTGCCGCCGCGCGACGATGACAAGGGCGACAAGGGAAAAGGGGCCCCCGCAAACCCCGCTTTCCCGAATGTTGAGAGGCAGGTGAACTTCATTCTCGGAGGACCGCCGCCCGTGGATGACAAGCGCAAGGAAAAGGTGCGCGACCGGGAGATATTCTCCTGCTACACATCGCCGATCCAAGCACTCCGCTGGTCCGAGCAGCCGATCACCTTCTCCAGGGAGGACCAGTGGTTCCAAGTCTCCGACGTGGGCGAGTACCCCCTCGTGCTCAGCCCAATCGTGCACAACGCCCGCCTCACCAAAGTACTCGTCGACGGCGGGAGCGGGCTCAACATCATCTTCGCCCAAACGCTGAAGGACATGGGCATTGGCCTCGACGCTCTGACTCCTTCCCTCCACCCGTTCTACGGGCTGATCCCAGGCAAAGGTTCCAAACCACTCGGGCAGATTGCTCTGCCCGTCACCTTCGGCGATCAAGACAACTTCAGGACCGAGTACCTCAACTTCCAGGTCGCCGACTTCACCACAGCCTACCACGCCATACTCGGGAGGCCAGCACTCGCCAAGTTCATGGCGGTCCCCAACTACACGTACCTGCTGATGAAGATGCCGGCACCGAACGGCGTCCTCTCCATCCGCAGTGACGTCCACACCGCCAAGGGCTGCGACAAAGAAGGGCTCCACCTCTGCACCGGCATCGAACGCAGCGTGCTCCAGATGGAGGTGGTCCACGAGGCAAGAACCTTCCAAGGAGACCCGGGCTCCATCCCCGAGTCCTCCAAGCGAAGAGCCGCGCCGACCACCATGCAGCCAGCTGAAGAAGTGCGCCCCATCTCGCTTGGGCTCTCCGACTCCTCCAAGACTGCCCTGATTGGATCAGGGCTCGACCCCAAATAGGAAAGCACGCTCGTCACCTTCCTCCGGGACAACGCCGCCATATTTGCATGGACTCCATCAGATATGCCAGGTGTTCCGAGGAAGGTGGTCGAGCACTCCTTGAAGGTTGACGCGAACGCCAAGCCAGTTCGCCAAAAGCTCCGACGCTTCGCGCAGGACCGCAAGGAGGCCATTAGGGTAGAGATTACAAGGCTGTTAGCTGCCGGGTTCATTAGAGAAGTCTTTTATCCCGACTGGCTTGCTAACCCAGTCCTTGTAAGAAAAAAGAATAATGAATGGAGAATGTGTGTTGATTACACGGATCTCAACAGACACTGCCCTAAGGAGCCCTTCGTCCTGCCCCGCATCGACCAAGTCGTTGACTCCACCGCCGGATGCGTACTCCTATGTTTCCTTGATTGTTACTCCGGCTACCACCAGATCGCCCTGAAAGAAGAAGACCAAGAGAAGACATCCTTCATTACTCCGATCGGCGCCTACTGCTACACCAAGATGACTTTCGGCCTCCGCAACGCTGGCGCCATCTACCAAAGGGCAATAAACTTGACCCTGGGCACGCAGATCTGCCGCAACGCCGAGGCCTACGTCGACGACATAGTCATCAAAACGAAGATCGAAGCCGAGTTCATCGCCGACCTCTCCGAAACATTCAACAATCTCCGCAGGCTCAATTGGAGGCTAAACCCGACTAAGTGCGTCTTTGGCGTACCAAAAGGGAAACTACTCGGCTTCATCGTTAGCAACAGAGGCATCCAAGCCAATCCAGAGAAGATAGACACCATCCGGAGGATGAAACCGCCGACTGGGAAGAAAGAGATCCAGAAGCTGACTGGTTGCATGGCGGCCTTGAGCAGGTTCATCTCCCGGTTGGGGGATAAGGGCTTGCCGTTCTTCAAAATCCTCAAGAAGGCCGACAAGTTCGAGTGGAACCAAGAGGCGCAGCAAGCTTTCACTGACCTCAAGAACTACCTCTCCAATCCACCAGTACTCGCCGCTCCGCATAACGACGAAACGCTGCTTCTATACATTGCCGCCACGACTAACGTGGTCAGCACTGTCATCGTCGTGGAAAGGGAAGAAGAAGGAAAGGTGCAAAAAGTGCAGCGACCAGTCTACTACGTAAGCGAAGTACTCAGTGAATCCAAGTCTCGCTATCCCTAGGTGCAGAAGCTACTCTACGCACTGCTCATCACGTCAAGGAAGCTCCGCCACTACTTCCAAGCACATCGCATCAAGGTGGTCACGCAATTTCCACTCGGCTAAATCCTCCACAACAGAGACGTTACCGGGCGAATTATCAAGTGGTCCGTCGAGCTCACCTCCTTCATCATAGACTTCGTCCCGCGCACCGCCATCAGATCACAGATCCTCGCCGACTTCGTCGTCGAATGGACCGAGAGCCAGGACGCGAAAGAAGACACCAGCGGAGAACACTGGAAGATGTACTTCGACGGCTCCCTAATGATCGACGGAGGAGGCGCCGGTGTACTCTTCATATCGCCGAAAGGGGAACAGCTCCGATACGTCCTCCAAATTCGTTTCCCTGTCACCAACAACGCCGCCGAGTACGAAGCAATTCTCCACGGGCTCCGCATCGCCACCTCACTAGGCATAAAGAGGCTCCTGGTTTATGGCGACTCCTCTGTCGTTATAAACCAGGTGAACAAAGACTGGGATCGCCACAGCGAGCGGATGAACGCCTACTGCGAGGCAGTGCACAAGCAGGAGGGAAAATTTTACGGAGTTGAGTACCACTACATCCCACGGGAGAACAACCTCGCTGCTGATGCACTCGCCAAGCTGGGGTCAACCCGCGTGGAAGTACCAGGGGGAGTGTTCGTACAAGGTCTCCTCAAACCCTCTGTCAAAGAGGGGGGGACGAACCAGAGCCTGCCCCAGAACTCTGCGAGGTGCTGACCATTGATGCCGAAGAAGAAGACTGGATGGCCGAGTTCATAGATTTCCTCGCCCACAACAAGGTGCCAAAGGACCCCACGGAGCGAAAAATCCTGGAACGCCGAAGCAGGAACTACGTGGTGGTCAGTGGTGCCCTATACAGACGAGCCGCCACAAATCAAGTGTTCATCAAGTGCGTCACGAAAGAAGTCGGCCTCCAGATCCTTGATGACATTCACTCGGGAGTTTGTGGAAGCCACGCCGCCGCAGGGACACTAGTCAGGAAAGCATACCGAGCCGGGTTCTTTTGGCCTACCGCCGTGTCCGACGTCAAAGCACTCGTCCGCCGGTGCCAGGGATGCCAATTCTTCGCCAAGCAGAAACATCTCCCGGCCCAAGCTCTACGCACCATCCCGCCCTCGTGGCCTTTCGCCTGTTGGGGGTTGGATATGGTGGGACCATTCAGAGCAGCCCCGGGAGGTTACACACACATCCTCGTCGCCATCGATAAATTCTCCAAATGGATAGAATACAAGGCCATTGTCGGAACTCCGACGTCAAAGCAAGCCGCCGCCTTCATCGAAGAGATCACACACCGGTTCGGGGTCCCTAACAGGATCATCACCGACTTAGGGACACAATTCATTGGGTCCGCCTTCTGGGACTTTTGCGAGAACAGCTGCATCGATGTGTACTACGCCTCCGTCGCCCATCCAAGGTGTAATGGACAGGTAGAACGAGCCAACGCCATGATACTCCAAGGACTAAAAGCAAGAATCTTCGACCCGTTGAAGAAGTTTGCTGGAAAATGGCACCAAGAGCTACCACAGGTCATCTGGGGACTCAGGACTCAGCCAAGTCGAGCAACAGGTCATACTCCCTTCTTCCTGGTCTACGGCTCCGAGGCGATCCTCTCCACCGACATAGCTTTTGGGTCACCGCGCATCGACAACTACGAGGAAGGCGAAACAGAAGCAGCCCGCGAGGTGGACCTCGACTCCATCGAAGAACACCGAGTCAACGCGCTCATACAGCACGCGCGCTACCAGCAACAACTCCGACGCTACCACGACAAGAACGTCCAGCAACGGGACTTCAACATCGGTGACCTCGTCTTACGCCGAGTACAATCCACAGCAGGGGTTCACAAACTCTCCGCCCCATGGGAAGGCCCGTTCATCGTGACTCAGGTCATATGTCCGGGTACTTTTCGTCTCCAATATGAGGATGGCACCGAAGTCCCACACCCGTGGAACATAGAGCATTTACGCCGATTCTACCCTTGAAAAAAGCTATGTATCACGAAGTTCAATAAAAATATATGCCTTGTTTTCCTTTGCAAAACCACTCGGTACCACCTTGTTTCCCGAGTAGTTCTTATCTAAATGCTGTGTAACCGGGCCTGGAACGACGCCTAAGCCTTCTACACGTGCACGGGATCCGCTCTCGACGTTATGAACTTGGGATAAGTGAAGCGAAGGGAAAAGCACATTTCAGCAAAAGAACCACCCGGGCAACATTAAAACATAAAACAAAATATCCAACATTCTTGTTTTACTTGTTTCTGACTACTTATATACACAAAGTCTACTCTATCCTGCTTCAGCTTGCAGGATCTTACTCAAACTTGAGAGCCTCGCCGACCTTCTCGGCGATCGGGCGAGTTAGCGCCAGCGCCTCGTCGACTTGCTCCGTTGAGGTGTCCGCCGCCACCCCATCGCCAACCGGTGCAAGGTCGATCCGTGGGTAAAGTGTCCGAACACGCGCCAGGGCGTCATTCACGCACACACCACCGCCGACTCCTTGACCAGGTCGGCGATCCGAGCTGGTGCACCCTGCAGACGAGCGACAAGGGCTGTCGGCTCACCCTCCTCCGGGGCCACGGAGTCCAGCAGATCCCTCGCCGCCTCGTTGACTTCCGTCAGGGCCAGATGCGCCGATGCCAGATCTTGCTCCAAGCCTGTTATGATTTGAACGTTATTCTGGATAGTATACATTGCCTGGAGCATCGTCATGTCCGCACCTTTCCGGAACTCCTGCTCCATCTTGAGCTTCCCCGCCAACACCTCCTCCGACTGCTGCAGAGTTGCGTTCGCAAAACGCAACTCCTTCAGCTCCTTGATGTGGCGGTCCCTCTCCATCTCCTTCTCTGAAAAAGCAGGGAAGCACTCGGTCAGGATGAAAGGAACAAGGCGAAATCTGACGACTCAACAACTACTCGGGAAATACAAGGAGAAGGCCTTACGGTGAAGACTGGATCGATGCTCCACAATGGCGTCGTTCAGGCTCTTCTTGGCGGCGTCACGCTGACGCTTGACCTGTTTAAGCTCCGCCTCCGCCTTCGCAGTGCGCTGGAGCGCCGACTCCACATCCTGGGCCCGCCCAAGACGCGATTGCCGGAGCGTGGCCAACTTCTACAACCACTCGCCAAAGTAAAGAATTCAGACAACTCATAAAGAAGAAGAAAAGACAAACGAGATAACCGAGGAGACAAACCGTTGCACAGCGCCGAGCGTGGTCGACAGCAATCTGAAGCTCGGCAATAACCGACCCTTCCTTCTCCGCAATAGCGTCAACCCCGGGGACAATGATAGTTCCCGAGGTGTCCGACTGCTTTTGGAGACCCTCTTCCTGGGCTTCTCCTCGAGCAGTGTCGCCCGCGCTTACGGGCGAAGCCTGGATCACCGGGTCCACGTCAGGATCCCCAGCGACGCCACTTGGAGTGATCGCCGTATCACCTCCATCGCCATGCACGTCGTCGGCCACCGGCGTCTCCACTATCACCTCCGGGTCGCGCCCGGCTGGTACTTCCTCCGTTTGCACCGCCACCGACCCCTCGGCCGAGTTCCCCACCTCAGGCGCAGCTCCTGAGGACGACTGGCCAACAGGTTCGGCCGGAGGAGGACTCGGGCCTTGCGGGACATCGGTTGAAGGGGCCTTCCCCCTGGCCGCTTCACCGTCAAGATCGGAGGCCTTGCTGAAAAAAGCACTCAAAAATTAAAATAAGAACTCGGAGATAATGATACGTAAAAGAAACGCGAAGACCGGCAACTTACTGAGTACTCTTCACCACCGCGACTCGGGGCCGGAAGACAGGGAGCTTGGGACGCCGCTGCGCCGAGACCGTCATAAGGATTGGCCTGGTCCCCAAATCGGAGACCGGCCTTGCGTCCGCGGCGGCCTGCACAACCGTCTCCGCCATCCTGCGCCGCCTCTCCTCCACCGAGACGCCCATCGCCCGGGCGTGCTCCTGCTCCTGGAACACGGAGTCGGACATCGCCTCGTCCTTCTCCTCTTCCCCCACGACGGCCGGGGAAGGACGTCTCGGCTCGTCAAGGTCAGCGTCCGAACCTGCGGTCGGCTGCTGAGCCGGCTGCGCGTCCGACTTCTTCGCAATGACCTTCGTGTGCCCCCACTTGGGAGGCGGTGGCGGCGTGCGCGCCACTGCATCTCGGACGGAGGGCGCTTCATCCGACAACGTCGCCGAGTCGTCGTCGGCCGCCTCACCGTCAACGGACGCCACCCGCATGGAAACACCGGCCCTGCGAGTATTCCATTTCGCCACGGCCGCCCGGCGCTTCCGCGGACGGTCCTCCACCACTTCTTCGTCCGAAGGGCTCAGGGAACCCTCCGTATCACTGGGCGCCCATACACGAGGGGGAGGAGGATCCACCGCCTCCTCTGCCGGAGTGTCGCCGTGATCAGCCGGAGGCGCATCCTCCAGCAACACCTTCCTCGGGAAGTCCTCCGGGAGTGGGGCAGCAGAAAAGTACTCGAAGACCCGATCCTGCGCCAAAGAAAACGCAAAATCAGACGGCCAACGGACGAGACCAAAAAATTACATCAAGAAGAACATCCAAAAGCACTCGGAACAGCAACTTACCGGTGGTGCAGGCCTCTTCAACGAAAAGGGGCGCGGCTGGTGCTTCTCCGACACGTGGCCGAGGAAGAACCCGCCCACGCGCGCCTTCATCTCCTCCTTGCTTACGGTGCGGTTGGCAACCCGAGTGGGATCATCCCGGCCCGAGTACTCGTAGCCCGGGTGCTTCCGCTCCTGGATCGGCTGAATCAGCCGCCTGCTAAAGTTGCAGGCGATACCAATCGCCGTCAGGCCTCCGTCGTCCTTCAGCTCCTTGATCAGCGCAAGGAGCTCATTCACCTCCTGCATCTTGGAAGCGTCAGGGAGTTCATTCCAGCAGTCCCTGATCTTCGGCCGCTCTCCAGTGTGGCAGGGGATCGCCGGCGCATGGTTCCCGACGTAGAACCACTCGGCTTTCCAGCCCTTGTTTGAGGTGTTGAGGGCGATGTCGAAGTACTCGTCCTTCCGTCCTTGACGCAGCATGAACCCGGCGCCTCCCACTACCACCATCTTCTCCTCGCTTGGCTGGGGCTTCAGCCAATACAGATACCTCCACAGGTCGAAATGGGGAGAGATCCCCAGATAGGCCTCGCAGAGGTGAATAAAGACGGAGATCGCCATGATGGAGTTGGGGTTGAGGTTGATGGCCTCGATCCCGTAGTAATGGAGCAAACCTCGGAAGAAGGCTCCCGATGGCAAGCCGAGTCCCGCCTCGAAGAACGACTTGAACAGGACCAGCTCGCCGGAGTTTTCTGACGGAAATGCCTCCCCGGCGCTCGGCCGCCACTCCGCCACGGCCTGGGAAGGGAGGATGCTCCGCTCCACCATCTCCTCCAACATCTCCGTGGTTACTTTCCCTCGCGCCCACGCGACGGCAGGGGAGGGGATCTTGTCAGACTTGGGGACGCCGCTGAACCTCTTCTTCGGCGCCATGGATCTAAGAGCAGGGGTCTTCGTTCGCATCAATGAGACTACACTCCCCGTGGTGGCTAAGACCGCGGAACGGATCTATGAGCAGAAGGAGCTCTGGTGGCGGCGGGATGAAGAACGAAGAAAGGGGAGAATGGATCTGGAAACGGGGAGATTTCCTCTCCAGACCTAACCCTCGCCCTTTATAGCGCGCCTCGATGCCCGAAATTACCGCGAGATGGCGCGATTAACGGACGCGGGCGAAACGGTAAAAAGAGCCGTTGGGCGTTCCGTCTTCCGTTACGCGCCGGGCGCCAACGGTAAAAAGGGGCCCGAGCACTCGGGCAGGACGAAGAACTCGGCGTGCCGCTAAGGCTCGACCAGCACTCGGACTCGAGGGCTGGCGCCGCATTAAAGTCAGTGCGCCTCTCGGGCTCGATTGGCCCCGAACCACTCGGGAACCAACGCTGCAAATCAAGTGGAGTGCCGCTAAGGCTCGACCAGCGCTCGGACTCGGGGGCTGGCACCGCATTAAAGTCAGCGTGCCTCTCGGGCTCGATTGGCCCCAAACCACTCGGGAGCCAACGCTGCAAATCAAGTGGTGTGCCGCTAAGGCTCGAACAGCGCTCGCACTCGGGGGCTGGCGCCGCATTCAAGTCAGTGCGCCTCTTGGGCTCGATTGGCTCCGAGCCACTCGGAAGCCGACACTGCAGAGCACAAGGCGTACCGCTAAGGTTCGACCGGCACTCGGACTCGGGGGCTGGCGCCACATCAAAAACAGCGTGCCTCTCGGGCTCGATCGGCCCTGAAACGCTCGGTGGCTGACGCTGCAACAGCTGGAGAAGCGCGGCCAAGCCTCGACAGGTCGGGGTTGGCGCTGCCGAGAAGCTTCCTCCTCAAGACTATTATGCAATGAAATCCATTTGCAGGTTATACAATTACAATGAAGCCGGTCATACGCCGGTTACAAAGACCAAACACATCAGCCGCCAGGATGACGGCCTGGAGCACCTGTCGTTGCCCGAAGTGCTACATCAGCAGGAGCTTGGCCCACATGAGCTCGTTACAAGCCCTCTTGTAGCACCACTGCAGCCGTCGACGGGACAGCTCCGATAGAGGGTTGATAGCGAATGCCTTCAGGGATGAACGGGACAGCACTCAGACGCTGATCAACACCTCAGAACCTTCGCAAGCACTCTCCTAGCACCATACGCTGGAGACTCCAAGAGCTTTCCCCGGTGGATGAACCCAGTAATGAACCTTCGGCATACTGACTACAAGGGCCCTATACATACTCGCTCCTGGGTGGCAGCTCTGGCTCCCCGGTGGGTATTTATAGCCCCGAGCCGCCGGAGAACGAGAGACTTCCTCCACGATGACAGACGCATGAGCTCCACGCCACGCGTCCCTCCTTCTGCCCAAGCTGCACAGGTTACCCTTATCACCTTTGGCTTCATTCGACCACGGGAGCGTCCTATGCGATCACGGGAGCACTGTTCCTGACGCCGCGTATCGAAAACGACACCTCTCCGCCTGCTTCCTCTTTGGCATATCTGACAAAGAAGGAATCCTCCAGGACTCGAATCGTTCGCCAAGCTAAGTGTTAATCAATTAACTTCGTAAATTCCGTGAGCTTTAAAATGAGTTGCTAAAGTACTCGGGGAGCACACGCCTTAATCCGTGAAACCTCGGCTCTTCCGTACGCCTACGCTCCTACGCGTGCACGCGGCCCAGCTCCCTGCGCTATGGACTACGGCTATCGGGGATCAGGTGCATAAACGTAACAGGCTAACTGCCCGGGGAAATTAAATGACTTAAAAGTAGGAGGCGGAGTTCATTAACATTACATATCACCGAATATTTTCTCCTCTCGAATTTGTTCTTCGTTGCAGGGTATAGACGACTACTCGGCGTACTCCGGCCCTCACGCTCGGGGGCTGGCGCCGGGACGACCACTCGGCGAGCTCCGGCCCTCACGCTCGGGGGCTGGCGCCGGGACGACTACTCGGCGTGCTCGGCCCTCACGCTCGGGGGCTGGCGCCGGGACGACCACTCGGCGAGCTCCGGCCCTCACGCTCGGGGGCTGGCGCCGGGACGACCACTCGGCGTGCTCAGCCCTCACGCTCGGGGGCTGGCGCCGGGACGACTACTCGGCGTGCTCCGGCCCTCACGCTCGGGGGCTGGCGCCGGGACGACTACTCGGCGTGCTCAGCCCTCACGCTCGGGGGCTGGCGCCGGGACGACTACTCGGCGTGCTCAGCCCTCACGCTCGGGGGCTGGACGCCGAAATTAACGCCGGATGATTCAGTCAGATGCTCCTCGACTAACCCTTGGACCGATTCCTACGGAATCGCTTCAAGGCTCGGGGCTACGGCCAACGGACGCACCTCGCGGCGCATCCGTTGATTGTCTGGCAACCAAGAACAAGGCTACTAACCCTTGGACCGATTCCTTCGGAATTGCTTCAAGGCTCGGGGGCTACGGCCAACGGACGCACCTCGTGGCGCATCCGTTGGGAAATGGCTCTCTTTTTCTCTCCAGTATCACGCGGTTTCGCTTCCAACTGCAGCAAGCTCGAAGCTCATCAGATGGCACGACCTCGCCGACTTGTCGCTCAACCACGTACTACTCGGGGGCTTGTCGGGGGTAGACCCCCAGGGGTACCCAGAAGGCGGATTGGCCCAACCAGCAAGGGGCGGCCCAATCCGAGTGCTATTGGGCCGGTTTGTCAGACTGGGTGGCCCACCACTCGGGAGGCCCACCAGTCGGGTGAACCGGACGACTACGACGGCGCACGCAGCAAGGAACAAGACGGCGTATCCCGCAAGAAGCTCGGAGATCAGGATAAACTAGCCGGAATTATAGGGAAAGATATCTGTAATCGTTATAGGATCGCATCCTTGTATTTCGGGTAGGTTATGATCTCTAGCCGACTTGTAACTCAAGGCAGCCGGACTATATAAGGCGCCTTGAGACCCCCCTCCAGAACACGATTACAACCATCCACGAACTTCAACCTAGGACAGAACCCAACTACGGAGATCCTTCAGGAACTTCATACACAGCAATCCATACACCCAACATAGGACGTAGGGTATTACGTCATCTTGACGGCCCGAACCTGTTCAATCCTTGCGTCTTGTGTTACCATCGACTTCTGATCCTCGATCTGTCCCTCAACAAATCAACCACGCAGACTACCCTGTGTGGACTGCCGGGTCCATAAATCTGACACCCAGAGAGGAGGAAGAACCAGCAGAGGCCGAGGAAGAGGAAGGGGTCTGCCTTCGGGACCAAAACTGTTTTGTCAATACCATGGCAAGAACCATACTCATGGCACCGAGCAATGCAGAGACATCAAGAAAACCATCGAGAAGATGAAGGCAGACAAAATCCAAGCCTCCCAAATGAAGCCACCTTTGGCTTCGTCCACCAATTCCCAAACCATACAGTCTCAAGCTATAGAGCCATATTGCTCAGTTTTTCCATCCTAAGCTCAAATATTGTACAGCCCACGACAGCGATGGCAACACAATATTCGCCTTCGCCACAAACATTTCAACATTACTACCCACAAACCATGTACCCATGCCTATATCCCCAAGCTGCCCATCCAATCGCAAACAAAGACATCAAAGTAGAAGAACTACCACCAACACCACAAAACCACAAGACCCAAACCCACCAAACCCTCCCCACAGCTATGGCCATATTCTCCCCATAACTGGAGGATCCTCACTCGCCTTTGAGACAAAGAAGCAAAGAAGAAACTACTTTCGACATGTAAACAATATCTCAGTTGAGGGACCATACAAGAAATCTGAGTGGTCACACATGCCAATCACATTCTCCGAAAAAGATTTGAAGCTACACAATTTTCTGCATAACGATGCAACGTCGATCGAAGCCAACACTGCTGGTTGGACAATTGGGAAAGTGTTAGTGGACACTGGCAGCTCTGTAGATATTATCCTGGCAAAAACACTGAGGTCCATGACAAACATCAACCCAGATAATTTGGAACCATCAGATACACCACTAGTTGGCTTCGGGGGGAAGCGTACACCAACATTGGGCAAAATAACACTGCCAATATCTTTCGGCGACAAATCAAATGCAAGAATTGAATATATTATCTTCGATGTCATCGACTATTCTTTGACTACAATGTCATTTTCGGCAGAGAAGTTATCAATACCTTCAACATCATCATAAGGCAAGACTTCTTGTGCATGAAAATGCCCACTCTCAAAGGAGTCATTATCGGTGATCAAAGAGAAGCCAGAAACATTGAGTATGCCAGCACCATAGGGCAACGCAAAGTTCACGTGCTCAAAGAAAAGGAACCTGATTACCTAGAGGAGAAGCCAAGTGCTGACAAAGACAACAAGAGAATGCAAGGTGCAACAGAAATGAAGCAGGTGCAGCTGCAGCCTGATGTCTTTGACAAAAAAGTGATTATTGGCTCAGACCTTGAACCAGATGAAGAGGAAAGACTCATTGAATTTTTGAGAAATAACAAAGATGTCTTTGCATGGTCGAGCAAAGATTCACCAGGCGTAGAAAAAAGTATAATTGAACACAAGCTTGCAATAAGCCCAGACATGAGGCCGAACAAGCAAAAACTCAGGAAAATGTTCGAAGAGAAAGTGAGTGCAGTTAATGCCGAAGTGTAGAGACTGCTCGATGCCAATGTCATACATGAAGTAAAATACCCTAAGTGGTTAGCAAAAACTGTGCCAACTCAGAAGAAAAATGGCAAGTGGAGAATGTGCATTGATTTCACCGACCTCAATAAAGCATGCCCAAAGGATGATTTTCCACTTCCAAGGATTAACAAAATCGTTGATCAAGTCGCAGCAAGTGAGATGATGTCTCTCCTAGATTGCTGGCTATCATCAAATCTGGATGAAAAAAGACGACGAAGAAAAAACCCGCTTCATCACTCCTGTTGGCATATTCTGCTTCATTAGGATGCCCGAGGGGCGTCGCAACGCCAGTACCACCTTCTGCCGCATGTCAAACACCGTATTCAAAGAAGAATTGTTTAAAACTATACTTGCATATGTTGATGACATCTTAGTAAAAAGTGTCAAAAGACAAGATCACATCTTAGATTTGGCAGTCGCCTTTGCAAGAATGAGAGAAGCTGGCCTCAAACTTAATCCGGAGAAGTGTGTCTTCGGAGTGACCAATGGAAAAATACTTGGATGCCTAGTATCAGCAAACGAGATCGAAGCCAACCCTGATAAGATCAATGCAATACTCGATATGGAGGAGCAAAAGTGCATAAGGGACGTTCAGAAGCTCTCAAGTAGAATTGCAGCACTTAACAGGTTCATCACAAAAGCAGCTGAACGAAGCTTACCCTTCTTCGCTACACTCAGAAACGCAACAAACTTTGAGTGGGGAGAAGAGCAGTCAAAAGTCTTACAAGAGCTAAGGCAATACTTGATGCAATTAACAAAGCTGACAGTACCTGACCTGAAGGCACACTACTACTGTACCTGACCCGAAGGCAGCTTCGCAATCATCTGTAAGTGTGGCACTTGTTGCCAAAAAAGAGATAGAAGGAAAGAAGGTGCAACATCCAATATACTGGCTGGATCGAAGCTGTTTTACACAGAAATTGAGAAGATAATCTATGCTGTGGTGATGGCATCTAGAAAGCTAAGGCATTATTTTGAGGGACACAACATCAGGGTACTCACAGATCAACTGGTAAAAGACTGTTAAGTAACAAGGAAGCTTTAGTAAGGTTGCGAAAATGGGCTGCCGAGCTATCAGAATATGTGGTGGACTTTGAAAGAAGAACGACAGCCAAATCACAAGTCTTGGCTGATTTCATAGCAGAATGGACATCGCCTTCGGCGGAAAACCTGAGCAGAGAGGAAAGCTGGCTAATACATTGTGATGGTGCTTGGAGGGATAAAGCAGCAGGAACTGCAGCAATCATGACATCACCTTCGGGAGTTAAAATGAGATACGCAGCGAACCTAGAGTTCTGCAAAAATAGTGACAGGAGCACAAACAATGTCACTGAATACGAAGACGTTTTGCTAGGGCTCCAGAAAGCAAAGGCATTAGGAGCTCAACGATTCATTGTAAAAACTGACTCGAAGGTGGTGGCAGATCTAGCAGCCAAAACTGATCAATGCAATAAACTCAGAAGATTGGCGATCACCAATAATAGCTTACCTTCGGGGGTATTACGAACCCAGCAGCGAAGAAGACCTCAAATGCATGCAGCAAAGAGCAAGGTCTTATCAAATCATCAATGACGTCTTGTACAAAAAAGGAGTAGTGGCTCCTTGGCTTCGTTGCATTTCATATGGCGAAGGGTAAGGAGCTAATACAAGAGATACACAGTGGCCTGTGTGGAGCTCATTTTGGGGCAAGAGCAATAGTGGGAAAGGCAATGAGGCAAGGATATAATTGGCCATCAATCATTAATGATGCAACAAGTATAGTCAGGACATGTGATGCATGTCAAAAGTGTGCGGCAACATGAAAATCTCCTTCGGAGCTATCACAACTGATCATTCCAACTTGGCCATTGCAAAGATGGGGCATAGATCTCGTGGGACCACCCCCACAGCACAAGGAAATCTGAAATATGCAATAGTTGCAGTAGAGTATTTCACAAAGTGGATCGAAGCCAGACCCTTGGCCAACATCACAACGAATACAGTCATCAAGTTCTTCTGGCAGCAAACGTGTGCAGATTTGGAGTCCCAAGGGAAATTACAGTGGACAACGGGAAACAGTTCGACTACGATGAGTTCAGGCAATACTGCATGTCCATTGGGACGAAGGCAAGATTCGCATCAGTATGCCGTCCCCAATCTAATGGCGCAGTCAAAAGAGCAAACGACATCATCTTCACTGCCTTCAGAAAGTGCCTAGCAAACTGTAAGAAAAAGCAAGTGAGTCGAAGAAATGCCAAAGGTAATCTAGGCTCATAATACATCCACATCAAGAGCAACTCAATTCACTCCTTTCAAACTGCCATACGGTGAAGAAGCAGTGTGCCCGAAGAAAATCCTGCACAAGGGGCTTCGTACTCAACAAGAAGCACCAAAAGATAGCGAAGCTATAGACAAGGATCTCACTGAGATATACAGGCTGCAAGCGGCCAAAAACATCTCCAAATACCAAGCAGAAACCAAAAAGTAGTGCGATAAAAAGATCGTCAGGAAAGACATCAGTGTCGGCGACTAGGTGCTGAGGAAAAACCCAAGTTCGCCTTCGGGAAAGTTACAAAACAAATGGGAAGGCCCATTTTTTGTCATCAAGAGCAATAGGCCGGGATCCTTCTGCCTGGGCGACAAAGACGGCAATGAGCTACCGCATTCATGGAATGCGGATAGCCTGAGAACGTACTACCTATGAAAAACATGTAAAAATTGGCTTTTTAGTCTATAAATGAAGCCAATTAGTAGAGCAGATTTTTTCCTCTTTTCGAAAGCCCGTAATCTTTTCCTCACAGGGGAACCCTTACCAAGGGGTGAGGTTTTTAATGAGGCGGTGCTAATTATAACTCGTGTGAAATATATGACAAGCTATTCCCCATAAAAAGCTGCATCGAAAGCAAATGGCTTTGACCAAATCACCGGTATTCGATAACTGAAATAGAACTGAATTGACCCTACACAAGGTAAGGCCAATAAAGATCTACAAATGCTTACTCTCAAGATTAAAAGGGGCTTCGCACAGCTCAAAACAAATAAAAGCTTACTCTGAAGAGTAGAAGGGGCTTCGCACAGCCGAAAACAAATAAAAGCTTACTCTAAAGAGTAAAAGGACTTCGCACACCTCAAAACAAATAAAAGCTTACTCTAAAGAGTAAAAGGGGCTTCGCACATCTCAAAAAAATAAAAGCTTACTATAAAGAGTAAAAGGAGCTTCGCATAGATCAAAACAAATAAAAGCTTACTCTAAGGAGTAAAAGGGGCTTCATCAAGCTCAAAATCAATTGTCTTTATCACTTACGAAAAACAAACGCTTACTCCAAATGGAGTAAAAGGGGCTTCACATAGCTCAAGTCACATAATTTGTTTATACAACATGAAAACAAAAAACTTACTACAAAAGCAGTAAAAGGGGCTTTGCATAGCTCAATCCTACCCTAAGCAGTAAAAGGGGCTTCATAATTGACCTCAAAAGGCCTTGTACAAATCAAAATATTATCTTCACAATAGTTAATAACAAAACAGCTTCGACCAAACTACAGAACTCACCAAGCTGGGCAAACAAAGATAACTATGACCAAAGGCAAACTCACTTTGGGGGGAGGAGGCATTTCTTTCAAAAACGAAGACAAATCGAGCTTAACTTTTCACATGCAAGCACATTCATGCGCATAAA
Organism: Alloteropsis semialata; assembly: GCA_004135705.1. Taxonomy (NCBI): domain Eukaryota; kingdom Viridiplantae; phylum Streptophyta; class Magnoliopsida; order Poales; family Poaceae; genus Alloteropsis; species Alloteropsis semialata. Next base: position 49,277,967 of record CM014274.1, on the reverse strand, counting down.
TGGCTTCTCATGAATTCACAAACATTTTCAATTATGCATGAATAAACATAAACCCGCTTCGGGAGGAGGAGAGGCATTTTTCTCAAAAGCGAAGGCAAAGAGAGTTCACATTCATTCATCCACACACAATCAAGTACAATTACAATGTATGTTCAAGCCGCTTACAAAGATCGTTTACAAAACGGATGTCAAAAATTTCAAAGACATACCCGTCGAATTCACGGCCAGAAGACCTAAATTGGGGAACGCTGTAAACACAAGCAAAATCCTCAACGCGAGGACTAAGGCCTAGAGGCTCAACCTTAACACCTAGCAAAGGAACAGCTTTGGCATTCTTTACAAATTTACAAGTTCAAAAGCTACTACACTAGACAAAGTTTTCAAACAAATTCTGATCTAATGAAGCTAAACCTTCGGATCAGCATCAGGAGCACTTTGACCCACCCCGCCACCAGCTCCAGTAGCGGAAGTCCCGGCAGCAGCAGCTGCAGCAGCAGCACTTCGGCCTTGCGCTGAACCTCTATGTTAAGAAGCTCATTTGCCTTCGATAGTATGAGCTGTCAAAGGAATAAACAAATAGTTGTTCAAAATAAAGACAATAAGGGAAAGCATAACCGAAGCCAACCTCGGCAAGACGGTCATGAGCAGTACGACGAGCACATTCTCGACCTGTAGCAACCCAAAATTTCTTTAAGAAAACCGTCTTGGTGGCATGAATAGCTTCATTCAAGGCACCTTGATCAAGAGGGTTGCACGCAACAGGAAACTGATAATCTTTCTTCAGAAAGGCCTTGTAATGCGAGCAACCTTGGTCTGATAGCATCTTGACGGCATTTGCCACACAAGTCTGTGCAGCATAGTCTCCAACCTTAGACAGAACGTCAGGAAGGAACTTGAACTCCTCATCAAGCCAGTCAAAGAGCTTCTCAAGACCAAACTCTTGACTGGGAAACGGCAGGGGCTCCGCTCCATACATGTTAAGGGCGGCTTCGTATTCACGGTGAATCTTCAGCCCTCTAGCCCACACATCTTTCTCAAGCTTCTCTTTCTCCGAGCGAAGCTCCTTGATTGTAACACGAAGCCAATTTCTCATTCAGAGTATTCTTCAAATCGGTAACTGTTAGAAGCTCCTACTTGTACTTGCCAACCTCACCTGACAAAGTCTCTTTCTGTCCCTCTGAGCTTTTAACTTGGTTCTTCAAATCATGAACAGTTTCAGCATCACCAACCAGCTTATTACGAAGACCTTCAATGGTGTCAGCATTTCTAGTCCGCTCAGCCTCAAGTGAGGCAATTTGGCTCTTAAGAGAAGAAATCTCAACAGAAGCCGAAGCACGCTCATCACGATGCTGAATCTTCTCAGCTTCAAGTGATTCTTTCAACTTGGCAATATCGCTCTGTTGAGCATTCCACTCTTCACGCTCCCTCCGTAGAGACTCCAGTTCAGCCCTCTCACTTTCGATATCATTAAGTCGAAGCGGATTGCGCTCAAAGAGCTCATGCATAGCAATCATAGACTACAAAGAAAAGCAAAACTCTAAAGAAGCCAATCGCCACAGCTAAGGTCAAAAAAGATGGAAAAAAACTAAAAATACCTTGATGTTGCCTGTGATGCACGTCGCGGCAAGAGCGCCCAAATCAAAGTCTTTCACCATATTCTCAAATTCTACACAAAAACAAAAGACAAAAATTGTCAACGAAGCCAATAATCACAAAAAACCAAAAGAACAAGAAAAAGCAAACATTACCATCTGGAATAAAATCAGGCAAATCGTCCATGGAACGAAGGCCATCCCAACGCAAGCGCTGAACAAAAGCTTCACGCGAGATATTACCTATCCCTACACCAAAAGCAATGGACCTCAAATCACCTGAATTGCTTTCCGAGTTATCGCTAGAGGAGCTCGAACGATCAAAGTCTTTTTGATGAGAGAAGGAGTTCAAGCTACCTTCTGCATTGGCAGGTCTGGCATCATCACTAACAACCTGAATGTCAGATGACCTTGCCTCAGCAACTCAAATGGGAACAACGGGAGAAGAAGCAGTTCCATCTCTACCCATGTCTTCATCACCAGCGGCAACATATTTGGATTTCTCAATCACCTCGGAATAGTCTCTAGCGGAGCCTTAGCTGCCTCCTGAGCTAAAAGCTCTAGCGAAGAATAGTCGGCCTGGGCTGACAAAATCTCAGGATTTGCAGAAGCTGTATCTCTAGGCTCATCTTCATCTGCAAGACGATGGTAACTGATGTTGTCATCGTCTTCGATGCAATCCAAAATCCGAAGGCGAAGAAAAGGACCAGAAGCAACTTTAACCGCAAAAGAACATCAAGCTAAGTACGACAAGCAAAAGAACGAAGGAAGCACAAATGCAAAGGAACTAAAAAGATAAACTAACATCCAAAATCAAGATCCAAAGCAGACGAAGCAGCTGCAGGAGCGGAAAGAGGAGCTGCAGGATTGGTAGGCATAACCAAAGCTGCAGAAGTAGAAGGAGCAGGTGTAGGAATAGTAGGAACAACCGAAGCAGCAGGAGGAGGAGGAGCACTCGAAATAGGTGTTATGGCCAAAGCTCCAACTCGGCGCTGCAGCTTTGCAGCCTCAAGCGAAGATGTGGACGCACGCTTACCCGACGGAACAGCCTTAGAACCTCGGGGCTTGGCTTGACCTCCCTCGCGAGCAGAGGAAGCTGCCACATTATTGGCGCTAGCTTCTTCACTAGTATCATCACGCCCTCTGTCAGTTGCACGGCCAGAAGCGTGTCCTCTCTTGCCGTGACCCCTGACGGACTTCGGATCAAGAAGCACTCTAGGATGATCAGCGGCCAGAAACTTTTTCTTACCCTTACCTGGAGATGACCGCTGTGGGTAACTAACTTTCATCTCATCAAAAACTCTATTAAAACGATGACCACCCAACAGCTCCACATAGCTATCATGCTCCTTCCCAGAATAAGGACCAAGAATAACGTTGGCCATCAACTCGATGGAATCAACGAAGGCGTAATCACTCATGTTGCTTGGCTTCTGGGCTCCAAAGCGAGGAAAACAAACTTGAGGAACACCGTGGTGTTCCCTAACCTCAACTACATATGGCTTCCAATTGGCCGACAGAAAATTAACGCCCATGGCGAGACCTTCTTCGATAAGGTCACGACTGCCACTGACCTGACTAGCTTTAAAGAAAGCGCTTTCACAACGGTCATATCCAGGTGCCTTCGGATCAAAAGTAGGGTAAGAGATAAAGTTGCTTGGCAAAACTTGGCCATGAAGAGGAAAGGTTATTTGCTTCGTACCATCATCCAAAGAAATCTCCAACGAAGGAACCTTAACGTACAACCAATATTTGCGCCAGTTGTGGTCCCAGGCGTTGCGCTGGCAGAAGATAAGTTCCACCTTCTCGCAAGAAGTAGCCCGGCGATGAGTGCAGAAGGAAGCACTGCCATAATCAGGCTCATAAGCAACACCATCTATCTTGATGGACTTTGTTTGGCAATGGCCCTCAAAATAGCGAACGAAGGCCTCCACATCAACATCCGAACCATTCGTCTTGACAGCCCAGAAAACATGAAGAAGGTGTGTAATGCCATTGGGAGTCAGACGATAGAGCTGCAGGCCATACCTCCCAAGAATATCTGCTATGATATTGTGAATGGGCATACGAAGCCCAGCAGTGAAGAAATCCTGGAAAAAACTGCTTCATCAGGCTCGGGGGCGGGGACAATCTCATCTCCAGGAGCTCTGCCGTGACCAGCGGGAAAGTAACCTTTCTCCTCATAGAATTTAATCAAATTCTCACTCACGAAAGACTTGCCAAAGATGGTAGTGCGGGGGCTTTTTCTTCAGATCAGCTAGGTCTGACACATCAGCCTCAACGTCCTGAAGGGCCTCGTCAGCAACAGACTCGACATCCTCGGTTTCATCCTCTGGGATCTCGCCTTCCTCTATGCCAGCGGCCTGGCCCGCAGGGTCAACCTCCATGGTATCGCCACCTTCCTCGATTTGTTGCACGAAGGCAGCAACTTCCTCATCTGTCATCCCCATTTGATTGTGAGGAGCATCTTCGTCTGAACCCCCAATCAAATGAGCAGTTTGCTTAGTGCGAGCCGCTATCAAGGAAATTAAACAGAATAAGTAAACGAAGCGAAATTCAAAAACTCAAGAGATGAAACGAAGCAAAACAACAAAAACTTGACCAATAAACATACTTATGACAGAAAGGAAATAGAAGCTGGAAGAAGCTAAGCTTGCGAAGGAAACGAGTAGCATCAGGGACAAGCTAACAAAAGAACAACACAGACGAAGGAAGTAGAGTCACCCCCCTTCAGTCCTATTTATAGGGGGTGAAAAAATGTGACTGTTAACTGTCTCGATAAATGAAATGTCGCGACAATTCAAAGAACAAAGCCAAAAGATAACAGCAAATCGTCGACTCGAGTTTTCTCCAACAAGAGGAGGCGTTTCTTGGACAGATGAAGGCAATCCCAGGGTTAGAGGAGCTCGGCCTGTTGGAGAAAGCCCTCGTCCGTGAGGGGCTATCGTTGGAGGATTGGCCTGGCAAAAAACGCCCCCTTATAAATATTATTAACCATCCAGCGTTTGCCTTCATTCATCAAACAAACAAGCAGTTTGGCTTCGGTTGTCATAACAAAGCAGCATCAAATCTACATCTTCTGGGAAGGGAAAACACAACCATTCATGATATTAAGGCAACCACCGGCTTTCTCTTTGGTTAAGTATGTCGTATTCTCCTTCGTTAAGATAATCGACATGTTGAACATAACATCTTGGGCTTCGGTGGGTTCAGCAGAGGGAGATCATCATCGCATGATCATCAAACCAGGTGACGAAGGCGATAAAAAGCCTATAACTATGCCAACGAAGCCAAGGAGGACCAGGTCAAATGAAGTAGACTCGGCTACAAAGTCCACGCATTCATACTGTGACGTGAGAATGTACAATTATGCCCTTAAATCATCCAAGTTTTATAGTCAGGGTCATGCCCGTTTTTCAAGGGCATAAGTGGAATGTAAAGTTGCCTCTTGGTCTCCCTATAAAAAGAGACCCCCCACCAACGTGTAAGGGGCTGATTCCTGAGAATACTGTTGATGAGTAATAAATTGTTGCTTGTCTTCATTTCTCAGTCTTAGCTATTGTTTGTGTATATTGCCTTCGGCTATATCCCAACACCAGGGGAAAAAAATTTTAGAACAGAGATGCTAACCTGGTTCAGCTAGGTGCCATCCAGCTCAGCCACGTCCAACCCAAGTGACCTGGGTTTCATGCTAAAACAAGGAATGGATTTCTGATGAATTATTGAGTATATACATGAACAAGAGATGAGAAAATATCTTTGGTGACATGGATCAAAAACAAGCATTTGAAGATCTTTTCAAAGGGGAATTCACTGTTGATGTCTTGGCAAAGCTAAACCTAATATGGCAATGGTAAGTGGTGAAGAAACAAATCGAGATGACTAGAGCGAGGAATTAAGCAAGCTTTGTGAAGCGACAGCCTGAGACCATGTGTGTTTTGATAAGGTGAAGTGACTAGTATCTGGGGGGTTGCAAAGTATCATACCTAAACCTTACAAAGGGATGCAATGAAATGCATCTAAACAATTATGGTTGATAAAGTGGAACTGACTTAAGAATCAAAGGATATCTTATCATGAGTAATGGAGAATCCTAAGTCACTAGGTCAAGGTAGATTTGCTCAGCTGATGAACAAAGTTGGATGCAGCCTGATGAGAACATGACACCTTCGGATACGACCATTGATTATAAGATGAGCTCATTCTTAGGTTTGCATAATGATGATAAAACTAAGATTTTTTTACTATCTTCTATTAGTATTTCAAATGTGATTAGGAACAATAGTGATGATGAAATAATATGGATATACCATGAACAAGACCAACCTTGAAGTGCAAGTCCATCAAAATTGAACACTTGTTGTTCGGTTTGCTTGCAGGTACAAGGTTAGTCTTGGCATGACAAGAACAACACAAATTAGAGCCGGTGTAACTGTCGCTAAGGTGCAACATCTGTGGAACACTATGATCATGTAGACAACAACAATAACACTAATCCTATAATGTCAAGTTTCTCTAGTTTGTCTTAAAGAAACAAGTTCAATTCCAAGAAGGAGAGAATTGTTGGATGCTATCTATGTCTCTTCTACAACTACAGTCAAACCAAGGACGGTTTGCTTTCAAGAAGGAGAGAATGATGAGGACATGACACCTTTAGATATGACCATTGATTATAAGGTGAGCTCATTCCTAGGTTTGCATAGTGATGATAAAACTAAGAATTGTTTACTATCTTATATTAGTATTTCAAATGTGATTAGGAACAACATTGATGATGAAATACTATGGATATACCATGAACAAGACCAACCTCGAAGTGCAAGTCCATCAAAATTTAACACTCGATGTGCTGGCAGTTCGGGAGTACTTCATTGGGAAGGCCATGGTTCCTTTATCCGGAGTGTGTTTGAGGTCCATGAGCACTTGATGGAAATATTATTTTATAAGCTTTCAAATGGATCAGATCTCACCTCAATATCATGTTGTCTAGGCCTCCATAACATCAAGACATGTTATCTCTGTTTCTGCCGGGTGCTACGATATCGGCGTGGGCTTGTTATTCACACTTGGGACCCTGGCCCAAGTTGGAGCACGCCTCCACCATGTGGGGAACACATCAAGGAAGAACTTCTACATGCTTCTCCTAGGCCACCACTTTAGAGGCAACCAAGGGTGTCCATGACAAATTGGAGGCCCAGTCCATGTCAAGTTCGAGTCTGTTTTGGAGTCCAGGAGCAGCTTGCACCCAAAATGAGGCCCAAGTCGTATATGGGCTCGGTTTTGGGCATTCTACATATTCTTGGAAAGATAAGGAGATAGGCTTTCCGATGGAGTCAGTCTCATGTCTAAATTGTATCAGAGTCGATAGGAATCATCAAAACAAATGGATGTCCAAAATCTATCAAGGTGTTGCGCTGCCGTCTTTTGGGCTGTTGGCCCATGTATCGCTTTGGAGTCCAAGGATGTGGCTAGAGGGTTTTGCACGACCTAATCCTCATATATTCAATAGCCACTGCCACATTAGGGTCTGGGTTTTGTTTATATGTAAGTTTAGCCATTACTACTTCCTTGCAGACGTGTGTGTCGACTAGACCATCCGTTCTACTCAATTCAAAACCCCAAATTCGTGTGTATGAGATTTATCCCTTGGGCAAGGTCCATGTGTTGTTTGCCTTTCCACTTGTTGTTCGGTTTGCTTGCAGGTACAAGGTTATTCTTGGCACGGCAAGAACAACACAAATCAGAGCCGGTGTAACTGTCGCTAAGGTGCAACATCTGTGGAACACTATGATCATGTAGACAACAGCAATAACACTAATCCTATAATGTCAGCTTTGTCTAGTTTGTCTTAAAGAAATAGGTTCAATTCCGAGAAGGAGAGAATTGTTGGATGCTATCTATGTCTCTTCTACAACAACAGTCAAACCGAGGACGGTTTGCTTTCAAGAAGGAGAAAATGATGAGGACATGGCACCTTTAGATACGACCATTGATTATAAGGTGAGCTCGTTCCTAGGTTTGCATAATGATGATAAAACTAAGAATTGTTTACTATCTTATATTAGTATTTCAAATGTGATTAGGAACAATAGTGATGATGAAATACTATGGATATACCATGAACAAGACCAACCTCGAAGTGCAAGTCCATCAAAATTGAACACTCGATGCGCCGGCAGTTCGGGAGTACTTCATTGGGAAGGCCATGGTTCCTTCATTCGGAGTGTGTTTGAGGTCTATGAGCACTTGAGGAAAGATTATTTTATAAGCTTTCAAATGTATCTGATCTCACCTCAATATCATGTCGGCAAGGCCTTCATATCAGCAAGACATTCTATCCCTGTTTCTGTCGGGTGCTATGATGTCATCGTGACCTTGTTATTCACACTTGGGACCCTAGCCAAAGTTAGAGCATGCCTCCACCATGTGAGGAACAAATCAAGGAAGCCCTTGTACGTCCTCATCCTTGGCAACCACCTTTAGAGGCCAGCAAGGGCGTCCATGACAAGTTGGAGACCCAGTCCATGTCAAGTTCGAGTCCGTTTCGGAGTCCAGAAGTAGCCTGCACCAAATATGATGCCCAGACCACATACAGGCTCAGTTTTGGGTGTTCTACATAACCCTGCAAAGCCAAAGAGATAAGCTTTCCAATGGAACTGGTCTCATGTTGTTGACGCTCATTATTGGTACACTTTTAGTGCTATTTAGGTGGTGGTTTTGGACTAATTCATATACTAACCCGCCACTTGGCACATGAAACAACCCCGTTTTCGCATATGCATGTATTTTTGGAGGATTTTGGTTTACGCAGGTTTTTGAGCTATAAATGAGCACTTTTGGATGAAGACCAAGATCATGCGTAGCATGGAGGAATATGAAGGCAAAACCTAATGTGACTTGGATCTTGTTCATGCTCATCAATGGTGAACCAACCATCAAGAATGTGCAAAGGCCTAGACTTTGGATGATGAAAGCTACAATCACCAACTTTGGACTATAGGCCCGCAAGAGATGCTGAGCTTATATGGGCCATATCTTCTTCATCTTAAGTCCGATGGGGGCAAATTATATAAGGAAATTGCATGACTCGAAAAGATCTACAACTTTCATATGGAGCGCTCGGGCATTTGGGGCCCCTAAGGGGGTGGGCCGGCCGGCCCAAGGCCCCTAGGCCGGCCGGCCTAGGGTTTTTCTGTGCCGCCTCGGCCTCCCCTTCGACGTGAAACATCCTCGGACTTTTTATAGCCCTGATACCCGAAGGCACGACGATCAATCCACCAGAACTCGGCTAAACCTAGGGCATACAGCAAAGGAAGACAATGATTGCCACAAGTCCTCGAAGTTGTCTAGGGGATGGCTTAGGCCAACCCTAGCCGCCATGGCCTCCCTGCGTGGTTGTGCCATGGCGGAGTTCAGGAGCTAGTAGTGGATCATCTATGGTATGTACTCGGAGGTGATGATCTAATACATCTATTATGTGAGTAATGTTCTTCATGTCATCCGATCTTTTAGCGACTCGATTCCTCCTTCTATAATCTTGTGCTTTTCTTGAGTTTGCTTTGTTTTCAATCTATTATCGAGATAGATTGCTCGGGGTGATCTTGTAGCCATGGTGGCTAGAGGTTCATACCGGATCTACCAAGAGGTTCAACACGTTCTTCGTGAACGTGCTCTTAAGTTACCCACGCCGATAGGGAGCATCGTGACAGGGTGTGATCCCGTGTAAGGTGGTTCTTTCGGGGGTTTGACCGGAGGATAGTAGTTTAAAGATGGCTTTGGATGAGATGCATGATGCGCTTGCTCCTATTTGCTAGAACTACAACTAGAAGGTGATAGGCTCGTTTATCCTTTGGTTGCGCCTAATCTTTGCCTATGTTCATGGGTGTGATCAACCTATACACTTCAATCACATCTTATAGGTTTACCCCTTTTATATGCAATCAATGCTTAATGCTAGGAATAGATCCGTTAGATTAGATGGAGAACCTTAGTAAGTTCACTGTCGATCCACAGATTGATAAACCTTGGATGGAATACTTTGAAGGAAAAGCTACGATGATCCGTGAGCTTACGGTTCACAATTGGCGCATCTATGGATCGTCAACAAGCTTTTCTGGCGCCATTGTCGGGGATCAGCAACTCGAACCCTAGGGAGATCTATCTAATTTTTCAGACTAACCCTAATTTTATTATTGCATATATCCTGTGTTTCTTGTTTGTGTCCAATGAATGCAGGTAAAACCCTAGACACAAGATGATTGAGAAGTTCTCAACATCCGAACTTTGACAAGTCCAAAACTCGGTCCCACAAGTTGATGGCTATGTCAAGATCTACTCTTTAGTGGTAGGTGCTTACTTTTGTTAGTGTCACATCATCCACTATCGAGCCCACACACAAAACAAGTGAAGATGAACAAGGTATACCGCCATGTCAATTAATTTTTAAGACTAATGTTTCTTGGAGATTTGTTTGTTCAAGCTATAGGTGATGAATCATGCCCCCGAAGAAGTCGTGAGATCCGATCGTCAACATCTCTAGAAAGTTGCTGTTGAGACCAGTTTTTCACCCACTATCATAGTGGTACCATGGAGGAAAATTAGAAAATATGAAGCTCCATCAAGTCTTCTTTCCAACGCATCAAGAATCATAAATTTTGGAGATCCGTGCAAGGAGTTATGGAAAAATCTTTCAACACTACGCGTTCTGAAATCGCTCTAGACAGAACGTAGTACCGGAGTAGACAAGCATAACCTCTTTATCCGGAGTCCGTTTGGAGTGAGTAAGCACTTGTTGGAAAGGAAATTTGATACACATTGCAATGGAGTAGAATTTTGGTACATGTTTTGCACTGGGTGAAGAGGAATTCAATAAAGAAGAGGCAGCAGCAAACAACGGAGATGGTGATGATGATGTCAAGGGATGATTGGAGGTCCTTGAACACAAAAGGAGATGATTTAAAGTTGATCAAGACTGGAGGGAACAAGATTAGAAGCACATTGACACTACCAATCTTCTCCAGTGGGATGCTCAAGAAATTTCTAATTGAGTAATGTTACCAACGAAGGAAACCGCTCAGATCATCGACACAAAGCACAAGAACCCCCTATGTTCCTGGCACCTTAGATAGAGCAAGAACTATGGAGAAGACACATCATTGGAATGCCACTCGCTGGTGAGTCAATGATGATGACCTTGAATCCTAAGGATGCACAACACGACGCTCCAAAGACCACAAGATCAAGATCATCAATATCTCAGGCTCAATTCACAAGAAGGTACTGTTCACATCAAAATTCTACACAACCCCTGAAGAAAACAGCAGAATACCCCTGGTTATTTAAAAGCCCCATGAAGTTCCGGTTCCCACAAATCAAGAATCAAGTCAATCGGAGATTCCTACGAGCGGTTATGATCAAAACATCGAAGGTCGTGCATTCTAAAATTTTCTGGGCAGCACGCAGCGCTAATGTAAAATGGGCATAACTCTCTCGTTTGAACTCCGTTTAAGATGAATGACCACTCATTGGAAAGGTAATTTCATGAACTTTTTAGTAGATCTATATTTTTGTATATATTCTATTCTGGACACAGGTGAAAATCCATGAAGAAGAGGCAGGAGCAATGTGATGAGAACAAGGTAGAGAAGATAACGATGACAACAATGAAGAGGAGCGTGGGCAATGCTTTCATCAAGCGTACAAGATCAAATTCAGAAGCTAAGAATAAATGAAGACCCCCAAGAATATTGGCATATGAAGACATGAGCCGGCGACATTCTATACATGAAGATGTTTAAAGCAAACCACGATGGATTACAATGGAGACATCAAGCTGCATGGACATTTTGGATTCTCACACAAAAGACCATGGCTTCGCATAAAAATAATCAAGGTGAGAAGTCTAGCTCTATGACTTTAAATGAAGTGCTTTATGGGAGGCAACCCTATCTTTTGATAATTATCTATATAAGATGACGATCTATATTTTGCTCTTTAATTGAATCATCGAGTAACATTGTACCATTGCTCTAATAAATGCCACAACTTTATGTTCTATGATCTAAATGTTATTGAGGGAGCACTTTGTTATTTGATCTTAGAAACTTGTAGACCCTTTTTTGTGCCTATTGCAAGTAGTGTTAGAGTCTTTTTCTTTTGAGCCTTTTTAGAGAGACATATGAGGTATGACACCACCCTTTGATTCTAAACTTGTGGCTAGTTGACTTAGGCTGAAATTTGTTTTGTTTTTAGACCACCATCCATGTCTTGTCATTTTGTTCATTCACCTCGTGTTGCACTTCACGACCTATTGTCTTCACCCTTGCATTGCATTGCATGTTTTGTTTTGATCTAACCTTTTGTCAAACCCACCTAAGCCTTCCTATCACCCCGCTAAAAAACCGGAGCCAACAAGGATAGGATCGACTTGTGTTGATCGGCTTGCTGCACCATTCGGATTAGCCAAGTCTATATCTATTCCTTGTCCTAACTGAAAATTTTGACTAGCCTCCCTACGAGATCCTAAATTCTTAGGAAAATCTCTCATATCTATAGCCATCCTAAAACCATAGGTTTTGTTTTCCACCCAATGAAACAACGTTCATTTTTCTTTTTGTTTTCAACCACCTTAGGTAGATTTTCTAAACTTGACTTCTCTCTTCAAAATTCTTGTTTTAAGCCAAAAATATAGGATACCCATAAGCCTTCCCCTAAACCTCGTTAGCTAGGTTGTTCAGTTCTTTTCGATGAATGATTTTCTTGTTGACAATGCTTCACTTCTTATGAAGTGGTTGGCCAAGCTTTGTCGCTCTAAGCAATTGCTTTTTAAATCAATCGATTGCAGAACAACATTGAAAGACCTTTCAAACCTTGCTAACCCTTGTTTTTGCTAACTCTTTGCATTTGTATTTTGCATCCATTCCATCTTTACATCATGCTTTTGTTAGCTTGACTCTCTCACAAAACTTTATGATGAATGCTTTCATATCCATGATAATGCTTTATGTATGGCATTTTCCATTTGCAATCTTGTGTAAATGTGGTGTCTAGACATGATTGTGGACCATCATCATTTAGTTTTGAGAGGCTTGTTAGCATTTACATTGCATTGATTGGTTTATAAGCTTTGCAATGTGCTCTATTTTTCTTGTGCTATAAGGAATTATTGACCTTGGGATAGACATGGTGTTTTGACCTTGGTTAACAAATCTTTATGACTACGGAGAAATTCAACAATCTAGTTGTAAATATAGTGTTTAGAACTAGGCTTAAACATTGTCTTTGTTTATAAGCTTTCCTCTCATTTGCATACTCACTTTGCACACACGCACACCCATTAGGTTTTTATTTTACCCTTTTACTAGGTTAATTATGCCACAAGTTAAGGTCTTAGAGATGTTATTGGTTGTTGGCATTTACTTATACTCCCGACTGTCACCCCGGGGGTAGTGTGGCATCTCAATTGTTTTGCAGGAATGACGAAAGAATCTCATGAATTCATGATCAAAGTTGCAACCAAGATCGTTAACATCTCAAAAGATTGAAAGGGATGCTGCTATTTTCATAAAAAATCTGCACACGCTCAGAGCTGTACAAGGAAGAAAAAGAGGATACTCAAAGACTCCATCAAATTCTCATTCCAATGCATCCAAGATCAATGAATTTGAAGACACGTACAAGGAGATACGACAAAAACATTGGGCGCTGCGCGTTCTGAAATCAGCTCGAGACAAATTGCAGTGCTGGATTAAAAAAGGCATAACTCTTTTGTTTAGAATCCGTTTGAGGCGAATGATGACTCGTTGGAAAGAGAAATTTGTGTAATTTGCAATGGAGCAATGGTTCAGTATATGTTCTGTTCTGGAAATAAAGGAAAAATTCATGGAAGATGAAGCAGCAATGAAGACAACAAGCAAGGAGGTGATAACAGTACGAATGATGATTGGGACCATGGCTTAGTGACAATGGGAAGTGGTTGAAGGAAAATTAATGCAACAAAGGTGAAAAATCATAAAGATAATCTTCAAACACATGGTGGAAGGACTTCAAGGATCACATGATGGTTCACCATCTTTTTCCACGCTTAGCAACATGCTAAGCATGGGGGAGGACTTGTTGGACAAAAAGGAAAAGGCCACATGGAGTACAATAATCGCGTTCACCACAAGATGCTCATTACTCTTCTTCCCTACTAAGCACAATGCTTAAGCATGGGGAAGGCCGCGCTATAATTCATTGCAAGCATAAAAAAGGACGGTAACTCTTCCTCAACCCTCTCTTTGTTCATCTACTTCTTAATGCTTGTATATATGTATGCCATTGACCATAGGTTAAGAAACTTTTGTATATCTCTCTTGTTAATAACATGGCTACTAGAAGGACAACCTAGTTTTGTTTTTGTTTTCAATAAATAATGATCACCACCACTTTGTGCTCACCACGATGTCATATTTTGAATGCTTTTGCTTATGGAAAAGTGATGAAAGTTACTGCTTTGTTCCACCTACATGATGTTGTATATGACTTGACTATTTGCTTTCTATAAAATGATCTTTAATTGATTAAATACCGGCACTTTATTTATGGAGGTTAAATGACAAAATTCTAGACCCACATATTCCATGTTGCTCTTAGATTTAAGTTTACCGATGACCTTATGCCTTGTATTATTTAAAACTTGATTCTTATGTTATCTACATTCGTGAATCTCTTGCAAAGTTCTACTTACCAAGGCCTTTACATATACATGATCTTTCATGATGAAACCTTTAGATTTGCAAACTTATATTTTGATGAGTTAGATTAAGATTGATTTCTATGGTTCGAGACTAAGAAGCTGGCCATTCCATTTTTGCGTACCCTCTTTTTGCTAGCCTTTCTATTCATGCATTGTGAGTTTCTACACTGGAAACTTCACAGACTTCGCTGGATATCCACCCTAAACCCAAATATCTTTTTGTGATTACCTCCTTGACCACAACCCACAATTGAGTATGGATCATTTTCTCGACGAAAATGCACAAGAATCGAGATCTTAATTTAGAGAACATCAATTTGAGAGGCATTGAAGAAACTCCCTGAAGATTCAAGTGCTTTTCTAGAAGATCAAGATGGGCTTTGTGTACTTACTTCAGCAATTATCAAACCTCACTTCTATGCTCGAGGATGAGCAATCGTTTAAGCATGGGGGGGAGGATGCTGAGTAAGCACTATGTTGCCAAAGGTTCTAAGGAGCAAAAAAAAGAAAAAAAGAGAAAGAAAAGAAACAAAGATGAAAGAAAAAAATGAAAGAAAGAAAGAAAAAAGAAAATAATGCTCCTTAGTTCTTTTAGCTTCATCAAATTCTAAGTGCTTTGAAGACAATTCCATACTCAATTTTCCAACCATGTGCAATCCGATAACGAGGACTTCATTTGTGCCTCAAGATCATCCACTTGCCATTTGCACATGTCCACCTATCTAAATGTGTGTGTTCCATCCCTCTCTCTCTCTCTTAGTTTGACAATATTTGAGATATAATGTTCTGCTGGGATTGTTTTTACCTACCAATCTCCACATAAGCCTTCCACTTTCATATATGAGTAGAATAGGTTGAAAATAATCTAGTATAGGCTTGAGCGACTTGATGAGATGAGTTTTTCCATGAGCTTTTGCAAGAGAATCTCACCTATGTTGGATTTGCATCTTTTTGAAAACTCTTCACGATGGAACAAGGTAAAGGTCTAAAGTTCGCTTAAGTTCAAGAGCATTGCATTCATTATTATTGTGGCTTGTTCTTTATTGCTAGTCTATCTTCCATAATGAAAAGTAGCCGGTCACAACTTGAACTTTAAATGCCAAACACTTGAGAGCAATGTGTCTTGTTGTGTATTATTAAGTGCAGGGAAGACATTGAAGGGCAACACTGATTTTCTAGTTAAGCAAAGATCCTGGACTTACTCGAGGACGAGCATGGTTTAAGCACGGGGGCATTGTTGACGCTCGTTATTGGTACACTTTTAGTGCTATTTAGGTGGTGGTTTTGGACTAATTCATATACTAACCCGCCACTTGGCACGTGAAACAACCCTGTTTTCGCATATGCATGTATTTTTGGAGGATTTTTGTTTACGCAGGTTTTTGAGCTATAAATGAGAACTTTTGGATGAAGACCAAGATCGTGCGTAGCATGGAGGAATATGAAGGCCAAACCTAATGTGACTTGGATCTTGTTCATGCTCATCAATGGTGAACCAACCTCCAAGAATGTGCAAAGGCCCAGACTTTGGATGATGAAAGCTACAATCACCAACTTTGGACTATAGGCCCGCAAGAGATGCTGAGCTTATATGGGCCATATCTTCTTCATCTTAAGTCCGATGGGGGCAAGTCATATAAGGAAATTGCATGACTCGAAAAGATCTACAACTTTGATATGGAGCGCTCGAGCATTTGGGGCCTCTAGAGGGGTGGGCCGGCCGGCCCAATGCCCCTAGGCCGGCCAGCCTAGGGTTATTCTGCGCCGCCTCGGCCTCCCCTTTGACGTGAAGCATCCTCGGACTATTTATAGCCCTGATACCCGAAGGCACGATGATCAATCCACCAGAACTCGGCGAAACCTAGGGCATACACCAAAGGAAGACGACGACCGCCGCAAGTCCTCAAAGTTGTCTAGGGGTTGTGCCATGGCGGAGTTCAGGAGCTAGTAGTGGATCATCTATGGTATGTACTCAGAGGTGATGATCTAATACATCTATTATGTGAGTAATGTTCTTCATGTCATCCGATCTTTTAGTGACTCGATTCCTCCTTCTATGATCTTGTGCTTTTCTGGGGTTTGCTTTGCTTTCAATCTATTATCGAGATAGATTGCTCGGGT
This sequence comes from Alloteropsis semialata, assembly GCA_004135705.1. Classification (NCBI taxonomy): domain Eukaryota; kingdom Viridiplantae; phylum Streptophyta; class Magnoliopsida; order Poales; family Poaceae; genus Alloteropsis; species Alloteropsis semialata. The sequence goes on along the minus strand of CM014274.1, from coordinate 49,261,518 downwards.
TGATCTTGTAGCCATGGTTGGCTAGAGGTTCATACCGGATCTACCAAGAGGTTCAACACATTCTTCGTGAACATGCTCTTAAGTTACCCACACCGATAGGGAGCATCAAGACAGGGTGTGATCCCGTGTAAGGTGGGGCTTTCGGGGGTTTGACCAGTGGATAGTAGTTTAAAGATGGCTTTAGATGAGATGCATGATGCGCTTGCTCCTATTTGCTAGAACTACAACTAGAAGGTGATAGGCTCGTTTATCCTTTGGTTGTGCCTAATCTTTGCCTGTGTTCATGGGTGTGATCAACCTATGCAATTCAATCATATCTTATAGGTTTACCCCTTTTATATGCAATCAACGCTTAATGCTAGGAATAGATCCGTTAGATTAGATGGGGAACCTTATTAAGTTCATTGTCGATCCACGGATTGATAAACCTTGCATGGAATACTCTAATGGAAAAGCTACGATGATCCGTGCGCTTGCGGTTCACAATTGGTGCGTCTATGGACCGTCAACACATGTCTAAATTGTATCGGAGTCGATGGAAATCATGAAAACAAGTGGATGTCCAGAATCTGTCAAGGTGCTGCACTGCCGTCTTTTGGGCTATTCGCCTGTGTATCGCTTTGGAGTCCAATAGAGATGTGGATAGAGGGTTTTGCATGACCTAATCCTCATATATTTAGTAGCTGTCACCACATTAGGGTTTGGGTTTTGTTTAGATGTATGTTTTGCCATTGCTACTTCCTTGTAGACGTGTGTGTCGAGTAGACCATCCGTTCAACTCGATTCAGAACCCCAGATTCGTTTGTATCAGATTTATACCTTGGGTAGGGTCTGTGCGCTGTTTGCTTGTCCACTGTTCTTGCTCGTTCTTCGGTTTTCTCGCAGGTACAAGGTTGTTCTTGGCATGGCAAGAACAACACAAATCGGAGCCAGTGTAACTGTCACTAAGGCGCAACATCCCTGTGCTTGTTATAGTCGGGCAACACAATGTCAAATCCACCCCCAAATCGAGTGATCAACCATTCACCGAAAGATCAACACTAAACCCTAGAGTGGGGTTCTATCACAGCCCTCATAATGACAATAATCAAAGCATGACATGATATACAAATGAAAATCTCAAGTGGTCGAATTGTAATTTATCCTTGATCTTGAGTATAGGTATGTCGTACTATCAAGAGGGATGCATCATAATTGTCTTTTGTTCAGTCTCTGTTCTCAAGTAACCTAAGTGAGTTGAGAGAGACGCAAAAAGCCTCACATGCACATTTTTCTTGTTCTAACAGAGGCAATCCGGAGGTGCCGGATTTCCTAATCCGAAAGTTCCGGATTATGCACATGTGGGACTAACGGCTAGTTGGTTTGGGATTTGGGATTCGGAAGTTCCGGATTCTAACTGAATATAACGGCTAGTTTTCTTGGGACTAGCTTTATATACCCTTTAGCCCCCTCCTAGGTGGGCTGCTATTCCAGGCACTGTTTCACTGCTTACTGGTCGTCCTAAGAAGCTTGGTAGCCTTGTTGAGCTCTCCCCAACCTCTGATTGTAAGATTGCATATTACTTGATATATCCTTGTGTTTGGTTTGAGAGAGTAATAGCTTGAGAGTACTAAAACCTTGAGCAGTTGTGTTTGGCCAAAATCTTGTGATTCACATTTGTTACTGTTTGAGCTTGGCTCCTAAACAGCTAGGAGTTGCCCGGTGAGCACCCTAGTGTGTGGTGTGCTGTGGGAAGTTTATAAAAGTTGGTTTCCACCTCCGCAAGGGAAGGGAACCAAGTTAGCAGAAGGCTAAGGTGTGATTGTGTAGTGTCTTGGTGAGGAGGCTTCGCAGAGCTCCTCAAACGGAGACTAGGATTCACTAAGCTTGTATAGTGCATGCAGCGAATCTGAACTTTGGTAAAAATCCTTGTGTCCATTGTGTTTGATATTATCTTGTAGATTTGAGGACCTCTCCATTGGATATTTGTTGTCTTGGAGAGATTGTTGTTCTTATATGTGCAGGGGTTTTACCATTAACTCATTTATTTGCATCTAAGTATTTGTGTTCACTCTACTCTGTGTGAAACTAGAAGTTTTGGTTTGTAAAACCCTGAAGTTCCTGGTTCACTTGCTGACGTGGCCAAACCCAGAGGTTCCGGATTTGGAAACCTGCATTTCCGGTTTCTGGCAGACATTACATTTTTATCCACTACATTTGAGTGAAAATTTGTAGGTGCGCCTATTCACCACCCTCTAGGTGACATCATAATCTTTTCAATTGTTATCAGAACGAGGCTTCACATCTAAGCTTAACCGCCGTGAAGAAAAGATGTCGATGTATGAGGTATCTTTTGAACCTTTTGTAGTGATGGCTCAAACTACACTTCATGGTCTGCTCATTGTTGACGGTCCTTAAATGCCAATTTTGACCGTCAACTTCTGCACAGAATATGTCAAATATAATCACCAAACATAGTGATAGGGTTTATATCTAATCAATTCCACTAGTTATGCAGGGACTAATTGGCAAAAGAGGAGGAGATTTGGGCTCAGGGCCAGGTCAGCCGACCTGGGCCCAAGCCCAATGGAGCCCATATTTGGCCGCAGCAAAGAAGCACATTCAGGACCATCATATCCGTTGATTCCATGACGGTTGGATCCAAGAGATGGGAATGGTCCAAGGAGAGGTCACATGGATTGAGGGGCCCACCAACATATCTAAACGTACTCAAATTGAGCCACCCACCTAGAACCGTCATTAGGACCCACTCCACAGTCACCCAGGCGAAGATGGGCCTAAGAGGAGCCGGTGGGCCGTCGCCCGACATGGTATTCGCGCCAAACTCGCTCAACTTTGATGGGGTGCTTCCCACTGCCTCCAGGAGTCCATCCCAGCCATGCATCATTCAAGTCGGTGCATCCTAGTGTCGGTCGACCTAGGGGGATCGGCCAACCTGGTCTCGGGGCCAAACGGCCTCAACCGCCTCGAGGTGCCTCTCCACCGTCCTACCAAGCTATAAATAGATGGCCTCGGCTCCGTGCGCTTGCGGATTTATCTGCGACCGTAAGAATCACCAACAAGCTTTCTGGCGCCGTTGCCGGGGAAGGCAATGGTTGAAGAGTGTTGTTAATCCATGTGCTCAATTAATAACATGATTAATTACCACTGCTCCGGCAAGGTTACCTTTGCTTTGTTTCTCTTTGATGTGGAACAAGGTAGTGTAAGACTGGTCTTGAACTGCCAATGAACTTAATCGACAACCCAAGATTATCGGGAGGAGAATACGATCTTGCATCGTATCCTCCTAGATAATCGTATCAACAGCAACTTCAGTCACTCCTGCACCAATAACGATGAGTGCTACTGCCGAAGGAATGATTCATGAGTTCTTGATTCCCTCTGGTTCGTACAACCAGCCCAGAGCTGAACATGAGAGACACCGCATTCGATCTTAGGCTAGCAACTGTCAAATTGGTACACGCCAGCCCATTATATGGGAAGACCAACGAGAACGGACCCAAGGCCAAGGCTCAACACCAAGGCCTACTCCTGTCGTCTGAAGAATACAAATAGGTATGGCGATACAAACCATCTCCAAATGTTACATCGAGTTAAAATTTATGATGGAGACGTCCTCACTCGACGGACGTAAACCGACGAGTCCTCACCGACAGGTAAATCGGTATGTATCTCATATTTATTTTACATTGCATTTTTGAATTCCAATCTCTGCATGTTTAAATTCCAAATCAATTTTGTGCATTAAAATTTAAACTTGGAGCTTTTCTCTTGAAATCCCTTTGGATCCCCCGCTCAATTCCTGCGTGCGCATACATAATCTTAATGGGCCGGGACCACATAGGACAGCCGAGCCAGCTGGGCCTGAGAGGTGCCAGCAGGCCATCGGCCGGCCCCAAGGGTGGCCCGACCTGTGGCTGCCTTTTCTATGACGCATTCGCTCATATTCAAAACAACCTTTGCATCTGGTATGCCGCTGCGAAGGATGAGCAGAATGGGCCCTGCGCTAGAGTCGCCCGACCCCATCCATCGGCGAACCTAGCCCTGGCTCTTTTGCAGCGAATTCAATTGTCATCAGTTCATACTAGCGAATCTAGGGCAAACCTTAAAAGCTTGGCTGAAATAGAGCCGCGCTAGAGTCAGCCGACCCAGGCCATCGGCCGACCCCAGGCCTCCTCTGTTCAATGAAAGTCGGTGCCCTCCACCGCCATTTCTCGCTCTCAGCTAAGCTACCAAGTGCTCTCGGCCTTTCTCCTATCCCTCCTTAGGATTTTCAAGCGATTGGCTCTCAAGTTTATATAAAAACAATACAATAAAAAGCAAGAACATGTTCTAGGATAAGTTCCCCTCGGGTATTTTTGGTGGCTAATTATTTCAGGTTGCAACTGAATGGAACAAATGGTGCATAATGCTTAAGAACATGGGGCTACATCAGCAGTAACACCTTGGTAAGTGTTGGACATGGAACAAATTCCAAACGAGGCCTACACACTTGATTTTTGGTGTCCTGCGATACACAAAAATTCAAGTGTGGGGGAGGTCGGTGAGTGTTACAGGACAAGTTCCATTGGTACAAAATTTTTATCTTGGTTTTCAGGTGATGCTAGTTCTTGCATTTCTTGCTTCACAAAACTCATAAAAAATAAAAAAATATAGCCGGCGAGGCTCAGTGGGATTAAGACAACTGGATGTACATGCCATTGTGGCGTTGCACCTTGGTAGTCCCCATATGGCTCCTGGCTCCACCTTGCCTTGCATCCTTGGTTCTTGTGCTTGCTTTCATGATAAAAGACGTCTGCTCGTGTTTTGCCGCCTTGCCAACTACTTGTTGGGGGAATCCCAACATTTAGTGAGCACAAGCTATCCACGTGCGACCACGTTACCGTTAATGATATCAGCAAGAGCCAAGGAACAACCGTGATGACAATTCTAGACTCGTCATCAACTAACCACCGACGGTAAGTACGCTAAGGTAAGTATCATGTCTTGCTTTTGACTTTAAACAAAGCCCTTCCGGGAGGTAACCCAAAGTTCACCATTATTATACTCACGTTCATCTCCATTTGAGAATAGCTTGATCATGTTCTCATGCCCCTTTTATCTATGCTCGTGTTTTCTGGTTTGAATGTATCCAGAATACACTCATAGACCTTTTAAATTAAGCGTGGTGCTTAGGTTAAGATGGTCTTCTTTAATCAAATCAGACATGGTGTCAAGGTTGATTAATGAACCTTTGAGTAAATGCATGTATAGATATTGGATGCATGTATGGACTAACCCCTGCAGGAAAATTATCAAATTTGAGTGGGTAAGTCATCAAGCTTGATTCAAATTGGAGACAAACCAAGGAATTGGATATGCTGCAACACATTTTGCACAACGTACAAGGAGGTATATCACCTTTCAAAGGTTCACTATGAGTATATTGCAAAACCCCTTGTGATCATGTTGATGCAATTTAAATTCAACCTTGTTTGAGTTAAGTGGTGAAAAGAAAATGTGAAAAAAAGAGAAAGGCAAACAGGATCCACGCTTAGTATGTTAAAGACCAATCTGTTTTTTTAGCATGGACGTGAACAACTAACCCGATGGCAACAATGATTTATTCTTTATATTCCTTCGGGTATTTGTTGTCCACTAATTTTTTGCAAGGATGAAGTAATGACTAAAGGATGGCGAGCATAACTTCAACATTCAACCTCTTTAGTCACATGGAAGGAATTTGCACAATGAGTCAAAATTTGCGTGATGAAAGAATGTTAACACTCCTAAGTCTAACTTGGTCAACAATATTCATACCATGCTTAGGAAATCCTCAGATGGTTTTGATGCTAATATAATGTTGAAGTCATCAACTACTTGATCAAAAGTTATTTGGGTGCCTAAATCTTTGTTGATTAACTCTTGTGGACCCAACTTTTAGCTTGGGTACCAAAATGTGCTTGAAAGAATTAGCAGGTACTTTGAAAAGCATTAAAGACTTGGCAAGCATGAGACGAACCTTATCTTATCAACATTATCTCAAGTTCGATCTTCTCATCATTCATCTTGAAAATTGCCAAGCTGGAATCTAATTTGATTTATCTTATGCTCCAATGCATCTCTGGTAACAAGTACCATCGCTAGATAAATTGTGTATTTTTTCAGATTGCTTTGTGTGGTTTCAAATAAAAGGACTATTTAGCTCACTTTGTCTATTTGAGAAGCTTATGCAAATGTTTCACGTGATGCTCTTAACAAGGTCAGCTCTATGGTGGAGCTATTTTCTTATAAATATTACAGGAGCATCTACAAGCATTGAAGACTCAAATAAAAATCAAAACCCTCATGTTATACTTGGTCAGATGTGTCTCATCAAATCCGGAAGTTCCAGATCTTACAATCTGGAAGTTCTGGTTTATGCTGAGAAGCACAGTTGGGACAACTCGAGGGTCGACTGATTGAGTGCTTAACTGAGAATTTACCCTTCATCTCCCTCATGGATTCACGTTTTTCATTTTAGCCATTTTTGGAGCCATTTTTTGGTGATTTTTTGTTCTTCATCTTAGCTACGATTTGGGTCAGATTTATTAAGGGGATTTGGTGCTGGGACATGTGCAAACACATATAGGGTGATCCCCTACTGAATCCATGCACGAGCATCTCAAATCTTGAGTTTTCCCCGAAATCCTTCCTCTCTATGTTCTTCACCGATTTGACAAAATTCATGGAGATGTCTTGATCTTCTCATGTAGATCTTTTGAATAAAGACTCACCATGAACTAATGAAGATCTGTTCCGATTTTCACAAGGTTTGGACATCATTTGGTCGGATTTCCCTCTTTTCATGGATCTTGACCTGCGCAATAAAACCAAGAAGTTCTGGGTTTGGAAATCTAGAAGTCCCGGGTTTTGGAACTTTGTGTTGATCTTGAGGAGGTTTCTGGTGGGAAAGATTTACTATGTTTCCTTGAGTTTATGGATCAAGTTTGGTTATTTTTGGAGGTCATTTGCTTGACTTTTGCATTTTTCTCGTGAGGCTCCTGTTCGCTGTCTGACCAACCCGGAAGTTCTAGATTTGAAACCAAGAGGATCCAGATTTTGTACTGTTACTTCCGGTTTTGTGAAACTCAGAAGTTTTGGCTTCACTTTTTGGAAGTTCGGGTTTTCTCACGGAAAGTGTACTCAAATTTGCATGTGACTTGTTTTGTTTGATTTTCTTCCTCAACACTTCATAGCATCATTCCTAGGGTTAGGGAGTCCGTAGTGATCTTGTGATCTTGGTGATTGCTAGAAGAGAAGGTCATGGGTCGTGTTTTTGGGACATAGGCCGAGTTTCTCTTTGATTGGAGAAATTTTGATTGGCTCCCTGTCGGATATCAATATATGGGTTATCTTAACCAACAAGGTTTGAGGAATATATGACCCTTCGAGCCTGTTAAATGTAATGGGCCGCGGAAGACATGCATGACTCAAGGCTCTGACATGCGGGTCAACCCAACCAGCGCCCAAAGTCTCAGAGTATCGCCTTGCCCAACCCCCGACTCTTGGAGTCAGGAAGGGAAGGCTCTCTCGAGGGGTTCTCCGCCTCACCCGACCCCAACCGGAGCGGTTGGGAGTGGGACTCACAACGGACAAGGGTTTCCGCCTTGCCCGACCCCCGGCGCACGGGTCGGGAGTGGGACCTACCATGAGCAGGCCCTCTGCCTCGCCCGACCCTCCCCACAAAAGTCAAAGATTCGTCCAGGCCTCGGGGCCCAGAACGCTCAGCCTCGAGGGATGAGCGCTGCCAACGGCGCAGGCGGACATGACGGGTGATAATTACCCAGAATAGACGGAGTAGGCTATATGCCCTAACCCCACGGTGTTACCGTCATAGCCAACGGTAGGCTCTAGCTTGCGGCGTTGGTGGCGCCAGGTGGCTCCACGAAGCGCGCTGCAGGGTACCGTTCTTGAGCGTCATCTACAGTGCCCGGGAAGGGGCCCCGGACGGGTGCAAGGGTGGAGAACTGGGATGCTTTCCTTCCATCCGAAGCCTTTTCTCTCCCTCTTCTCCCCTCTTCTCTCTTCTCTCTCTTTCTTTCTCTCTCCCATGTAACGGCCCACTCCCTTAAACTGTAAAAGGGAAGGGGAATTCTCCTTAGAGGAGGTGGGACTCAAATCCCATTCGAGACACCACACATCGCACACAGAGACCTGGGAGCTCTCTCCCTCCCTACTACAAATAGCACGAGTAACATGAGAAGTCACAAACTGGACGTAGGGCGTTCGTGCCTGAGCCAGTATAATCCTTGTGTCCTCTTGTGAACCATCCGAGCCTTAACACGCAATCCACTAAATTCAATATTTGGTGATTTCTTACACCGACATTTGGCGCGCCACATAGTGGTCTTTGCCCGTTCGTCGATCTCCTTCAGGCTTCAGATGGCCAATGACGGTTCGAGCTGGACTCCTAGGGCGCATGTGCGTTTCGAGAGTCTAGACTTCGTCGCCACTGATGGCGGAGAGCTAAAGCGAGTCGTCGCCGCTCCTCTGTCCGTTGAAGCTGATGTTGATATCACGTCGGTCACCGAGGCCTTCGCGAACCTTCGGTTCGACGCCCCAAAGACCCACAAGCAAATGGCATGATCCTCCAAGGCCTTAAGCCCCAAATCTTCGAGCAACTGAAGAAATTCGATGGTCGATGGATCGAGGAGCTCCCCGTGGTGATATGGAGCCTGAGGAGGACGGCCAGCCGAGCAACCAACTTCACACCATTCTTCATGGTCTATGGGTCGGACGCCATCCTCCCGACGGACCTCGACTATGGATCGCCACGAGTTCAAGCCTACGACGAGACCGGCAACCAAGCCTCCCTAGAGGACGCGGTCGACCAGCTAGAAGAGGCCCACGAGGTCGCTCTCTCGCAGTCGGCAAAGTACCAGCAAGCACTGCAGCGGTACCATAGGCGCTGAGTGCGGGAACGCGCGTTCAACGTTGGAGACCTGGTCCTGCGCCTAGTCCAAAGCAACAAGGATTGGCACAAGCTCTCATCCCCCTGGGAGGGTCCATACATTGTTTCCTAGGACCCCCGACCCGGCTCGTACAAGCTACAGACTATTGACGGTGAAGAGTTCACCAACGCCTGGAACATTGGACAGCTACGTTGTTTTTACTCTTAACTCTTAGTCAATTCAATACATACTTTTGACACACTCCCCCGATTGCTTACAAGCGACCCCCGACCCCGTTACACGGGGTCGGGCATCACTCGGGGGCTAGCCAGGGTCCCTCTGGACAATAGGTTTAGCCAAACAGCCGGCTTCCCCTCAGCCACAAGTAAAGGGAAGGGTGAACCGCAGTAGCATGGACTCGAAAATTTTGGTCGGACTGCAGAAAGCCAAAAGGCCTCGAAGGCAACGGCTCGGATGCTCACCAATCGCGCCGCGGTCCACTCTGTCTCGCGGCAAGCCCTATCTGTACACGTGAGGCAAAAGGAGAACTCGGGGGCTGACACACACATACGATTCGCAAAATTAACAAACACTGAAATAAAATTTGGCTGACCCAGGATCACGTCCTACTCAGCCATAAGTTTAGTTACACAAATCAAGTGGGCGCGATGGCCCGAAACACGACAAACAAAAATTAAACGGACCCCGCCCTCCCTTCCTTCTTTGTCTTTGCAGCGAGGATTTCCGCCAGGGGAGCAACTTCTTCTTCGATCGCCTTCAGCTCGTCAACGGGGTAGCCCGGCGCGAAGCCCTCGGCGATGTATTCCAGCTCGATTTCTGCGTAGTGCGACCGAGCGACGGCAAATGCTAGCTGCATGCCGATGTATAGCGCGTCTGTCGCCAGGCTTCACACTCGAGCAGGGATTCGGGTGACTTGGGTCGGCAGCGAGCTCATCCCCACATCCAACCTCATCCTCAGATCCCCAAGTGTTGTGTTGACGGCGATGCACAGGTCGTCAAACTTGTCACCCTCCTGCCTGAACGCAGCCTTGAGCTGGCGTTGTTCGGTCTCGAGCCAGGTGATTTTACCCTGGTCCTCCACCACTGCGGTTGCCAGGTTGCTGCACACAAGCTCGGCGGCCTCCCTAGCCTTCTGCTCAATGGCCAGAGCCACGCGGGTGGCCTCCAGTTCCCAGACTCGATCGGCAGTGAGCCGAGTGGCGTCATCACGCTCCGCTAGCGCCACCATAAGCGCCTGGCGTGCCTGTTGCAGGGCGTCAGTGGCCTGGTCCCGCTCGTCACGGCGGCGGTCCTCATCCCACGTGGCCGTCTCCGCCACCCACGTGGCGAGCATGTTCTTGTTCTGCACCCTGACCTTGTCTGCGTCCTGACACGCTTCCTAGGCCTGCCAGCGGGTGTCGGCCGCCTCATGATGCACGGAGGCTAGCTGCGCAGCAAGCGCCTCGCGCGCCTCCCACTCGGCTGCCAGCCGATCCCAAACGCCCTTCTCCTGATGAAGGAAAAGGGACTTATCGCAGATACGATCCATCAAGGACTGCAGAAGGACAGCAAGGGTTAAATCCACTACTCTCGAGGGAATGCCAAAATCCAAAAACAGGAGACAAAGATTCGCCAATTATTCTCCTGGAGCGCGTTCTTCGTGACATTCAAGGCCCTGACCATGGAGTCGACCCTGGCATCGATTCGCCAATTATTCTCCTGCTCCGTGACGTCGTCGAGAGCGAAGGCAGTGCGGTCGAGGACGCTCCGGCCTTCGCGTCTCTCGGCAACTTGCTCCCCACTCGGCGCGCAGATCGACAGTCTCACCGGGCGAAGCCGATGACACCTGATCACCCACGGCCTCGGTGCCCGGGGTCGGCAGCTCGGGTTCCACCAGCCGATGGTCCACGGTCTCAGCACCCGGGGTCGGCTGACCGAGTGCCGCCATTCAGTCACCCGTGGCTCGGCGCCCAAGGTCTGTTGCCCGGATCCCACCGCAAGAACCAGCGAGGACGGCGGCGTAACCCCTATGATGAGCGAGGCGTCGGCCAAGCCGCTTTCACCTATGGCACCGAGTGCCTCTCGCACAAGAGACTGAGTGAAACTCACCCCCAGGTCCAGCGCGGCGGCCACCACTTGCCGCACGACCACCTTCCTAGGCGCCAGGACCAACGGCTTAACCTGGCTCCGGACCCTGCACAACCCGCAGTCTGAGAACCCAAGCGAAAAATCACAACGAACAGGACAAGGGGACGCGGGGAACACACTTGGACGCCATCAGGCGTGACTTCGTCTACCGCGACTCCTCCGCCCTGGAGCGCCCCTCTGCACTTCTCATCCGGTCCCTCCTCAGAACACGGGCGCTTGCCCTTGTCAGCCTGCGAGCTCGCCGTTGGCTGGTCTGACCTTACCCACGGCGAGACGCACGGGGGCTCGGCGTGCGGCCCCACTGGCGGGGAGGTACTTGGGGGCTTGGTGTCCAACGCTGACTGGCGAGCGGGCCCAGAACCGGCAGGCACAGTGGCCGGGTCAGTCGTTGCCCGTCCAGCAGCCGAGGGATCGTCCTCGCGCTCCACCTCGTCCCAGCGGACCGAAGACTCGTCCCCGGCTCCACCGGCGTGCATTCCTGTACCCTCGGCAATGGCCTCCTCGACGTCGGCCGAGGGAGAACGTACCGATGCGGAGAAGCCAAACTCCTCATCGTCATCCTCATCCTCATCGTCGATGGCTTCCTCGTCAACGAACGGACCGTCGCTCTCAGTCCACCTCCCCTCCATCTTCGCCAAGCTGCGGCGATGAAGGTAATCTGTCCTTTTCTTCTCGGCCACTTCCAGCTTGGCCTTCTTTTTCTTCTCCCTGGCATCCTTCTTCTTCTTCTCGGCCTCGCACGCTCGCGATTCCGAGCCATCCGGGAGGCATCCTCCGGCAGCGGGACGCAGTACTCCCGGTAGTTGAGGAGCCCATGGAAATCAAGAGGAAGGGGATGAGCAGCCGCCGGCCCGTCCACGAGAGAAAAAGGGGAAAAAAGGGGACCGAAGCAGCTCACCACGACGACGGAAGGATTGTCGGGCTGCATCGGTGGGTGCGACCGGACCGGGTACTCGGCCTCGTCGCGAACCACGACGTCTCGAAGACGCAGGCGGATTTCATCCACCAGCAGTGGATCTGGGGACATCACAGTCCCGGTAAGGTCCATGCCGGGCCTCATGTCGAAGATAACCCAACGCGCCATCAACGGAAGAACTTGCCCATGCATGGTACGCAGCAATGACCGCTGCCCTGATCACCCCTTGCCTCTACAGCCAGTCGATGCCTTCCTAAAGGCCGGGGAGCGTCCTCCTCTTCCTTTCGTCTGGGCCCCACACCCACACGTCCGGACGCAAGGTGAAGATGCGCCAGGTGAAGGCCGGAAGGGGCAGAAGGATCACTCCTCAGGTAGAACCAGCAGGAGTGCCACCCCTTGTTCGACGAGGTGAGGTGGAGCTTCAGGTAGCCCGACGCCCGATCTCCCCAGAGGCGGATGCTTGCGCTCCCGATCGGAACCAGCTGCTTTTGACTCATCTTGTACAAGTCAATGGCGAAAAACCACTTCCAAAGGGCAAAGTGTGGTGGCACTCCAAGGAACCCCTTGCACATAGCGACGAACGCCGCAAGGTGTTGGACACCATTGGGGTTGATGTGCTACAGCTCCAGCCCGTAGTGCAGCAAGATCCCCTGAAGGAAGTCATGGGGCGGATGCCCCAGCCCAAGTTTGTGGAAGGGGACGAACGAGACCATGTAGCCTTTCGGCAGAGTCGGCAGATCTTCGTCGCCGGGCACGATCCAGTCTATCGCCTCTGCCACGCTCCACCAATCGGTTCAAGTGAGCTTCCACCACCGACGACCTCATCCAATGCCCCATTGCAGGACAAAGCTTGACCACGAGGCAAGGTGAGAGAAGGGGCGACGCGGATGCGGTGGTAATGTGAACTAGGGTTCCCAATCTTCGAAAGGTTCTGATAACTCCCGATTTGTTGGAGTCGCAACACAAATCGATTCAGCTTCTGAACAAAACGTTCTGAACCCCGCAATCGCAGGACCACTTCTCCTTAGGTTATCAACCAGCGATGCACAGTCAATCTCACCAAGAAGGCTAATCCTTGCCTGTGAATCGAAGAAGACAAGCAAGAACAAGAAAGAATGCAACCAAATTGCAGATGTATGATTAAACTCACGAAGTTAGGGTCTCACTAACTGATGAACAGCGAAACTATTCTTGATAGAATAATCTAAGCAAAACCCACCCTCTCCGGTGGCGGCGGCCAAGTTTAAGAAAGGACCTAGGGTTGGGGGCGACCAAGGGGCGCCCTCAACTTGGGCCAAAGGCCCAACACGATACATGGCCCGAAACAGCCCAAAAAGGTGACGCGGCACCTTGTCGTGGTCACACAGAAAGATCAATGACACTTCTTGATCTAGGACCAGAACTAACAGAAGCGTCTCATTTCTAGTTTCCAACGCATCAAAGAACGCCTCCATTGGACGCCGGACGAGGAAGATATCATCGTTTCGGTGCAGGGCTGTCCGGCTGAAACCGAACCGAACACGCTGTCCAAGTTGGCGATGAAGTGGAACTCGGTGATGGGGCCGGCTTGTGTGTATACAGTGTGATGATGTCCTCATCCTCCTCCCCCTCTTGAATTGGAGTCATCCTCGACTCCATCCCATCATCAAGCTCCTGCAAAAGGTTAGTAACGACAAGGTACCAAGCGCTATGTATAGGATCAGTGGAAATCGCAACACGTGTACAAAGCATGGTATGGCATGGCTCATTAGTTAAATAATGTGTAGCATCCAAGGATGTAGTAGCAAGTAAAGCACCTTTCCTCAACTTAATTTCTTTAGGTGGAACAGTAGGTGGATCACAAGCATGTTCGTTCTCAGAATTGGCAACAAGTTTTTTATCATGTTTACTAATTTCAGCTCTTTCTTTATCAGCTTGCACAATTTCAGCGGGGGTCAAAGGCACCAAAGTAATTTTCTGTCCTTTATGCATAAAAGTGTAATTATTACTTCTACCATGGTGTGTAGCATCATTATCATGTTCCCAAGGATGACCCAACAAAAGAGGACAAGCTTGCATGGGTACCACATCACAATCAACAAAATCAGCACATGCACCAATGGAGAAAGAAAATCTACAAGTTTGTGTTACCTTTGCTTGTCCAGAGTCATTGAACCACTGAATATGGTATGGATGTCGATGTGGTCGTGTGGTCAAGCCAAGCTGCTTGACCAAATTTGAACTCACCAAGTTGTTGCAGCTTCCTCCATCAATAATCACATGTGCACGTCGGTTGTTAATGACGAAGAAAGTCTGTAACAAGTTGTGGCGTTGTATCTCCTCGGGCTGCTGAATTTGTGTGCTGAGCACACGCTGAACAATAAAGCTCCTGTAGCCCAACATATCTGCAGCACAAAGAATAGGCCCATCGGCAGCATCGGCGGCATCGTTTTCCACGTCAGAGGTGCTGATATACCCATCTTCAATAGCAATGTATGTCCGCTGACTTGGGCAGTCCTTCTGCACATGGCCAAATCCCTTGCAGTGTTGGCACTGAAGGTCGGCAGTGCGTCCCGTCGAGGCAATGGAGGAGGCAATCTTGGATGGTTCTTCAAAAATCTTTTTACCTGAGTCTGTAGACGCTTGTTGTGGTGGTGCAGCCACTACAGATGCCGCTGTATGTGTGCTTGTTGCTAGTGGTGGCATCCGGAAAGACAAGGGCTTGGTCGGACCCAAAGATGGCGCTAGACGCTGCGTGTAGGTGTTCCCGACCTCACTCGTATCCTGCAAAACACGCTCCTGCAATTCCTTTTGTGCAAGCATAGCAAACTGAAACAATTGGTTGACAGTGTTAAAATCCTTATAATCCACTATGTCCTGAATATCGCGCTGCAACCCTGATTAAAAACGACAAATAGAATCCTCGTTTCCCTCCACTACGCCACAACGCATCAAACCCTTTTGAAGCTCACAATAATAGTCCTGCACAGATTTGTCTCCCTGCTCTAAGCGTATTAAATTCTTATGTAGGTCTCTATGATAAGAAGGTGGAACAAATCTATCATGCACAGCCACCTTATGTTCTTCCCATGTAGTAGGTGAAAGAGCAAATTCCCTCAATGCCACAAATATTTTGATGACTTCCCTCACTGCCACAAAAATTTTCAGGTTTCCCTCACTGCAACAAAAGTTTTCACTTATGCCTTATATGCCATTTCCATCCATGTGCCGTTATGTTGCAGTTAAATAGGTATGGAAATGACCCATTTGCCCCTCCAAATGAATGAAGGATAATTTTACCGTTTCCCTTACATGCCATTTCAGATTTATATTGTTTATGAAGACAGCACATATCAAGTCAACATATCACCCATTAAAATGTTACGACACAACCATACAACCAAAAAATTGAAGTATTGACATATCAAGCACATAGATAATATATTAATCATTAAACATGAGTAATGGTTCTTATCGTACAGACCAATTTTATTTACCACCATACAGACCAATTTTTCCACCATGCCATGCATACCAAAATAATAGGAGTCTGATAGATAAGCCACATGAGTACAAGTCTCTCATCACAAAGTCACATCACAAGTTTCTCCTCACAGATCATGAACATCTCATGAAACACAAGTAACAAAATAATAGCAGTAGCTGGACATTCAATCCAGAATTTTTTGCTTGCTTCTGGTGGACATTGCAGGGCTCTCTGGAGCCTTGCTTCTAGTGCACATCGCTGGACTTTGAGGTGACACTTGCTGCTTCTTTGTTGTGGTTGCACCCTTTGTCTTCTTTGCCTTTGCCTTCCCTTTTGTCTTCCCTTCTCTCTTTCTCTTCCCTGTTGGCTGGGAGGGAGCAGGTGGTGGTATGTCACTACTTGGTAAAGGATACTCAATGGAGAGTGCATCTGGCTGACTTGAGCCACATGCTGACCTGCAATACATTGGTTTTGTAGTCGAGAAAGTAGAAAAGTGAACATATGCAAATCAGCAAAAGTACTAAAATTCATCTTACTTGACAGTTTTTTCGGAGCTTAAGTTACTGGAGCGTCCTTGACTATATTAAAGACAGATATGTGAACATTTTTACAAGGATTTCATAGATGCATGGTAAAAGATTTCAGAACTAGAATTGTTGTTGCGGACTCACCTTGGCGGAAAATACATGGGTGTAGGTCCTGAGGTAGCGGATACAATAGTATTCTCAGTTGATTCTTGAGTAGCTTCATTTGTTTTCGTCTTCCTCTTTTTGGGAGGCCCCCTGCAAAAGCAACAGATGATATTAGAGAACTAAAAAACTTAAATGTTGACATATTAGAGCAATATGGTATTCAATACCTTGCAGCTAGCATGGCTGCCTTGTCATCTGGATTACCATCTTTGCATGTGTACCAGCGGTGTCCAAATCCTTTACAAACATCACATCTATGCTGCCCTTTCTTGCGTGTTGTGCTTCCTGTTGATTCAGTACACCCTTTGAACCTTTGCTTCTTCCTTCTACCAGCAGTAGATTTGAGAAGTGGTGGATGCATAAAGAAGCCATGGTCTGATGGCTGCCATTGGGATTTGTCAGTAAGGGCAGGGATTATACTCTCATATGCAGCTCTAAATTTCTCTACTGAATAATATGAGTCTACATAATTCTCCAAAGGCTGACCCATCTTAGTGATAAATGCAATAGCATGTAAGCATGGAATGCCCGAGACTTGAAATTTTCTACAAGAACAAGTTTTGTTTTGTAGATTCACCACACACTTGAAGCCACTGCTTCCCTTCACACACACTTCTGCAACTTCATCAGAGCTTGCAAACACATCCATATCCAAATTGAAACTCTGCTCCTTCAGTTTCTTCATGATATGTGGCAAAATTAGGCCTCTCATCTTTCTTGAGATTGTCCTCTGTGTATACCACTTGTCCATAAGAAGAAGTCTGATCTTATCCATGAAGTCATCCAAATTCAAGCCCTTCCAGCTCTTTATCCAGTTATTGAAACTCTCTACCAGGTTGTTGGTTACATAATCAACCTTACAGTGAGTTAAGAACTGGCTTCTTGTCCATATCTTTTTGTGGGACTCTCTTATGTAATCCATTGCATTAGGTCTTGCTTCATCCATTGCTGTCCAATGCTTGTCAAAGAAATAAGGAGACCAAGAGTAAGCCGCTGCCCAAAGATGGTCATCAAACACCTTGCCACTGAACCTTTTCTTGAAGTTGTACACTAAATGGAACATGCATTCTCTATGCTCAGCTGATGGGAACACCTTTTGCACTCCATGCATGACAGCTTGCCTAGCATCAGTACAAATAGCTAACCCAAGTGGTGTTCCTATAACTTCTTTAAGCCTTTCCATAAACCACTCCCAATTGTCATTTGTCTCAGAGTCAAACACTCCAAAAGCAACTGGATACATCCAGTTGTGTCCATCTACAGCACATGCACATGCTAGCTGCCCTCTGTACTTTCCTGTCAAAAAAGTGCTGTCTATTGCTACATATGGCCTGCACCCCCTTAGAAATCCATCTATACAGGGTTTCAAAGCAAAAAACAATTTATCGAATCTAATCTTTTCCTGAATTTTGTGATGATTAATTACTACAACACTACCAGGGCATGCATTTTCCACCTCTGCCTTAAACCTAAACAAGCTATCAAAACTGCTGTCCCAATCACCAAATAGCTCATTATGTGCAAGATCCTTACCATTGCACACCCTCTTGTATGGCACTTCTACCTTGTACTTTTCCTTAATCTTAGCCTGAAGTTCCTTTGCCCCCAGTCTAGAATCTGCGGTCAGCCAGTCCTTTACAACATCAGCAACCCAAAATTTGGTTGCATGCTTCACAATCTTGCTCCTCCTTGCACTAGTACAAGTATGTGGCTGAGAATTCTTCCTCACCTGACAAGGGAGACAAGATTATTACAATTTGCAATATGTATAATTTACAAATGAAGCAAAGAATAACCTACAAAATTACCTCCATTGTGACTTCATCATCCATAGTATGAGCATATAACCTCCACTTACATCTATCCTTCACATGCCTCGAGCAGTACAAAATCATTCTCCCTGGATCACTCTTTTCAGTAACATACTCAATCTCATGTTTAATTGCATAGTAAGATAGTGCCAACTTAAATTCATCAATGTTGCAGTATTTGCTACCCACAGCCATTGGTGGGTCTTCTTTGTCATAAGAAGTAACAACCGGTGGATCAGGATCTCTTCCTACCAACCCATCATCTTCCTCATAGTCTTTTGTCAATATCAGACTCAGACTCAGACTCAGATACAGATATAGCAGGCTGAGAAGACCCAGGTTTATATGCATCGCTTAAGTACAAATTTTCTTCATCCACACCAACAAATTCATTATCTGGCTCAGGATTTGCTAGGATGTTGTCATCATCAGCCTCAGGTGTGCTAGGTTCACTAGTTCTATGTTGGCTGGATGTAGGTTCATGGGTACGATGGCTGGACGTAGCATGAGTGGGCTGGCTGCATGATATTGTAGGCCACTCAGGTGTCTCAGTAGGGAGAGGGTATGCAACAGCCATTTTCACAGTCTTGCTATCAACATGTTTGGCAAACATTGCAAGCAACTCTTGATCTGATTTTACTTCTAGGTAGGTCTTACTAGCATGATCATAGTAGGCAACAACCACACGTTCATGGTAACCAGGAGGATACTTCTCTACAATTCCATCCACAAAGTCCTTAAAATTGCATGTGTCAGAGTCTACCACCATGTCCCAAACAAAGCCAGAAAAGTCTTTTCTACATCTAGGATTCCCCACATCTTTTATTTCCAACAAGTAGCTCGATTTAGGATCCATCCTGTTAATCAAGACAGCATAGCAAATCATGGCACAAGTCACACATAGCAAATCTACCGCATGTACATAGCACTCATGGCACAAGTCACAGATAGCAAATCTAACCTAGCCAAGAAGAAGAACAATGCCACTTACCCTTCAAGAAGCCAAGTAGGATTGGAGGAGGCCATCCTGACCTCGCCGCCGCTCTGCGCCTGGCCGCCCGGGGCTGGCCGCGCGGGGG
>CM014274.1:49197358-49240865 GCA_004135705.1 Alloteropsis semialata | reverse complement strand
AAAGTAAACTAATCTAAACTACCAAAACTATTACAACTGCCACACAATTAGGCCGCGAAGAAGCTTCCAGACGCATCCTTTCCTCTGATGGTCGTACATGCTCTGGCCTCCTTAGTCCCGTATCCGATCAGGATTCAATAGGACGAACTCCGATCGGAATCGGAGATCCACTCAGAATCGGACTCAGCCCAGTCTTACCTCTGTCATGCCTAATCTTAGCCGAGTCAAAATCTGGTGTCAACACATGCCCCCCAATTTTGGGATAAAATATTATTTTGTTTCAAAATTCTCCGAGCAATGGTGACCCTGGCAGTGAACAATATATGGAAACTCACACCCTTCCACTGTTGCAATCCTTGATTCCTGTGCGGATTCGACGCCTCGGTCCTCGGGCGGTTCCTTCTCCCATAAGCCCTATAAATATCAAGCCGAACCATCGTCTTCCTTCTCCGGTTTGCATCTGCTATTGCGTGCACAAGTTCCACCATTGCCGTTTCTGCAAGCTCCTGCTCGGCGAACATCTGATCTTCAAACTTCGATTTCTCACCGTGAATCAAGTAAGGAACTCCCCCGCATATGATTCATATCATGCATCTGGGTTTTACTGCATCCCTTTCCACAATTTCTCAAACTTCCCGTCCGCATTACTGTTCATTGTAGATCCAATCTTCTTTCAATGGCGGCTCCTACTGGCAAAGCCGACAACACACAAGTGCCTGAGGTAAAAATGCTCAAAATCCTCAACTTTAATCCCTGCATTCCTCTCCCAGAATCATTTGCAAGCCTCCGCATTTGTATTCATTATTTACTTCTTTTGAATGTAGCATCTTAAGACCAACTTAGTCATTCCCGTCTCCCATGTTGACGCCGGGTACTATCTTGGTCCGATGGGCGACCCCGATCCGACAGATCTGATAAACATGGAATCGAAGGGGCTTCAATTTAAAGGATTGGACCTACAAGTATCCAATTGGTCAGGTTCTTTCTGATCATGGCCCAGCATCATCCCAGGATGGAGAAATTGGTTTCTCAGAATTCATGCTGTCAAATCCTCTTTCTGGGATGAAAAAGATATAAGTCAGTGCCTCACTTTATCTCTTGCTGACATGGCCAAGGATGAAAACTTATTGGCCTCCAACTCTCTCTTCTGGTCCAATGCCCTCAATGCTTATCTGTTTGGCCATGGCCCAATGACACCAACACTAATGGATGTGCATATGCTGACCGGCCTTAACACCACCAATGCTATGAACCCAAGAAGCCTTCTTTGTGACTTGAAATATAAGCTAGTAGGCACAGGATCCAAAGGTTGGAAAAAATATGTTACTGATCATTGCAAAACTGGCAGCATCGGAGACAGAGAACATGTAGCTTTTCTCAACATGTGGCTAGAAAGGTTTGTATTCTGTGGATCAACCCTTGGTGCCACCTCCAACATGCAACCGATTACAGAAGCGCTATCCCATCGTGAATCGGTCCCCCTCGGCCGTCTTCTTCTTGGAACGGTTTACCACCTTCTTCACCAAGTATCGGCCAAGCTCTTAGACGCCCAAGCAGTTGGACATATTGGAGGCCCCTGGTGGTTTATGCAGCTCTGGTTGCACATTCAGTTCCGATCTGCTCTTCAATTTGACTTCAAGAATTGTCAATTTCCAAACTATTACACAGAAAAAGAGGATGCAACCGCTCGCCGATGCATGTCATTTGGAGAAGCGGCATCGGCTTGCCCCGGGTCAAGGCTTGACTCAAGAAATATGGCCACCTTTTTTGAAAGCTTCTATCATGGGATCGCATCGGAGCGCCTCCACTATTTTGCCTACGATGACCCGATCGTGATTATGAACAGCCTTTGTTCAACATCCAGAACGAACTTGCAACAATCCTGCCGATTCTTAAATCTTTCATCACGCCTGCCCTCCTTGGTAGCAACATCACATATGGCCGCAAGAACACATCCTATTAATTCTACAACCCATCGGTGGCGGCCCGCCAGTTAGGCTTCGGCCAACTTCCAATTGGCCTGTATTTCTCCGATAAGATCAAACATAGAGAATCGGTCTCATCAGATCTGGAGATGGATAGGGTTTTAGCACTTGCCCCTCAGGCCGATTTTGAAATACCAGAATGGCTATGCACCAGCTTTCAATCTAGACTATTCAGAACTTGGTGGAAAGAGCTATCCCTTCACTTATTCAGAATTCCGGCCTTCACCTACTGCAGTCTCATAGACTCCGATTTCGAGGCCTTGGAAAATCCTGTAAGCTTCCTCTTGAAATCTTTTCTTTTTATTCAACTTTTGTTTAAATGTTCTCTTCAAAATTTGTACCTTAATCCTTTGACAGCCAATTGAAGAGAACGTGCCAGTGGTAAGCAATAGTGGAAGACCGATTCAATATGCCGTCAGAACTCCAAATCCGAGAATCGGCTCTTCTACACCATCTCTCACGGATATTATGGATGGCAGAGGAAAAAGAAAAACCCCTCCTACTAGGGTATCCGTGCCGAAGAAACTGAAGAAAAGCCATGCTCCGGTACGATTTTCCCATACTTCCGATTTCCCTTTCGATTGAGAACCATGCAAATAACTCCTTTATATAGCCCACAGGAAAAATCCTCGGCCAATCAACTTCTCGTGCTGCCGAGGAAACTGCAGAAAAAAGCCGCCCAAGGCGCCAAGATGCTTCTTGATGCAGTAGCGGTAACAGTCCGATTCTACCTATCTTATATTTCTTGAGATAAATCGGTAATAACAATTCTTTCTTCAGCAAACAAATATTATACTGCCCGATCCTCAACCGGCCCCGACTCAGGACATTCAAACAGAATCGGCTCAACGGGTAACCTTTCAAACATTCCAAACTTAATGTTCAGATTTCAATCTCATCCGATTCATTTAAATATATTCAGACTATTCTCCAGCCAATCGTGGAAGAGCCGGCTGCAAATGTACAATCGGAGGCAAGCGCCATTCAACAACAATCTTCTCAACAGCTCACAACCCCTCCGATTGCACCTATCCAAGAGACGCCCCTTATTGAGCCATCCACTCTCCAAGCTACGATAACAGCAGAAGTACCTGATTATGTCCACGAAGGACTTTTTAAATTGGTACCGAATGATCTTTTGCATCAATTTATTATTTGAATAACACTTGTTCATCAATGTTTTTTTTCAAGCACAAGATTCACCGGCCATGAGCTTCGCATCACTCAACCTGGACGCCGTAATCGGAGACGAAGAAGTCAACTCCGCGCAATCCTCGAACACCATCTCCGATGAGGTCAAGGCAAGACTCCAAGAGATGCTGACCCATCTGAACAAGAGTACTGTCATCCTTGTAGAAGATGCAGAACCGATTCGTCAAATCTTCAAAGGATTGAAGGGTCAACTACCATCAGAGCTAGAAAGCGCAATCATCCCTGTGGCTTTCATTGAAGGGCACCAACCTCAAGTTTCTACAGATCGTCAGAGGATATCAGAGCAACTGACTCAGCAGGACTTAGCCAAGAAATGCGACGATGGTAGAGAAGAACTGAAAGTCATGCAGGCCCAAATCAAGACCTTGGAAGCCAAGCTGAAACATTTGGAGAATCGGATCAAGGAGCTCCAAGACATCGAAACTGAGCTGCTCAAGAGACTTGAAGAAATCCGCAAGGAAATATCGGAGACCCAAGATCAGCTCAATCAAATCCCAGCATCTATCGCATCGGCGCGGGAAAACCTGAAGAAACGCTTGGATGAAGTCCACCAAGTCCACAGAAGTATCAAGAATGTACCCGGCTCCGATGTCGAAGATCTGGAGGAAATTCAAAAGATCGACAACATTCATTTGGGCGCGATTGAAATGATCCGCAAGTACTTGCAATGTTTAAAATCTCTGGCTGTACTGCTCCGATGACACCAATCATCGATGAACTACTTGGATCTGACGATGCTGGTCGTCAATGAACACTGTTTTTGTAAATATTTTTGCCCTTAAGGCGATACATATCGTATCGGCTATCTCAGTCGATATCACTTTAAAATCGGCTTTAAGAATCGACCCAAATGCTTGGGTAATATTTCCTTAAGTATTTTCCGTTAAGCGCTTTCAAAAATTCTTCTCCTTCCAATGTTTCCAAAATATATGCATTTCCAGGAACGCACCGATTCACGTGATAAGGACCCTCCCAATTAGGCGACCACTTTCCAAACTTAGAAATTTTAGCCCCTATCGGCAAAATCAGCTTCCAAACCAATTCCCCTTCGATGAATTCTTTTGGCTTAACCTTTTTATCATAATATTTGGCAACATGCTTCTCATTATTTTCAATATTTTCCAGAGCCCTCAAGCGAGTTTCAGCCAAATCATCCAACTCAAAATTCATCAAACTTTTATATTCATCGGCAGTCAAGTTTCCTTGTTCCGACATCCGTCTTGATCTGATTTTGACCTCCCAAGGCAAAACGGCTTCATGCCCATAAACCAAATGATATGGAGACAACTTAGTAGAACCATGACACGCCATCCGATACGCCCATAACGATTCGGTCAATGTTAGGTGCCGTCGCCTCGGTTGCTCATCAATCTTCTGTTTGATAATTTTGATAATACTTTTATTTGACGCTTCTGCTTGACCATTGGCTTGCGCAATAAGGAGAAGAGTTTAATAACCTGATACCCATACTGGCACCAAAATCTTGAAATTCATTAGACATAAACATAGTCCCCTGATCGGTCATGATAGTTTGAGGAATACCAAACCGATATATAATATGTTCCTTAACGAATTCCACCATATTTTTGGAGTCGGCAACCTTCAAAGGAATCGCCTCAACCCACTTAGTGAAATAATCAGTTGCCACCAATATGAATTTATGTCCTTTGCTCGATGACGGATAAATTTGTTCGATCAAATCAATTCCCCATCCTTGAAAAGGCCACGGTTTAATAATCGGATTCATAGCTGATGCAGGTGCCTTTTGCACATTCCCAAATTTCTAGCATTCTTGGCAACCTTTATAATACTCAAAACAATCTTCCAAAATCATTGGCCAAAAACAACCCATTTTTCTGATTATCCATTTCATCTTATAAGTCGATTGATGCGCACCACAAACTCTTTCATGCACCTCATCCATCATATCTTTGGATTCCAATTTACTCAAACATCGGAATAACACACCATCAATCGTCTTATAATATAACTGATTATCGAGCAACACATATTTAACAGCCATGAATCTTAATTTTCTAGAAACCATTTGTGATGGATCCTTAAGATAATTCATAATTCCATTCCTCCAATCTCCAATTTCTGGTTCTATCGTCATAATTTCATGAAAACGCCGATAACCAGAAGTAGCTTGCACCAAATTATTAGCTTCTTGATTTTGAGCCTTGGGGATATGTTCAATATTAACCATCACAAATTCCTTTAATAACAATCGACATTCTTCAAAATAATGAATCAAAATATCATCCTTACATTCATATTTACCGATTAGCTGATAAATCACCAACTGGGAATCTCCAAAAATCTCAACAGCTTCAGCTCTGATTTCCATTAATAATTTCAATCCTTTAAGTAATGCTTCATACTCAACCCGATTATTTGTAAAACTGGATCCATCGGATAGCTGAATTCAAAATTTGCCCCCCGAGGCGAAACAATAACGATTCCGATGCCACATCCTTGACCACATGAAGACCCATCAAAGAACAACGTCCAAGGCATCAGCTCAACCATTTTAACTTCATCTCCGATGTGTTGTGTTACAAAATCAGCCATAACTTACCCTTTGACCGCTTTAGCCAATTCATATTTCAAATCAAACTCCGATAACGCCAATATCCACTTTCCGATTCTTCCTTTTAGCATCGGCATGGACAACATATACTTGATCACATCGGTCTTGCAAACGATCGTGCACTCAGAAGATAATAGATAATGTCTCAACTTAGTGCAAGAGAAATATAGGCATAAACATAATTTTTCAACAGGTAAATACCTTGTTTCCGCATCAATCAATTTTTGAATCAAATAATAAACCACTCTCTCTTTTCCTTCAAACTCTTGTATAAGAACAGACCCGATTGACAACTCATCGGTCGACAAATATAATCGGAATGGCTTATCTCTCTGAGGTGGAATCAAAACTGGCGGCGTCATCATATATTGCTTTATTTCATCAAATGCCTTCTGTTGCTCTTCTCCCTATACGAATTCTTCATCGGCTTTCAATTTCAGCAGCGGGGAGAAAGGACGAATTCTTCCAGACAAATTCAAAATAAATCTTTTGACAAAATTAATCTTACCGATTAACGACTGGAGACTCGTCTTATCGGTGGGTGGCTTAGCATCCCTGATAGCCTTCATGCTCTTCTGTCTGACTTCAATGCCTTTTTCATGAACCATGAAACCAAAAAATTGTCCAGCCGATACTCCAAATGCACATTTGTTAGGATTCATCTTTAAACCGTGCTTTCTCGTGCATTCGAGAGTCTCTCGCAAATCGGCCAGATGCTGCTTATATCCATCGGACTTTACCACCACATCATCAATGTAGATTTCAACAATCCTACCGATCCGTTTATGAAATATACAATTCATAGCCCTTTGATATGTGGTGCCAGTATTTTTCAAACCAAAAGTCATTACGATCCACTCATATAATCCAAGTGCACCAGGACATCAGAATGCAGTTTTAGGAATATCTTCTTCTGCCATAAAAATTTGATTATATCCTGCATTACCATCCATAAAACTAATCACCTTATGTCCTGAAGCTAGATCGACCAACATATCAGCAATCGGCATCGAATATCCATCCATCAGAGTTGCCTTATTAAGATTTCTGAAATCCACACAAACTCGCAATTTCCCATTTTTCTTGAAAACAGGAACGATATTAGATATCCATTCAGCATATCGGCAAGGTTGAATAAACTTAGCTTCATATAACCAAGTTATTTCGGCTTTTATTTCTTTATCTAATTCAGGTAAATCATCTCGGCGCTTGTTTAAAAGGCCGATACCCTGGTTTGATCGGGAGCCGATGTTCAACAATAGATCGGCTTAAACCTGGCACTTCGTAGTATTCCCAAGCAAACAATCATGATGCTCTTTTAACAACTTTATTTGATACTCTTTTAACAACTTTATTAACTCTTGTTTAAACTCAGGATCCAATTTTGCACTTACATATGTCGGCCGAGGTGTATCTCCTAAACCTATATCTACCTCTTCTAACTCATCGGTCGACATAAACCCTTGACCAAGTTTACCCTCATCTTCAATAAACTCCTTCATTAATACAAACTCTCAGAACCGACTGCTTGGATTGGCTTTAAACCATCATCAGACAATTGTATGAAGTTGCCTTCCCAAACCTTGCCCGACAAGCACTCTATTCCTTCAAACTCCCAAACTGTCAAATCGGCGGTAGCGACGCTAACCAATTCATCGGCTTGGACAGTTTCAATGTGATCTCCATGCCATTGGATGAGACATTGATGCATGGTAGATGGCACACAGCAATTAGCATGAATCCAATCATGCCCCAGAAGCAAACTATAAGATCCTTTACTGTCGATGACGAAGAACGCAGTAGGCAATGTCTTGTTCCCGATCGTCAATTCAACATTTAATGCCCCCCGAGCCGGCGATGGATTCCCGCCAAAGTCCCTGAGCATCATATCGGTCTTGATCAAATCATCAGGGCCTTTGCCAAGCTTCCGATATGTAGTGTATGTCATCAAATTTACAGCAGCTCCCCCATCAACAAGCATTTTGGTCATCGGTTTGCCATCAGCATATCCCTTAGCATATAATGGCATCAAATGCCGATACTTTTCATCAACTGGCTTTTCAAACATGGCCTCTTGATGCTGCAGAACCAACTGTGCCATAGCTTCTTCAATGTCATCGGCTTCATCATCGGTCGAACTTGCATTATATTCTGCTGGCAGCACAAATACCATATTTACCGATGCCGATGGTCCATCATCATCACGCTTAGGCTTAGCTCTCCAAACTTTCGGAATTATCATCTCCCTGACGCTTTTCCTTGAGCAATTCCTTAAATCGGAGACGCTGAACCCTTCTCTTTTGTGTTTTGGTCAAACCTTCAGGACAACATTGTGGATTGACCTTTGGTTGCGGTCTTGATTTGACCTCCAGATTCTCCTCTGATCCCTGTGCATCATCTGGCTCCTGAACATCTTCCTTTTTCCTGTACACCAAACGATCATACACAGAAAGATGGTCTCCTTTATATTTTTGGCGATCATTATACCTTCAGCGATCATTGTCCCATCGATCATAGCACCGATTTTCGTACTCACGCCGATCGTGGTATTCATGCCAATCTTCACGTTCCTGTTGATAAGCTACCTCATCATGCCAGCTGCATCGGTGCCCAAAATCCAATCGGTCATGTATAGAATGACGTTGCCTTTTTGAATCTCTGTAGCTTTCATATTGGTCACTACATTCTCGACAATCATAAATTGATGGGAGCCTCAACTTTTCAATCCAACAAAACCTAAAGAACGGACATCCCCAATGATCTTCATCATCAAGTCTTTTCATTGGAGGACTTCGATCCCTTTCTTGTTGGCACATGTACTTGTCAATGAGCTGTCCTGATGTAACCCTGGGTTTTTCCCTGCATTGGCGATCTTCCCGATAAATCTGATAATTCCGATTTTGCACATCATCGGCCGATACCTGGCAATCTGGATCAACAGCTCCCGATCTCTTCGCATGCTCCGATGTGAGGACTTCAGCTTTCAACTTCCTATCAGGGGCTCCGATTTCAACCATATTTCGAGGGAACGGGTGTCCATCAAGCTTCATCGGTTTTTTACCTGTTTCAACTTTAATGATTCCTTTCTCAATTGCCAATTGAATCTCATTGCGAAAAACTTTGCAATCATTGGTATGGTGAGATACTAAATTGTGCCACTTGAGATACTAAAACTTTTTCAGCAGAAGGAATTGTATGATTCAGGGAAAGCCTGATTTTTTTTC
Organism: Alloteropsis semialata; assembly: GCA_004135705.1. Taxonomy (NCBI): domain Eukaryota; kingdom Viridiplantae; phylum Streptophyta; class Magnoliopsida; order Poales; family Poaceae; genus Alloteropsis; species Alloteropsis semialata. The sequence continues at coordinate 49,231,851 of CM014274.1, read as the reverse complement.
TGCTAACAATAAGTCAAATATTTTATCGGCTTTAGTAATATCGAAACTGTACCTCTCTGGTTCGACCTTCACCCACGGGCAGGCAACAGAATTCTTGTTCTTGGTCCACTCAGCCAGATTGACTTCAGCTTCATCCCCATCGGAGTCATATTCAACATTAGCAATTTTCCTCTGATACTTCTCCCTCCGATAATCGTTATCACGTCCTTCATGCTGAGAGAGTTTTTGAATCATGTGTCCCATCCCTTCAAAATCTTGACTTGTATAGCGATCTCTGACTTGAGGCAACAATCCTTGGAAAGCCAAATCGACCAGTTGTCCCTCCGATAAATTTAGTGAATAGCATCGGCTACGGACATCTCTAAATCTCTGAACAAATTCACTAACCGATTCCCCATTTCGCTGTCAGAGCGCAGTCAAATCGAACAACCTGGTTTCTTGAACTCCCATGAAGAAATAGGCATGAAATTGCTTTTCTAGATCGGCCCAATTACTGATAGAATTTGGTGGTAATGAAGAAAACCAGGACAAGGCCGAACCAGAAAGAGACATAGGGAAAGCTTTACTTTTAATGGATCAATTGATGCCACCTCACCACATTGAATTGTATAACGACTGATATGTTCAATGGTGGTAACATCTCCTTGCCCAGAAAACTTATAAAAATCAGGAATCCTGAATCAGGCTGGCATTGGTAGTGTGTCAAACCAGTCCAGATACGGCTTCCGATACAGACAGGATTGTCCCTTGGGCTTCAAGCCAAACTGATTTTTCATGACATCAGCGATCTTATCTGTCCAATCCTCCTGAGCATAGTTCACCTGACTAATCGAAGCACGTGTCGATGTCATTATGACTGGTGTTTCAGCAGGTCCGATCGACGACTCCCGATAGCCAGCTCCTCTATTCCTTGGTGGATTTTTAATGTTGAAGTAGGAAGGATACACCATCTTGCCATCAACTACAGGAATACGGCTGCCAAACTGATCAATATGTTGAGTTGCGCCAGAATTCTTGTCTCCTGTTTCTTCGTCCTCTTTCTCTTCATCACCTCCTTCTGCCACCTTGGCTTTTGATTTCTTTGTTTTAGGAGTCTCATAGCACTCCGGGTGTGTTTCTGGTGATGTAGACGAACTGATCTGCATAATCTTTTTCTTGAGATCTTTAATTGCGGAAGCAGCACCAGTATCAAAGTAAGCTGGTCCCTTCTGGACATCTTTCAAAATTGCTCCATCCGCAGCAACTTGGCGATCAATCCCACCACTGTGTTAACCAATATACCAGATTGGTTAATCATTGCATGACTCACACCAGCATCTATGTAGCCTTGAAAGAATTTTCTTTCTTCGGTTGTGATCTGATCAAACGCTTCCTTGGGGACAGGAAACTAATTTTTCTTGATCACAGCATTATGAGTTTTGCTGAATGAGTCCAGGCACAGGTTCTTGAATTCTTCAAGTTGTGCTTCCACGAGTTTCTTCTGGTCGTCACTGAGGTCTTCCATCGTGACCGTAGGGATTTCACCGGCTTTGTCTCCAGGTGCCATCGCAGAAGCTTTCTTGTCTCACCGGGCATGCCAAATGTGTTGACGTCCAAAAATGTCAGGCGTTGACTCTCAAAAATTAACACTATGGCCTAGAAGATTTGCTTGACTTCAGTGCAGGTCCAAAATTTTGAGGTTCGTGGCGTGCTAGTCAATTTGACCTGAAATTGACAAGGTAGAATTTAATCAATAAAACACAAGGAACTCATCGGCCAAAGCCTCGATTCGTTCCAGCAAATCGGATCAGCATAAAGAGGAGTCCAATTCGAGAGCATGAACCATCGGCCTTGAGTCCGATTCGTGATGATATAACATGTATTTGAAACAAACCATCGACTATAGAAGCCGAATCGGGGATAAACCTAATTTAAACTCATTCTTTAATATGCATCTTTCCAAGGGTAATAAGCAAACTAAATCTCATGTCACTAACAATCGGATCGGTTTCGAGACAGCATTTCTAGCAGGGCACCGATTAGCTTGCTTATTCTGATAGATCGATATATATCAAAGAACTCGTTTAAACAGATTTATTTGTAACTTGCTTATTGAATCTAAATCAGCTATATAGACAATGTCAACAGATCTATTATGAAACTTGAATTGCAATAAAACAGAATAGATCTTTCAAGTAGATGTAAGCCGAGAAGATAAAATCAACAAGATACGGTAAAGGGTGAGCGATCTAAACGAAGAAGGGCGATACGTCTCAATCTAAAGCCTAGAACAACTCGATAAATTGGTGAATTATATAGACGAAGAAGGGCGATACGCCTCAATCTAAAGCCTAAAATAACTCGATAGGTGTCGCACTTACAGACAAACCGGAGGTCAAGATGATGCAGCCCTGCTTGCTGAAGAACTCGACGAAAAGGGTTTGTTGGTACGAGGGCCAAAATTTGTGTTGTATTGAATGGTTGTGTGAACCTCTTTTACAATGGCGCAGGGCTTATATTTATACCCTGGAAATCTAGCTAATCCTTGTAGGCTACGACAATATCTCTAATTTATTTAAAGTAAACTAATCTAAACTACCAAAACTATTACAACTGCCACACAATTAGGCCGCGAAGAAGCTTCCAGACGCATCCTTTCCTCTGATGGTCGTACATGCTCTGGCCTCCTTAGTCCCGTATCCGATCAGGATTCAATAGGACGAACTCCGATCGGAATCGGAGATCCACTCAGAATCGGACTCAGCCCAGTCTTAGCTTTGTCATGCCTAATCTTAACCGAGTCAAAATCTGGTGTCAACACATTATAGACACAAAAACAGGAGCAAATAGTGAAGGTTATCCCTAATAATCGACTACTTAGGGACAGTAGTGCCTCTCAATCAACATAGCAAAAGAAAATACCTTACCAAGCTCTTACAAGGTTCTTACCAGCAAGGCAAAGGATACCCGGAAGGCGTGCTCCGATTGCAAGGGTCAAAAATCTGCTATCCAGAAGTAGTATGTGGAGCTATAGGAAGGCCAAATATGTGAGTGGAACACAATTCAATAATAGATAGTAATGCTGAATAAATGTCCAAAGCTACTTGTCCTTAGTTGCTGGTCTATTCATGTTCTAAGAACAGTAGTGTCAACAAGAAAGGAACAAGAATGATTATGATGAACAACAATGAGAATATGAGCAAGTATCCAGCAGCATGCACAAAAATAGCTAGTGTAGCCTCTCTATGTGCCTCCTGTTTTGTCTTTTAGCACTAGTAGAAATCAGAATTTTTCTTTTTTCTTTTATTTTTTGATATTCTTTCCTCAACCAGGAGCACAAGAATAGGAACACCACAAAGTATCAGCTCAAGCCGATGTAAGATGTGATCTATAGAAAATCACGAGCCTTCTCAAAAACTGGTGCTGGAACTTCGGAGCTCGAATCGACTCCCTTCCTGATTCTTTTTGAATTTTTTGAAATCGGTGTGACCGGCAAAGCCAATGAATCATATGTGCGAAATGTCGAGAGCATTTCAAAAAAAAAGAACACCTCAATCGGAGTTCCGAACGAAAAGTTATGCCCGTTGCAAGGAGGACCCTCCGAATTAGGTTTTGTGATGGTCGAATCGGAGTCGGATGCGAATCGGGTGGGGGGGAAATTGTGGGATGATGGCAGCGGAATATGGGATCACACAACCGAACTAAAACACGAACTAAACCAGTAACAAAGACATGAACTAGGACACAAACTCAACACTATGGACTCTGAAAGAGAATTATGCAAATGGCTAAACACGGTTTGGGACGGGGAAAATTTTTATGGCTTTTTTGTGGACTCTAGGATGAAGGCAAAAATAAATCTAACTAGGGTAAAGGTGAACATGATGGTATACCTGAAGCTCTGATTACCACTTAATGTGAACTAGGGTTCCCGATCTTCTGAAAGGTTCTGATAACTCTCGATTTGGTGGAGTCGCAACACAAATCGATTCGGCTTCTGAACAATACGTTCCGAACCCCGCAATCGCAGCACCACGTCTCCTCAGGTTATTGACCAGCGATGCGTGGTCAACCTCACCAAGAAGGCTAATCCTTGCCTACGAATCGAAGAACACAAGCAAGAACAAGAAAGAATGCAACCAAATTGCAGATGTATGATTAAACTCACGAAGTTGGGGTCTCAAAAACCGATGAACAGAGAAACCGTTCTTGACAGAATAATCTAAGCAAAACCCACCCTCTCTAGTAGTGGCGGCCAAGTTTAAGAAAGGACCTAGGGTTGGGGGCGACCAGGGGGGCGCCCTCAACTTGGGCCAAAGGCCCAACATGATACACGGCCCGAAATGGCCCAAAAAGGTGATGCAGCAACTTGTCATGGTCACACAGAATGATCCACGAATCTTCTTGATGTAGGACCAAAACCAATAGAAGCATCTTGTTGTCTAGTTTCCAATGCATCAAAGAACGCCTCCATTAGAGGCCGGATGAGGAAGATATCGCCGTTTCGGTGCAGGGCTGTCTGGCTGAAACCGAACCGAACACGCTGTCCAAGTTGGCGACGAAGTGGAACTCGGTGATGAGGCCGGCTCGTGTGTATGCAGTGTGGTGATGTCCTCATCAGGTGGCAACGGCGAGAGCGAGCAGGAAAGCTGAACGGCGGAGCAGGTCGGCTTCGGATGCGGATGGCGGGGGCGGAAGCGAGCGGAGGAGCTGGGCGGCGGCGCGCGCATGGCTAAGATGCGAAATGGCGGAAGAGAATGAGAGCGTGGGGAGGAAAAGACTGGTGCCTTGGTCTCTAAGAAGGCGGGGTCGGGATGTGCCCGGGAAGCGCGCTGCGCCCCGCGCACACGTTTCCTCCCCTCCTCCTCGTTTCTTGCGCCACGCTTGTCCACCACGCCGCCAACGGCCTCGAGGGCCCAATAGGTAAGTGGCCAAGGGCTAGGGCGCCCCGATAAGGCCCTAATAGCCCGAGAGTTCTAAGGTCGGCCCACGAAAGGGTCCAACGGCCGCTCCTAGGCGTCCCCAGAGTGAGGGGCGGAGACGAACGGGCCCATGAGCGGCCAGTACCCCGGTGGACGAACACCAAGGGTGTTCCAACTCGCGTTCGAAGCCTAGGCGCATGCCGACCCCTGGTTTTTTATCGCAAAAAGGCAGAGAGCCCTCGCGGTCGGTCGAACGACCGCGGGAACCAAAGGGGTCAGACGCCAGGGATTTATTGAGGTTGATCACCAGCTAATCCTTCAACTCCCCTCCGAAGGGGTGTTGGGGCCTCACTCGAATTCATCTGTTCGCAACTCAACGAGAGCCACGCTTCGTCCTACGGGGCAAAGCATGACGCATCTCTAACCCTTCGTCCCACCGTAGGGAAGACGCGAGGGGAAAACGCAACAAAGTCGAAATGGTCACCCAGCCGGGCTCGTGTCCCAGGATGAAACAAGGGGGTCGGAATCGTAGACGGAGACCGGCTACATGGTCGCAGAAAAAACAAAGAGCACCACAAGAACAACCGATCAATATATATAAATGGGTACAAACTACACGTGGCCCATGGCCGTGAGGAAATACAAACGGGAGTGGCCACCCCTAAATGGCAACACGGGGCGTCCTAAGAGAGGCATCCGCCTAAACCATGCAGGAGGCCACGCACGCTCATGTCGCGAGCCTTCCTCTGGCATCGGCTCCCTCAAGGACGCCTAGAAGGGAGAAGGTGCAGGAGCGCGGCCCTCGGCTTCGGGTTGAGGGTCAGTAGTGCGCACCAGCCTCCTCCACCTTGGATTCAACTGGTGCCAATGGTAGGTACCAGTAGTGATGAGTGGGAAGGGTGATGGCACAACGATGGCTGCACACGATAGCCCATTACACCACCATCGAGGTGGGAAGGGAGTCGACAGCGTTTCCGACCCATCCGACACCGAGCACGGCTCGCACCATGCACCTTGACTCCCAGACTTTGTAGGGATTCATCTGGCAACAACAAGTTGCACCTCAGACCCGAACCTCAGGAGGGTGACCCAGGGTGAAGCCGGCACACATTTTCTCCATTTGGGAGGAAAAGCAAAGGAGGTAAACTCAGATGCCCAGACTACCAGGGCTGAGGCCCCTATTTATAGGGAGAGACCTCTCTCTCTAGCGCTCGCAACATGAGCACAGGAACACGCCACGATGCGTGAAAGGACAACAAGTCTGGACAACCGACACCCTCATGGGAGGAACAACGGCGTGGTACCTTGATAAGGACCGACAAGACCGCATGGGTCAGCACCGTACGTGGCAAACACGCGTGCCGCAGGCCTTGACTGGGGGTCACGGGTCCCCTAGTGCACGAGCGCGACGTGCGCCAGACCCTCAAAAGAAGCAAACTCGCACAGGCGAACCTCAGTCTCTGAGGGAACTTATTATTCACCCAAAGGCTCGGGGGCTCCACCCACTGGGTGCGCTCGCACGCCGCGGTAAGAAATAGTGAGACCATCCCACGAACTAACCCTCTGGACGAGTGCACAACTCACCCAAAGGCTCGGGGGCTACACCCGGTGGGTGCGCTCACGTGCACCCATGGGTCGATCGCAAGTAAAAGACCTGTGAATCCCTGTATAGGTCGAAACAACCTTGGCAGGGACTCGAGAGCTACTGTCGGATATCAATATCCGGGATATCTTAACCAACAAGGTTAAACGAATATATGAACCTTCGGGCCTGTTAAATGTAATGGGCCGCGGAAGACATGCACGACTCAAGGCTCTGACACGCGGGTCAACACAGCCAGCACCCAAAGTCCCGGAGTACCACCTCTCCTGACCCCCGACTCTTGGAGTCGGGAAGGGAAGGTTCTCTCAAGCGGTTCTCCGCCTCGCCCGACCCCAACGGGAGGGGTCGGGAGCGGGACCCACAACGAACAAGGGTCTCCGCCTCGCCCGACCCATGGCGCAGGGGTTAGGAGCGGGACCTACCATGGGCAGGCCCTCTGCCTCGCCCGACCCTCCCCACAAAAGTCAAAGATTCGTCCGGGCCCCGAGGCCTGGAATGCTCAGCCTCGAGGGATGAGCACTGCCAACGGCGCAGGCGGACATGACGGGTGATAATTACCCGGAACAGACGGAACAGGCGCCATGCCCCTAACCCCGCGGTGTTACCGTCATAGCCAACGGCAGGCTCTAGCTTGCGGCGTAGGAGGCATCAGGTGCCTACGTGAAGCGCGCTGTAAGGTACCATTCTTGAGTGTCATCTACAGTTCCCAAGAAAGGGCCCCGGACGGGGGCAAGGGCAGAGAACCGGGATGCTTTCCTTCCATCCGAAGCCTTTTCTCTCCCTCTCCTTCCCTCCTCTCTTCTCTCTCTCTTTCATGTAACATCCCACTCCCTTAAACTATAAATAGGAAGGGGAATTCTCCTTAGAGGAGGTGGGACTCAATCCCATTCGAGACACCACACATCGCACACAGAGACCTGGGAGCTCCCTCCCTCTCTCGAGCATCTATAACCCCTACTACAGACAGCGCGAGTAACACGATGTTGGCGGCTCTTAATGATAAATTTCCACCGCCAACATGGATATAAAAGAATGATAAAAAATAGACATAGGGTTATATACTGACGAATTCCACTAGTTTTGGTGTATATGTGTCTGCAGGAACAAAGTCACAAAAGAGGAGCAAAAGTGGGCCTAGGCCCAGGTCGGCCGACCTGGGACAAGGCCCAACCAAGTCCTCCTTCATTCCATGCAGAAGAAACACAATAGAAGAGGGTCTAGGCCATTGATTCAACATCGGTTTGCACCAAGGGGAAGAGATGAGCGACATGGCATTCACACGGATTGAAGGGCCCATATCTCAACCCAAACTCACGCAAATGAGACATACCCTCCTGGAACTGACCTCAGGGCCCACAATGCAGCCACTCAGAGAAGATTGGGCCCAAGAGGCGGCAACTCCAGGTCGGCCGACGCCCCTAGGTCGGCCGACCTTGGCGCGCGCCCGAACCGGTCCCCCCTTGACTAGTACCTGCCAACCGCCTTCAGGAGAACGTCCAGGCCGTGCACATCTTAGGATGGTGGATCCAAGGGTTGGGCATGCCCTTGGATCAGCCGACCTGGCCCCACCTCCAAACCGCCTCAACCTCCTCATACCGATTCCAAACCATCTCTACAAGCTATAAATACCAGAGTCCAAGGTTGAGCAGATCGTCATCGAGCTGGAGTGAAGATTCAAGGCGAAGCCCTCCTCATATCTTAGAGTAGAAATAGGGAGAGAGTGAGGGAGAGTCTGGAGGAGTCCCGGCGTGTCGGCGACCCTCCACCTGTACTTCGGCGGATGCGAGCTTCCTAGCAAGTATCTGGGATTTCAGCTAAGTATTTAAGTCTGAGTTATAGAAAGCTGAGTTCTTTATTTTGCTTGTGGGTTCGTTGCTTTATTTATAAAGTATCTTAACCTCTGATCAAGAATAGGATAGCTGATATTATCTTAAGTGTGGTGCTTAGGCATATATCTGCCCTCGTTTGCCTCATAACCCCACGGATTAGTAGAGGTAGGCGGCAGGTGGTGACAGCCCTGTCCGTCCATTGTAATCCTCCACATTCGGGTACGGCGTAGAGCTGTATGCCAGCAATTCCAAGAGGCCTAGGATACCCCGATGTCCAAAGAAAGCATAGGAGAACTCCCTTCGCTATAGTCCCAGCTTACTGCTAAGTTATCCTCTCTACCCAACCTTTATATAAACTCGATCGATCTGGTCAACCTTAGCGATTTGACAGTGCCCTCACGTTCCTCGTGGATTCGATACCTGGTTACACTCGGGTGAAAGCTACTTCAACAGTCGTGCGCTTGCAAACTCTCTGTTTGCCACTATTGGTGTTAACAAGCTTTCTGGCGCCGTTGCCGGGGAACAGTAGCTGTGTTATCTAAGAACTACGGTTGCCAGTTTATCTTTTGTTTTATTTTTCTTTTTTATTCTTTAACCATGGACTCCACCCAAATCCATGAGTTCTTTGCTAGAAAGGGCGAATTATTGGAGCTGCATCCCTCGTCACATCCTATTTTAATAGATAGCTATGAGCTTCGCCCGGCTTTCATAGCTATGGTCCAGGACAAATCCTTTTCAGGAAGTGATGGTGAAAACCCATAGCATCACTTGCATGAATTTGAGTTGCTCTATTCGTTTCTGGTTATATCAGGTATGACACAGGCAATGATTAGATGGAAACTCTTCCCATTCTCTCTCAAAGAGAGGGCAAGGAATTGGTATGACCACACCGTTGGGCTAACGAACGGTGAATGGGAAAAGTTACGAGACAAGTTTTGTCTGGAATACTTCCCCGTTCACCGGATCTGTGCACTTCGGAAGGAAATCATTAACTTCCAGCAAAAAGAGAAGGAAACGATCACAAAAGCATGGGATCGATTCCAGGACTCGTGACTCATCGGGACGGATCTAGGCTTTCCAAACTATACGCTGATGCAGCATTTTCGGTCTAGTTTGACTATTGAAGATGCCCGGTACATTAACATAGCCGCCGGAGGATCTTTTCTACATATAACACCGGCTAGAGCTAAATAGGTCCTGGCAGCAATCCGGGAAAACTCTCCTGCTGACGCGGATGAAACTGAGCAAAAAGATCCTCAAGTAGAACCTATCTTACCTATAGACTTGCCCAGTCCAAACCCAGTTCCTAAGACCCCATCCATTGAGGTAGTGGAAACTCAAGCTCTCGGATTACCTTTTGATTTCGAGGATGATCTCTTTGAAGATGTTGGGAATACTTCGAACTACACAGTGCAGAAGAGACCTACAGTAGAGACCCCCTCCATTCAATTGGAGACAACTTTCCTTAACGAAATTGTGCGGGAACTCATTTCCATTCTAAACACGGAGTGGTCAAATGAAGTTGAGTCTTCTTCCGAAGTCATTCGGATTAACTCACCTTCACAAACCATTCGAGTTTTCGTAAGAAAGGTGGCCGTAGAGATCCTCTATAACCCAACTGTTGGAGCCAATGTCATGTCCAGTTCTTTCACGCACATCCTTGGGCACAACAATAGACTAGCCCGAGCAACCAAGCTCCTTAAAACACCATCTGGTCACGTTCTCGAGAGTCGCAGTTTAGCACGAGATCTTCTCCTTAAGCACAACGGGATACATATGGCTCTAGACTTCTACTTCTTTGAGACATCAGATTTTGACCTCATGGTAGGACATCCTATCGAGGGCCTTCTTCAGGATGTAACCTCGGAAGGAAATCTCCTAGCCAAAGTAGGAAGAAATCTCCTCACTATTCATCTAGCTAGGGTCAAAAATTCCATAGCCGAACCACAAGTAGAGCCTGACCTAGCTGAGGCAGTGAAGTCTCTCCAACCAAGTGACCCGTTCGAGTCATTCATAGAAGAACACATCTATGACTTTATCGAAGAAGAGGATGACTCTTCTGATCAACTTGAAGCTGAGGAGCCACCAAAGCCCCATATAGAGCTAAAACCCTTGCCCGCTGGCCTCCGCTATGTCTTTCTCAATGATGATAGGGTTTCCCCCATCATCATTAGTGACAAGCTATCACAGGACGAGAGTGATAGACTCATTAAGGTGCTCGAGAAACACCGCTCGGCATTTGGGTACTCCCTCAAGGACTTGAAAGGAGTAAGCCCCGCTCTCTGTACCCATCGCATTTCCATAGATCCGCTATCCACACCATCTAGGGAACCGCAACGCAGATTGAACAATGCAATGAGGGAAGTCGTGAAAAAAGAAGTCTTAAAGCTTCTGCATGCCTGGATCATTTATCCTGTCCCTCACAGCAAATGGGTCAGCCCTGTCCAAGTAGTATCCAAGAAGGGAGGCATGACCGTCGTAAGTAACGAGAAAAATGAGCTGATTCCTCAATGAACTGTTACTGGGTGGCGGATGTGCATTGACTATCGCCGACTTAACAAGGCAACAAAGAAGGATCATTTCCCACTTCCATTCATCGATGAGATGTTGGAGAGACTTGCGAACCACTCCTTCTTTTTTTTCTTGATGGGTATTCCAGTTATCATCAAATCCCCATCCATCCCGACGATCAAGAGAAAACCACCTTCACCTACCAGTATGGAACATATGCATACCGTAGAATGTCGTTTGGGTTATGCAATGTGCCAGCATCATTCCAAAGGTGCATGATGTCCATCTTCTCAGACATGATAGAAGAAATTATGAAAGTTTTCATGGACGACTTCTCAGTCTATGGAAAGACCTTTGATCATTGTCTGCAGAACTAAGACAAGGTACTGCAAGATGCCGAGACAAGGACCTGGTGCTAAACTGGGAAAAGTGCCATTTCATGGTCCGAGAGGGTATAATGCTAGGACACTTATTGTCCGAAAGAGGGATAGAGGTGGACAGAGCCAAGATTGAAGTAATTTGGGGGCCCAAAAAAATCCAACGGAGCGGCTTGTGGTATTGTGGTGTATACCCTGTAACACCCGGTGTGGTGGCCCCATTGTTTGTAGCTTATTTAGATTGATAGTTTTTTGCTGTGATAATCATACTAACTGATTGCTTTATCCTCTTCCTGTGTCAATCTACACTTCATTGCTGCTGAAGTTGAACAAGAAAGGACATGCACTGCACAAGAAAGGACAGGCACTTCATTGCTTCGCCCTATCAAAATGGTTAGTACATATCCACAACCAGTATATAATTACTTATTTGGAAGTGCTTATGTTGTCCACCCTGTCAAAATGGTTAGTACCTATCCATGTCTATATGTTGTCCATGCTTATATTGCTCTACTAACTAACTGATATATCATCTATGCGGTCTCACTCATCAAGGAGCTCCTCTAGTGACAATAGTGCACCTGCTACATAGGCCAACAGTGCACCTGCTTCATAGGCTCACTCGTCACAAACTGCAGGGAGTAGTACTCGAGCCCACAAGTCAAGGACACAAACCAGATGGCTAGAAGACAGGGTGACTGCAACTGGACTTGATGACCAAGGTTGGCCTATCCCAAATGCTGCGAGGGATAGATTTGTATTGGTCCGTGGCTTCATTGCTTGGGAGAGGGTGTCAATCAACATCAAGCTTGAGGATCTCCCAATGGAGCAGAAGAATGACTTGTTCACTATTTTAGAGGGAAAGCTAGAGTACCCAGCCAATCTGTCCAGAGCTAAGCACGAGAAGGCAATTAAGTCAGCTTTGAAAGAGATTGAGAGTTTGCACCGGCGATTCAAGTCCCATTTAAGAGTAGATTTTGTGAAGCAAGACGTGCTTTCCTTTCAGAAGCATTCCTTTTTGAAGCCACAAGACTCAGAGCAGTTTGTGGCAACAACCAATTCGGAATTTTTTGAGCAGACGAGCCAGGAGATGAAAGATAAGATAGCAAACCACACTAAGCCGCACAAGATGGGCAGAAAAGGTTATGCTGGTAAAAGGAAAAATTGGCAGAAGGAGGATGAAAAGCTAGCTGCAGAAGGAAAAGAGAACCCTTGGAATCAATTTCCTGGCTGTTCGAGGCCATATCTGCGGGCAAGGTCACAGAAGACCACCAATACCAGCGAGGACATAACATTCAGTTCCGCTCTGGTGGTGGAGGTAGCAGATAAGGTGAAAAGATATGCAGCTGAAGCTAGCGATGGGTCTTTCACTGGGGTTAGGGAGAATGATATTCTAAGAGCGGCACTTGAGAATCTGGAACATCAAGGTCGAGTCCGAGACGTGTCTAGTTCACTCGGTTGGGGTATAGGGTTTGGCGAAGAGTTTGCTGTAATGTACAGGAGGAAGCAGAAGAGGAGGTCTAATGCGGACAAGGAAGAGATAGTTGGTGAAGCAATCAATAGAGTTGTGGAGTTTCTAAGATTTGCAGGCGTGCACATACCGGATGGTCTGTGTAACCCCCAAGTAGGACAGAAGAGTAGATGCGAGGAAGAAGCGCATGTCAATGAGGATGAAATTGAGTGTCCATCACTTGAGCCGGACACAATTGATCTGCTGACAGAGCCAACAAAGTGCAGTCTTTTGGATGGCAGTGGGTATAACATGGAGCTCCCATTAGACATTGTCTATCCAGATCAAGAGACTTGCCACACAGTACCGGTAGAGTGTGGGTATGCTGTGGTGCAACCTACATACGTGTGGGCCAATGGGAGGCACACCAATCTGCCTATCCTAGTAGGGGATTAGATCACAACCCTAGGTGATTCTCTCTTGCAATGGATACAATGACCAAGGACGAGAATCCTTATACCACCCAGTTCAAGAGCTCTCACATTTGCAGCCACATCAGCTAGTACAGCTTCAGATGGAGCAGTAGCAGCTCACCTATTTTGGCCACAGCAGCAGCAGCAGAACAACCAGCAGCCTGAAAATACATTGGTACCACATCAGCCACAACAGCAATGACAGCAACAACATCCACAGCAGAAGGGACAGCAGCAGTAGGCACAGCAGGAGACACAGCAGCAGCAGCCACAGGAGGAGCCACATCAGCAACCACAGTAGAAGCCACAAAAATCAAACGTTGCCGCTGTTTGGACTACGTCTAATCCAAAATACAAGCCTGGTGAGCCTATGTTGTCAGAAGAGGCATTAAAGGCTGCTGGGCCAAGTTGTGAAGCCTTGCATGCTTACGTCATGGTTCAAAGTGCGAATGGTGTAGATTGTATTCCTGCAAAGTAGGCTGCATCCTACTTTGAAAGTGATGGTGAATTAAACTTCACAGTTGGATTCAATGACATGTATGACCTTTTCAACCTGGACAGTCTAGATGTTAGCTTGTTGAGATACTAGACATTGTAAGTCCCTTCACACTAAAACATATATTCTTTATTTTTTACCACAAAATTCATGCTAACAATTTTTTTACTTGTAGAAAAATGATAAAATAGGCAGAGGATATGCACTGCAATGTTGGGTTTTTGGACCCACAAGTATTCTAGGCCACAATGCTTCAATTCCAGACCAAAAATGTAACAGAAGCAATTAGAAAGGCTATGAAGCATGACTTCATGGTGGGTGCCTACAACACCGATGGCCACTGGGTACTAGTGATCATTGCTATGAAGTGGAATGTTGTTTGGTATTTAGATTATGCTAAAGTTTGGCCAAAGCGAAAGTTCAGAGATGTCGTACAAGTTGTGAACTAGTAAGAAGGTTTTGTTACAAAAATTCCATCACTTAATGATTCAAATCAATATTGCTGATCATGCAGGGCCTATTCAGAGCACATGGGAGAAGGTGAAAATGAAGTCAAAAAGCAAACCTAAACTCACGCACAAGACAGATTTCCCGGTAAGAGCAAGAATTTTTTTTTGGTCCCTTCATATGTATTTGGTACTACCTTAACTTGTGTCATTTTGGTACCTTCATGCAGTGCGCTCAGCAGCCATCGGGGAGCTTACTGTGTGGATTCTATATTGCAATTAACATGTTGGACCTACTCTCTGACATAAGCATCATGAAAAAGGCTTCTGTATGTATACTACTAGAATCCTAACATTTCCCAAGCGGTCTTAAACCGTTGGCCATTATCTAAGACAGTCGGAAATAGTAGTGGCCGACTGTCTACCGTCGGCAACTTCCTCTCGGCGACTCTTCATCGGGCATTCAACCAATTGCCAACGGTCCGTTGGCCACTTTATTAGCGACGGTGAATGCCTGACAGTTCACCCTCGGCCACATGCTTGGCCACGCTATTGAAGCAGATCGTGATACAAATAGTGGCCGACCGATGATCACCCTAGGCCAATGGCCATTTTCTTATTTAAAATTATTTTCACTTTCCTCTTTATTTTAATATTTGATAACATTTATAATTTTATTCGGTCATATCCTTCTAAGTTCTAAAATTGTTTCGCGTCAGTTCTGCAAACGCTACAAACCAAATGCATTATAATATTTGTTTATTCTTTGTTTTTAACTTTATTAATACGGAATAGAAAAGGAAGATGCGTAAACTCTGTTATTAATTTCATTACACCTCATTGGAACGCTGTATACATTGAACAGAAAACTAAAATGTCAAAAAAGTTACATGGATTACGACTAGGATAATCAAGCATTCTTCTCAAGCTACTTGTGTACTAAATCGTCGCAAAAAAAGTGAATCCATCATATTGTCTTCTTGTATGGATCCTTCACGTATAGTAGGCTCTCGTGGCCAAAAATCTTGATCCCATTTGAGACAGCAGATCTAAATCCAGAAAATCGCAAATAGATTAGAACCCTATAGGATCAAAATTGTTTTCTGAATAATATAATAATAAAAGCTTTCAGAACGGGAATGCATTGAGGCAGTGATCTCCCTAGAAAGTGACTAATCATAAAAAGGATCAGACATAAAAATGGATTAATTCAGATTTCAGCTCGGATTCAACCCAAAGTATAGTCTATTTCTGTAGCTGCCCATCTGCCATCGGGGGGAAGAGAGCATACGGCTGACAATAGTGAAGGTAGTGGTAGGTATCGATCTACAAACCTTGGACGCCTTGCGACACACTGCCACTGCCGCACCGCAGCCAACAACAGCCGCCCTCTTGCTGTGGCGACGGAGATGGTTCATTCCTCTCACGGTTGCAGGAGGCGGCGAGCAGCTCCTCCGTGCATCTTGGTGGGCTGGCGCTGTAGATGGCCGGAGTCAAGACCTGCAGGAACCTTCCATGAAGCAGAATATGTCACGATCCTATACTTGAGTTGGAACTGGATCACGAATATTAATGGAGCAGGAGATAAGCCACGATCCTACCTGAGTTCGAACTGGATGAGGAACTGAGGATGAGGGGAGAGAAGGATTTGACCACTAGGGTTACTGTGTAGGCTAATAAATACTAGTTCATCCAACCACGAATGATCGTGATGTGACTTGTTACATGATCTTATGGTTCTAGGTGTTTTAATCGCAGCGTGGGACTGATTTGAAAAAAATGTGGGACTAAAAATCAGGAAAAGGTAAGCACTGACTGTTAGACCAAATGTGCCCGTGATCAATCCTGGCAATTTATCTGCCTGCACACGTTGCGCCGACGGTGGTTCTTTAGACCCGTCGGCTAGTTCTATATCTTGCCGACCATGCCAAGAAACCTATCGGTGAGTTCTGTAGTTTGCCGACCGTGCCAACAAAACTATCAGGCACAAAGATAACTGTTGAATATTTGTACAATAACCGAGGGTGATTAGCTGTACTGTTGCGAATACAAAAACAGTTGGCAATTCTCAGCCTTACCGACAGGTGGTCGGTGACATCTAATAACTCTCGGGTGAAGTTATGATACCTGCTCAGCCTTGCCTCTGCTCATAGTCTCCATTTGATTTTAGAAACTGATTTTTACGTGTATTCTCATAATAATTGTATTATGCAGGATTACAAAGTTCCCACCAAAGGGGTAGATCAAGGAGCACTAAGGTTGCTCCAGGGGATGCTGTGCAAGTTCATTCTTAAGGAGATCATCGACCTAAAGGGCAAATTCTTTGATGGTCCAGCAGATGCCATGTGAGTTTATAAACTTGAAACTTGTTAAATGTGTATGATGAGGAACTTCAAACTTGATTCAGCTTTCTCCTCAATGCTGAAGACAAACTTGATGTGTACTACTATATATATGTGATGTGTATATATATGATGTGTATCTCAATTTGTGTTTGTGATGTGAATGACCTGGTGGCTGCCAATTCCTGGCTGGTTCTGTGTTTGTGATGTGAGTGACCTGGTTGCTGCCAAATCCTGGTTGGTTCCAGGATGCAGCCAGAAAACAGGTAAGAGATTGCAGGGGTGGCACAAGTAAAGGTAACGGGCATTAAATAACGCCCGTTACAAATTAGGTGATGGGTAACGCCTACATGTACTACACGTAATGGGCATTAAATAAAGCCCGTTACAAACCCTGACTAGTGGGCCCAGAAAGAGACGCTTGGATGATGGGTAACGCCCTTATGTAATGGGCATCAAATACTGACCGTTACCTATAACATTCTTTTGTAATGGGCCTTTATTAAAGCCCACTACAAAGTCTGACCAGTGGGCCCAGAAAGAGATGCTTGGGTGACGGGTAACGCCCTTATGTAATGGGCATCAAATATTGACTGTTACCTATAGCATAGTTTTGTAACGGGCCTTTATCAAAGGCCGTTACAAAGTATGACAAGTGGGCCCAAAATGAGACCTGGTGAGGTAATGGTAACGGATATCCGTAATGATCATCAGTAAATGACCGTTACTAAATAGTGGACTCTGTAACGGTCTGTAGAGTATACCCATTACAAAATCTGTCTGTGGGCCCACAAAAATAGCCATTTTAGGTTACTGGTAACCGCTTTTGGTAATGGTTGTTATTAAATGCGGGTTACAAATATGTCTTATGAGTAACGGGCAATTGCCCGCTACCTTTGAGTTGTTATTAGTAACCCAAAAAGGGTAACGGGGTCTATGCTTGTTACGAATAGCCGTTGGCGCCTGTTACCTATTTGTGGTTCTCACGTAGTGTTCTTTGCATGGTACCGGATTGAGAATTCCTTTTTCCAAAACTTCTCCATGAATCCGATCAAACTATCCTTCTCTAGTGGAGTGACTTCTACTTCCCTGATGTTCTGACTGTTTCTTTCGTACTTTATTTTTATCCTGGAGCAATGCTCCACTTTGGGCCTGAAACCAAACCTTTCGCACTTCCCAATGATGTGTAGCTGGATCTTTCCAACACCCACATTAATGCGAGCGTCTACAGTGCTAAAAAATGGTCGCCCCAAGATGATCGACGAATCGTTGCTCACATCCATGTCCAGAACCACAAAGTCGACGGGGATGAAGCAATCCCGGAGGCAAACCAGAATTTTCTCAGCTATCCCCTACGGGTAGCAGACCGTGGAGTTGGCTAGCTGCAATCTCATGGGAGTAGGAGACAAAGTCATAAAGTTAAGATGGTCGAACACTACCTTGGGCATGACACTAACGCATGCTCCAAGGTCACAGAGGGCATGCTCAAAACGCTGGGAGCCTATGGTGAACGTGATTGTTGTGCACCCCAGATCCTTCTTCTTTTCTGGAACCTTGTTCAAAATGGCAGCGCTGCACTCCTCTGTCAGCTTCACCACTTCAATGTTTGGTAATGGACACTTGTTGTTCAAGATGTCCTTCTGGTACTTTGCGTATGTTGGTACCTACATCACATCAAACAGTGGAACATGTATATTTAATTTTTGTATTACCTCCACAAACTTGGCGAATTGTTCATCCACCGATGGCTTGTTCTGACGTTGAGGAAACACTAGGATGTTGATGTCATATAATTCGTGTGGCGCCGTCTTTCCTATGCTTTTTTGTTCAACTTTAGGTTCATCTTCCTTCTCTTCTGCCAGCTGATCCTTCTTCGCTTTCTTGGTTTTTCCTGCATTGTCAGTAGGTATTGGATCCCGAGTAACCTTACCGCTTCTCGTGGTCATAGCTTTTACTTTTTCATAAGAAGAATCCAAATGCCCTGGGATTCTCCCCTTATCACCAGAAGGTACAGCAGCAGCCAGCTATGCTAATTATGTTTCTAACATTTTATTAAAACTCAACTGACTTTGGAATGTAGAAGACAAACTTTCAATTTTAGCATTTATGTCTTCTAGCATCTTATCATTAGAAGCAAGCTTCTTAAAGAAAGACTCGTTAATCCTGGCTTGCCCAAGGCTAGATCTTTTAGGGAGGGTTGATTTGAAAAGGAATTGCCATTGAAATTACTGTTACCTCCCTAGTAGAAAAAGGCATTGCTGGTTCCAATTTTGGTTACCTTGTGGGCGGTACCCGTTGTTGTTGTTGTTGATGAATTGCACTCTTCTTGAGTTTTGGGGCAGTCATTGCTCGAGTGTCCTGTCTTCCCATAGACCTCGCAAGTCTTGCGAGCATGCATATGTACCTCTCTCATCTCCATCCTGTCCTTGGCACGTTCATCCAAGCACTTCATCAGTAGATCCATCTTGGCAGCAAGCATTTCCACCTCCTTGACCGTGTGCATGCCTCGCTGTTTGCGGGGTTGAAGTCGGTCATCATTCCAACCTTGGTTGGAAACCATCTTTTTAATCAGTAGCTTCGTAGCTACTATAGTGAGCGAGAGGAAAGCTCCCCCAGCGACATCGTCCATGTGTTCATGGGTGGCTTGTGTGAGCCCGTGCTAGAATCTTAAGCAACAACCATTCCTGCATGCCATGATGAGGGCACGCAAGAACATAGTCTTGGAAATGATCCCAAGCCTCGGAGACCGTCTCCCCCGATTCTGGTTGGAAACTTGAAATCATCCCATAAGGGCATTGGTTTTACCCATGGGGAAGAACTTCATGAGGAACGCATTGGAGCACTTGGTCCATGTATTCACCACCACTTGGTTTGCATAAAACCATTGCTTGGCCCTCCTGAGCATTGAGAACGGGAACAAGCGAGGTCTGATAGCTTCTTGGTCAACTCCTCCTATGGTGATGGTACTGCAAATCTCCAGGAAGTGCTGCAGATGAGAAATGGCGTCCTCGTTAGCCTTCCCACAGAAGGGACTGGCCTTGAGCTCGAAGGCGCCATCCCCCACGTTCACTTGTCGGCCTATCGGGATCTAGGCAGCAAAAGGAGCGGAGTGGTCGTGGATCGTCCTTTCAGCCATGTTGCTCGAGGTTGATGGTGTGGTGACGACTGGAGCAGATTTCGAGAGGAATACTTGGGGAATTATGACAAAGTTTATACTCTCCTTTCAATGGCTTCCGCATTGTCAACAAAGTTTGACGGCAATCAGAAGCCAGTCATACACTACCCTGTTTCACATCAAAAGTAAACAGAGAAAAAGGGTAAACCTGCTAGAATGGTGGTACTTAATTAGGCTATAATAAATGCATAGGTAAACAAAACTCTTTAACCATTTCATTCCCTAGCAACATCTAAAAGAAATGCTTGTTGGTATTTCTTAACATTTAAATTATTCAGCAAGCGCATAGAGGTACGTTGTAACAAATCAACCGAGAGTATTCTAGAGTATCGTATTTGTTTATCCTCAGGGAAAGCATTTTGTTTAAGAGAGTTGTCTTCCAATGCATTTAACTATAACACTATTAAATACCAGAGTCTGAATAGGGGTAATCTTGTACAAGTACCAGGGTAGTGTGACACACAAAAGTTCATAGCTCACAAGATAATTAGACTTAGCTAGTAAGCAAATCATTAGAGGAGATCAAGGGATCCTATATACTTCATACAAAAGGAACTTGGAGATACAACCTCATACTGTACAAGATTAAGAAGGGAAACATGTTAGAGGACATATTGAGGTATCATGCATTTCTCTGATCAAAGGTCTATACTATAGCATGGTTTATTTCAGGAAGTTGTGCATTGTTGTTAGCTGTTACAACATATAGTCGCTGTTTCAAAAAAAAACATATAGTCGACTTGTGAGCTACACAAATAGTAGTTTTTTTTTAAGTTGTTCGCGGTCTTGGTGGAGCTTTGCGGGTACCTAGCTAGTGCGTGCTGTTAAAATTCACAGTAGAAAATATTGTAATTCGCTTCTTATTACAATGTAATAAAATTCGGCATGACCCGTTCAGAGAAAAAAAGTAGAGCTACGTCACGGACGTTAGTTTGGAAAAATTACAAATACTTTCCATTGATGATCAAAATTGTCACGAAATCGGTTTGATAGCAAGAACCGATGGCACCGGATTATGAAACTGGTGGGACCGGTTTTGGTCTGCTGTAGCTGAACTAGCAACCAAATCCGATGACACCGAATTATGAAACTGGTGGTACCGGTTTTTCCCGAGTCCTAGTAGGTTTGGACTCTTTTGAGGGTTTCGAGATGCAATAGGATTTTTCTTGCGGGGCAAGACCTCCCCACCCTATAAATATAAAGGGCCACAGCCGATTGAGAGTTTATCCAATCGATCAAATCAAAATATCTTTACTTTTTGTCATATCCAAACCCTAGCTTTTCCAACCTCCATTGCTGTTCGTACTTCATCTCTACGGCGTTGACGGCGTTCTGAGTGGCCTGCCGACCTCAGAAGAACCCTAGGCGTGCCAGCCCTGACGAGGTCCCACCCGAGCCGGCATTCGTAGGTCTTCGCAACAAACCTTAGAAATCCGGTGGCACCAGCTTCCCAAAACCGGCGGTACCGGTTTTGCCAGGGCCACTGCAGGTGATCGATCCGCTGCGGATCCACGCGAGCTAGCGC
This sequence comes from Alloteropsis semialata, assembly GCA_004135705.1. Classification (NCBI taxonomy): domain Eukaryota; kingdom Viridiplantae; phylum Streptophyta; class Magnoliopsida; order Poales; family Poaceae; genus Alloteropsis; species Alloteropsis semialata. The sequence goes on along the minus strand of CM014274.1, from coordinate 49,210,723 downwards.
AATTCTCGGTGTGTTGACTGTAAAAAGCGTCAACACATTTTTGTCGACTCCGCTGGGGAATTTGGAGATCTTGGTTTCAATAACCGATCTATCAAGCCCTAGCCAGCTGGGCTCTATTACAGATCTTGACAAGGACAATATTGTTGAGCCCTCCATGGAGGAGCTCGGTGAAGAGGAGTGTCAGAGGCTTGAAGCAGTCCAAGAATACATGATGTTGGGATATAGCCGAAGGCAATATGCACAAACAATGGCTAAAACTGAGAAATAGAGACAAGCAACAATATATTACTCATCAACAGTATTCTTGGGAATCAGCCCCTTACACATTGGTGAGAGGTCCCCTTTTATAGGGAGGTCAAGAGGCACATTTTACATTCCACTTATACCCCTGGAAACCAGGCATCATCCTCAAGACTATACAACTTGGATCATGCAGGGCATAGTAGTACAATTACACTTCTCAATGTGAATGCGTGGACTAGTAACTCCGCTTTTGACTCAGGTTGGACTCAGTCCACGCTGCCTTCACCTCGCCTCTGATGACCTTCGATACCTTCACCCTTAGGAGCGCCTTCAGCATAAGATGCCTTCTCCTTGCTGGAAGAGAAGCCAACTTGTCCTTAGTCCGGCCCTGTCATAAGCCTGTAGGAGAAGATGAACCGTATATATGTAGGTAGTAACTACAGGTTGCCTTCGCATCCGACTATAAGTAATTCCGTGAAGCGAAGACAACAAACTGCCCTCTGACGCCAAAGCCTATGGCGATAGCACTTGCTTTGCTATTACTCACATCGAAGGCAAAGTCTTAGAGTCAGAAAACAAATTAAACAGGAGAAGGTGTTTCCTTGGTAGGCCAATCCCCCAACACATGAAGAATCAATTCATAATGGGACTGAGGAAGGATTGCCATGGCAAGGTGACAAGAACTCATGAGTTCATGACGCCAGCGTCCACTTTGAAGGACAAGAAGGTGGAACAAATACATCCGGTAACTGTACACCCACCTAAAACTTCTACTTCTAAACCTGATGATAAGTTTAGTGCTGCGCTTTTACATACCGATGAAGTAGTAAGCACTCTTATGGACAGGACGGATAAAATTGAAAAAGATAGGATGGTAGAAAAATCATATTATGCACATAATATATCACCATCTATGCAACATGAGAATACACATGTGAATGCGTCGGCTACACCAGAGAAAACCTCTGAAAATTCTCTGTACGGTATGCCGGCTAATTTTTACGCAGGACAGATGCCGCCACCAACACATGTTTCACTGGATACGGCGAAACCGGTGGCACCGGTTCCAGAAACCGGTGGCACCGGTTTTGTCACTCCCTCTGTGCAGCAGTCAGCACCTCCTACTACAGTCCCTGTTTCGGTAGTCCCTAACTGAAATAAAGAGGTGGCTAATTGTTCTGCTTATATTGAGACACGTGCATACCACATCACCCCCTATACCTAATCAAAATATCAATTCTAGTGGGATTCCTAATGATGTGAATGATCAGTATTTGCGGTAAAGTCCTAATCGCTTGTCTCATGTTGCTCAAGTTCAAAATATTGCCACAGGGCAACCAGAGTTAGCTCGTTCAAATTTATATGCTGAATTTTTTAAATTAAAGGATGAGTTAACTAAGCTTGGTATTGATATGGGTAACTCTAGGTTATATCAAAAACCATATTTTGCTGATTTTGATACAGTTGCTTATCCTAATAATTGGCGTGTTCCTAATTTTGTGAAATTTAACGGTGATGATAGTAAGAACACTTGGGAACATATTAGCCAATATCTTGCTCAATTAGGAGAGGCTGGTTCTAGTGATGCATTGAGAGTTCGCTTGTTTTCATTATCTTTAACTGGAACTGTTTTTTCCTGGTTTTCTTCATTAACTCCTGGTACAATTAATTCATGAAATCAATTAGAGCAAAAATTTCATGATTACTTTTATAGCGGGAGTGCTCAATTAAAGTTGATAGATTTAACATGGGTTAAGCAACAACGAGATGAATCTGTTTTAGTTTATTTTAAACGATTCAAAGAAACTAGAAATCGATGCTTTAATTTGTCACTTTCTGAAAGGGATCTTGTTGATGTTTCTTTTAATGGTTTAAGATCCTTTATTAATGAAACAATTGAAGGCTTTGATCATTTTTAGGTTAATCAAGTGCAAATAAGAGCTTTGGCTACTGAAAACCAATTGAAAAATACTAAGGATACATATAAGACTCATCGTTCTAATGTTCATGTTGTTAACTATGATTCTAGTAGTTCGGACGATGAGGAAAATGTGTATGCTGCTGAGCTGGTGTGGCCTTCTAAGAATAAATCATACACATGTCTATCTCTTAAGCCAATTCAAAAGAATCGGCAAGAAGAAGTGCGATTTACTTTTGATATTTCCAAGTGTGATCGTATCTTTGGTGAATTATTAAAGAATGTGTCGAGGTTGTACTTGGCAGATATTTGTTTGGCAGGCACCCCGCTTCTTGCGAAGAATGATCACAGTAGATGAACAAAGAGACTCAGGATTTTATACTGGTTCGGGCCCTCGAGATCGAGTAAAAACCCTACATCCAGTTGCTTGCTTGTACTATTTCGGCGAGTACAAGTTACAATTGTGCAACAAGTACCCATAGGTGGATTGATGAAAGTGGGGATACCCTCTACGTGCAGGACCCCCCACTATTTATGTCCGGTGAGACTTGCCTTACAAGACAAAATAGACCTAAATCCAGTAGGACTCTAACTATCTTCGAGCTTTCCTCCTTTGGTCCAGCTGCCGTGTCCTATTCGGAGTCTTCTTCACGTGGAGTCGGTAGTCGGCAATCCTCATGATCGGACACCCTGGTATTATGGCCTCAACAGTAGCACCAGAGCTTATCTTGTTTGGAAAAGGTGCTTCCATGGATAATCTTCGGGTCTTTTTGCTCTTCGAGTGAATCTAGATATGTGAAAATATCCCATATCACTTTTAAGTGAGAGCTAGGAAAAGATCCCGAACATCAAATGGTTCAACCTACATCTAAATGATAAGGTCAGAGAAAATAAACAGCCATAATTAGGTGAATAAAGGAATATTTAATCTTAAAAATCGAAACACCAAGGGCTGTTGAATTCTGTTCCGTGCATTTAAACCCCACTCCGCACGCCTCCCGGAACTCTAGCAACACACGCGCCATAAATCATGGCACTGTTTTGGTTCCTCGATCCGCGTGCGAAGTGTCGCATCTGGGTCTTTAAATACATCATCCCTTGGATAGATCCGCACCAGAACCTTCTTCATTAAGCCTCCTCTCACACAGCACATAGGGAAGAAAAAACTCAACCGCCGGTTCAAGGTGCCTCGTCTCCTTTTCGGAGGCTCTCCCCGCAGCTCCGCCGAGCCTCCGCCCAGCACGCTGGAGAGTTCGTCAGCGCCAACTCCGCCCTCTGCTCCTCCTTGCGGCTCACTCCTAGCTCTCCCTTGGTACGGGGATGAGGGAGTTGAAGCCGAGCCTCAAGAAGGAGATCTGGCGATGGCATCCCCGCACCCCGAGGCCGCGTCATCAAGCGCCGTCACCGAGAAAAGGCCTGCCTCACCGTCTCCAGCCCCAGCGTCCCCCATTGATCTCCCCTCTGATGATGAGTCAGAGCATGAGATCAGCAAGGCTCATCCCGGATCGGAGACCTCGCATGCGGGCTCATCTTCGTCTTCAGCTCCAGTCGACACCAGCGGCGACGAGGAGTTCGCCAGGCGCCTCTTGGTCTCCCTAAACGGCGAGCTGATCGGGATCCCAGGAGATGGCACGTTCGTGGACCTCGTCAGCGACTCCGAGGAGGAGGACGGGGAAAAGCCACCGTCACCTGGTGTCACAGCGCCGTCATCCTCGCCAAGCTGCTAGAGCTTCGCGAGGATGATCTATTTTAGATTTTTAGTTTTAGGATAGTAATCGATCTCCTGTAAAATGCACTCCGTTGGAATTAATGAAGTCATTTTACCTGGAAGATGTTATAATTTCCTGTCAGTGTTTGGAACTTTCTGTCAGTCTGTTTGCAAAAATCATTCATTCAATGAATAAAAACCCCAAACAAAGCTTCGGTTAACAGAACAACTCACATTTATAACATGCTCGGGAAATTTGTACCAGACCGCGAATGCTCGGGATATTTTCTCATGCACATATTATAATTGGTCTTTTAAAACTGTTAGCTTACCTAGGAAGCTATCAGTCCTAGATGCATTGAGATTAACTCACACAGTTTTCGAAACAACACCAGCCACAGAGAAAGGAAAGAATTGTTTGACTCAACAGCGACTGTACACAACGCGGATCGAGGCTAGCTTTCTCAGGGTTCATGCTCCCTCTCAAAACTATAAAGCCCCAAGCGCGACTGCCTGGTCACCATTTGAGCCTTCGTCTTCCTCGCTCGCACTCAGAACAGTCGCCATCTTAGATTGATTTCTTGGCACTCCAAGCCCCAGCCAACTCCTCGCCACCATGACCTCCTCTCGCCAGTCCACGTCCGGAGACAAGTCCTCCGGTGACTAGAGCAGCGCCGCCGCCCCCGGAAGGGAGCTGTGAAGTGAAACTGGCATCTGCACCATCGACAAGTACTGGGAGAGGTCGACCACAACGGCGAAGCATTTGTAAAAGCTGGAAGATCTCGGACTTCTCCCCGACACCACAACATTCCTGCGCAGGCCGGCTAAAGGTCAGTTTGATCCGACGCCGAACACCTTAGAGCTTGTCGTGTTCATCGAGTTCTTTTACTGCAAGTTCAGGGTCTATCCGTTAGATTTCCTCCACAAGGTCTGTGATTTCTACCATGTTGAGCTCGCGCACATGAAGCCGGGCGCTATAGCAATGCTTAGCGTTTTTGCTTTCTGGTGCGAGGCTTGGTTGGGGGTTAAGCCATCACTGAACCTGTGGAGGTACTTTTACACCCCTGTATTTTACAAGGACCAACTCATGATCGGGTCGATTGGATTTTCTTGAGAGATCGGGACCTTTATATCCCTTTCCAGTTAAGTATTCCTGGCAAGGGTATCAACGTCATTGGTTTTACATCACCCTTCCCCAAGCCTCATCGGTAAAGGGGAAGTATCTGATGCCATATCTCAAGGAGGAAACCAAGGCCCTTCCAAAGGGGCTGACTGTGGTTCATGTAGCGAAAACCTTCATCCGATGGAGGTTTATTCCGCTCATGGCGCACGACCGCCTGGCCAACGTCTTCACGGGTGATACTGACCCAAACAGGATGAAGCCCGAAGGTAAATAATCTTTTCCACCGTTTGGTATAATTTCTGGTAGTATTCCGTCATTTGTGATCATGACTCTTTAACTAGCAGCTGTCCCTGAGTCGGAAGTGGCAGCTCGCCTGAAGAAGATGCTGAACTTCGATCTCTATGATTGGGCGGTCGTCCAGACTCCCTTCAGTGCCGACAATCCTGCTCCAGAGGTAAGCTTGTCTTCAAAAATATTACTTTTTGTTTGGCACAGATGAACTTATTTCTTCTCCCAATCAGGCCCCCTGGTCGTTGATGCTCCCCTTCAAAGTGGAGCCATCAACCTGGAGTATGAGGCGAAACTGGCATCAGCTCAGGGTGATAAGACCCCTACAGCCAAAGTGCCCGAGCAGCCGCCCGTCAAGGAGAAGAAAGCCCTAACCAGCACCAAGGTTACTGTTCGTCACACTCTCACAAGCGCTCGAGGGGCGCGAGTGTAGAGAAGGTCATGACTGGACCGGGTTCTCTTGGGGTTTCGGGTGCCGTTGAATAGCCCGTCATGCGTGACCCGCCTCAGCCTAGAGACCAGGTACCACTTATGATCGTATTCGGGCGTTTATTTGCAACTTTTGCTCGAATAACCAAACTTAACCGTGTTCAGGAGGTTTCTCGTTAGGAAACTCGTTCCGTCCGGACGCCGCCAAAGCCTTCTTCTATTTCTTGGAAGAAGTTCAAAGTCACCCTCCCAACAGTCGAGTAAGGACTTTGACATGTTTAATTTCTACTTTGATCATTTCCCAGGGGGAATTCTTGATTACTCTATTCGGGAATGCAGGTCCTCCAAACCTATAGCCTCTCCTCCAGCCAAGCCATCTGACAAGGTGAAGTCTCCCGATCAGAACACAATGGCTGCGCCAGAGCATGAGGAAAAAACTGCTGAGGCTGCACAGCCCGTACCAACACCCTTGGGCCCGATCATCACATCACTCTCCGCGGCAGAGGAGCAATGGCGATCGTTAGACGCTTGTGCTCTAGTCGTGGAGGCATCAGTAACAAGACTGGAGGCCCAAGCCATTCTCTTGCCGTCCGAGAAAGAAGGTACTTGATTTCCTGTGCATTTTGGCTCTTATCCCTTATTCCGCAAATTGTTAATGATCTTGCGCCTTTAACCCTATAGCCAACTCCAAGAGTATAGAGATGCTCGAGAAGAAAAGCTCGGATTTGGATGGCCAGCTTACATCTCGGGACAGAAAGATCGCCGAACTCAGCGCTTGACTCAAAGCTTCAGAGGAGCATGGCCTGTCCCTGGAGATGGAGGGTGCTATCGTCACTGTGACACACACTTTGGGAGTCATGAAGAGCCATGTTCCTGAGGTTGAGGCTGTGTTGCTCTCCCAAGGCTTCAGGTGCTCGGCTGAGGAGGCAAAGGTTTTATTTGATGATCTTGCTCCATTAGTTGAACCCTTTGTCTAGAAACTTGGCCTTCATTTATCTGATTCTGAAAACTCGTCCTAAACCTGTGACGCTGTAATAGGGCAAGAACTTGTGGTTTAGTTTGTGAACTTTTATTCCTTTTGCTGAACATATGCTTGCATGTTTTGCTTAGGAAGCAGAGCTATTTGGGTTTTTATGCTGCTTTTTAAATGATGGCTTTGACATGACTAAATATCCCATTACCACAAGCTATTTTGGAATTGTTTTGTTGCTAAGACACGAGCGGTCTTCTGAACTGTGTAATCCCTTGTAGTCATCGTATCCGGTTTTTTTAGCGTAGTTTAGCTCTTTGATTTCAAATGCCCAATTCTTGTGAGGTAATAGTACCATAGTAGCCCCCGGGCTCTTTTGTAGCATGTAGGCATGTTAGAAAAGAGTCTAGAAGAACTAGTCACAAGAATTTCCCGATCATCAGGGGAGCCTCCGAGCGTTGCGCTCAAAGATTGTAGAATAGGTCTAAAAGTTTTTTAAGCTTGGTAGTCCCCGGCTCTTTGTTAGTATATGCAGTATGGTAACATAGAGTAGAAACTGAATAAAAAATGAAAACCTAGTCCCTGAGCGTAATTGCGAGGGTGAGTAGAATGTATAGAACTTATCTTTTTTGTTTGGTGCCCGAGGTGACGCGGGCGATGACGACTCCTGCCAATTTGTTGTATAGGCTTGAACTTGATCAGTTACCTTAGATGAGGCATAGAATCTGTGTAGTTGATCCATATTCCATGTGTTCAGCAGTATGTCCCCATCGATCTCCGTGATTCTGTAGGCTCCTGGTCGCGTAATGTCCACAACTATGTAAGGTCCTTGCCATGGAGAGGACAATTTTGTTTTGTCCTTGGTGCGTTGGTCTAGTTTGAGCACCATGTCACCAATGCACAGTCTTCTCTTGCGAACATTAGCGTCGTAGTATTGTCGTAGCTTTTGTTGATATTGTGCTACTCTGAACGCTGCTGCATCGCGAGCTTCCTCAAGGAGGATGTTGGTATTTCTTACGGTCGCAGGATAAATCCGCAAGCACATGGATACCGTTGTAGCTTTCACCCGGAAGTATTCAGGGTATCGAATCCACAGGGAAGGCGGTGGTTGACTAGAGTAGTTATCCATTGTATTCAATCATAACATTATTAATATACCAAACTCTAGCAAGGGGTAAACATTGATAGATGGGTAGTGTGACACACAGAAGGTTTCATTGCTCATTATATAAGTCTAGTTAATATGAAGATCCTAAGAGAGAACTAGGGATTCTATGTACTTCTTGCATATGGGTTACATTCCTACAAGTGTGTATATGCAAGCTCAGAAGGAACACATGTTAGAGGACAAATCGAGGAGTCGTGGGATCCCCTCATCCAAGGGTACTGTCACGATGTTATCACGAAGGCCTGCAAACGCCCAAACCCGTACGGCGAGGATTACAAGGGACGGACAGGGCTGTCACCACCTGCCGCCTACCTCTGAATACGTGGGGTAGGGTATCCCCAATGTTATTCCATATACCAAACGCCACATTTACCATATGAAATACAACTCTATTTATGGTCCACCTAAACAGAGCAACCTTGCGGTACACTGGGCCATTGCCATAACATGCATCCACTATACTAAGGTGCAAGACATACAACTTATATGATGAACAAACAAGACTATAAGCCAAATAACATAAGCAAGATAGTAATTCCATTAAAGCTCTAAGTCTTACAAATAAGCAAAGGATATAAAGATAACTGAGCTCTAGGCTTATCAAGACTCCTTCAGAAACCCGTAGAAGCTCAACTCCTAGAACTACTTCACTACTAACTAAGACAATAACTTGTAGCAAATGGAGCTCTTCCTTATGGTGTGTGTTGAACCGGAGCCAAGGCCATCTATTTATAGCTTGGTAGGACGGTGGAGAGGCACCCCGAGGCGGTTGAAGCCGTTTGGCCCCGGGACTAGGTCGGCCGATCCCCCTAGGTCGGCCGACCCTAGGATGCACCGACTTGAGTGATGCATGGCCGGGATGGACTCCTGGAGGCGGTGGGAAGCACCACGTCAAAGCTGACCGAGTTTGGCGCGAATCCCAGGTCGGGCGACCGGCCACCGGCTCCTTTCGGGCCCATCTTCGAATGGGTGAATGCAGAGTGGGTCTTAATGACGGTTCCAGGTGGGTTTGCTCAATTTGAGTATGTTTAGATACGTTGGTGGGCCCCTCAATCCATGTGACCTCCCCTTGGACCATTCCCATCTCTTGGATCCAATCGTCATGGAATCAACGACTATGATGGTCCTGAAGTGTGCTTCTTTGTTGTGGCCAAATATGGGCTCCATTGGGCTTGGGCCCAGGTCGGCCGACCTAGGTGGGTCGGGCGACCTGGCCTTGAGCCCAAATCTCCTCCTCTTTTGCCAATTAGTCCCTGCATTCACATATTCACCAAAACTTATGGAATTGATTAGATATAAACCCTATCACTATGTTTGGTGATTATATTTGATATATTTCTTGCAGGAGTTGAAGGTCAAAAGTGGTACTTAATGACCGTCAACAAGCTCCCCCACACTTAGCCTTTACTCATCCTCGAGTGAAGCTTAAAGACTAAGGTGGAAAACATAACTCCAATTGATATGATGCAAACATATAAGTTATTCCAAGACATACCTGCACTTGTGAATTTTGAAGTGTCTATCATGTCATCTTGGATGGTTGAGGAATGGAACGGATTTGATTCAAGTCAACTCAACTCTTCTGTTAAGTAACTTGGGTTTTTGATAAATGTTCAAAAACATAACCTTACCTAGCTCCTCAAATGATTCTCTCAGATCACTCATTGTGTATAATTCCTCACCAAGGCATTCTTTTGCCTTCTTTCACCCTACTTCTAAAAGGCTTATGTGGATCTCAAGGTAGGAGTAAAGATAAGGCATACTTGCATCACATATATTGCAAAGTCAAAGAGCAGATCCAAGAAGAAAACTATTCATACAATCTGATCAAGATGTGCATGTGTGTGGAACAAAAGAAAATGTATGTGGAAATTATGATAGCTCCTTTTTGTATGATCCCTCTCCTCTTTATTTTGAAAACATGGCGCTATATCATTTTTTCTTTTTTTTCTTTTTCATGCTCTATGCTTTCATGAGCATCTCTTTTTTTTCTTGGACCTTCATGTGTCCAAAATATTTTTCCATAGCCCACGTCTCTTTTGCAAAGGATATTTGGAGAGAGACTCATAAAACATATGGAGCATTTATTTGGTGGATGAATGGATATTGCTAACTTCCAGTGCAGAAGTTTGGCATATGTATGTGGAGTGTATGTGATCTTGATCAAGAAAGCATGAAGGGCATCTTACAAGGGTCACAACAATTTGACACAGTTCAATGCAATAACAAGCAGCATATGTATAAGGTTTTCAATGTGAGCAACATATGGCTTTGGTAGGAATGGAATTTCATTGAGGAGCTCTGCAAGGCTATTGATTTTAAACTTTTGCAATAAAAACATTCCAAGTACTTTATACAGAAAGAGCAAGATTTTCTTCATCATACCATATCTCATTTATCAACCACTTAGATAAACATGTTTTCCTAAAGAGATATGTTCACAAACAACAGGTGTATGTGCAAGGAATAAAGAATATGCAAGCCAATCAAGGATAATCATGTATATCGAAAGAGCATCAGGATTCATTAAGTTTAATTTTAGTGATGATCTTAAATTTGGAATTATTTGAACTCATGAATCAGAGAGAAGGGTGGATAGAATGTTCAAACCATCGCTCTTGAATGAAGATGGAGGCGAGAGGTAACAAAGGGACATCGGCCGATCTGTGGTGGTCGGCCGATTCCTTCTGGGCCTCTTCCTCCTTGATCTTTCTTGTGTAGTCTTGTGCGATGTTGTGCAGCGTAGTTGTGGGTGGTATCAATCATGTGCGCGTCAGGAAGCTCGAGAGACCCCCACACTTGATCTTTTGCCTGCATTTATTCTCACATAGTGGAAACAAAACAATAGCTCCATGGTTTTGAGAACCATGAGCCTTTATTGAACTTCAAATATTTTTAGTGTTTTTAAGTTATGCAAATTTTTATGGATTTTTATTTATTATTTTTTATGGCAAACAAATCTTTCAAGGTAACCAAATAGGAGATCAAAGGAAAATAAGTGCACAGAGTATTTTGGATACTTCCCTGATGAATTCCCCCAAACTCTAGTCTTGCAAACGAATGCAAGATTTAAGCTTAAGAGTGCCAAAAGATTTGTCCATTGTTCATCTTGCTTCATTGTGCAAATTTCTTCCATGTGACTAAAGATGTTGAATGTTGAAATTATGCTCGCCATCCTTTAGTCATTACTTAATCCCTGCAAAAAGTTAGTGGACAACAAATACCCGAAGGACTATAAAGAATAAGCCATTGTTGCCCTTGGGTTAGTTGTTCACATCCACGCTTGAAAACAGATTGGTCTTTAACATACTAAGCGTAGATCCTGTTTGCCTTTCTCCCCTTTTTTTTAAACATTATTTTCAAATTTTATTTTCACCACTTTCTTTTAAGCATAACTCAAACAAGGCTGAATTTAAATCGCATTAACATGATCACAAGGGGCTTTGCAATATACTCACAGTGGACCTTCGAAAGGTGATGTATCTCCTTGTATGTTGTGCAGCAATTTTTGTAGTGCATCCAATGTTTTGGTTTATCTCCAATTTGAATCAAGCTTGATGACTTACTCGATTGAATTTGAAATCTTTCCTGCAGGGGTTAGTCTATACATACAACCAATATCTATACATGCATTTACTCAAAGATTCATTAATCAAACTTGACACCATGTCAAATTTAATTAAAGCAGGTTGTTTAATCTAAGCACCATGCTTAAATTAAAAAGCCTATGGACGCATTTTGCAAAATACATTCAAACCAGAGCATACGAAGATAGATAAATGAAGCATGATAACCTGACCGAGCATTTTTCAAATGGAGATATCATGAGTATATGAGTGGTGAACTTCGGGTTACCTCCCGGAAGAGCTTTGTTTAAAGTCAAAAGCAGGACATTCCACTTACCTTAACATACTTACCGCTGACATTGGATGATTAGTCTAGAATTTCCATCACGGTAGTTCCTTGGCTCTTGGTTATATCATTAATGGTGACGTGGTCGTACGTGGATAGCTTGTGCTCACTAAATGTTGGGATTTCCCAAACAAGTAGTTGGCAAGGCGCCGAAACACGAGCAGACGTCTTTTCTCATGAAAGAAAGCACAAGAACCAAAGATGCAAGGCAAGGCAGAGCCAGGAGCCATATGGGGACTACCAAGATGTAAAGCCACAATTGCATGTACACGTAGTTGTCTTCATCCCAATGAGACTCGCCAGCTATATCTTTCTCTTTTTTTAGAGTTGTTAAGCAAGAAATGCAAGAACTAGCATCACCTGAAAACCAAGATAAAATTTTGTTCCAATGGAACTTGTCGTGTAACACTTACCGACCTCCCCCACACTTGGATTTTTGTGAATCACAGGACACCCAAAAATCAAGTGTGTAGGTCTCCTTTGAATTTGTTCCATCACCAAAACTTACCATTGTTGCTGATGTAGCTCCATGTTCTTATGCATCATGCACCCTTCGTTCTTCTCAGTTGCAACCTGAAATAGTTAGCCACCAAAAATACCCGAGGGGAACTTATCCTAGAACATGTTCTTGCTTTTATTTTCTTTTTTTCTTAAACTTGAGAGCCCATCACTTGAAAAGCCTAAGGAGGGACAGGAAAAAAGGCCAAGGGCACTTGGCAGCTTAGCTGGGGGCAAGAATTGACAGTGGAGGGCACCGCCTTTCTTTGAACGGAGGAGGCCTGGGGTCGGTCGACGGCCTGGGTCGGCCGACCCTAGCACGACTCCATTTCAGCTAAGCTTTCAAGGCTTGCACTGGACTCGCTGGTGTGAAACTGATGGCAATTGAATTCGCTCTAGAATGGCCAGGGCTAGGTCAGCCGACGGATGGGGTCGGGCGATTCTGGCACAGGGCCCATTCTATTGAACATTCGCAGCGGTATTCCAGATGCAAAAGCTATTTTGAATCTAAATGAATGTGGTGCAGGAGAGACAACCACAAGTTGGGCGACCCATGGGGTCGGCCGATGGCCTGTTGGCACCTCTCAAGCCCAGCCGGCTCGGCTATCGTACATGGTCCTGGCTCATTAAGATTATGTATGTGTATGCAGGAACAGGGGATTCAAAGGGATTTCAAGATAAAAGACTCCAAGTCTAATTTTCAATGCACAAAATTGATTTGGAATTCAAACATGCAAAGATTGGAATTTAAACATGCAGAGATTGGAATTCAGAAAAATGCAATGTGAAATAAATATGAGATACATACCGATTTACCTGTCGGTGAGGACTCATCAGTTTACGTCCGTCGAGTGGGGACGTCTCCATCATGAATTTCAACTTTATGTAACATTTGGAGATGGTTTGTATTGCCATACCTGTTTGTCTTCTTCGGACGGGATCTGTAGGCCTTGTTGTTGAGCCTTGGCCTTGGGTCCGTTCATGTTGGTCTTCCCATGTAATGGGCTGGCGTGTAGCAATTTGACAGATGCTAGCCTAAGATTGAACACTGTGTCTCTCATGTTCAGCTCTGGGCCAGTCTGCGAACCAGAGTGAATCGAGAACTCGC
>CM014274.1:49166675-49185956 GCA_004135705.1 Alloteropsis semialata | reverse complement strand
AACCTCCTCTCCTCCAACCCGCTCCCACTCGAAGCACTGCAGCATGACCCCCAACGCGATCCCCACCGTCCTCATCGCCAGCCCCTCGCCGGGGCACCGCCGCCGCCCCATCCCGAACGGCATCATCCACCTGCCGCTTTCGTCCCCTCCATCCACCTTGCCATTGCCGTCCATGAACCTCTCCGGCACGAACTCCTCCGGGCGCTCCCACACGCTGGGATCCCGTTGCATGGAGTAGACGTCGACCAGCACCATGGTCCCGGCGGCGACGGTCGTGGCCGCCGGCGAGCACGAAGTCCCGTGACGCCTCGTGGGGGACGTGGTTCGGGGCGAGCGGCTTCAGCCGGAGAGTCTCGGTGATGACGCACCGGAGGTAGGGGAGGACGTCGAGGTCCGACTCCTGGAGCAGCCGGGATGTGCCGACGACGGAGTCGATCTCGGCGGTTGCTTTCTGGAGCACGTCGGCGTTGTTGAGCAGGAGACCCATCGCCCACTCGATCGTGCCGGCGGACGTGTCGCTTCCTGCTTGCAGTAAGCTCTGTGTGTGCAGGTTTGCAGGGACATGTCACAACATTCGCATATTAGTAATCGACAATAATCAAATAACTGTAATAAGATACTCCTTTCATTACAAATTATAATTTGTTTGACTTTTTTATTCTAAATTTGACCACTCGTCTTATTCAAAAAATGTGCAAAATATCACATCTTTTGTTGTGGCTTGCTTTATTAATAAAAGTTCTTCAAGAATTGCTTGAATTTGACTATATTTGCACAAATATTTTGAATAAGCTGAGCGGTTAAACTTGAGGTCAAAAAATCAAACGAATTATAATTTAAAACGGAGGGAGTACTAATGAGTAGTGACACATTAGTTTTAGCAATTAAGAAAAAATATTTATGGAGCAGGAGACCAAGCCCCTACTAGTTATATATATTTTAAAAAAGAAGTATTTACATACAGGAAAAGTGAAAAAAAGGAGAAACTAAGCTATACAAGAGCATCTAGCCATTTCTATGGAAAACATTTTTTTCCTTCACTCTATGGATACCCACAAGTTTAAAATTAATTGGTTAACTAGCTGTTAATTTGTAGAGGCTGATGTCTCTGATCTGATTGAATACTTATTGGAGTATATTGAGAGATACTCAACTCTGGAGACACATTAAAAAATTTAGGATTATGACTGGAGCAGAATAAATTAAACCAGAGTGGTTGTGATGCTGAGCTCATGCAGAGAAAACATGTATGGGCGGCAGTTGCAGTCGTCGACCACCCCCGATTACTTCCATTTGTAAATGAATGACGTTTCTAAATAAAAGTACATTCATAATACAACAACGTAACAGTAATTATTACTATCATATTTCTAAATAAAAGAAATCATGATGAGAGTTGCATCCGGGGACCGGATATCAATATCTAAAACACAAAGTTTCAAATAGCCCGCTATAGTTGTTTAAGTTAGGATTCTACTATCTGTGTTTATGTACAATTTAGCCGCTATAGCCCAATTTCATTCTACTATTAGCATTTTTAGAGTCATGCCGCTTGATCCCTTTAGCCCGTTATTTTAAACACCGCCAACATCATGCATGCATCTACAATTAAACAGAGTACTGTTCTCATTAACAAACAGCCAGCCTTGGTTGTTCATCAATCATTCGTGTAATAATTTTGATAATGCTTTTATTTGATGCCTCCGCTTGACCATTGGCTTCGCATAATAAGGAGAAGAATTTAATAATTTAATACCCATACTAGCAGCAAAACCTTGAAATTCATCAGACATAAACATAGTCCCTTGATCGGTCATGATAGTTTGAGTAATACCAAACCGATAAATAACATGCTCCTTGACGAATTCCACCATATTCCTGGAATTAGCAATCTTTAAAGGAATTGCCTCAACCCATTTAGTAAAATAATCAGTTGCCACCAATATAAATTTGTGTCCTTTACTCGATGACGGAGAAATCTGTCCTAACAAGTCAATTCTCCATCATCAAAAAGGCCATGGTTCAACAATCAGATTCATAGCTGACGCAGGAGCTCTTTGTACATTTCCAAATTTTTGACATTCTTTGCAACATTTGTAATATTCAAAGCAATCTTCCAAAATTGTTGGCCAAAAACAACCCATCTTTCTGATCACCCACTTCATCTTATAAGCCAATTGATGTGCACCACAAACTCCTTCATGCACTTCATCCATCATATCTCTAGATTCCGATTTACTCAAACATCAGAGCAATACACCATCAATCGTCTTATAATATAACCGATCATCAAGCAATACATATTTGACAGCCATGAACCTTAATTTTCTAGAAACCTTTTATGATGGATCCTTAAGATAACTTGTAATTTCATACCTCCAGTCTCCGATCTCTGGTTCTATCATCATAATCTCCTGAAAACACCGATAGCCAGAAGTAGCTTGTGCCAAATTATTAGCCTCCTGATTTTGAGCCTTAGGGATATGTTCAATATTAACCATCACAAATTCCTTCAGCAATAATCGGCATTCTTCAAATATTGAATGAAGATATCATCTTTACACTCATATTTGCTGATTAACTGATTAACCACCAATTGGGAATCTCCAAAAATTTCAACAGCTTCAGCTTCGATTTCCAACAACAATTTTAATCCTTTGAGTAATGCTTCATATTCAACCCGATTGTTTGTGAAACTAGGATCCATCGAATAGCTGAATTAAAAATTTGCCCCCCGAGGTGAAATAATTATGATCCCAATGCCACATCCTTGATCGCATGAAGATCCATCAAAAAACAATGTCCAAGGCATCGGTTCAACCATTTTAACTTCATCTCCGATGTGTTGTGTCACGAAATCAGCCATCACTTGTCCTTTTACTACTTTAGCTGATTCATACTTTAAATCAAACTCTGATAATGCTAGTACCCATTTTCCAATTCTTCCTTTCAACATTGGCATGGACAACATGTATTTGACCACATCGGTTTTGCAAACCACCATGCACTCAGCAGATAATAAATAATGCCTCAATTTAGTGCAAGAAAATATAGGCATAAACACAATTTTTCAACTGGTAGATACTTGGTTTCTGCATCAATCAACTTTTGACTTAAATAATAAACCACTCGTTCTTTTCCTTCAAATTCTTGTATAAGGACTGACCCAATTGATAACACATCGGTCGACAAATATAATCGGAATGGCTTATCTTTCTGAGGCCGAATTAAAACCGGCGGTGTCATTATATATCTTTTTATATCATCAAACGCCTTTTGTTGCTCTTTCCCCCATACAAATTCCTCATCGGATTTCAATTTCAGCAGCAGAGAGAAAGGACAAATTCTTCCAGACAAATTTGATATAAATCTCCTAACAAAATTAATCTTACCGATCAACGATTGAAGACTCGTTTTATCGGCGGGTGGCTTAGCATCTTTAATAGCCTTCATACTTTTCTGTCCGACTTCAATATCTTTTTCATGAACCATGAAGCCCAAAATTTGTTCAGCCGATACTCCAAATGCACATTTATTAGGATTCATCTTCAAACCATTCTTTCTTGTGCACTCAAGAGTTTCCAGTAAATCGGCCAGATGTTGCTTCTACCCATCGGACTTTACCACCACATCATCAATATAATTTTCAACAATCCTGTCGATCCATTTATAAAATATATAATTCATTGCCCTCTGATATGTAGCACCAGCATTTTTCAAACCAAAGGTCATCACAACCCACTCATATAATCTAAGTGCACCAGGACATCGGAATGCAATTTTAGGAATATCTTCTTCTGCCGTAAAGATTTGATTACATCCTGCATTGTCATCCATAAAACTAATCACCTTATGTCGCGAGGCTGCATCGACTAACATATCAGCAATCGGCATTTGATATCCATCCATCGGAGTTGTTTTATTAAGATTCCTGAAATCCACACAAACTTGCAATTTTCCATTTTTCTTGAAAACAGGATCGATGTTAGATATCCACTCAGCATATCGACAAGGTTGAATAAACTTAGCTTCATATAACCGAGTTATTTTGGCTTTTATGTTTTCATTTAATTCTGGTCTAAAATGTCTCGGCGCTTGTTTAAAAGGCCGATACCCTGGTTTGATCGGAAGCTGATGTTCAACAATAGATTAGCTTAAATCTGGCATTTCATAGTATTCCCAAGCAAAACAATCATGATACTCTTTCAATAACTTTATTAATTCTTGTTTGGATCCAATTTAGTACTAATATATGTCGGCCGAGGTCTATCTCCTAAACCTATATCTATTTCTTCTAATTCATCGCTGACATAAACCCTTGACCAAGTTTATCCTCATCTTCTATAAACTCTTCCATTAATACAAACTTTCAGAGCCAACTGCTTGGATCGGCTTTATACCATCTTTGGACACTTGAAGAAAACTGCCTTCCTAAACCTTGCCCGTAAGCACTCTATTCCTTCTAACTCCCAAACCATCCAATCGGTGGTAGCAACGCTGACCGATTCATCAGCTTGAATAGTCTCAATGTGATCTCCATGCCATTGAATAAGACACTGATGCATGGCAGATGGCACATACAACAATTAGCATGAATCCAATCACGCCCGAGGAGTAGACTGTTAGACCCTTTGCTGTCGATGACGAAGAAAGTGGTAGGCAATGTTTTATTTTCGATCATCAATTCAACATTCAATGCCCCCCAGGCCAGCGACGGATTCCCACCAAAGTCTTTAAGCATCATATGGGTATTGATCAAATCATCAGGGCCTTTGCCAAGTTTCCGATATGTAGTATATGACATCAAATTCACTGCAGCTCCCCCATCAACAAGCATCTTTGTCATAGGCTTCCCATCAACATATCCTTTGACGTACAATGGCCTCAAATGCCGATACCTCTCATCAATTGGCTTTTCAAACACAGCTTGTTGAGGTTGCAAAACTAATTGTGCCATAGCTTCTTCAACATCATCGGCCTCATCATCGGTCGAATTTATATTATACTCAGCAGGAAGCACAAACAACATATTCACCGATGCCGATGGCCCTTCATCATCATCTGACTTTGGCTTAGCTCTCCAAATCTTCGAATTATCATCTTGACGCTTCTCCCTGAGCTGTTCCCTAAATTGGAGACGCTGAACCCTTCTTTTTTGTGTTTTAGTCAGACCCTCTGGACACCACTATGGGTTGACCTTAGGATGTGGCCCTGATTTGACTTCTTGATTTTCCTCTGGTTCCTGCACATCTTCTGGCTTTTGTATATTTTCCTTTTTCCAATAAACCAAACGATCATGTATAGAAACACATTCCTCTTTATATTTTTGGTGATCATTATACCTACAACAATCATTGTCCTACCGGTCATAGCACCGATTTTCATACTCACGCCGATCATGATATTCACACCATTCTTCACGCTCTAGTTGATAAGCAACTTCTTCATGCCAATTACGACGTCCATAATCCAATCGATCATGCGCGGAATGACGTTGTCTCTTTGAATCCCGATAGCTCTCATATTGATCACTGCATTCTGGACAATCGTAAATTGATGGAAGTCTCAATTTTTCATTCCAGCAAAACCTGAAGAACGGACATCCCCAATGGTCTTCGTCATCAAACCTTTTCATCGGAGGACTCCGATCTCTCTTGCTGATGCATGTACTTGTCAATAAGTTGACCTGATGTAACTCTTGGCTTATCTCCACGGCGACGATCTTCCCGATAACTTGATGGTTCCTATCTTTTACCTCATTGGCTGATACTTGACATTCAGGATCCACAACTCTCGAATTCTTTGCATGATCTGATGTAAGGACTTTAGCTTTCATCTTCCTGTCGGGTGCTCCGATTTCAACCATATTATGAGGAAACGGATGTCCATCGAGTCTCATCGGCTTCTTGCCAGCTTCGACCTTAATAATCCCTTTTTCAATAGCCAACTGAATTTCATTGCGAAAAACTTTGCAGTCATTAGTATGATGAGAAACCAAATTATGCGTTCTGCCGAAGGAATTGTGTGATTAGGTGACAACTTGATTTGCTTTTCTTCTAATAATAAATCAAATATTTTGTCAGCTTTATTGATGTCAAAGCTATACTTTTCTGGCTCAACCTTCACCCATGGACATGCTACGGAATTCTTATTCATGGTCCATTCAGCTAGATCAACATCCGCTTCTTCACCATCCGATTCATATTCAATATTGGCAATCTTCTTTGATACTTGTCCCTCTGATAATCATTGTTGCATCCTTCATGCTGAGAGAGTTTCTGAATCATATGCCCCAAGCTTTCAAAGTCTTGACTCGTATATCGGTCCTTGACCTGAGGCAATAACCCTTGGAAGGCCAAGTCAACCAGCTGTCCCTCCAATAGGCGCAATGAATAGCATCGGCTACGGACATCCCTGAATCTAAGAATGAATTCACTAACCAATTCTCCATTCCTCTGTTGGAGAGCGGTCAGATCGGACAATCTACTCTCTTGCACCTTGTTTTTCCAGATCGGCCAAATTACTAATAGAATTAGATGGTAGCGATGAAAACCATGAAAAGGCCGAACCAGAAAGTGACATAGGGAAAAGCTTGATTTTCAAAGGATTAATCGATGCCATCTCACCACACTGAATAGTATATCGACTAATATGCTCGATGGCAGTGACATCTCCCTGTCCAGAAAACTTATAAAAATCAGGAATCCTGAATTGGGCTGGCATTGGTAATGTATCAAACCAGTCCAAATACGGCTTCCGATACAGATAAGGTTGTCCTTTGGGCTTCAAACTGAACTGATTCTTCGTGACATCGGCAATCTTATCTGCCCAATCCTCCTGAGCATAATTTCCTTGATTAATCAGAGCATGAGTTGGCGTCAATTATGACTGGTGTTTCGACAGGCCCGACCGACTGTTCTCGATAATCAGCTCCCCTGTTCCTTGGTGGATTTTCAGTGTTGAAGTAAGAGGGATACACCATTTTACCATTAACCACAGGGATCCGATAGCCATATTGATCTATATGTTGAGTTGCAACGGGATTTCTTAACTCTTTCTCCCCTCCTTCTTCCTCTTCTTCTTCTTCTTCACCTTCATCTACCACATTGGCTTTAGATTTCTTTGTCTTGGGAGTTTCATATAGCTCAGGATGTGTCTCTGGTGATGTAGAAGAACTGATCTGCACAATCTTTTTCTTGAGATCTTTTACTACAGAAGCACTGACATCAAAGTAAGCAGGTCCCTTCTGGACATCTTTCAGCACTGCTCCATCCACTAATTTGGCAATCAATCCCACCACCGTGTTAACAAATATTTACGATTGGTTAATCATAGCATGACTCACACCAGCATCTATATAGTCTTGAAAGAATTGTCTCTCTTCTGTTGTGATTCTGTCAAATGCTTCCTTGGGCATAGAAAACTGATTCTTCTCGATCACAGCATTGCGAGTCTTGCTAAATGAGTCTAGGCACAAGTTCTTGAATTCTTCAAGTTGCGCTTCCACGAGCTTCTTGGGCTTTTTCTTGACAGGCCCAGCAGCCTTAGCTAGGTCCTGCTCTTCCCCCTTGATCATGTCCAGAGTTTTCAGATCGCATTGAACTGCACCCTTTCGGACACCACTGTTGACGTCCAAAAAGTGAGGCATTGACTTTAGGAAATTAACACTGTGGCTTGGAAGGTTTGCTTGAACTTCAGTGTAGGTCCAAAAATCTTGAGGTTTGTTGCGTGAAAGTCAATTTGACCTGAAATTGACAAGGTAGAATTTAATTAGTAAACCAAAAAGAACTCATCGGCCAAAGCCCCAATTCATTGCAGCAATCGGATCAAAATGAAGAGAAGTCCAATGCAAACATGAACCATCGGCCTTGAGTCTGATTCGTGATGATATGAAGTATATTAAAACAAGCCATCGACTATGAAAGCCGAATGGAAGATAAATCTAATTTAAGCTCGTTCTTTATTATACATGTCTCCAAAGGCATTAAATAGACTGAGTCTCATGTCACTAACAATCGGATCGATTTCAAGACAGCGTTGCTAGCAGGGCATCGATTTAGCTTATTTATTCCGATAGGTCAATGTATATCAAAGAATTTGCTTAAACCAGATTTATTTGTAACTTGATAATTAAATCTAAATCAGCTATGTAAACAATATGAATAGATCTATTATAAAGCTTAAAACACAGTGAAACGAATAGATTGTTGAACAGATGTAAGCCGATAAGATAAAGCACCAAGATATGGTAAAGGGTGAGCGATCTAAATGAAGAAAAGCGATACGCTTCAATCTAAAGCCTAAAACAACTCAATAAATTAGTGAACTATGTAGACAAGGAAGGGCGATACGCCTCAATCTAAAGCCTAAAATAACTTGATAGGTGTCACACTTACAGACAAACTGGAGATCAAGATGATGCAGCCCTGCTTGCCAAAGAACTCGACGAAAAGGGTTGTTGGCACGAGGGCCGAAAGTTGTGTTTGTATTGATAGTTGTGTGAACGTTCTTTACAATGGCACAGGGTTTATATTTATACCCTAGAAATCTAACTAATCCTTGTCGAACACGACAATATCTCTAATTTATTTAAAGCAAACTAATCTAAAGTACCAAAAGTATTACAATTGCAGCACAATCAGGTCTTGTAGAAGCTTCTAGATGTATCTCCCCTCCAAGATTGTAAACGCTTCGGCCTTCTCATCTGCATGCCTAGCCAGGACTCCATCAGACGATTCCCGATTGGAATCGGAGATCCACAAATTAGAATCGAGCTCCTGCTCCCCATCGTCCATTAAAAATAATATTCCTTTTACGCCAACCGAGTCAAATCTAGTGTCAACAACCAAAGACGATGATCGGGCCCAAAGGCCCTGGGATCTTGATCATGGAGTAAGCGAAGTGTGCGACCGCCAAGAACTTCTTCAGGAACGGTCTGCCCAAGATGCAGTTGTAAGCTGATGTGAAATCTGCTACTTCAAAGGTGAGGAACTCTGATCAGATGTTTTTCCCTTCCATGACGGTCACTTGTAGATCGATCCTCCCCAGTGGGATAGCTTGAATGCCCGGTATCACCCCGTAGAAGGGTTTGTCCACCGGTGAGAATGACCTCCTTGGTATACCGAGGTCCTCGTAGGCGTTGACGAACAACAGGTTGAGGGCGCTTCCACTGTCGATCAAGGTCCGCCCGACCTTGCGCGAGCCGATCCAAGGCTTGATGCACAATGGTAGTAGTGGCCCATCATACAGCATGTTGGGATGGTCCCTTTGATCAAAAGTGGTCAGGACATCAGGGTTCGGTGCTTGCGATCTGCCTCTCGACCAGCTTCAGGTGGAATTTGGAGGTTCGAGTTGTGCAACCACCAAATATGGTGGCGATCTCCAGGTCTTCGGGAAGTTGAGGCTCATCATCGCCATCCATGTAGTTAGCTTGCCGAGGATTCTGAAAGTTCTGATCTTGTGGTCTCCCCCTAATTCTCCTCTTCCTGCCTCTGTTTCTGTACACCGTGCAGTCTACAAACTTATGTTTGGTTGAACGATGAATAGGGCAGTATACCTCGAGGTCTTCGGTGTCGGGGATAGAATCCCTAGTATCCGCAAGGAAGGAAGAAGGCAGACTCCTATTAGAATTCTCCTGTAATCCTACTAGGACTCATACTGTGTAATTCTACTAGGACTTCTACCTTGTAGCCGACTAGGAACCCGCCCCCTGGACTATATAATGGAGGGTCGGGGTACCTAGATGGGCATCGAAATCAACCCAGCGCAGGGTGCAATACCATACACCCCATACAGGACGTAGGATACGCTTCCTTGGCGGCCCGAACCTATCTAAATCATGTCTTGTGTCCCGCGTTTACCTTCATGCTTCAGGTCTGGCGATCCCCCACCGCACAAATCACTACCTTGGGGACCCCCCATAGTAGGCTAATCGGCATAAAAAACCGATAGCTGGCGCGCCAGGTAGGGGTGATCGTCGAGATCATCGGGCGAGCTTGAAGGACCTCATCATCAACTTTGATCTAGCCAGCGTGAGGCAGCTACACATTGTCTTGGCGGGCATTGGTCTCCAATTCGCAGTGGATTCCTATTCGACGATTTGCAGGTGGATTTTCCTAGTCAAGTTCAAGGCGCAGATTGCATCGTTGCCGAGTCCGAAGCAAAGTCGATCTACTCGCTGACGACTACTTCGACTACTCGCTGATGACTACTTCGACTACTCGCTGACGACTACTTCGACTACTCGTCGTCGACTACTTTGAGTACTTGCCGACGACAACTTCGATTACCCGTCCACATCTCGACTAAGCAACTAGTCAGCAGCGGACACTATTCTGCCAACAACTAGTCGGAATTAACTTCGACTAGTCGGCTTCATCAACAACCATCACTGCTGACATCGACTACTTGGTTGCACTTCAAACTTCTCGGATCTGACAACGAGCTACTCAGATTCGACCCAAAACAACTCGGTTTGATTTAAGACCCAGTCAGGGGGCTTCATCAACTACCAACTACTCGGTCACGCCGACCAAGATGACGCCTGAGGGCTTATCCTTGAACGTGGCAACGACACGCTGATTCTCCTTCTTGGACACGAATCAAGCTAAGTCGCTTATTTCTTTCGATATTAATTTTCTAACATGTTTTCTACATGTTTGGCCATGCCCCGACTACTTTTATATGCTCTTCGATGGGAATTACCCTCGGGGGCTACTCCGTGATCGATTACCTCTGGGGTCTGCCGATGAACAATCCACGGACTTGGTAGATTGAGTGTGTAGGGCGCTGCCCACGCACTTGGTAGATTGAGTTCGTAGGGCGCCGCCACATGCTTGGTACACCGAATCAGGAGGCTTTGCCACGATGTTTTGTGTACTGAGTACTGGAGGCACCACAACGGCTACACCCTAAGGAGGCACAAATCCTTTGCGCACAATCCGCGCTCTCTTTTGTCGCAATGCCGACTACTTATTTTGTCTATCTCTTAAGGCCACTCGGGTAGCACATGCCTTAATCCGTGAAACCTTGGCTCTTTCTGCCATGCCTAACGTCTCTACATGCGTTCATAAGTCCGTCTCAAACACGCTACGAGCAACGGCTAATGCAGGGACCATGTGCTTAAACGTAACAGGCTAACTACTCGGGAGAAATATGATCGGACAAGCGCATGATGCAGCTTTTACGCTTATATTCATTATCCAATGAATTTCAGTACTTTCATTGTACTCTACAAAAATGCTACATAATGTACAAATCTTTTCTTTCAGGTCAAGCTTATGGCGGCTCTGCTAAGCTCTCAAGCTCGGGGGCTTAGCACCCAATTACTAGTTGATGTGGTTCCAGCAGCTCACCTGGCGCATAAGTTTGGGGGCTGATTACAAGAATAGTTGGCAAAGAGCACATCATGTTCACTACTGAAGGTTTTCCAACAAAGGCGCAATAGGGTGAGGAAACAACTCGGTTGATGCTAAATTTGTTGAGAAACAACTTAGCGAACGTGAAGACATGAAGATGCTCGGGGGCTGGATGCCGCAGAACTACTCAAATGCTGATTTTCGTGAAGATTGAAGAACTCGGATGAGAAGACTATTGTTCCAAAGCAGAAGGTCGTAGGTTCAGAGAAGATTGCTATTCATAGGGGACGCCGTAAAAGTACTCGGATTATGACTTCCGTAAAGACAAAAACCCTTAAATTGATTATTCAGTCATTCCAAGGCTCAACGGCTGATAAGCTACACCCATCAATCGCTTTTTTCAAGACGGAAGAAGCAGATTCAAGATTTGACCCTCAGCCTGATTCTTCGATTCAACCTAAGGCTCGGGGGCTACTCCATATGGAGTGCGACTTTCGCCGCTCTCCATATATCAGGATGATCATTTTCACTACTGGAAGTTTTCAACGAAGGCGCATTAGGGCGAGGAAATAACTCGGCTGATGCTCAATTTGTTGGAAAACAACTCGGCGCACGTGAAGACTTTGAGCACACCATACCCTCATGGCAGCTTTGAGGAACTTTGAAGATTCAGCCAGCAAAGTACTCGAAGAGCACCAAAACTACTCGGCGAGGATCGAAAAAGTACTCGAAGACTGCTGCATATGGCTATGAAGAGCTCGGGGGCTTGTCGGGGATAGAATCCCCAATATCCGCAAGGAAGGAAGAAGGCAGACTCCTATTAGAATTCCCCTGTAATTCTACTAGCACTCATACTGTGTAATTCTACTAGGACTTCTACCTTGTAGCCGACTAGGAACCCGCCCCTTGGACTATATAAAGGAGGGCCGGGGTACCTAGATGGGCATCGAAATCAACCTAGCGCAGGGTGCAATACTATACACCCCATAAAGGACGTAGGGTACGTTGCCTTGGCGGCCCGAACCTGTCTAAAATCGTGTCTTGTGTCCCGCGTTTACCTTCACCCTTCAGGCCTAGCGATCCCCCACCGCACAAATCACTACCTTGGGGACCCCCCATAGTAGGCTAGACGGCATAAAAAATCAACACTCAGGTTTTCCTTGGCAACGGTACAGGGGCTTCTTGTCCACGGCCAGAACTTATTCACCCTCGGTCTTGCATTTCTTGTTCTTGTGCTTGTCTTTCTTCTTGCCTTCCCCGGGTGGCTTGCTCTGTTCGAGCTTCAACTGGACCCTTGCTTGGGCGTCCGCCATCTTGGCAGTCTCATCGAGAATCTTGTAGAGTTCCACCACCGTCTTCGGGTTCTTCTTGGCAAGCTCTTTCGCCGTCCGCTCGTCCCTGCAACCTTGGTTGAAGGCTACGATCACCCAATCATCCACCATATCTGGTGTTAACACCGAAATTTGGTAATTTTATGGCTAGAGGAGTCCCCAAAATAAAGCCGATAATCTAAGGTAAATCAAGACGGAAGCTGCAGATTTCAAGAGAAGGTGATTAAGATAAAAGAAAAGAGGCAAGATGACGTCAGGAAGAAAAGGCCAGTACGCGCAAAGGGCGAGGCTCCATTGAAGCCTAATGGAATTAAAGCATTATGATGCCATGCGATGATGATTCGGATTATTGGAAATAAATAATATTGATATGGGATACGTGAATCGGCCAGAACAAAGAAGAAATAATAAAGAAAGTACATGCAAGGCGTAGATGCAAAATTGAGAAAGGAGTCCAGGTTAATTATGCATGCACGTCAGATGAAGCTTAATTGAGAAGGATTTTGCACAAAGGAAAGCCAGAGTCCGTGTATCTTAAATATTTCTCTAGGTATTGATTAAGGTAGTCAAATTGTAATGGGTTTAACTAAGAGTTTGCTTCCTATGCGTGAGTTACACGCCAGGTCTTAGGTTCAGCAGCCCTATAAATATAAAGGGTGCACAGTCGTTGTAATTTTTTATCTCTCGATCAATATACAAACTGGCATCACGCCAAAACCTTAGGAACCATGTAGCTTATCGACGAGTTCTTCAGCAAGCTGGGCTGCATCAGTCTTCGATCTCCAGCCTGCCGCGAGTTCCGTCACCCGGATCGATCCAAGCTTTGATCTGAGGCGCATCGCCCTCTTCTCGTTTGGATGGTTCAACTACCGAATTAGCGTAAGCTTTGAATTGAGGCGCATCGCCCTTTCTCGTTTATGCTGTTCAACGTAACATGTCGGCTTTACTTTGCTTATTCAATATAATAGCCGATCTGTTACTGACGGGCTGTTCTTCGAGTTTTCGGGTTTGATCTAGATTCCCTGCGTCGGAGCTAGATTTATCTTGATTATTAGAAGGCAGCTTATGCGGTTGTTTGGAGTTTCTAGATTGATTTAGATCTGCGCCATGTGAATTGATCTGACTCTTCAAACAGCTATGAGCATTGGTTTAGTCCGATTTGAGCTGACAATATCGTTCCAGGTCCGATTCACCTTTATAGGCTTAATCTGGTTGTTCTTTGAATATCGGGTTTGATCTAGATTCCCTACGTCGGAGCTAGATCCTTCTTGATTATTAGAAGGCAGCTTATGCTGTTGCTTGGAGTTGCTAGATTGGTTTAGATCTACGCCATGTGAGTCAATCTGTTTCTTCAATAGCTGTGAATATTGGAACGATCTTGTTACTGTTCTATCAGGATGATTATCATTGCGAGCTTCCTGTCCAAGAGATTAGGCAGGAGGGACAACATATCGGCTCTCACAGCTTATTGAACATATTGCAACGGGCAAAGCCGATCTGTTATTATGATTGCATCAAGATTAGCTGCGGGAGAGCTGTCTTTATTATATCTGTGAGCAATTACGTGAGGCAATGGTGCCACCGATTTATCTTTGGATTGCCAAGATTGGTTTAGATTCCCTACGTCGGAGCTGGGTTTCTCTTGGTTATTCACTGATTAATCGTTTATTGGGTTGTTCTTCGAGTTTTCGGGTTTGATCTAGATTCCCTACGTCGGAGCTAGATTTATCTTGGTTATTTGAAGGCAGCTTATTCGGTTGTTTGAGGTTGCTAGATTGATTTAGATCGACGCCATGTGAATTAATCTGATTCTTCAACAGCTATGAGAGATCGGAAAGCTAGCAGATGTATTAGAGATGATGATCAAGCGGTTAAGACGGTGAACAGCGTATCGGCCTTATTCTGTACTGATTGTATTCTGCAAAGGCACGGCCGGTTCGCTATATGATATCGATCATGCTCCTTGTCAGTTGAATGGTCAAACTGACTGGCACGCTGTGAACCTGAACAAAGTGTAGGCTAGCACTGGAGTGAAGCAGATCTCCCTGGTCTTATTGTGTTGATCGCTGAGGATACGACCGCCGATTTTCTGCGTCAACACATTTTTTGGCACGCCTGGTGGGACCACAATCGTATAATCAAAGTCAGATATATCCACCATTGATTACATCAGTTGATTCTTGATTAATGTGGGGAGGCATCGGCTGGAGCTTTCAGATTCGATATTATATTATATTTTTGTTTGGTAAGCTGATGGATTTCTTGATTTGCTGCTACAATAGAGGCCGGTCCAATATTACTGTGAAGGTATACAATCTTATCGGCCAGGGGAATAAAAAATCGTCAGATGTATTTCAGCAGATTGGATTCCATATTGAAAGCTGATGACATATATTAAATATATCGGCTAAAGATAATATTTAATGATTCCGTCTACACTCGTTCAAAGATTCCACCGTTTCCTTCAGGTAGCTACTTTGATCAGGGGAGCATCGGACCAAAGAGAAAAATATTATAATAGTATTTAGGCGGCTAGAGTCTTTGAAGATGGTCCGATTACGGCTTCTTCTCAAGCAGCAGGCATCTCGTCAAAACTTGAGGATGGTCCGATTGTAGCAGCAGTGAATCATCGGTCTGTATTATTGGTTGATGGAAGTTCCAGTGAAGCCGATTACTTCAAACATATAATGAGCCGTGATCGCAAGAAGAATATATTATTGTCAGTTCTGCTAAACAGGTTGTCTATGCTTATGGCATGGGAATATTCTGACTAAAGATTGATCGGTCTACCTATTTTATACCATCGTCAGACTCGATGGTTGTGGCATCGGCCATATAATCATGTTATTTTGGGGAGCAAGCTCATTAATTGAAGCCGATGGTGAAGTTTCCATCCGTCTTGGCATAAAGAGTGTGCCATATGGTTATTTTATCTATCTCGGAGCAACTCGAAGTCCGATGGAGGTCCGATAGTGGAACTTGGAGGTCCGATGTAGGCTGAAGGTCTCTTTCGACGAGGTCGATCAGACCAGGCTGATATATTCGTCATCGGCCGGAAGGGCAGGCCTGTTTACCGGTTTGATCCTCCAAAATCGATTTAACGAAATAATACTGCTGTACTGATACGGGGCTCCGGATTTCTGTAAACTCCCAAGACAAGATAGCGCATGATGGAAGTGCATTAGCCGATCACTTGGAGAGAAGCGTCAGCTATCAGAATAATCGTCATCGGCTGTAATACTTCACATTGGAAAGCTAGCGCTGCTCCTTGAAGGGCCGACGGGGTTACCTTAATAAACTATCAGCTGCACAGTCCGATTCATGATACAGATAAAGAGCAGACTGAACATTCAGCCGATGACCTTGTTGTCTAGAGCTGTGCACCACCAGCTACTTCCGCCGACACTTGCTCGCCAGCTGTGTCAAGGATCAATTAATGGTTAGCCGATGGTGGGGTTAATTAAGTTGATGATTTTTCGGCCGATAGATGGTCCGATTGGATTTGAATGATTTGCGCTCGTCAACCAAAGGTTCGATTAGTCTGATTGGATTTGCGTGCGTCGTCAGCCAAAGGAACCTGGTCGGCAACTAGATGATCGGCCATATGAGTAATTCAATGACTGTGTATGTGAACCTGCTGGTGAATTACAGGGATTTATCGGCCCATGATCAGCGATGAAGATATTAATTAAAAGGATGTGTTGGCTATCAGCTAGTGGAATATATCAATTCATCAGGAGGAAAAAGAAGAGTCGGCCGTGGGAAAATTCCTATGCTGCAATGGAAGTTTTTCATTCAGGCCGGTACTGTTTTGTCCAAAGGAGGAGCATAATTAATCAGCAAATTACTTGCTTTTGTCACGGAAGGCTACAATTGATTTTCTGATATGTATTGGAAGGATAAAAGCAATACTATGGCTGATATTACCCATCATCGGACGTATTTGAGAACCGTTCTTGTTTATCGGCTGTTTTTGTACGGGAAAGCTGATACCGGGGTGTCCGATCAAGGTACTGACGAGATTGGCTTACAGATGAGGTTCAATCGGACCAGGCTGTACTACTAGCCGCTCTGCGAGCTGCGGTGTACTTCTGATGAGGTTCAGAAAACGTCCGCTACTATTAAAAGGAGGCATCGGATACGAGATTTCACTTGGGAAGTCCGATGAAGCTATCTTGTCTAGAAATAGCATAATAGCCAATGGATATCTGGCCGATGCATCACACGTCATGGCCCATGGTGTCCGATAGAGTCCGATGTGGAGGTCCGATGGCTGTGGTCCGATGGCCGAGTCCGATGATTTGGATTTTGAAGGCTGGTCTAGATATTGGGAAGATATACAATTCTATCGGCTGCAGGATGGAAAAGATTGGCGAATTTATTTAGGCGGATCAGATTCTAATATTATATTGAAAGCATGACTAAAGAAATATTTGTTCTTGGTCCAGTGGAGACAGGTCCGATAGATCAACACATCAAGACGTCAGGCCATCAAGCCGATGAGCCAATCTGGTCATTTTTGTTTTGCTGACGATATGAGTTGGAGGCCGATAGTCCAATGCTCGTATAGCTGATGGTCAGCCGAAGTCACGTACATCCGTCAGGGAGTCAAGAAGATTTCAGCACATCATGTCGATGATTCTGATTGGTCAGTGATTGAAGTATGGCCGATGAACTATTAGTTTCATAGTGCAGCACGGTTTGGACGGACATTGTGCAAAGATGAGTGCTTTTATTCGGCTAGAGCATGTTTTAGTTATTTTGTGAAAAGAAAGGTAGCATCGGTTGCTGATGGTGTCAGCAAAATGGATCGGACCACAGCAGTTACCAAAGAAGAATGGCCACTGGAAGTCCTTCGTAGGAATCACTGGTTGGAAGTTTTTTGGGCTAATATCCAAATTGATGGCCGATGGTGATATCTGGCCTATGTTGGTCCGATGAAAGTGAAAAGTGATCGGACCCTCCTGGTGAAGTCGTCCTGGTCCGATGGATTGATTCCTCGACGAAAAAATATTTATTAATGGGCATCGGACTTGATAGCTTGATAGCTAGTAGAGGAATTTGATAAAGATCCGATGGCGCAATTAAGGTCCGATACAGATGGCACAACAGTTAGCATCAGGTCCGATGGTGCGAATTGAAGTTAAGAAGCCGACGAGACCTTTTTACGTGGTAATCAGACTATGTCGGCCAGGAGAAAAGATTATCGGCTCTCGGAATAAATAATTCGAAGCATGAAGAATTCATACTTCGAACTGGGGGGCCTGTGTTAACACCGAAATTTGGTAATTTTATGGCTAGAGGAGTCCCCAAAATAAAGCCGATAGTCTAAGGTAAATCAAGACGGAAGCTACAGATTTCAAGAGAAGGTGATTAAGATAAAAGAAAAGAGGCAAGATGACGTCAGGAAGAAAAGGCCAGTACGCGCAAAGGGCGAGGCTCCATTGAAGCCTAATGGAATTAAAGCATTATGATGCCATGCGATGATGATTCGGATTATTGGAAATAAATAATATTGATATGGGATACGTGAATCGGCCAGAACAAAGAAGAAATAATAAAGAAAGTACATGCAAGGCGTAGATGCAAAATTGAGAAAGGAGTCCAGGTTAATTATGCATGCACGTCAGAGGAAGCTTAATTGAGAAGGATTTTGCACAAAGGAAAGCCAGAGTCCGTGTATCTTAAATATTTCTCTAGGTATTGATTAAGGTAGTCAAATTGTAATGGGTTTAACTAAGAGTTTGCTTCCTATGCGTGAGTTACACGCCAGGTCTTAGGTTCAGCAGCCCTATAAATATAAAGGGTGCACAGTCGTTGTAATTTTTTATCTCTCGATCAATATACAAACTGGCATCACGCCAAAACCTTAGGAACCATGTAGCTTATCGACGAGTTCTTCAGCAAGCTGGGCTGCATCAGTCTTCGATCTCCAGCCTGCCGCGAGTTCCGTCACCCGGATAGATCCAAGCTTTGATCTGAGGCGCATCGCCCTCTTCTCGTTTGGATGGTTCAACTACCGAATTAGCGTAAGCTTTGAATTGAGGCGCATCGCCCTTTCTCGTTTATGCTGTTCAACGTAACATGTCGGCTTTACTTTGCTTATTCAATATAATAGCCGATCTGTTACTGACGGGCTGTTCTTCGAGTTTTCGGGTTTGATCTAGATTCCCTGCGTCGGAGCTAAATTTATCTTGATTATTAGAAGGCAGCTTATGCGGTTGTTTGGAGTTTCTAGATTGATTTAGATCTGCGCCATGTGAATTGATCTGACTCTTCAAACAGCTATGAGCATTGGTTTAGTCCGATTTGAGCTGACAATATCGTTCCAGGTCCGATTCACCTTTATAGGCTTAATCTGGTTGTTCTTTGAATATCGGGTTTGATCTAGATTCCCTACGTCGGAGCTAGATCCTTCTTGATTATTAGAAGGCAGCTTATGCTGTTTCTTGGAGTTGCTAGATTGGTTTAGATCTACGCCATGTGAGTCAATCTGTTTCTTCAACAGCTGTGAATATTGGAACGATCTTGTTACTGTTCTATCAGGATGATTATCATTGCGAGCTTCCTGTCCAAGAGATTAGGCAGGAGGG
>CM014274.1:48998285-49156902 GCA_004135705.1 Alloteropsis semialata | reverse complement strand
ATCGCTGCCACCTTTCTCCATGTAATTTTCTTCCAAACTCTTCAGCTATTCCATGGAGCAGTTCAATACAAACCAGAAAAATAATGAAACATCAGAGGCCTGTTTAAAAACAAAACGACCATTGTAAGCGCAAAAAAGCAAATATGTAAATACTCTAGTTACCTTTGCTTGCTTTAGCTTGTGGTATCTGTAGCCCTGCAAGAAACAAACAAAAAAAAAAAGACAGAGGGTCAGTACTATGGGGCGAATATATGTTGATTTATCTCAAAATAAATTCCATCATATCGTTTTTAGGCGTCTTCTTGTCTTATTTGGTAACACATTGCTATCCTTTTGATCTCTTTCTTGTTTGGTAGCACTATGCTTTCCGATAAGTCGCGGACACCTGGCGTAGCATGCAGGGCTACATTCAAAGGATCACATCTTGAAACCACATGTCTATTTCACCTCTAGTTTGTTGTTTGGTCTTTTGTTATTTTTGTCATTGTGCTTTACATATGTGATCTAAATTTATATACGCGAGCTATAGTGTACATATTTCACAGACATATGAATTATGAGCTAAGTTTCGGGATTTATTGTGTGACACTACAAGTAACTTTTTACTAAATACTTATTCCGATCAACGTCTATGAAAGTAGGGTAACAACTCCTTTGTGAGAAGGTAACATCATATCTGTTGCAAAATTTAGTTATTAGTGACTCCTTGGAGCAATAACAAACATTGAAAAGTGAATTATCAACCTGCTCTTTCAAAAAGCAACTCTAAAGAAACGTAGTTCGAAACGAATTACTCACTCCATCTAAAATAAATGTCGTTTTAGCTTTCCTACTAGTTAGATTTGTTTTGATATGTATCTAGATATACGCCATGTCTAGATACATATCAAAATGAATGATATAGGAAATCTAAAATGACATTTATTTTTTCGGACAGATGGAGTACAGTTTTGAAGAAAAACATAAAGATGAACCAACTCAAACGTCAGGTGGAAGCGATTTTAGTGTAAACTGAGCACTAACTAACATCTTATTGTATTTAGGGCCTGTTTAAATACGGTGAAAAACTTTGCGAAATTTATTGTAGCAATTTTAAACCAAAAATTAGGTAAACTAAACATGATCTAAATATAAAACTAATTACACAAATGGACGGGAAATCGCGAGACGAATCTATTAAGCCTAATTAATCCGTCATTAGAGATTGTTTACTGTAGCACGACATTGTCTAATCATGGCCTAATTAGGCTTAATAGATTCGTCTCACAATTTCACCTGGGGGTTATGAAATGGGTTTTTGTCAGTTATCCACATTTAATACTTCTAATTAGTATCCAAACATTCGAATTTACTGTAGCGATAAAAAAAGTTGGCGAATTAAACAGGGCCTTAGCTCAGATGTTCCTTGTATTATGTGGACATGGCTGCTTACTGCTTTCAAACCAAGTCAAGTTAATGATCTTCATATTCTTTCGCATGGTACTGTGGGACTACTAGCTACTATACATGTCTGATTATTTCAAGAATTTTTAAAACACATCGGTTGTAGATATGGTTTTAGAAAGGGGCTTCCAGGATTTTCACTGATAGAGGGTTTTTTCACCGGATATCTTCCCAACTTATAAAGTATTTTTTGACATAGTAATTAGTATATTATATATATGATCATGGTCACAGTGTGTGTCTTTTATATATATATATATATATATATAAATAAATAAAAGCATTCACTTACTTTGTCGGTCCTATATATATAATCACAGTAGGTGAAAAGAGGGGCAAAGTTGCTTTGGCTACGCCCTCCTGCGTAGTGATGATAGTCATGGTACTCTGCCCCTCCGTAGAAGGGAATCAACTTGGAAGGGCTGAATGGGAAGTGGTAACTGCAAATTTCAACAAGTAATTCGTCATGTATATATATGTGGCAAGGACTTCCTATAAATACAAAAGAAGATTACTTATAATAAACAACTGTCTACATATATATATATATATATATAGAGAGAGAGAGTGTGTGTGAGGGTTGTTGTTAATTAATCACCCGCTATGCGTGTTGATGCCCTCGATTAGGCGAATGGAGAACCAGAGCCATTGCGTGGTGATGTGGCATGGCACAATGACTGGGCCAGCCAAGGCGGGGATGGAAAGTGCGAGGTTCTCAGCCCAGTGGCTGTATGACATGGCGAAGCCTGTAGGAGCCGTGAACTCATGGTGGACACGGTGGATCTTCTCGTAACCCCACTGGGTGTGCAGAACACGGTGGATCCAGTAGCTGAGGTAGTCCTCCAATAGAGAGTACACCACCAGCTGCGCAGCAGTCTCGCTGAGCGACGGCAACGGCAGTCCCATTCGAGTCCTCAATACCTGGTACGTACCATTAACGTGCATGGAATATATAATAACTAATTCAGTTGCTATACTCGAACAGTACCAAATATAAACATGTTTTATATATGGTAATTATAAAGGTTTCATTGAGCAGAGGACATGTTCAGCTGTGTGCAAACATGTAGATCTAGTAATAAAGAACAATATTGGTGCTCTCTGGTAAAACCTGCTCAAGGATAGCTACTTATAGTATTTTTGGTATGTTTTTCCACGCCTTTTATTTAGAGTGTGTACCAAGTTAGATGCATGCAAGAAAAGAATAGTCGTTGTTCGTAGAGACCTTGACGGCAGCAGGATAGGAGACGAGTTGGAAGCCGACGGCGAGGGGAAACAAGCACGCCGCCTCCATGTAGCAGCGGAGGGAGGCGGCCAGCGGCAGCCGTACCCGAGGTTGCAGCTTGTACGGCAGGACGACGGACGGAGCGAACTGCTCGAGGATCACGAGGGGCAGAGGGGTGATCGTGTAGATGACGAAGAGGATAAATGTAGTGTGGCAGTGGAGCCAGGTATCTGGCATCGTTGCCGAGTACCGATACCACGCAGCTTCGGCCCATGTCATGGCGCGCCCCAGCGCCGCCTCCGCCTCCGCTGCAGTTGCGTAGGGGATCATCTGGTCCTCAGGCGACCTACCTGTGCGTCCAAGCTCTGCTTCACGTGCGGTCTTCTTCGCTATGCTTCGATCGTCCGGCCGTGGAGTATGAAGCTCATGGCAGCTCCGGGTCCGGGGCATTGCACTTCTTTATTTTATAGTGGATGATCTCTGACACTGGCACGTGGGTACAGCTGAACAAGAGGTGAACTTTCGTGACGCGTTATCTTGGTCTTAAACAAGAAACTATATTCCGAAATGGAGCACGGAAAAAGCGTGGAAATGTTGAAAATTACATGACAGAGACACTTTAACTAAATATTAACTTGGCAATATGCATTATATGTTGCTACATAGATACAAAAAACGTCTGGAATCGTCTACTATTGGTAAATTTGCAGCGTATCATATCATGTACAGGTGGTATCCAGGGCACCACAATAATAGTCCTTAAATTAAATCTAGAAATATGTTCCACCTTTTCGTGGTAGCAATAGAGAAGATGTTATAAAGTAGGCAAGAAAACAAAAAAACGTACAACCAGCTCGCAACACCAAGTCCATGGACCACAGCATTTGCTTGTCTTGTAAGATGTCAATATCCGTGGCCATGTGATGAGCACCGGGCAAAAACAATGCTAAGATTTTGCCAGATATTCACTTCCAGTGATATTTATTGTCCCATGAATTTTACTATTTCTTCTTTGACACTTAGTACCAAAATTGCAAGGATGGAGTATATCTGTGTAAGTGCAGCCAGATAAAATATAGATATGTAACCTGATATTCACTTGATCCAAACAAAATCAGCAAGTACTCGGTACCACTAGCACATAAAAGGTTATTTACCAACGGAATGTAGCAAACTAGCAGTCATCAAAATCCATCTGAAACAACATTTCAGTAGTGGGGGGTGCAAGAAACACTACCTGTCTTTCATAAAAAAGAGAAACACTATCAGTCACAAGTGTAGCTAATGTTAGGCGGGAGGAAAATCATCTTTTTGAAAAATATTTTACAACAAAATTGCAGCTGATAATAAGCTATATTTCTGAGTACTATTTTCCACTGTTTTTGCATAACCATCTGAATAATTGATGGCATCCCAATTCCTAATTAAAAATGATGGTTCTTGCTTAACAAAACTGGCGTCTTTTTTGGCCAGCACACTAAAAATGTACAAGATCACGCGGATCCGTAATGGTGCAAAAACTAATAAAACCGATTCGGGAAATCGGTTTTTTATGGTTTGCTGTGTGAACCTATGAACGCCTGTCCGGGAAGGATCCTGTCAGGGATGGGGCACCTAGGGTTGCTCTCAGGTCGGCAGTATCGTCAAACGACGTAGAGATGAAGTATGAACAACAAACGAGGTTTGAAAAGCTATTGTTTCGAAAAGATCAAAAGGTAAAGTTATTTGTGTTTGATTGAGTGAATATACCCTCATCGGATGTGGCCCTTTTTATTTATATAGTGGGGAGATCTTGCCCACCAAGGAAAACCCTTTTTTCAAATCGTAATCTACATAGATCTCCAATTATACATGGACTCGGCAAAAACCAGTTTTACCGGTATACTAACCAAAACCGGTTTTACCTCTTTAGGGAACCAGTTTCACCGGTTTTGGTAACGTGAAGATTTTTTCGAAGTCATAACTCTCTCATCCGAGCTCCAAATCGGACTTTCTACATATGCATATTGATTGTCTTGATGAGAGCTACAAAATAGTGCAATCCAATTTCTCATTTGGCAAAGTTAAAAAAATCTGGTTTCATCGGTTTCTATAACCGATTTAATCAGTTTGCCCACATTGCAAGCAAACCTCTATCCTGCCAATTTTGATCATCAATACATGTCCTCTGTTTTTTGGTAAAACATGCATACCAGAACATAAAAAGGACAAAAATACACCTAAGGGCTATGTTTTAACGCATAATACATTGGCCTTTTGCTCAAAGGGTGATATTACAAGATATCGACCATACTTTTTTACGTTTTGTCCAGCACCTTCACACATATCGTTCTCACATGCCCGATAGTGTCTAAATCTTTGTTGTGACCACTCTATATTCATATTCAGTAAAATCATACAAAGTGGCTTAACTGACTTTCAATCAGCTTTACTATAGTAAAGAGTTAAGCCATTTTGTGTAGACTTTACAAACTCAATCTAAAATATCAACACCCATCAAGCACTTGATATCATCCATGCAGGTCTACGATAGAACTACCAGCTATAGCCATATAAGCTGGTGTACCACCATGCACAATCTCTTTTTCATCGCCTTTCCATTGAATCAAAAAATTGATGCAAACTACAAGGCACACAATGGTTTGTATGTCTAATCACAACTCAAAATCAAAACTACCTCGAGTCTTGGTGACGAAGAATGTAGTAGCCAGTGTTTGCTTCCAACAGTGTAATCCATTGAAACAACTCCTTTAACACTCATAGGATTGTCTTCTCCATCACCACTGAAAGTCATGCTAATCTTGATCAACTCATCATCTAAACATCCCAATTTCTATAACAAAGTATAAGGCATCAAGTTGACTACTACCCCACTATCAACCAGGCATCTGAGAAACTGGCCTCCCATTAATAGAGCCCTTCTTGTATAGAGGTTTCAGATGATTGTCATCATCCTTGGGCTTGTGAAAAATAGCTTCTTGTAGCCCAAAATCAAAATATGCTATCTGCTCGTCCAAAATAACACAATAATCTAAAAACAAATGCACCACATTAAGATTAATATTCATATGCCTACAAGATGAGTCATAATCAAAAGGTTGTTCATCGTCCTTATTATGGGAATTCGATGTCAACTTCTCATCGCAAGGAACTGAAAATTTTGAGAAATAACATTGGGAGTTAAAGGAATATGCACTATGCCAGCCAAAACAAGGTCCACTGGTTTGGGATCTGGCAAAACTACTTTTGCTGTGGTGGAAAGCGGCTCCACCTGTTTTGAGTCCCGTCCAACCAATTTTATTGCTAAGCAATCATCAAATTTGATCTTCCACTCCATGTTCTTAGGAAGAATTGTCCTATACTTATTTTGAAGTGCTCATCACTTTGTTTCTTCAATTCCTTCTCCCTTTCTCAAATTGAAGCCACTGCAATTTCATCTTTGTCTATGAGTTAAACCTGGAGGATACCATCTTGGCAACTGTTGATGGTCTTTAAGCATCATATCTAAAGGTCAACTCCTGTATAGAACAGTGAAATGAAAAGCACCAACTTAGGGATATGAGTTTATCTCTAATCATGTCCATGAGTTTTGGTGTATCACTATATGCAGGAAGCCACACCTTCAGACTCAATTGGTCACCTGCCAAAGCCCGACACCTATCCCTTGACAACTGTCTTGATAGTGAACAGAGCTAGGCTCTGAAAAGTGATTATCGACGGAGGAACCGGCTTCAACATCATCTTCAGAACAACCCTGGAGCGGATGGACTACGCCATTACAATGCTGCTATTGATGTCCAAAAAGTTAGGCATTGACTCTCGAAAATTAACACTGTGGCCTGTAAGATTTGCTTCAAGTCAGTGCAGGTCCTAAATTTTGAGGTTTGGGGCGTGCCTGTCAATTTGGCCTGAAATTGACAAGGTAGAATTTAATCAGTAAACCAAAAGGAACTCATTGGCCAAAGCCCCGATTCGTTCCGGCAATTGGATCAACACAAAGAGAAGTCTGATGTGAGCGTGAACCATCGGCCTTGAGTCTGATTCGTGAGGATATAAAATATAGTAAAACCAACCATCGACTATGCAAGCCGAATAGGAGATAAACCTAACTTAAACACATTCTTTATTATGCATGTCTCCAAAAGCATTAAATAAACTAAATCTCGTGTCACTAACAATCGGATCAATTTCGAGACAGCGTTGCTAGCAGGGCACCGATTTAGCTTATTTACTCCGATATATCGATGTATATCAAAGAACTTGTTTAAACCAGATTTATTTGTAACTTGATAATTAAATCTAAATCAGCTATATGAACGATATGAAATAGATCCTTTTGTAAGATTTAGAACATTGTAAAACGAATAGATCTTTAAGCAGATGTAAGCCGATAAGATGAAATAACAAGAAACGGTAAGGTAATGAGCGATCTAAACGAAGAAGGGCGATACACCTCAATCTAAAGCCTAGAACAACTCGATAAATTGGTGAATTAACTAAACGAAGAAGGGCGATATGCCTCAATCTAAAGCTTAGATTAATTCGACAGATGTCGCACTTACAGACAAACTAAAGGTCAAGATGATGCAGCTCTGCTTGCTGAAGAACTCGACGAAAAGATTGGTTGGCGCGAGGGCCGAAAGTTGTGTTTATATTGATGGTTGTGAGAACGTTTTTTACAATGACGCATGGTTTATATTTATACCCTGAAATCTAACTAATCCTTGTCGGCTACGACAATATCTCTAATTTATTTAAAGCAAACTAATCTAAACTACCAAAAGCATTACAATTGCCGCACGATCAGGCCGCGAAGAAGCTTCTAGATACATCCATCCGTCAAAGTCGTAAATGCTCCGGCCTTCTCTTCCCCGTATCCGATAAGGACTCCATCGGACAACCCCCGATCGAAATCGGAAACCATCAAGTCAAAATCGGACTGGCCCCAGCTTTGGCTTCTTGGCGTTCCTTAATATACAATATCCCTTATATACCATCCGAGTCAAAATCCCTTATATATCGTGGCGTTCCTTAATATACATATGGCCCCCAATTTTGGGATAAAATATTATTTTGTTCTAAAATTCTTCAAGCAATGATGACTCCTATAGTGAACAATTTATAGAAACTTGTGTTCCCTCACTGTCGCAATCCTTGATTCTTGTGTGGGCACAGCACCTCAATTCTCGGGCCGTTCCTTCCTTCGTAAGCCCTATAAATACCAGTTGAACCGTCGTCTTCTTCCTCCTGTTCTCATCTGCTAGCTGATGGTCCAGGATCCATGGGAGTCCTCATGGGCCACAGTCCCGTTAGGAAATTGGGCCGGCAACCCTGACTGATACAAGGAAGGACTATACAGCTTAAGGAAACTAGTCGGGTACTGGGAGACAACCCGGCCTACTCATGTTAGGACTCTGCGTATTGTATCCGACTAGGAGTTTGTATTTCTTGCTTTGTAGACCCTGTCTCCCGAGTATATAAGGTGAGGCAGGGACTCCTTGTAAAATCATACCCATCAATACGAGAAGATCCACCATACAGGACGTAAGATATTACGCTCTCTACTCGAGGCGGCCTGAACCTGTCTAAATCGTCTCGTGTTCACCATCGTGCTTCTGGTTCTGGCGAGGCCCTCACGAACAACTTGACTACTTAGGGACCCCCCATAATAGGCTAGCCGGTATAAAAAACCGACAGCTGGCGCGCCAGGTAGAGGCTCTCATCGAGAATCGTCATCAACAGCGATGACGACATGGCGTTCGAGAAGGGCGCCACCTTCGTCTTCGGCTCCTGGGTCTGCACGGCAGACGGCGCCGGCAACTTGAACCGCGTCCTCAAATCGCCGACTCCGGAGCAACTCGCCAACAAGCTCGACGAAATCGCGCCCCCGGGTCCGAATACAACTCGGGCTTGGGGAACCTTGAGTTCGAATTCAACTCGGACTCAAGGAATCACTCTTCCTAGCCAGATTCCAACTCGGGCTGGGAAAATTTCGAAGCGGACCAGGCAATCCGAGTCGGTTTCTGAACCATTGGCTATGCCAAAATCCGCCAATTCAAAAATCTAGAAGAAAAGGAGTCCAGCCACTGTTAAGCACGAGGCCGACACCCCGAGCCAATATCCCTTTGGACTCGCGAGCCCCACCTCCACTTTCCAGGCGGCATCCTCAAAACAACTCCGATCTCTGGCGAATTCGACGAACTTCCCTTGAACGGGAAACAAGTCGGACTCGTCATTACTTCAACCCCCGAAGGACGATTTGTTCACTGGCCGGGACGCAAGCCAGCACTTGGAGCAACACCACAGGAGGACCTGGACATGTCTCGCATCATCGCATGCATCGATCCACTCCCGTTTCAACACGGGCAACCCCTGAATTCTTCAAGCAGCCGTGGCTCAACTGTCCCAGTAACTTCCAGCATAGGGAGCTACTCACCAGGGCGCCAAGCCATGGTGATCATCGCCCAGGAACAAGAAGTCTCCAACGACGAGCCAACTGTGGAGAACGAAGCTGAAGCTAACCGTAACCGATGCGGGGAGCGAAACGTCGCTCACGCAGAACGACGTCGCCGCCTCAGCCGTAGGCTACCTCCACAGGACCTCAACGCCAAGTTCCGGCAAGTCACCGGCCAAGACGTCTACTCCAGCGCTGCAGCCAACATCATGGCTGTCGTCACAGAACTGGGACAATGCCTGAAACTCCTGAAATCCTCATGATGAAGACGATGCTCGAGACAGCGGCCATCCAGCATGACACAGTCAACCCGGCGAAGACCATCACCCGAGCACCAAGCCGCCAGGCAAGCAGCCGACATCCTGAAGTTGGAAACCGAGGCAACCAGTCCCACCACCCGAGCAGAGAACAACGCCAACCCCAAAACGAGGGAGGCATAGTACTCGGCGGCGGAGGTCGTGACCACGGCGCCGGACCAAGCAACCGCGAAGTTCAGCAGAGCCACGTCGGCGGGCGTGACGGCAACCGAAACAGGGACAGACGCCCCGGGAATCATGACAACAACAGGGATCTGCGACAACAATTGCCACCCAGAGACGCGCGCACCATCATCTCGTCACGAGCACGCGATCGCGAAGAACAAGAACGCTGCAGACGCCAGGAGTACGACCAAGTCTACGGGGCGCCGGGTCAGGATCACCACAACCTCCACAAGTACGAAGGGTTCCCGGTCTTCTCAGACCGCATCCGCGCTACTTCCTGGCCCGACAAGTTCAAACCAGCTCATATCGATAGATATGACGGGAAACGCGATCCCGAGCAGTGGATTCGTATCTACTACTCGGCAATCAAGGCGGCAAGGGGCAACACCGACACCATGTGCACCTATTCTCCCAGTAGTCCTCGACCAGGCCCCACTGACCCGGCTAGAAGGGCTTAAGCCGGGCTCCATCGACTCCTGGGATGAACTCTGCAAGGCTTTCATCAACAACTTCCAAGGTTCATGGCAGAAGCCAGGTACTCGCTTTGACCTAGCCCAGTGCAAACAGGGCCAAAACGAGTACTTGCGCAGTTACAACCAGCGATTTTGGGAGAAACGCTCAACCTGTGCAGGCCTATCCGACCAAGATGTCATTGATTATTTCCACGGTGGCCTTACTGACCCCGTGCTGCACCTCGATTTCAGAAGGAACAGGCCAAAGACACTAGAGCAGATGCGAGACCTTATCAGCCGCTGGTCAGATGCTGAAGACCTGCAGCATGAGAGATTCAACCGTAACAAGTCGGGAGGAGATCGCAACAACAACAACGACCGTAACAAGGGCAAGCAAGTCGAGAACAACAGCAAACGCGACTTCAACGACAAGAAGCGCAAACCTGAAGACACGGTCAACGTTGCTGAGAAGAACTCTTCCCGCAGGAAGTTCAAAAAACTACTCGACAAGCAGTGCCCTTTCCACCCAAAGGATAAGCACTCAAGCAGGGACTGCTGGTCGCTTAAGAAAGCGTTCTCAGCAGAGGGCACTCCCAAACCAAACAACTCTGACAACAAAGGAGACAAGGGTGACAAAGACACCGGCTACCAACAAGCCGACAAGGTTGTCAACGTCATCTTTGAGGGAATTACTCAGTTAGAATCAAAGCGCAAGCAAAAGCTTATCCAGCGCGAGATTGCCTGCATTGAGCCTGCCATCCCCACCTTCCTGAAGTGGTCAGAAGTCCCCATCAGCTTCTCTCGCGATGATCAATGGACCAACATCAAGAACCAAGGGCGATACCCTCTGGTGCTCGACCCCGTGGTAGCTGGCGCGCGACTCACAAGAACATTGATCGATGGCGGAAGTGGACTCAACATCTTGTTCGTCAAGACCTTGAAGAAGATGGGCTTAGACATCACCAACCTGCTCAAGCCCACAGATTCACCCTTTGGCATTGTTCCAGGCAACGCTGCAGTGCCCCTTGGCCAGGTATCACTTCCAGTTACATTTGGTACATCACATTCGAGGTCGCCGACTTCGAATCATCGTACCACGCGATCCTGGGAAGACCTGCTCTGGCAAAATTCATGGCGATCCCACATTACATCTACCTCATCCTGAAGATGCCAGGCCCTAAGGGGATCTTATCCCTAAAGGGCGACCTGAAGACCTCCTACGATTGTGACACCGAGGCAGTGACGATTGCTGCAAGCATGCAGCAACCGAGCCAGGCAGCAATCGTGGCAGCTATGGCAAAACAACTCAGCGAGGCTGAGTTGGACATCCCAACGAAAAAGCCAGCCGTGCCAAACATGAAGCCCTCCCAGGAAGTTCCAATCAAGGCAATCGACCTAGGGACGGGCGACCCTTCCAAGACGACGCTGATCGGTGCTGACCTGCCTATCAAATACGAAAGCGCGCTCACCAGCTTCTTACGGGACAACCGTGACATCTTCGCATGGAAGCCGTCTGACATGCCAGGAGTCCCAAGGGAGTTGGCTGAGGACAAACTCAACGTTGATCCTGCCGCCAAGCCGAAGAAACAACGCCTACGACGCTTTGCCCAGGACAAGAAAGAAGCCATCCGTTCGGAGCTGGCGAAACTCTTAGCAGCCGGGTTCATTAAAGAGATGTTCCACCCTGACTGGCTCGCTAATCCTGTCCTGGTCCGCAAGAAGAACAAC
The DNA here is from genome assembly GCA_004135705.1 of Alloteropsis semialata. Lineage (NCBI taxonomy): Eukaryota > Viridiplantae > Streptophyta > Magnoliopsida > Poales > Poaceae > Alloteropsis > Alloteropsis semialata. The sequence continues at coordinate 49,145,118 of CM014274.1, read as the reverse complement.
AATGAGTGGAGAATGTGTGTCGATTACACCGACCTGAACAAGCACTGCCCAAAGGATCCCTTCGGGCTACCTCGCATCGATCAGGTGGTGGACTCTACAGCTGGCTGCTCTCTACTCTGTTTCCTGGATTGCTACTCGGGCTATCATCAGATAAGTCTGCACAAAGACGACCAGATCAAGACGGCGTTCATCACTCAGTTCGGTGCCTACTGCTACACTACAATGTCCTTCGGACTCAAGAACGCAGGGGCCACATACCAGCGTGCAATTCAGAGTTGTCTCAAGGCTCAGATTGGCCGCAATGTGGAAGCTTACGTTGATGACGTCGTCGTCAAGACAAAGAACTCGGATAGTCTCATCGATGACCTGTCCGAGACCTTTGCACATCTCAGGGAATTCCAATGGAAGCTCAATCCTACCAAGTGCGTGTTTGGCGTGCCCGCGGGAAAACTGCTGGGCTTCATAGTCAGCCACCGAGGAATTGAAGCTAATCCTGAGAAAGTTACCGCTATTACATCCATGGCGCCTCCAAAATCCCTCAAGGACGTTCAGAAGCTGACAGGATGCATGGCGGCCCTGAACCGATTCATCTCAAGGTTGGGTGACAGAGGATTGCCTTTCTTCAAGCTCCTCAAGAAGCAAGACAAGTTCGTATGGACTCCAGAAGCTGACGCGGCGTTTGAAGACCTCAAGAAATTTCTCCAGTCACCACCAGTACTGACTGCACCGGCTGATCAGGAACCACTGCTCCTCTACATCGCAGCAACAACTCACGTGGTGAGCACTGCTATCGTAGTCGAGCGGGAGGAACCCGGCCATGTATACAAAGTACAGCGGCCAGTTTACTTCATCAGTGAGGTGCTTTCAGAAATCAAAAGTGCGATACCCCCAGGTCGAGAAGCTATTATATGCTGTCTTGATCACATCTCACAAGTTGCGCCACTACTTCGACGTCCACCGGGTTGTTGTAGTCACCTCTTTTCCAATTGGCGACATATTCCACAACCGGGACGCGACAGGGCGAATCTCCAAATGGGCGGTCGAGTTGGGCTCTCACGCCATCGATTTCGTCCCACGAGCTGCCATCAAATCTCAAGCCCTGGTGGACTTCGTTGCCGAGTGGACAGAAATACAACACGCAGTACCAGAAGAACCCCTCGAGCATTGGATCATGTACTTCGACGGATCACTGAAGCTTGAAGGGGCAGGTGTAGGAGTACTACTCATATCTCCAAAAGGCGATCAGCTCAAATATGTGCTCCAAATCCTCTGGAAGGCCACCAACAATGAAGCCGAGTATGAAGCTCTACTGCATGGGCTACGCCTGGCTGCTTCCCTTGGCATCAAGCATATGGTGGTGTACGGCGATTCCTCTGTGGTGATCAACCAAGTCAATAAAGATTTGGACTGCACCAAGGAGAACATGGATGCATACTGCATGGAGGTGCGCAAACTCGAGAAGCACTTTCATGGGCTCAAATTTCATCACGTCATCAGAGACAACAACATGGCTGCTGATGCACTTTCAAAGCTGGGTTCCCACCGAGCACAAGTACCAGGCGGCATTTTCGTTCATGAGCTGTTACAACCATCCATCAAGGAGCAGGAAGTACAGCCGGCTACAACACCACCCCATCAGCAAGTCATGGTGATTACACCCGAGTGGACAAAGCCCTTCATCGAGTACATACTGCACCAGAGGGAGCCCGAAGATAAGGTGGAGGCTGAGCAAGTTATCAGACGAAGCAAGCACTACATAGTAGTCGGCTCCATCCTTTTTCGACGCGGCGCCTCATCTGGAGTCTTGATGAAGTGTGTCACTCCAGAAGTCGGATGGGAAATCCTTGAAGAAATCCATGGTGGAATCTGCGGGAACCATGCTGCTCACCGCACAATCGTTGGCAAGGCTTTCCGGTCCGGGTACTATTGGCCATCCGCTGTGGCCGATGCTGAAGAAATCGTGAAGACTTGCCAGGGCTGCCAATACTTCGCCCGGCAAGCTCATGTCCCCGCAACAGTCCTCAACACCATACCGCCCTCTTGGCCCTTCGCATGCTGGGGGCTCGATATGGTTGGACCACTCAAGACTGCGCCAGGAGGTTTCAAATATCTCTACGTGGCGATTGACAAGTTAACCAAGTGGATTGAAGTCAAGCCGCTAGTCAACGCTACAGCAGCCAAGGCGGCCGAGTTCATCCAAGATATTGCTCATCGTTTCGGCGTCCCAAATCGCATTATCACTGACCTCGGCTCAGAATTCACAGGGAGCGAGTTCTTTGATTTTTGCGATAACCTGGGAATTGAAGTCCGCTACGCATCAGTGGCGCATCCATGAACCAATGGACAAGTTGAGAGAGCTAACGGCCTCATACTTCAAGGTCTCAAGCCAAGGCTCTATGAACCACTCAAAAAGTACGGCGGCAAGTGGGTGCAAGACTTGCCAGCCGTGGTATGGGGGCTTAGAACCCAGCCCAGCCGCGCGACGGGGCAATCACCCTTCTTTCTGGTCTACGGCTCAGAAGCAGTACTCCCGGTAGACATCGAGTACAATGCTCCAAGAATCCAAAACTACTCAGAGGAAGCAGCAGAGCAAAGTAGGGCAGAGGATGTGGACATGCTAGAAGAGGCGAGGCTAGCTGCGTTGATCAGGACAACCACGTACCAGCAAGGACTCAGGAGGTATCATGACCGAAACATCCAAATGCGATCATTTAACATTGGTGATTTGGTTCTTCGAAGAATTCAGAGTACAAAAGATCAGCACAAGCTATCCTCTCCTTGGGAAGGTCCGTTTATAGTATCAAGGGTCATCGGTCCGGGTACTTATCAGCTACAACGGGAAGACGGAACAGAGGTGCCCAATGCTTGGAACATTGAGCACTTGCGGCGTTTTTACCCTTGAAGAAGTTATTAGAGTTTTTTAAGAGTCAATAAACAGTCAGCCTTCTTTATGTACTGATATCGGCTTCTTAGCCTAATAATAATAAAGTGTCAATATTCCATTGTCTTCAAGCTTGGAAATCAGATACAGTCTTACAAATTTGAATCATCCTGGGTTGTTTAAAAACAATCTAAAAAGGGTTGTTTCAAATGCCATCTACTTTTTGTTTCACACGGAAGGATCGGGCGCATCAAAGTTGACTCATCCCGGGTTGTTTAAAAACAATCTATAAAGGGTTGCGTTAAAAAAGCCATCTACTTTCTGTTTCACACAGAAGGATCGGGCGCATCAAAGTTGACTCATCCCGGGTTGTTTAAAAACAATCTATAAAGGGTTGCATTCAAAAAGCCATCTACTTTCTGTTCCACACAGAAAGATCGGGCGCACTTATTTATTTGAATCTAGTCGGGTTGTTTAAAAGCAATCCAGAAAGACTACATTCAAATGCCATCTACTTTTTGTTCAAAACAAAGAGATCGGGCACACACAATCAGATAAACAGATACTTTTTNCAGCCGCTGGTCAGATGCTGAAGACCTGCAGCGTGAGAGATTCAACCGTAACAAGTTGGGAGGAGATCGCAACAACAACAACGACCGTAACAAGGGCAAGCAAGTCGAGAACAACAGCAAACGCGACTTCAACGACAAGAAGCGCAAACCTGAAGACACGGTCAACGTTGCTGAGAAGAACTCTTCCCGCAGGAAGTTCAAAAAACTACTCGACAAGCAGTGCCCTTTCCACCCAAAGGATAAGCACTCAAGCAGGGACTGCTGGTCGCTTAAGAAAGCGTTCTCAGCAGAGGGCACTCCCAAACCAAACAACTCTGACAACAAAGGAGACAAGGGTGACAAAGACACCGGCTACCAACAAGCCGACAAGGTTGTCAACGTCATCTTTGGGGGAATTACTCAGTCAGAATCAAAGCGCAAGCAAAAGCTTATCCAGCGCGAGATTGCCTGCATTGAGCCTGCCATCCCCACCTTCCTGAAGTGGTCAGAAGTCCCCATCAGCTTCTCTCGCGATGATCAATGGACCAACATCAAGAACCAAGGGCGATACCCTCTGGTGCTCGACCCCGTGGTAGCTGGCGCGCGACTCACAAGAACATTGATCGATGGCGGAAGTGGACTCAACATCTTGTTCGCCAAGACCTTGAAGAAGATGGGCTTAGACATCACCAACCTGCTCAAGCCCACAGATTCACCCTTTGGCATTGTTCCGGCAACGCTGCAGTGCCCCTTGGCCAGGTATCACTTCCAGTTACATTTGGTACATCACATTCGAGGTCGCCGACTTCGAATCATCGTACCACGCGATCCTGGGAAGACCTGCTCTGGCAAAATTCATGGCGATCCCACATTACATCTACCTTGTCCTGAAGATGCCAGGCCCTAAGGGGATCTTATCCCTAAAGGGCGACCTGAAGACCTCCTACGATTGTGACACCGAGGCAGTGACGATTGCTGCAAGCATGCAGCAACCGAGCCAGGCAGCAATCGTAGCAGCTATGGCGAAACAACTCAGCGAGGCTGAGTTGGACATCCCAACGAAAAAGCCAGCCGTGCCAAACATGAAGCCCTCCCAGGAAGTTCCAATCAAGGCAATCGACCTAGGGACGGGCGACCCTTCCAAGACGGCGCTGATCGGTGCTGACCTGCCTATCAAATACGAAAGCGCTCTCACCTGCTTCTTACGGGACAACCGTGACATCTTCGCATGGAAGCCGTCTGACATGCCGGGAGTCCCAAGGGAGTTGGCTGAGCACAAACTCAACGTTGATCCTGCCGCCAAGCCGAAGAAACAGCGCCTACGACGCTTTGCCCAGGACAAGAAAGAAGCCATCCGTTCGGAGCTGGCAAAACTCTTAGCAGCCGGGCTCATTAAAGAGATGTTCCACCCTGACTGGCTCGCTAATCCTGTCCTGGTCCGCAAGAAGAACAACAATGAGTGGAGAATGTGTGTCGATTACACCGACCTGAACAAGCACTGCCCAAAGGATCCCTTCGGGCTACCTCGCATCGATCAGGTGGTGGACTCTACAGCTGGCTGCTCTCTACTCTGTTTCCTGGATTGCTACTCGGGCTATCATCAGATAAGCCTGCACAAAGACGACCAGATCAAGACGGCGTTCATCACTCCGTTCGGTGCCTACTGCTACACTACAATGTCCTTCGGACTCAAGAACGCAGGGGCCACATACCAGTGTGCAATTCAGAGTTGTCTCAAGGCTCAGATTGGCCGCAATGTGGAAGCTTACGTTGATGACGTCGTCGTCAAGACAAAAAACTCGGATAGTCTCATCGATGACCTGTCCGAGACCTTTACACATCTCAGGGAATTCCAATGGAAGCTCAATCCTACCAAGTGCGTGTTTGGCGTGCCCGCGGGAAAACTGCTGGGCTTCATAGTCAGCCACCGAGGAATTGAAGCTAATCCTGAGAAAGTTACCGCTATTACATCCATGGCGCCTCCAAAATCCCTCAAGGACGTTCAGAAGCTGACAGGATGCATGGCGGCCCTGAACCGATTCATCTCAAGGTTGGGTGACAGAGGATTGCCTTTCTTCAAGCTCCTCAAGAAGCAAGACAAGTTCGTATGGACTCCAGAAGCTGACGCGGCGTTTGAAGACCTCAAGAAATTTCTCCAGTCACCACCAGTACTGACTGCACCGGCTGATCAGGAACCACTGCTCCTCTACATCGCAGCAGCAACTCACGTGGTGAGCACTGCTATCGTAGTCGAGCGGGAGGAACCCGGCCATGTATACAAAGTACAGCGGCCAGTTTACTTCATCAGCGAGGTGCTTTCAGAATCAAAAGTGCGATACCCCCAGGTCGAGAAGCTATTATATGCTGTCTTGATCACATCTCACAAGTTGCGCCACTACTTCGACGTCCACCGGGTTGTTGTAGTCACCTCTTTTCCAATTGGCGACATACTCCACAACCGGGACGCGACAGGGCGAATCTCCAAATGGGCGGTCGAGTTGGGCTCTCACGCCATCGATTTCGTCCCACGAGCTGCCATCAAATCTCAAGCCCTGGTGGACTTCGTCGCTGAGTGGACAGAAATACAACACGCAGTACCAGAAGAACCCCTCGAGCATTGGATCATGTATTTCGACGGATCACTGAAGCTTGAAGGGGCAGGTGCAGGAGTACTACTCATATCTCCAAAAGGCGATCAGCTCAAATATGTGCTCCAAATCCTCTGGAAGGCCACCAACAATGAAGCCGAGTATGAAGCTCTACTGCATGGGCTACGCCTGGCTGCTTCCCTTGGCATCAAGCATATGGTGGTGTACGGCGATTCCTCTGTGGTGATCAACCAAGTCAATAAAGATTTGGACTGCACCAAGGAGAACATGGATGCATACTGCATGGAGGTGCGCAAACTCGAGAAGCACTTTCATGGGCTCAAATTTCATCACGTCATCAGAGACAACAACATGGTTGCTGATGCACTTTCAAAGCTGGGTTCCCACCGAGCACAAGTACCAGGCGGCGTTTTCGTTCATGAGCTGTTAAAACCATCCATCAAGGAGCAGGAAGTACAGCCGGCTATAACACCACCCCATCAGCAAGTCATGGTGATTACACCCGAGTGGACAAAGCCCTTCATCGAGTACATACTGCACCAGAGGGAGCCCGAAGATAAGGTGGAGGCTGAGCAAGTTATCAGGCGAAGCAAGCACTACATAGTAGTCGGCTCCATCCTCTTTCGACGCGGCGCCTCATCTGGAGTCTTGATGAAGTGTGTCACTCCAGAAGTCAGATGGGAAATCCTTGACGAAATCCATGGTGGAATCTGCGGGAACCATGTTGCTCACTGCACAATCGTTGGCAAGGCTTTCCGGTCCGGGTACTATTGGCCATCCGCTGTGGCCGATGCTGAAGAAATCGTGAAGACTTGCCAGGGCTGCCAATACTTCGCCCGGCAAGCTCATGTCCCCGCAACAGTCCTCAACACCATACCGCCCTCTTGGCCCTTCGCATGCTGGGGGCTCGATATGGTTGGACCACTCAAGACTGCGCCAGGAGGTTTCAAATATCTCTACGTGGCGATTGACAAGTTAACCAAGTGGATTGAAGTCAAGCCGCTAGTCAACGCTACAGCAGCCAAGGCGGCCGAGTTCATCCAAGATATTGCTCATCGTTTCGGCGTCCCAAATCGCATTATCACTGACCTCGGCTCAGAATTCACAGGGAGCGAGTTCTTTGATTTTTGCGATAACCTGGGAATTGATGTCCGCTACGCATCAGTGGCGCATCCATGAACCAATGGACAAGTTGAGAGAGCTAACGGCCTCATACTTCAAGGTCTCAAGCCAAGGCTCTATGAACCACTCAAAAAGTACGGCGGAAAGTGGGTGCAAGAATTGCCAGCCGTGGTATGGGGGCTCAGAACCCAGCCCAGCCGCGCGACGGGGCAATCACCCTTCTTTCTGGTCTACGGCTCAGAAGCAGTACTCCCGGTAGACATCGAGTACAATGCTCCAAGAATCCAAAACTACTCAGAGGAAGCAGCAGAGCAAAGTAGGGCAGAGGATGTGGACATGCTAGAAGAGGCGAGGCTAGCTGCGTTGATCAGGATAACCACATACCAGCAAGGACTCAGGAGGTATCATGACCGAAACATCCAAATGCGATCATTTAACATTGGTGATTTGGTTCTTCGAAGAATTCAGAGTACAAAAGATCAGCACAAGCTATCCTCTCCTTGGGAAGGTCCGTTTATAGTATCAAGGGTCATCGGTCCGGGTACTTATCAGCTACAACGGGAAGACGGAACAGAGGTGCCCAATGCTTGGAACATTGAGCACTTGCGGCGTTTTTACCCTTGAAGAAGTTATTAGAGTTTCTTAAGAGTCAATAAATAGTATATATGTGAAATAATAAATACTAAAAAGAAAAAAAGGGATGAAAGAGTATATAATAAAAAGATAAAAAGAAGTTATTAGAGTTTTTTAAGAGTCAATAAACAGTCAGCCTTCTTTATGTACTGATATCGGCTTCTTAGCCTAATAATAATAAAGTGTCAATATTCCATTGTCTTCAAGCTTGGAAATCAGATACAGTCTTACAAATTTGAATCATCCTGGGTTGTTTAAAAACAATCTAAAAAGGGTTGTTTCAAATGCCATCTACTTTTTGTTTCACACGGAAGGATCGGGCGCATCAAAGTTGACTCATCCATAAAGGGTTGCGTTAAAAAAGCCATCTACTTTCTGTTTCACACAGAAGGATCGGGCGCATCAAAGTTGACTCATCCCGGGTTGTTTAAAAACAATCTATAAAGGGTTGCATTCAAAAAGCCATCTACTTTCTGTTCCACACAGAAAGATCGGGCGCACTTATTTATTTGAATCTAGTCGGGTTGTTTAAAAGCAATCCAGAAAGACTACATTCAAATGCCATCTACTTTTTGTTCAAAACAAAGAGATCGGGCACACATAATCAGATAAACAGATACTTTTTGTTAATAAAAACATTAAGTATTTACATCTGAAACCAAGTTTTTTTCCAAAGGGTTTTCTTACAGAAAGAGACTCTAGAACTTAAGACGAGATACAATCTTCTCTACAGTGTCCTTCTCCTCCTCCATATAGGTATCATACATGGCCCGGGTACAAGCCGGGTTGATCCTTCCTTCAGTAACACCTAACGGCTGTGAAGGAAACCATGACCGGACAACCCCGAGTACTTGCTTAGTACACGAATGGGCGATCCGTTGGCAGTACAGCTTCACTTGCCCAGGAGTTGCTCGAAGGCGATCAAGGAGAGGAGGAGCAACACTTCCGGCGGGTACTTTGGCATATACGTCAACCAAAGGCAGGGCGGCTTCCTTCCAAGACTCAATTTCCGCACCACGGTGATTGATCTCCATGCGAAGCGCCTGGATTTCAGCCTCTTGATTGCGGATCTTGGTCAGGTCTTCGATGAGTTGGGCATCGGCATGCTGGCGCATCTTCTGCTCTTCAGCAAGATCTGCCATGCACTCCGTCTCCCTCCGCTCCGCCTGGTTTGCGTGCTCTTGCTCCCGATAAAAGCGGTTCTTCATATCGATGAACTCGCCCTTTAGAGCTTCAACGCGCTTGCCACTCTCTGCAGACAACACATCAGATCCTATTCATTATATGATCAATGCAGACAGAGAAAAGTACTCGGCGTACACACCTGAGAGTTTCTGTCGTAAAGACTTATTCTTCTCAGCGATGTCATCGCGCTGGTCCTGGTACAAGTTGATCTTCTTGTACGCCTCATCCAGTTCTCGGCGCAATTGGGCGCGTTCTTGGTCCCAAGCTGCTTGTCCCTTGGCCAGATCGGCTGTGGCTTTCTCAGCGCGGGCAATGGACGTGCTTGCTCTCCGAAGCATCTCAGATTTCTGCTGAGATCATACAAGTATACTCTACATCCAGATTAAAGGAGGCAGGGTTGATTAAAGTACAAAGGAGATAAGTATTTACCGTACTACGTTATTTCTACTAACCTCTGTGAGCTTGGAGAGTTGTTTGTACAGCTCGGCGGCCTTCTCCAGATCTTCGTGGTCAACTTCAGAGTTGAATAAGAAGGCGTCTTCATCCTCATTTGCGTTGACGCCGGGTGTGCCGGTGAAGATCTGGAATGGCTCTGGTGAAGGCTCGCGGGGTTTCTTTTGCTCCCGGATGATTTCTTCAATTGCAGCTTCCTTCATCAGACCAGTGGTGGTGTCCACTCCCTCAGAACGGAGGCTTGCCATCCGGATACTTTCTGTTGCTTTGGGCCAGGACCCAGGAGCAGAAGCACTCACAGGGGCTTGCTCTCTCACAGGGGGCGGTGGCGTGACGTTGCTGCTTGCTGCTTAGGGTTGGGGCGGTGAAGATGCTTGGGGGCTTGGCCCTTCTCCTCCTCCTGTTTCCATGATTGGAGTCCTTGGTATATCTGAAGGAGCAGGAGTAGGCGAACGGCTGCATAAACAATTGAAGATTAGCAATATTCGCATTTCAGAATTTTTCTCCATGAAGTTGGATCATCTACCTGGCAAATTCCATGTTGAATTCAGGCTCTTCCACAACAAAGTCAAAACCGCTAGAAGGGTTGTTTTGAGGTCCTTGAGGCTCTTCCGACTTAGCGGGTTCTTCTTGTTGAGGATTCTGCAATTATACATTCAATTCAGAAAACAACTCGGCAAGAGGCAAGAATCAAGATTTTTTGCAAAATAAGACAATTGGGGTACCTTGGATGGAGATGACTGCAGTGGGATTCCAACTGGAATCTCCACACTGGTTTCAGGCTCTGTTTCAAGTGCCTCTGCTTCATCAAGAATAGTATCTGATGATGATTTCTTCACCGAAGGAGACACTTTCTTCCGCATAGCCCATTTCTTCTTGGGGACGGTTGGACTTGGAGCATCTTCAGCACTAGGCCTCTTCAGGCCTGATCCTCCTTGCCCGAGTATCTTTCCAGGAGGAGGTCGGGGTGTGTCATCATCAGAATCGGATACTTCTTCCAGAATTACCTGGTCCATATCTGGTGATGCCTTCTTCTTCCCTTTCCCTGAACTTTCAGCAGTTTGCTGGGGCGGGGGAGATCCAGGCAACCCGGATTGGTTCTCTGCTACTTCTGGAGGCGAGGAAGCAAGTCTGGTCCGCAATTCCTGGCATTGGATAACGCAGCAATTGATCAGATTGTCAAGAAGCAAGAAGGTGTATATCATAATTGATATTCGGGTTGTTTTCGAGCTTACCAATGATGACGGACGACTTGCCGAGTACTCGGGTACCCGGCGTGGCAGATCCTGGGCATCCATGAAGAGTGCCTGAACGCGGACGGCGACTTCATCTGACGATAAGTCGCTGGTCGAAATCCTGGTCGGGTCTTCGGGGCCAGTATACTCATAGCCAGCGTGCACCCGCTTCTGGCAGGGTTGTACGCGTCGGTGCAGGAACGAACTGGCGATCTCGATGGCGGTTAAGCCTTGATCCTTCAGAGCAGCGATCATCTTGATAAGCCTGAAGATTCCGTCAACCTTATCCCTATCGAGGGATTCATTCCATGAATCTTGCGGCCGAGGCAGATGACCGGAGTGCTTGGACAGCCTCGGGGGCTGATTCTCCACATAAAACCACTTGTCATTCCAGTCTTTAATGGAGTCATTCATCTTGAAGTCGAAGTAGACGTTCTTCATCCCCTGACGCAGCTGAAATCCGGCCCCGCCGACTACTTTGTCTGGGGTGGACTTCACACGGAAGAGGCATCGGAACAGATTGAAGTGGGGATCGATCCCCAAGAAGGTTTCACAGAGATGAATGAAGAGGGAAATTTGAAGAATAGAATTGGGATTGAGATGAACCAGTTCCAATTTGTAGTAAGAAAGAAGCCCTCGGAGAAAATCATGAGCGGGGAGGGCGAATCCGCGTTCATAAAAAGCAACAAAAACCACGATTTCATGGATTTCTTCGAAAGGCCAAGCCTTACCAGCATCGGTGCGCCAACAGGAGATTGATTTATCCAGCAGATAACCTTGCTCTACAAGACCCTGCACCATCTCGTCTGTGGCCTTGGATGGCTTCCAGGCAAGAGCCGGCGCAGGGGAGTTCTTGAACACTGGCATATTTGTGGTTGGGATCTTGGATTTCTTTTTGCTCATGGCGGATTTGCTTTCAGTAGGCTTACTGGAAGCAGGTTTCCGACCCATCTTGCCAGACGAGATTTTGGATTGATTCTCGAACGGGGCTTGAGTGGATTGGAGATTGCGCGCGGAGGCGAAAAGAGTTTGAGGATTTCAGTGGTGAAAGCGACGGCGGCGGGATGAGAATACGAACGGTTCACCCTCTATCTTATAAGATTGAAGCGGTAACCCTAAGCGTATTCTCTGTAACCCGTTTTCCAAAATACGCCAACACTTATGTATTCGCGGTTACAAACCTGATGCATATTTGTGCGGCCATTTCCTAACGAGCTAGGTCATTTTCCGATGAATTTTCATTCTCGGGGGCTGATGCTTAATAGGATTTATTTCCACATCAAAGAATATACATATTTCAACAGAAGTCTTTAAGCTTATTGTCATCTGCTTTAAGCTTGGGGGCTGGGGGGGAAATAGTATATTTCTTTTGGAAAGTTTTTTCAATAAAGACCTTGGAATTGTTTTTAATCCTTGAAAACATTTCTAGGCTCGGGGGCTAGACCCATAATGGGTCCATCTTTTTTCAAAAGCTGGACACCATTATAGTAAATGGGGAAGTTTTTGCATCAATCTTGGTTCATGAACCAAGGCCCGGGGGCTGGCTGCAAAAGAAGTCAGCAAAGGAGCACATCATGTTCACTTCTGAAGGTTTTCAACAAGCAAGACGACGAGGAAACAACTCGGCTGATGCTGAAACAGTTGAGAAACAACCTGGCAGGCGTGAAGACATGAAGACGCTCGGGGGCTTGACGGTCCAGGATCCATGGGAGTCCTCATGGGCCACAGTCCCGTTAGGAAATTGGGCCGGCAACCCTGACTAAAACAAAGAAGGACTATACAGCTTAAGGAAACTAGTCAGGTACTGGGAGACAACCCGGCCTACTCATGTTAGGACTCTGTTTATTGTATCCGACTAGAAGTTTGTATTTCTTGCTTTGTAGACCCTGTCTCCCGAGTATATAAGGTGAGGCAGGGACCCCTTGTAAAATCATACCCATCAATACGAGAAGATCCACCATACAGGACGTAAGGTATTACGCTCTCTACTCGAGGTGGCCTGAACCTGTCTAAATCGTCTCATGTTCACCATCGTGCTTCTGGTTCCGGCGAGGCCCTCACGAACAACTCGACTACTTAGGGACCCCCCATAGTAGGCTAGCCAGTATAAAAAACCGACACTAGCGTGCCCAAGCTCTTCCGCCGTTGTCATCTTCAATCTTCGTGCGATGAACTCAGATCATCATTCTCAAATCTTTCACCGCAATCTTGGTAAGGGCCTTTCCCGCACATGATGCACCCCTCTCATCTGAATATTGCTTTAACATTTTCGGTGATTCTTGAACTTTTCTCATCCCAAGTCACTGTTCACCATAGATCCAATCTCATCAATGGCGGCTTCAGATGATAGAGCCAGTAGCACGCACGTCCCTGAGGTAAAACTTTACATCACTCCTTTCCGAGACTCTTAGCATCTTATTTTTTCGCATTTCACTTTCCCATAATCATCTACAAACTGCCATATTTTTTATTTACTGCTTTATTTCCTTTCAAATGTAGAATCTTAAGAACAACATAGTCATCCCCATCTCCCATGTCCAATTGGCCTATTACGTGGGTCCGATGGGTGATGCTGACTCGACAGATTTCATTAATTTGGAATCGGAAAGACTCCCATTCAGAGGATCGAGCCTGCAAGTGTCCGATTGGACTAGCTCATTCCGATCATGGCCCAGCAGCATCCCCGGATAGAGAAACTGGCTGCTTAGGGTTCGTGCTGCAAAATCGGGCCTATGGGATGAGAAGGGAATAGATCAATGCATCATTCTGTCCCTTGCCGATATGGCCAAAGATGAGAACTTGCTGGCTTCCACCTCTTTATTCTGGTTTGATGCACTGAACGCCTACTTATTTGGCCATGGACCGATGACTCCAACGCTGATGGATGTACACATGCTGACTGGCCTTAACACCATTGAGGCCACAAATCCAAGAAGGCTCCTCTGCGATTTGAACTACAAACTAGTCAGCTCAGGATCCAAAGGCTGGAAAAAGTACATCGCCGATCACTGCAAAACTGGCTCAGTCGGAGAACGGGAACACGCAACCTTCCTCAACATGTGGCTAGAACGATTCGTGTTCTACGGATCAACACTTGGAGCTACCACCAATATGCAATCAGTTGCAGAAGTGCTTGCTCGCGGTGGATTGGTCCCACTTGGCCATCTCCTCCTTGGAGCGGTTTATCATCTCTTACACCAAGCATCGGCCAGACTCCTAGCAGGTCAACCTGTTGGTCACATCGGAGGTCCTTGGTGGTTCATCCAACTCTGGCTCCATACTTAGTTTCGATCTGCACTGCGCTTTAATTTCAAGAACCATCAATTCCCAACCTTCAATATAGAAGAGGAAGACGCAGCTGCTCGCCGATGCATGTCATTTGGAGAAGTAGTATCGTCTTGCCCTGGATCGAAGCTTGACTCTGGCAACGTGGCTAGCTTTTTTGAAAGCTTTTATCATGGAATCGCATCGGATCATCTTCTTTACTTTGCTTATGCTGATCCTGATCGTGAATATGAGCTTCCACTATTCAACATTCAGAACGAGCTCGAGATGATTCTGCCGACACTTAAATCCTTCATCACCCCAGCAATCCTTGGCAGCAACATCGTCTGTGGCCGTAAGAATTCTTCTTATGAATTCTACAATCCATCAGTGGCAGCTCGTCAACTGGGATTCGGTCAACTTCCAATCGGCTTGTACTTCACCGACAAGATCAAACATCGTGAATCAGTATCAACTGATCTAGAAATGGATAGGATCTTGGCGCTAGCCCCGATTTTGAAATAACTAAATGGCTATGCACCCGTTTCCAATCCAAGTTGTTCAAGACCTAGTGGAAAGAATGGTCGACTCACTTGTTCAGAGTGCCTGCCCTCACCTATTGCAGCCTTATCGATTCCGATTACGAGGCCTTGGAAAATCCTGTAACTCTTCTGCTAAAATCCTTTCTTTATCCAGTTTCATTCTTAGATAAACTTTTTAAAACTCATATCTTGAATCCTTATCAGCCAGTTGAAGAAGATGTGCCAGTCGTAAGCAGGAGTGGAAGGCCGATCCGATACGCGGTCAGAATTCTGGATTCAAGAGTCGGCGCTTCTGCACCGTCCCTTGCTGGCATCATGGACGAAAAATTTAAAAGAAAAGCTCCCTCTGTCAAGGTCATCGCGCCGAAAAAATTAAAGAAAAGTCATACCCCGGTATGATTTCCTCATATCTCCGATTCTCCCTTTACTTTCAAAATCAGACAAATAACTTCTCTCTATATAGTCCATCTGCACAAGAGGAAAAATACTTGGCCAATCAACTTCCAGGGCTGCAGAAGAAGCTGCAGAGAAGGCTGCTGAAGGAGCACGGATGCTTATAGATGCAGTGACGGTAACGTTTTGATTTCACATGCCTTTCCATTTTCAAAACTATACAATCTTCAATAAAAACCTTATTTCTTTTTAGGAAACAAATATTGTCCTTCCTGATCTGCAGCCAACTCACACCCAGAGAGCACAAATAGAATCGGCTCAATAGGTGATTCTGATTTAACTTATCTTAATCTTATACATATTCATTCTAACCAATTCAATCATAGATTCCTACTACTCTACAGCCCATCACTGAGGACCCAATCGGAGATATTCAATTGGAGGAAATTCCTGAACAACCAATCGTAACTCCATCAACTGCCCAACCGATTGAGTCATCCCCTCAAACACTCCAAGCTGAAATGCCTAGTGCAAACATTCCTGCAGAAGTAATTCCCGACTATGTCCGAGAAGGGCTATTTAAACTGGTACCGACCGGTTCTTCATATTACAATCATTATTTTTAATAACCCTTGTTTATTAATGTTTTATTTCAGGCACAAGATTCTCCAGCAACGAGTTTTGCATCGCTTGATCTGGACGCTGCAATCGGCGACGAAGAAATTAGCTCCACTCAATCTTCTGAAGCCGTCTCCGATGCAGTCAAAACAGAGCTCCAGGAAATGTTGACTCATCTGGGCAAGAGCACCTTAGTTCTGGTAGAAGATGCAGAACCAATTCGCCAGCTTTTCAAGGAACTGAAGGGCAAACTGCCATCGGAGCTCAAAAGTGCCATTATCCCTGCCGCTTTCATCGAGGGTCACCAACCCCAAGTGTCCGCGGCTCGTCAAAGGATATCAGAGTGACTGGCTCAACAAGACCTCATCAAGAAATGCGACGAAGGCAGGGAGGATTTGAAATCAATGCATGCTCAAATCAAATCCTTGGAATCCAAACCAAATCAATTGAAAGATCGGATCCAGCAACTTCAAGCCACTGAAACTGAGTTAATCAAGAAGCTTGAAGAAGTGCGCAAGGAAATCTCCAATACTCAAGAACAACTTGGCTTGATCCCAGCAACCATCGCATCGGCGCAAGATGATTTGCAAAAACGCTTAGTTGAAGTCCGCCAAATCCACAGGAGTATCAAGAACGTGCCTGGCTCCGATGTTGAAGACTTAGAAGCGATTCAGAAGATTGATAACATCCGCCTGCGCGCGATTGAAATGATCCTCAAGCACTGTAACATTTGAAACTGTTGGCTGTACTTAAACTGATCTGATGACATTGATCATCGAAGAACACTTATGTTTGTAAATATTTTTGCTCTAAAGGTGATACGTATCGTATCGGCTATCTTAGTCGACATCGCTTAGACATCGGCTTTACGAATCAACCCAAATACTTGGGTAATATTTCTTCAAATATTTTCCATTAAGCACTTTTGAAAACTCTTCCCTTTCCAATGTTTCCAAAATATACACATTTCCAGGAGCACACCGATTCACACGATAAGGACCCTTCCAATTAGGCGACCATTTTCCAAACTTAGAACTTTTAGTCCCTATCGGTAAAATCAGTTTCCAAACCAATTCTCCTTGAACAAACTCTTTGGGCTTAACCTTTTTATCATAATACCTAGCAACCCTTGCCTTATTATTTTCAATATTTTTCAGAGCTCTCAAGCGAGTTTCAGCCAAATCATCCAACTCAAAATTCATCAAACTATTATACTCATCGGCAGTCAAGTTACCTTGTTCCTATATTCGTCTTGATCTGATTTTGATCTGCTAAGGCAAAATAGCTTCATGTCCATAAACCAAATGATACGATAGTAGAACCATGACATACCATCCGATATGCCCATAACGATTCGGTCAACGTCAAATGCCATCGCCTTGGTTGTTCATCAATCTTCGTTTGAAAATCTTGATAATACTTTTGTTTGATGCTTCTGCCTGACCATTGGCTTGCGCATAATACAGAGAAGAATTTAATAATTTAATACCCATACTAGCAGCAAAACTCTGAAATTCGTTAGACATAAACATAGTCCCTTGATCGATCATAATAGTCTGAGGAATACCAAACCGATAAATAATATGTTCCTTGACGAATTCCACCATATTCCTAGAGTTAGCAATCTTTAAAGGAATTGCTTCAACCCATTTAGTAAAATAATCAATTGCCACCAATATAAATTTATGTCCTTTACTCGACGACGGATAAATCTGTCCAATCAAATCAATTCCCCATCCTCGAAAAGGCCATGGCTTAATAATCAGATTCATGGCTGCTGCAGGTGCCCTCTGTACATTCTCAAATTTCTAGCATTCTTGGCAACCTTTATAATATTCAAAATAATCTTCTAAAATCATTGGCCAAAAACAACCCATCTTTCTAATCACCCATTTCATCTTATAAGCTGATTGATGTGCACCACAAACTCCTTCATGCACTTCATCCATCAAATCCTTAGATTCCAATTTACTCAGACATCGGAGCAACACACCATCAATCGTCTTATAATATAATCGATCATCAAGCAATACATATTTGACAGCTATGAATCTTAATTTTCTAGAAACCTTTTGTGATGGATCTTTAAAATAATTTACAATTTCATACTTCCAGTCTCCGATTTCTAGCTCTACCATCATAATCTACTAAAAACGCCGATAACCAGAAGCGGCTTGCGCCAAGTTATTAGCCTCTTGATTTTGAGCCTTAGGGATATGTTCAATATTAACCATCACAAATTCCTTTAAAAATAATCGGCATTCTTCAAAATATTGAATCAAAATATCATCCTTGCATTCATATTTGCCAATCAATTGATTGACCACCAATTGAGAAACCCCAAAGATTTCAACAGCTTTAGCTCCAATTTCCAACAACAATTTTAATCCTTTAAACAATGCTTCATACTCAACCCGATTATTTGTAACACTTGGATCGATCGGATAGCTGAATTCAAAGTTTGCCCCCCCGAGGCAAAATAATCACAATCCCGATGCCACATCCTTGACCACATGAAGACCCATCAAAGAACAACGTCCAAGGCATTGACTCAACCATTTTAATGCCATCCCCGATGTGTTGTGTCACGAAATCAGCCATCACTTGTCCTTTCACCGCTTTAGCCGATTCGTACTTTAAATCAAACTCCGATAATGCTAAAATCCATTTCCCAATTCTCCCTTTCAGCATTGGCATGGATAACATATATTTAACTACATCGGTTTTACAAACCACCGTGCATTCGGAAGACAACAAATGATGCCTTAACTTGATACAAGAGAAATACAAGCATGAACACAATTTCTCAACTGGCAAATACCTAGTCTCTGCATCGATCAATTTTCGACTTAAATAATAAATGACTCTTTCTTTTCCTTTAAATTCCTGTATAAGAACTGATCCTATAGACAACTCATCGGTCGACAAAAACAATCAGAATGGCTTATCTCTCTAAGGTGGAATCAAAACCGGTGGTGTCATCATATATCTTTTTATTTCATCGAAAGCCTTTTGTTGCTCTTCTCCCCATACGAATTCCTCATCGGCTTTCAATTTCAGTAGCGAAGAGAAAGGACGAATTCTTCCAGATAAATTTGATATAAATCTTCTAACAAAATTAATCTTACCGATTAACGACTGGAGGCTCGTCTTATCGGTGGGTGGCTTAGCATCTTTGATAGCCTTCATACTCTTTTGTCCGACTTCAATGCCTTTTTCATGAACCATGAAACCTAGAAATTATCCCGCTGATACTCCAAATGCTCATTTGTTAGGATTCATCTTCGAACCATGCTTTCTTGTGCATTCGAGAGTTTTCCGCAAATCGGCTAGATGCTGCTTGTATCCATCGGACTTTACCACCACATCATCAATGTAAATTTCAACAATCCTGCCGATCAATTTATGTAATATAATTCATTGCCCTTTGATACGTTGCACCAGCATTTTTCAAACCAAAGGTCATTACAACCCACTCATATAATCCAAGTGCACCAGGACATCGGAATGCAGTTTTAGAAATATCTTCTTCTGCCATAAAAATTTGATTATATCCTGCATTACCATCCATAAAACTAATCACCTTATGTCCCGAGGCTGCATCGACCAACATATCGGCAATCGGCATCGGATAACCATCCATCGGAGTTGCTTTATTAAGATTCCTGAAATCCACACAAACTCGCAATTTCCCGTTTTTCTTGAAAATCCATTTAGCATATCGGCAAGGTTGAATAAATTAGCTTCATATAACCAAGTTATTTTGGCTTTTATTTCTTTATCTAATTCTGGTCTAAATCATCTAGGCGCTTGTTTAAAAGGCCAATACCCTGGTTTGATCGGGAGCCGATGTTCAACAATAGATCGGCTTAAACCTGTCATTTCACAGTATTCCCAAGCAAAACAATTACGATACTCTTTTAACAACTTTATTAATTCTTGTTTAAACTTAGGATCCAATTTAGCACTAACATATGTCGGCCGAGGTCTATCTCCTAAACCTATATCAACTTCCTCTAACTCATCGGCCGACATAAACCCTTGACCAAGTTTACCCTCATCTTATATGAACTCTTCCATTAATACAAACTTTTAGAGCCGACTGCTTGGATCGGCTTTATTTCATCATCGGACACTTGAAGAAAATTGCCTCCCAAACTTTGCCCGATAAGCATTCTATTCCTTCAAACTCCCAAACATAGCAATGCTGACCGATTCATCGGCTTGAACAGTCTCGATGTGATCTCCATGCCATTGAATGAGACACTGATGCATGGTAGATGGTACACAACAATTAGCATGAATCCAATCACGCCCAAGGAGCAAACTGTAAGACCCTTTGCTGTCGATGACGAAGAAAGTCATAGGCAATGTCTTGTTTCCGATCATCAATTCAACATTCAATGCCCCCCGAGCCAGCGACGGATTCCCACCAAAGTCCTTATGCATCATATCGGTCTTTATCAAATCATCAGGCCCTTTGCCAAGCTTCTGATATGTAGTATATGGCATCAAATTCACTGCAGCCCCTCCATCAACAAGCATTTTTGTAATTGGCTTGCCATCAACATATCCTTTAACATATAAAGGCCTTAGATGCCGATACTTTTCATCAACTAGCTTTTCAAACACAGCTTATTGAGGTTGTAAGATTAACTATGCCATAGATTCTTCAACATCATCGGCATCATCATTGGTCGAATCTACATTGTACTCAGCTGGTAGCACAAACACCATATTCACCGACGCTGATGGTCCTTCATCATCTCGCTTGGACTTAGCTCTCCACATCCTAGAATTATCATCTCCTTAACGCTTTTCATAAATCGATGGAAGTCTCAACCTCTCATTCCAACAAAACCTGAAAAACGGACATCCCCAATGATCTTCATCGTCAAATCTCTTCATCGGAGGACTCCAATCTCTTTCTTGCTGACGTATATATTTATCAATAAGTTGTCCTGATGTAACCCTTGGCTTTTCTCTACGGCGATGATCTTCCCGATAGACATGATAATTCTGATCCCTCACCTCATCGGCCGATACTTGACAGTCAGGATCAACAGCCCCTGAATTTTTTGCATGGTCCGATGTAAGGACTTTAGCCTTCATCTTCCTATCAGGTGCTCCGATTTCAACCATGTTCTGAGGAAATGGATGGCCACCAAGCTTCATCGGCTTCTTGCCAGATTCAACTTTAATGATTCCCTTCTCAATCGCTGATTGAATCTCATTATGAAAGACTTTACAATCATTCATATGATGGGATACTGAGTTATGCCACTTGCAATATTTCTTCTTCTTTAACTCTTCAGCAGAAGGAATTGTATGATTCGGAGATAGCCTAATCTGCTTTTCTGCTAACAATAAATCAAATATTTTATCAGCTTTGGTGATATCAAAACTATACGTTTCTGGCTCAACCTTCACCCACGGACAGGCAACAGAATTTTTGTTCTTGGTCCACTCAGCCAAATCGACCTCAGCTTCATCACCTTCCGAATCATATTCAATGTTGGCAATTTTCCTTTGATATTTCTCCCTTCGATAATCATTATTACGACTTTCATGCTGAGAGAGTTTCTGAATCACATGTCCCAAGCCCTCAAAATCTTGACTTGTATAACGATCTCTGACATGAGGCAATAATCCTTGGAAGGCCAAATTAACCAACTATCCCTCTGATAAATTCAATGAATAACATCGTCTGCGGACATCTCTGAATCGTTGAACAAATTTAGTAACCGATTCCCCATTCCTCTGTCGGAGAGCTATCAAATCAGACAATCTGGTCTCTTGTACTCCCATGAAGAAATAAGCATGAAACTGTTTCTCTAGATCGGCCCAATTATTGATAGAATTGGGTGGTAATGAAGAAAACCATGAAAAGGCCGAACCAGAGAGAGACATAGGAAAAAGTATGAGTTTTAATGGATCAATCGATGCTACTTCACCACACGAATTGTATATCGACTGATATGCTCGATGGTAGTAACATTCCCTTGTCCAGAAAACTTATAGAAATCAGAAATCCTGAATCGGGCTGGCATTGGTAGTGTATCAAACCAGTCCGGATACGGCTTTCGATATAGATAAGATTGTCCCTTAGGCTTCAAACCAAATTGATTCTTCATGACATCAGCATTCTTTTCTGTCCAATCTTCCTGAGCATAGTTTCCCTGATTGATCGGAGCACGTGTCGATATCATTATGACTGGTGTTTCAACAGGCCCGACTGACGGCTCCCGATAATCAGCTCCTCTGTTCCTTGGTGGATTTTCCGTGTTGAAGTAAGAAGGATACATCATTTTACCGCTAACCACAGGAATCCAATTGCCAAATTGATCTATGTGTTGAGATGCACCGGAATCTTTTGGATCCTGTTCCTCTTCTTCTTCACCTCCATCTGCCACCTTGGCTTTTGATTTCTTTGTTTTGGGAGTTTCATAAATTTCAGGATGTGTTTCTGGTGATGTTGATGAATTGATTTGAACAATCTTTTTCTTGGGATCTTTTATTGCAGAAGAAGCGCTGGTATCAAAATAAGCAGGTCCCTTCTGGACATCCTTCAGCACTACTCCATCCAGTAGCTTGGCGATCAGTCCCACCACTGTGTTAACCAATATTCGCTATTGGTTAATCATAGCATGACTTAAACTAGCATCTATATAATCTTGAAAGAACTGTCTCTCGTCTGCCGTAATCCTGTCAAAAGCTTCTTTTGGAACAGGGAATTGGTTTTTCTTGATCACGGCATTGCGAGTCTTGCTGAATGAGTCCAGCATAGGTTCTTGAATTCTTCAAGTTGAGCTTCCACGAGCCTCTTCTGCTCCTCACTGAGGTCATCCATCGTGACGGCGGTGACTTCCCTTTGTCTTGAGGAGGGGGTGCCATCGCAGAAGCTTTCTTGTCCCACTGGGCGTGCCAAAATGTGTTGACATCCAAAAAGTCAGGCATTGACTCTCAAAAATTAACACTGTGACCTGAAAGATTTGCTTCACTTTAGTGCAAGTCCTAAATTTTGAGGTTCGGGGCGTGCCAGTCAATTTGACCTGAAATCGACAAGGTAGAATTTAATCAGTAAACCAAAAGGAACTCGTCGGCCAAAGCCCCGATTCATTTTGGCAATCGGATCAACATAAAGAGAAGTTCGATGCGAGCGTGAACCATCGGCCTTGAGTCCGATTCGTGAGGATATGAAATATAGTAAAACCAACCATCGACTAGGAAAGCCAAATCGGAGATAAACCTAACTTAAACTCGTTCTTTAATATGTATGTCTCCAAAAGCATTAAATAAA
The DNA here is from genome assembly GCA_004135705.1 of Alloteropsis semialata. NCBI lineage: Eukaryota > Viridiplantae > Streptophyta > Magnoliopsida > Poales > Poaceae > Alloteropsis > Alloteropsis semialata. The sequence continues at coordinate 49,122,332 of CM014274.1, read as the reverse complement.
CTAAATCTCGTGTCATTAACAATCTGATCGATTTCGAGACAGCATTGATATTAGGGCACCGATTTAGCTTATTTACTCCGATAGATCGATGTATATCAAAGAACTTGTTTAAACCAGATTTATTTGTAACTTGATAATTAAATCTAAATCAGCTATATGAACAATATGAAACAAATCTATTTGTAAGATTTAGAACATTGTAAAATGAATAGATCTTTAAGCAGATGTAAGCCGATAAGATGAAATAACAAGAAACGATAAGGTAATGAGCGATCTAAACGTAGAAGGGCGATACGCCTCAATCTAAAGCCTAGAACAACTCGATAAATTGGTGAATGAACTAAATGAAGAAGGGTGATACGCCTCAATCTGAAGCTCAGATTAATTATTGATGTCACACTTAAAGACAAACCGGAGGTCAAGATGATGCAGCCCTGCTTGCTGAAGAACTCGACGAAAAGGTTGGTTGGCGCGATCTTCTTACAGAAGAAGTCAAACGCTTGAAGCTTGTTGGCGGCAGCTAGCGCGCCAAGTTGTGAACCGCAAGCGTGTTGGCATTTTTTGGCGTCGCCACCAGGTTTGTAAGCCCGGCAATGCTACCAGAAATTCTGTGGGTAGTTCTTACATTTACGTTATCCGCAAGTGCATGGAATTACCGTTGTAGCATTTCATGCATGAGTATATTGGGGTATCGTTATTTATATTTTTCCAAAGGATGGCATTTGGTGTTAAAGAGTTTATGGATATTCATAAGTTGACATATTATGAAATAAGCTATGAACAATATTTATACATGGGTTATCATGATAAAATTGAGGTAATGCGACACATCATACTAGAAGCCATTCCAAGAATAAAGAATAAAGAATATCCTAAGGTTGGCATGAGCAAGGCATAAAGGGGTCCTATGGTATTACACGATATTAGCATAGGTTATACAAAGCATAAACAATACTAAGTTCTAAGCAGTAGGCACAAGAGGGCAGACCAAACCACACTGGTCTGCCAGCAAGCGATAGCTTTATGTACCTCCTACACTGATACCCAAACAAGGGGTAGTACGGGGGACTGGCAGGGCTATCACCACCTACCACCTACCCCTCCATACTGTGGGGCACAGACATATCTGAAGTTCTCGTCATGCCCGAGCACCACGCTCGTGCATAAGAGGACTACCCCAGCTCTCCCGGGAAACATGGAACTAGAGCAAACCCAAATGCACATTGAACCGATGTCGTAGCTTAGATCGACTAGCCTATGCATGAACATTGTATAACTAATGATAAGGCCTGAACATGATATAAACACTCTAAAGATAGCATTTAGATCAAACTCCATAGTTTTAAAATACCGAGAATGTATTACAAAGACCGTAGCGAATGCCGAAGGTTATGTCCCAGAACAGCCCAAGGACGACATGAAATACTACTATGATAAAACTAGCTTGATCTCCACTAGCTTGAGGACTACAAGAATAGCATGGTGAGGGAGAGAGGTTCTTGACGAATGAGTGTGTGTTGTGAGAGTTCTCTACCCCATATTTATACTAGGGAAGGATGGTTCCTAGTGCTCCAGGGATGGTAACCTTTTTTGGCGCCAAGGGGAACGCGCACGAAGGCTTGCCGCCAATAATTGGCGTGCGCGGGCTCCCAAAGGGTTTGGCCGACCCTTGGTTTCACTACAAGGTTTCCTCGCTAATGCCACGCTACACATTTGCAACACCACTATTTTGGTTGCCAATGGGGGGCCAAATCGCAACATTTGCCCAAAATGGTAGCAATATGTGCCTCTAATGCAACGGACAAAAATGGTTGCCTGAGCTATGATTTTGGGTTGCAATAGGGGTGTGCTATGGCAACTATCCTTTGCTATGGTTGCAATCACTTCTTGTTATTGCTACGCTATTTTGGAGTTGCATTAGCACTGATTTTCGTTGCAATAATGCGATGATATTGCAACTATATTTACAGTGGTTGCTTTTGTTTGGTGCTTTTACAACGGTTTTTTTTGGGTTGCAATAATTTCCTGTGGTGTTGCAATTGACAGATGGTTATTGCAACAGGAATTTCGATGTAGATGCAATAGCTTGAACCTATTGCAATGACTTTTTAGGGTTGCAAAAACCTTCTTTGGCGTTGCAATTGTAAGTTGTCTATTGCAACAAAACAACTAAATGGATGCAATATGGCGTTCTTATTGCAGCGGTTTGTGAGTGTTGCTACAAACTACTACCATGTTAGATGGGCTAACATGGGCCAGTCTCTGGCATCCTCTCTCTATCTCACGCCTTCTGTATCGTCGTGCCCTTCTGTATCCCATGCCGACTCCTCCAACGTCGACTCCGTATCGAGTCTGGGCTCTGGCGATCGTTCCAATGCAAATTCCAATCTATCGATCAACTTTCCAATTTTATTTTGCCTCAAGCCGCGCTTCGTGTATCGACGGCGGCGCCTGCGCTTTGGCGGCTCGGCGCAGCACTCGCTCGCCGGCGATTCACGTGCATGGCACACGCGTGGCCGCGGGACGTCCGACGAGCGACGTCTGATCGGAGGCTCCGTCGCTCCTCCGAGAGTCCCTGCGTCCGTCTCCGACTCCCCGTGAGTCACTGAGTCCATCTGTCATCAATTTATTATTGATCTGTTCATCGATCAGTTCATGATCGTCTGAATTCTATCACCGATTATTAGACTATTAGTATCCTATGGCCAATTGATCGATACATCTTTGCATGCACCTCTGATTGAATGTGACCATGTCATGCTTTTTATTTTTTTCGCACACGCGCACAACACAGCAGTCAGCAAGGAGTGCATGGTGACCACAACCTGAGTTAAGCTAATACAATTATACGACGTCTATACGAGATATATATGTTATGTTGAGGACAATCTAATTTTCCCTATCTCAGCAGTGACGACACTCATTGCTAATTATGTTTTTCTATAATTATCAGCAACACTATATCAAGTCATCTAGTATGCATCCGGCAATTTTCTGGGTCCAGAAAAATTATTAGTTTGACAATTTTATGCATGGAGAAAAATTTATTGGGCGAGACTGATATTTGATAGCATTATCAATGATTTCGCATCTAGAAATGTTAGAAGATTTTTTTTTAAATAACACTTGTACATTGGTTGATATGAAATAATTCTTTTGATACATCTTGATTGTGTATTATAAATAAAATTATTATTATTATTATTATTATTATTATTATTATTATTATTATTATTATTATCATCATCATCATCATCATCATCATCATCATCATCATCATCATCATCATCATCATCGTCATGAAAAAGGGCCCCAAATAAAGTTTCGCCCTGGGCCCCTGAATTCTTAGGGCCGCCCCTGCGCCTCGTCACTGCCGCCGAACCTCTACCCCTCTGGATTAAGGTAAATAGATTAGTTACTAATTGTTTATTCATCAATCCTGTTATAGGCATCCTCTAATTGTTTAGTTGTTAATTAGGTGCTCATCCAGAATTGCACCACGTGCGGTCATCGAGGATTGCACCACGGCCTACACTACAAGAAATCCTTTAATCCGTGACAGATTTTTCGTGATGTTTTTGGAGAACGTCACTAACGTTATGTAATCTGTGACGGTTACGAAATTTCTATCACAGATCTACATACGTGGATATTAAGCCCAAAATGTCGTGACGTCTTATCAATTCCGTCATAGTGTGGCCCATAACCTAGTGACGTTTTATCAAATCCGTCACAGTTCAGCCATGGACCCCTCTTTTAGGTGCAGTCAACATGGGCCCATTTGTTAGCTAGGGTGGGGCCCACCTGTCAGCTATGAAAAAATCGAAAATTGTTTGGCGCTGTCAGAAAAAAAAATTGAAAAGAATGTTAAAAAATGAAAAAAAATGTGGCACCTTATGGGTTTGAACAAGCAAATGTACCAACCTAGTCTAGGCCCTGTTTAGATTCATAAGGTTTTGGGCAAAGATAAGTTCTTATTGTGAAAAAGAACTTATTGGTGTTTAGAGGATGAGCTTAAAAGAACTTATTAGTGAAACATGCAACAAAGATCTTATTAGTGAAACATGCAACAAACATCAACAAACTTATTTGAAACATTTGAAACATTTGAACATTTTGAAACCTTATTTGAATATGTATGCATGATGACTCAAACAAAGTAAAATGAGGCATGATGACACAAACATTTGAAACATTTGAACCCTTATTACCTTAGCACAGTCCACATTTTACTGTCCAGCACACAAACATTTCAAATGCATGCACGTTCAGACGTTGAGATGCAAACATGGTAGCAACTTGAAATACAAATTCAAATGCACATTCATTAAGCAGGCAGAACCAAGCTGGAGTGGTTTCAAACATGTCAAACCTTATTACCTTAGCACAGTCCACATTTTCTGAAAACAACACATCTAGATAGTTTTCAAACATTACAAAAATACGGTTGGTTCATACATATCGATAGGATTCAAAGAATACAAAAATGCAGTCGGTTCATTACAAATCAGTTCACGTATGATAACCATACAAATGTAAAAAAAAACCACAAATATCTCATAACATAGCCTTGCTGTGGATCCAACATTCCCACCAATTTTGTGAACGTTGCTACCCTAGCTGAAAGCACTCATTTGCTATTTCATCACGCACAACATTCATGTTGACATCTTCATCCAGAGGTTCATCAGTACCTGCTGGTCCTCCAGTTGTGTCATCCTCCACCATCCCAACAGCGGCATCTAGCTGTTGTCCTTCCTCTTCATCTTCCTGGTCAGCTCCCTCTATGTTGTCGTCCTCTTGCAGTGCATTTTTCATAATGAAATTGTGTAGTCCAGCACATGCAATTATTATTTTAGTTTGTTTCGCCTCTGGATAACAAGGGATACCAAACAAAATCCTCCACTTGTTCTTCCAAATTCCAAAGGTCTGCTCCACCGCTGACCTCAAGCTGGAATGAGCTTGGTTAAAAACCTCTTTTTGATCTTGTGGCCCTGGCCCTCTTCTCCAATCCTCTTGATGGTATTTGACGCCTCTGTAAGGTGCAAGATAGCCTGTCCGGTTGGGGTATCCCGCATCGGCAAGGTAATATTTCCCTGCACACATCACATTTAATCACTCTGTGTACATGTAATTCTGGCCATGTATATCTGAATTTGACATATCATGCTGTCAACTGGCCATTTTCCATGCATGGGCTGAGTACAAGCAAGCCCATGCATGGGCTGAGTACAAGCAACATGACTCAACACTTTGACTCAACACTGATTCCATGCATGGGCTGAGTACAAGCAACATTTTGACAATAAGAAAACACACTCCAAAAATAAGCACCTGATTCCTCAACACTGAGGTACTGAAGTTTCATAGTAAAATAGGTAGAATGTGAATTGGGTGAGGTAGTAATACATAACATGACTCAAATTGTGCATACTATAAGAACAATAAGTTGAATGATTCCTCCAAGTCGTGCACACTTGGAAGAAGTGCACAAGACACACACAGGTTTGTGCTCCTTCATCTGTGTTTAATTTGGACTAGTATATCAATTATTAGTCAAACTTTATAAAGTTGGGTTCTTAAATCAATGTCATATTAAAAGATATTTCAACTACAGCTATATTCTATGCTGGGCTCAGCAGGAAGCACATATATGAATATATGTTTGCAGTCAATAAATACAAAGTTGAATTCTTGCTCCTAATAGGGCTAATAATTTGAAATGAATATATGCATGAAGTGGCAATAGATGGAAATAAGAGCTCGGTTAAGATAACTTATGCAACATTCTGCACCAACCTATACACACTCAACACTGAATTAAGATAACTTATGCAAATCTGCCACCTGTACTGTTGTCCTTCTACCTCTGCTCTCCTGATCCTGTGATCAGAGAGCTCACACTCACACACACCTTTGCTGGCTGCAGGTTGAAGAAGGAGAGCAGCAGAGGAGAAGACCAGAGAACACACACGAGTTGTGCTGGGCTGAACTGAGCTTCCAGGTAGCTGCACCTTGCATTATTCATGACCAAGAAGGTTTACAATGTCAGGTCCAAACTATTCTATCTACCTCTACAACTGTTGGCACTACTACTAGCACTGCACAGCCACTACTTGGCACTACCTTGTACTGCTGCTAATCAGCTGTTGCCATGCTGGAACCAGCTATGAACTTTCTACAACTACTACCTGCCTTGCTGACCAAAGACTGGTCAGGCAAAGGCCTGAAACTACTGAGCTGTATTAGCTCTAAGTATATACAGATCAGCAGCTAGAGCACTCACTATTATATAACAACAATGTCATGCTGTCAATGACTTGCATCCCCACAACAAAGTACTGTATGGACAGAGGTAATGAAACTCACTGAAAATTTGGAAAAATATACAATCAGGTAACATAGTAAGGTGCTGTGTTGCGTACCTGGTGGGGGATGGGGAAAGTTTGCTCCAAACTTTTGTATAGCTTCGGACAGAACTCGGTAATCATGTGCCGAACCAGGAATCCCAGCAGCAACAAAAGTGAATCGCCGGTCAAAGTCAACGATGGCAAGAACATTCTGAGTTTTTTCGCTTTTCCTGTTGATATACTTCCCAACTTGGTATCCAGGCACACAGACCTTGACATGGGTACCATCTAGAGCTCCTATAGCATTTCTGAAGGCATGAGCAAACTTGTGGTTGGCTATCTTTGGGTGGATGCTGGAGTAAGTATGGTCATGGGGGCACACATTATCTTTGGCTAGTTTGACCACACACTCTAAGACTTCCTCGAATTTTCGGCTAACTGTACCAGTGGACCTAGTGAACCTATCTTCTGCTTGCCTCATTGACTGCGGAGCTCCCAATATCCATAGGAACATGCCTAAAGCCTCCCTACTCGACATCTTTCTAGTGCCCTTCAGTCCATACGACTGTACCAACACCTCGTGTAGGTGCTCGAAGACATAAGGCCTCATCCTAAACATGTTGAAGCAAGCTGTGGTATTTGCTAAGGTTTTGTGTACCCAATCAATCCCTGATTTCTCTGCAACCCTACACGGGGCTCTCTGTAAGTAAAGTTCTTTGTGCATACCGAGAATGAAGGCCATCTTCAGAATTCTCCTTCTCCTTTGCTGGTCTTGCAGGAGCACATGCAACACTTCATTGTCACTTGAGTCACTGAACACCTGCTCCCACCCGGCATTGCCTGCATTCCCTTCACTTGTTTCACCTTCAGAATTTGGGAAATCAACTCCATTATCACCTGTACTGGATCCCTGCACACATCACAGACAACAAATATGTCATCAGTAAATAAGCAACCTCACAGATTATATAAACTCAGAGACTTGAAGATTCAGATACTATAAGCTCACTGTAACTTAGATCATAGACATATAAACAATCAGATATAAACATAAAAATCTTGAAAGCATATAGTGAGCATAAAAATTCAGATATAATATAAGAATCAGATTCTAATACAAATCAGACACTAATAAAAATCAGATATAATACAAGAATCAGATACTGTAATAGAGAGCATATAGTGAGCATATAGTGAGCATCAAAATTTAGATATAATATAAGATTCAGATACTGTAATAGAGATGTAACAATCAGATATATCTCATAACAGACAATTAGTTTCATATACTATAAGAATCACATACAATGTTGGAAGCATATAGTGAGCATAAAAATTCAGATACTGTAAGTCAAGAGACTATAATACAAGATACTATAAGCTTCACTGTAACACAGATCGTAGAGATATAAACAAATTAAGCACAAATCACATATAGCATGACAGGTCACAGAACATTCATGTAGCAGCAACATTGATAGCTTGGCCAGCTACAAAAATAAGCACAAAACCTTCACGAATATCAGCAACAATGACCAGCAGCTCACACACCATTCAACAGCACACAACATTCATTAAGCAGCAATAACAAGTTATTTTGCCAACATAAGATGCTCATGCACTGGTTCAACACATACATAATGCAACAACTTACATCACTCCTAATACAAATGACAAGATTACAAGTGGTGTTTCAGAACTGAACAACAACTACACAATCACAAATCACAATGAGTTCTGGGACTTTTATTTCACTAGACATTACACACACTGAAATGGAGCACGCTGACACTAACAACTTCTAGGTACTACATCAATTCTACAACATTCTGGATCCAAAAGCGCCTAGCCTGCTCATCAGGGAGATCAAGGAACACAGTTCTCCAAAATCCGTCTTTGAATATTTTGCATAACTTGATGTACTCTGCAGAAGCAGGTGAGACATTATACTACCGTGCCAACTCCAAACATTGCTTAATCTCTTCTTTTTCAGCATCCTTCCTCTTCTCCTTCTCCTCTACAATTTTCTGAAGCACATGGTGTGTACTGGTATTGGCATCCTCATTTTGCTGCAGCAAAGTGCTCCACATACCTATCATAGGGCTCTTTGTCCGCTTAGCAGCACTGCCTGAAGTACTGTATCCTCCACTACTTCCCCTCTTGCGGGTAGTTGTAGTGTCGGGCGTTCCCTCCACGTTCTGTTCACCTCCAAAATCCTGATCGGCTCCCTCGTCCTCATGGCCTTCTTCGTCGTCTTCCTCTCCCTGGTCAGCGGTTACATCATGTGGTTCGCCTTCATCCTCCGCTGTGGCCTCCATGGTGCTTGCGTCAACGACGAACATTAATTCCAGATAGGGCATATATGCCGGTATGTACTGTCCAAGGCGCCTCACTTCAGTGCAGCCCTAAGCAGGAATAGAAGTGAGAAGAATTAGGCAAGCATAATTGGAAAGCACAGGACATGCTGTGCTCAGTTATGCTGCAATTGGCCAAATATTTATTACCTTAGCAACATCGTCCCAAGTTGATTTGGTGGCTGTGAAAGCCATATTTGGTGAACGGCCAACTCCACTACGGGTACATAGCTTCTTATAGCCATCGTAAACTTTGCGCAGAATGTCTCTGCGGTTCGACATTGCCTTGATGTCATGCACCTGGCCGCCGGTCAGTTGTGCGTAACGCGAAATAAGGCCGCGGTAACCTCTGGTGGTCATTCTACCACGGTTGCAGTTCCCTAGATGAACTTGCTCCATCCACAATTGACAGAAAATGGATATATTCTTATCGGACCAGTTGCATCTCCGGGGAGCAATCTACGACATAACACAAACATATGACACATTTGAAACCTTATCCATTGCAATCTATGGGGACCAGTTGCATCTACGGGGAGCTATCTACGACTAATGCATTGCACACATCATGGACGCAACCATATAAAGGGGAATTGAAGTCATACCGAAGACTGTTGCGGCTCGCCTTGCACTTGTGGCTGACCTAAAGCTTCTGGAGCAGCATCGGCAGCCCTTGCAGCCATGGTTTGGCAGCGGGTGACGCGTGGGCGGCCCCGGCCACGCGCAGCGCTGGCCCTCCGGGACGAACCCTCTCCGGATCCGTCGGCACCACCACCGCCGCGCTCGCGCCCTTGGCGACGTCCTGCCTTTGCGGAAGTCCTACCAGGCCGAGGCTTGTACAAGGCCGTTGGGACGTCGTCGTCAGGCTGGAGGTGCAGGGTGTAGGAGCCGAAGCCCGGCAACTGCTCCGCGTCGGCGTTCAGATCCAGCCCGGACAGGCCTAGTGAACTTGCGGCCGGAACGTACCCGCCTGCGGACGGATCCGAGGGCCCCGCTTGAGCGAAGAACTCCATGGGGGCGGCGGCGTCGGCGGCGGGTGGGGGGACGGGGTTCGCCCCGTCCAACAAGAATGACCCGAAAAGGTTGAAGGAGGAGCCGTCCATGAGCCGGCGCAGGCGGGCCGACCGCCGGAGTGGTGCGGATCCGGAGCCCGGACGAGCTCGAGGCCGGCGTGGAGCCAGCGGTGCGTGGGGCGAAGCCGGCGAGGGAGACGCCGCCTGCGGGGCGACGGCGATGGACGGCGTGAAGGGAGCAGATGCGCAAGAGGACGAGGGGGATGCGGGCGCAGGGCTAGGCGCAAGGGGGCGACGGCGGCGAGCCACGGCGAGGGAGCGGGCCGAGAGGGGCGGGAGACGGCGAGGGAGCGGATCTGAGAGGATGACGACGGGAGGCGGGCGCGAGTGGATGAGGATGAGCACGGGGGGGCGCGAGTGGATGAGGATGGATGCGCCGTGTACGGTGTACGCCAGGCCCGGCGCCTCTGATTGGCGTGGGACCCACGCGTTGCCGGTGAGGGATGGTGAACAGTTCTTTTGTTGGAATTGTGTGTAAGATAAGTTGTAAATAAGTTGTAAGTAGAAAAACTTATGAATCTAAACAGGGCCCTAGTCTAGGTGCCTTACCACTAAGATACTTTCTAGTTATATATATATTTAATTTGTTGTTGGTGTGAGCACCACATCATGGGCCTACGTGGCAGCATGGCCCACATGTCTAGTAAGTATGGACCCACATGTCGGCATGGCCCACATTTAATTATTAAAAAGTGAAAAAATGAAGGCACGGCCCACATTTAATTATTAAAAAGTGAAAAAATGAGAACCTTTGATGTCTTGAAGGAGATGAACCAGTATTCACCATTGAGTTATCAATGCATTTGTGGTAGCTGCTGATATTTTTTTTCTCTTTTGTATATTGCTTGCGTGGCATGCAGAAGGCAGCCAAAATATTAACTCAAAAAAATTCAGTGATGGCTGGGAAACGAAAACAAGATCTCGAGTTTCACGTGCCCGTGACTTACCACAACACCACTTCTTGTTTATTTAGCTAGTAGTGAAAGTTATTTGATTTACCCATCTTGAGCCAGTTAGTGCAGCCATCATCGGAGCCACATGACTAGTCCATTTGTAGATGACTCTAAATTAATTTTCCTCATGTAGTGCAATGGTATGGCTGTTGGATCTGGGCAAGGAGACCCCGGTTCGAACTTCGAAGAATTCACCTATTTTTTACAATATTGCATTTTATATTAAAAAAAGAGGAAGAGATGATTCGAACCTGAGACCTGCTGCTACTACTGAGCTAGTGCTAGACCTGCTGCTACTACTGAGCTAGTGCTACCACCGCACCACTATGGCCCTGTTTAGTTCCCACCTCAAACTTCACTATTCATCAAACTTCACTATTCATCAAAGGGAATCTTACATGCATGGAGTATTAAACGTGAGTTAATGACAAAACCCATTCCATAACCCCGGTAACTTTGCGAGACGAATCTAATGAGCCTAATTTGGCCATGATTAGACAACGTCGTGCTACAGTAAACAATCTCTAATGACGGAATTAGGCTTAATAGATTTGTCTCGCGATTTTCCGTCCATCCTTGTAATTAGTTTTATAATTAGATCATGTTTAGTCCTCCTAATCTTAGATTTAAAATTGCTACAGTAAAGTTCGCAATCTTACGTACCCAACTAAACAGGCCCTATGTTGTTTAGTGGAAGTAGTGCCATTTGTTTTTTTTTCATACTATCCGTTGCTCTGTTGTTGAAAACGACCCACGTGGGCTGTGATGAAGAACAACTGTATCTTTCATCTTCTGTATCTTTCATCTTTCTCTTTTTAATCCAGAATTAAAATTTGTAATTGGTGTTTCTCCCTCATAATAAACGCAAATTTGATGGGGTTTTTTTCTTAGTTTTTCTAAAATTACGAACTTCCATTTAATATCATTTTTATATGTTAATTGCTATATCTTGGATATTTTTCTAAAGTTACTTCGCAAGGTGTCTTAATGAGTTATTTAAAAAACAACTTTTTTGCACAACAAGTGCCTATGTAAGCCCACAAATGTTGATAGGTGGGTATATGAAAGGTTGTATCCAACTTTGAGGTGTATATGAGAAATAAAAATCTTTATGGTATATAAACTTCAAAGTTTGGCTTGAGTTGTATGAAACTATGAGAGAGATGTATTAATTTGTGAATAATGTATGGTCATACTTTATTAAAATCATTTGATTTTTTATGACAATCTTATGGACCCAAATTTTGTTGACATATCAATTTGTAGATTTTTCTGATCTAATTTAGATATTATTTGAGTTATTATAAGGTAATTTGGAGATAAAAGTTTGAATTATACCTAGAAAACAATTCAACTTTTCATCTATCTCCAAGATATGGGCTATAATGGAACATACGAGTCTAAATATATTTTTTGTACAATTGTTCACATCTTATTGGAGGCACACATAGTTCAATTTGGAGTTATTTTCGATAAGCACGCAGAAATTCATTTAAATGACAGAAAACACCAAATCTGTTCAAAAAAATTTGAAACTCATATGTGAATCCTGAAATGCAGTCTACTACAAAAAAATATATTGGTATATATAAGATAATTGTTTTCATGTGTTACTTCACAATGTTACAATAAAATAAAAAAGGAAAAAGATAAAGTTAAACAGAGAAGAAATGAAAATGGCCCGTTTCGGCCCATATGGCCCAAATATTTATAGCCGTCCATCACCGAATCGATGGCTCTGATCACGCCGCCGTGGTATAAAACCGTGCTCACCAGAAACCCTAAACCCTAACCCAATCATTCTTCTCCCTCCCTCCCCGCCGCCCTCCCCGGTGCTCCGGGTGCGGCGGCCGGCGGGGCCAGCAGCGGCAGCAAGAGGGCGACGCCCTCCGCGTGGAGCTTGGCGTCCTGCGGCCTCTCGTCCCCGCCTTGGGACTGCAAGGACGCCACCGGTATGCACAGCTCGGGCTCTAAGTCCTCTCTCGTTGCTGTTGTCGCCTTGAACAGGTACGTGCAGAGAGCTAGAGTGACGGCGGAGCGGCAGTGTTGATTACTGAGTTTCACTGAAAAATTCCTGGCCTCTTTGACTTGCAGCATCCAGTACTCTCGAGATATTCCTGGCAGTTGCATACGTCGGAGCAATCGCCGTCCCTCTCAAGTACTGTTTGGTAATTACTTGTCCTCGTGCAGCTATCTGAAACTGCGATCAATTTTACTACTAGTAATATTCAGGTTCAGTAGCTAGTTAGCTACCATGAGCAGTTCTCTATATACCTCGCCTTTACAGTATTAGTAGCTAGAATAATCTGTTTGTGTCATGTTGTACTTCATGATAAATTATATATGCTCAAGCAATTGCTATATGTGCTAGTGCCTTATTTTTATGGCTGCAGCACATGTTTTTCATGTCACAACTGTGCTTAAGCTGCTTCACATAGTGCAAGTGCATAATTTTTGTTGCAGCAGCTCATGTGCCTGAAAATTGCTAGAGACTCTTGTGCTCTTTTTATATATGAACTTAAGCAATATTATAACCTACAGCCAGAGATTCTTTTATCATATCTTATGCACCACCTGTTCATGTCTCTTTTAATATGTATAATATAAAAGGCTTAAGCAAATTGCATGTAGATTAGTTCTTGATAAACATGCTTGCTGCAACAGCTGTTTTTCATGTCACCATTGTTGTTCTGTCTAAGTTTTTTATGGTGCATTAACCTCGAAGAGTATACTCTGACTGTGTTGAGAGATTAGGTGTACTTCCTTAAATTGTTTTTGCTTGCCTTAAAATGTGGATTCAGCTTATTTAAAATGATTCTTTCAGGAGCATGATGAGGTTTGAGTGGAGCGCATGATTCATGGGATGATGAACATCAAGGCAACCTTGGCTGCAGTGCTACATACCTCATTAGATCTTGATGTTTTCAAACTAGTTAGCTAGGTGCACATGATTCATGTTGGATACCTTTGTCTTTCAGTGTTCGTGTTCAGACCAAATGCTGTGTCGGATACATTGGATGGTTTCTTTATAGATGTACATAGACAAATCGTATTTTTTGGTTAATGGATGTCTAAATGCTTCATTGATTATATATTGTTTGAACCTATCAAATGGAGCGTTGTAATTTGCATAGTGCAGCATAAGCCTGGCGTTGCAAATATATGCTATAGCAACAACAATATTTAGTGTGGCAATAGAGGGATACCATAGAGCAACCACAATATTTAGTGCGGCAATAAGGAAAAAGCCTCTAGCAACCAAGTATCTGTCGTGGCAATAGAGGGTACCATATATAGCAACCACTGACGTAGCGTGGTAATAGAGATGTCACCTATAGCAACCAAAGCATTTGGTGTGGCAATAGAGGGTTCCTCCTATAGCAACCATGAGAGTAGTGTGGCAATATAGGGTCTATATATTGCAATGCTACTGACGCGTGGCAATAGGGTCTGTTGCAACACCCAGTGTCCTTGCCACTGTCACTGTTGCCACGCTTTATGTATGTGGTAACAGATAGCTCTTCCAACGCTAGGTGTGTTGCAATAGTTACGATTGCAACACCCATGGTGGTTGCTGATACAGAGACTTGCAACGCTATTTTTGGGTTGCAAGAACATTTTTGGTGTTGCAATAGGAAAAACACAATGGCAACGCCAAAATAAACCGTGGTGCAAACTTTAGACTACGGTTACAATGGCAACCCCTCGCAACCAAAAAATTTCATTGCCAATGTGTCTATTGCAACCATTTTGTCCATATTGCAACCATTTTCCGGTGTTGAATTAGACAGAAAACCTTGTAGTGTTTAGTCGACCCCGGTTGACGCTGTTCCGCAGCCGCCTTAGTCTGGCACGCTGGCAAGCGGGCCCTGAGCATATTCATGGTAGATTCCCCCGCGGTGTTGCCCTGGAGTGACTGGTTTGTGGGCCTTCTTATCCCTATGCTCGCGGAGTTGAGTCTGTGTCATGCTTTCTCCTACGTTTGAGCATGTTTTCCCTCTTTGTAGTCTTGTGTTCCTAGAAACAATTATTGCAACAATACATGTGGAACTAGGTTATTTGTAAAGGTATATGTTAGGAAGAGCATAGTTCATTCTTATATTATGAGTACATTGATGGTCGGATTTTTTGTGTAAGGACTGTCAACAAAGCTCATGGATTATCGTAGCTCTTCTCTTAGTGTATTCCCCCAAGGTTTATCAACCCATGGATCGACAATGAACTTACTAGGGTTTTTCATCTAGCTAAATGGATCTAATCCTAAGCATGAAGCAAAGCTTGCATATGAAAGTAAACCTAAAGATATGAATGGTGTTTAGGTTGTTCTCATCCACACATAAGCAAAATGTAACACAACCAAGGTAACAAGAGACTAATGTCTCTAGGAGCCATTCTAGTCAAAAGGTGATCAAAATATAGATGCATCTCTACTAAAGATACTAGAATCATCACTCAGAAAGGCGGCTCGCAAGCGGCCTACTTTCCCATGTTCGTCGCCACGAGGTGCATGTTGACGCCTCTGGTTTCCAAAAGCTTTACCCCAAACAACTGGCATGCGCTCTTGCTCGAAGCTCCTCCTCCTGTAGTTGCTATAGTGGTTCCCATACTACTAGCTATCGATCCAACTCCACATCATGTCGTCGCCAGAACCATTCCCTCGAGCATGTTGTCGCCACACCAGGGTAATCGACGGATCAGCCAGACCACACTACTTCAATGTATCAGCAGGACATAGATTAATCACCACGATTAAATCTAACCCTACTAAGAACATATGGCGATCGTACATATGAATATGTAGCACGCAAAGAAGTTGACCAAAGTTGAGACAACTAGAATAAGAATAGATTGATGTCACCATTGTGTGTGTACATACCCCGATGAATCTTGGGGTTTGACTCATGAACTCCATGATGGCACAACCGCGCAGGGAGGCCATGGTAGCTAGGGTTGAGCTAGGCCATACCCTAGGCACCTTTGAAGACTTGCATGGGCCGCGTCTCCCTTTGGTGTGTGTTCCTTGATTTCGCTGACTTCCCGTGGATGGAACCGTGTGCCTTCGAGTATGGGAAGTATATATAGCCTGAGGAAACCCTAGTCAAAGTGGAGGCCAAGGCGGCATTGAAAGGGGCTAGGTCGACTAGCCCCATAGGGCCTAGGTCAGCCTAGCACTTTTCTGGCCCGCCTTAGTCTCATCTTTTGCGTGTAAGCTTCTTGATCCTCCTAGAGTTTATATTCCAATTATGTAGGTGTTGACAATCCTTAAATGCCAAATTTGGCCGTCAACTATCCCAATAATCAATGCAATAATAAACACCAAACTAGAGATAGGCTTTCAACTCTAACTAGTTCCACAAGTTTTGGTGAATCACTATCTATAGTGATCGCATCTGCTTAAGCGAATAAACATGCTTGAACACAGACAAAGTACAGTCGCAGACCACTCTGTACGAGCACTAGGGTGCAAGGGCCCACAAAATAGTCAAACCAACCAAACCCGCAGGGAATCTGCCAAGAACATACCCTAGGCCCACTTCTCAGTCGACCAGAGAAAGTCGGTAGCGAGTCGGCCTTACCCGGGGTCGGCCGAACCCTAGGAGCATTCGCGCGTAACCGACTTTGGCGCGAATGCTTCCCGCGCTCTTCTCTTGGCGTCAAGACTGGGGATCGCCAGGAGTTGTTGCCTGATTTGCCTCCAATGATTCAAGACCCTTTTCTGGGAGAAAGAAGAGAAGAATACAAGGAAGGAAAATATTCCAAGGCCTCCTCCTCCACTATAAATAGGGCACCCCTCTCCTCTCATTCCTCATTCCATTGCACCACAACACAACAAGAGGCAAGAGAGGGAGGAGCTACTACTAGGCCTAGAGCCACTCCGGTGGCGTAGTTGTATGGAGCGGGTGAAGATGTAGTCCGGAGTAGCACTGGCCTGTCGGCACACTATTCCAGCTTGTACCTCTTCAGATATGATCCAGTTGTTGTAAGTATCTGAGTTCATCTATGATGGTGAGTTATCTGGATCGGTTGTGCTTTCATTATTAATTGCTTGCGGGTTCAATGCTCGTTCTCGTAGCGGATGCTCTGGCTCTGCAAAAGCTAGAGTAGTGATCAATAGTGTAGACATGGTGTATAGGCTAGTGTTCACCTTTGTCTGCCTCATGCCCCACAGTATTGAGAGGTAGGCGGCAGGTGGTGACAGCCCTGTCTGTCCTTTGTACTCCTCACTGTCCAGTTATGGCATAGAGCTGTTGGCTCAAGACGCATGGCAAACCAGGTGTAAATCAGTGCTTGAAGCAAGTTCTTAGTAAACAAGCATAGCCTATCCTAGGTCTCTATCCACAGACAACCCCTGTACCCAGGCCAGTTAACCTTTTGCCTTTTTGGGGTGACTAGCTAGTTTATTGCTGCACATCCATTCCCTGAGAAAATACGATACCCAAATACTCACGGGTGAAATACTACAATGATAATTCCGTGCGCTTGCGGATCTTATTCGTGAATGTAAGAAATACCAACAATCATTTCTGGCACTGTGGCCAGGGAACAGTTGTTGTAAATGTCTTCGAACCTAGTGCACCTGTGTGTCCCTTTATTTTATCCTTTCTCTTACTTTATTCTTTTGGTTACCACAGAGCATCGTCTTCTTGGAAAACCTTGCTGCTTTATACGACAAGTTCTTAGAGCCACCACCCACCTCAAGCCTTTATAGATTCTAGCTTTGAACTCATTCTTGGCTTCAATGCCGTTGTTCGGGAAGAGCCCTTCTCCAGATTTCTTCATGAAAAACCCATCTGCGAGAGTTCGAGCAATTGTGTTCATGTTTGACATCTCAAGCATAACACAAGAAACATTTTGGTGGAAATTGTTTAGCCTCCTCTTTTACGAGAGAGCAAGACAATGGTCCACCCATATCGTGAGGAAAGTAAAAGGAGTTTGGGATAAGTTTAGAGACAGACTTGTCCTACTTTTTCCTATATCTCTATTACTTACTTGCGAATTGAAATTCTCAACTTTCGTCAATGACAGAAGGAAACCATAGGTGCAGCCTGGGCTAGGTTTTCATCTAACCAACCCAAACTTGTCTAGAACCCGACCGTGTGTTGCTTTCCACACATCCGGTTAGGCTTTAGCAAGGATCTGCCCTATGCTCTGCCATGAGGAAGCTTTTACGGACGAATCGGATCCCTTTCTTCATTTCATACCAGATTCGATCCAAGAACCCTCACCCGAACCGCGAACATTGGAGGAAGAAGAATTTCAACCTCCGAAGTCCCCATCCGAGGAAATTCACCCAAAAATACCAAAAACACCTCGAAAATACCTTTACCAAAAGAGACCACCAGTTCCTGTCACCCCTACTGTTCTGAATATCCCTACAGGGAAACTATTGACAATCAAAATTGGCACGGAGTCAGTCTGACAGCAAGAACTAGTGGCACTGGATTCTAAAACTGGAGTGACCGGTTTTGTTCTTCTGTAGTCGGTCTGGCAATAGAATCCGGCAGCACTAGATTTGGAAACCGGTAGCACCGGTTTTCCCCGAGTCCTAACAGGTTTGGACTCTTTTGTAGATTTCGAGGTGTAATAGGACTTTTCTTGCGGGGCAAGACCTCCCCACCCTATAAATATAAAAGGCCACAGCCAATTGAGGGTTTATCTAATCGATCAATCAAAAATACCTTTACTTTTTGTTATCTCCAAACCCCAGCTTTTCCAATCTCCATTGCTGTTCGTACTTTGTCTCTACAATGTTGATGGCATTCTGAGTGGCCTGCCAACCTCAAAGCAACCCTAGGTGCACTAGCCCTGACGAGGTCCCTCCCAGGCCGGCATTCGTGGGTCTACGCAGCAAGCCCTAAAAATCCAGTGGCACCGGATTCCCAAAACCAGTAGTACCGGTTTTGCCAAGTTGCTGTCGGTGATCGATCTATTGCGGATCCGCATGAGCTAGCGTAATTCTCAGTGTGTTGACCAAAAAAAGCATCAACACATTTTTTGTGACTCCGTTGGGGACTTGGAGATCTTGGTTTCTATAACTGATCTATCAAACCCTAGCCAGATGGGCTCTATTACAGATCTGGACAAAGACAACATCGTTGCGTCCTCATTGGAGGAGCTCAGCCAGGCGGAGCATCAGAAGCTTGAAGCATCCCAAGAGTACATCAAGAACCAGTTGATGATGGGGCTGAGGAAGGATCACCATGGCAAGGTAACAAGAGCTCATGAATTCATGATGCCGACATTCACTTTAAAGGACAAGAAGGTGGAAGAGATACCTCCGATAACTACAATCCCACCTAAAACTTTTTCTAATCCTATTTGTAATATTAGTGCTGCACTTTCACATATTCATGAGTTGGTAGGCAGTCTTATGGATAGGATGGATAAGTTTGAAAAAAGTAAGGTGATAGATGATTCTTATTATGCACATAATATATCACCAACTATGCAACATGAGAATATGCATACGAATGTGTCGGCTACACTAGGGCAAACTCCTGAAAATCCATTATATGGTATGTCAGCTAATTTTTATTCAGGACAAACACTACCACCAGCACATGTTTCGCCAGCCACGGTGAAACCGGTGGAACCAGTTTCAGAAATCGATACCACTGGTTTTGTTGTACCTTTTGTGCAGTAGTCAGCATCACCCGCTACAGCTCCTCTTTTGGTAGTCCCTAACCGAAATAAAGAGGTGGCTAATCATTCTGCTTATATTGCTACATGTGCATACACATCCCCCCCTATACCTAATCAAAATACTAGTTCTAGTGGGATCCCTAATGATGTGTATGATCAATATTTGCGGCCAATCCTAGTCGTATGCCTCATGTTGTTCAAGTACATAACACAGCCACAGGGCAACCGGCTTTACTCGTCCAAATTTACGTGCTGAATTTTTGAAATTGAAGGATGAGTTGGCCAATGTGATGCAAGATAAGCTTGGTATTTATATGGGTAATTCTAATTAAACCATATCAGCTTATCCTAATAATTGGCGTGTTTCCGATTTTGTAAAATTTATTGGTGATGATAATAAAACCACTTGGGAACACATTAGCCAATATCTTGCTCAACTAGGAGAAGCTAGTCCTATTGATGCTTTAAAAGTTTGCTTGTTTTCATTATCTTTAACTGGAGCTGCTTTTTTTTGTTTCCTTCATTAACTCCTGGCTCAATTAATTCATGGAATCAATTAGAGCAGAAATTTCATGATCACTTTTATAGCAGGAGTACTCAATTAAAGCTGATAGATTTAACATCGGTTAAGCATCAAAGAGATTAATCTGTTTTTGATTACTTTAAATGATTCCAAGAAACTAGGAACCAGTGCTTTAATTTGTCACTTTCTGAAAGGGATCCTGTTGATGTTCCTTTTAATGGTTTGAGATCCTTTACTAAAGAAAAAATAGAAGGCTTTGACAATTTTTCGGTTAATCAAGTGCAAGTTAGGGCTGTAGCTGCTGAAAACTGATTGAAAATTGCTTAGTATACATATAAAACTCGTCATTCTAATGTTCATGTTGTTAATTATGATTCTAGTAGTTGAGACGATGAGGAGGACATATATGCTGCTGAACTTGTTTGGCCTTCTAAGAATAAATCATACACATGTCCATCTCTTAAGCCGACTCATAAGGGTCGGCAAGAAGAAGTGCGATTTACTATTGATGTTTCCAAATTTGATCGTATTTTTGATGAATTGTTAAAGAATGGAAATATTAAAATGACTCATACTATTCCTTCACCTGAAGAACTTAAGAGGCGGGCATATTGCAAATTACATAATTCTTTCTGGCATGCTACTAATGATTGCAATGTTTTCCGTCGACAGGTACCATCGCCTTGAATGAAGGACATTTGACCCTACATGAGATGCAGGTTGACAAGACACCATTCCCTTTTATTACCCTTGAGATGCAACCCCCTAAGGTTCTTGTTCGACCGTATCAAGTTGAATCAACCAAAGGAAAAAAATATTTTTGTGGGTGATGAGAAACCTGAAAATTTGAAGGGGAAGGCAGTAATCAGGGAAGTAGTGTATGAGAAGACTCCTAATGGTAGAGAAAGTCTCAGATCTGGGGGGCAAGGATCCTCGAAGAAATCATTTGAGCATGTTGTGCAAGACAAACCGGTTCCACCGGTTTCTGAAACCGGTACTACCGGTTTTGGTTAAGGTCTCCCGAAATGTTAAAACCCAAGCGACCTGAGATTGGAACCCGAAAAGTAAATGTGGCCAAAGATCAGGGTAAAGTTGCAAAGCCAAAGCCGACCTTTGACCAATTATTTTTGAAATATGTGAATCAAAGGCCAGTTGATGAGGATTGGCCGATTAAAAAAAGGAAGAGATCACCTATGCGCCAAGTGGAACAAGTTTCGCCTCCAAGGGTGAATAATAGGCAAAACGGTGATTTTGTTACATTGCATCCTCCGCAAAATTAGTACCAAACCATGACATGGATTCCACCACCGTATGATTCTCCATATCCGGCATGGGAATTCAATACGATGTATATGCTTTATTACCCTATGTAATATCCTCCTTTTCACCCAGGATGGGATAATACCAGAGGTCCAGTGCATGAGAGGTTGGTTGATTACCGTTCGGCGCATCGTCGATCTGGTTGGGATCAACCACCCAAATCCGGTAGCACTAGATTCAGAACAGGTGGAACCGGTTTTCGCAGAAGAAGCAGCCTTCTCCTCCCAAGTAGGTTTATCGCCCTAAGAAGTTGGAGGAAGTTGTTCAGAAGATCGATGTCGACCACGAGAGAACCACTGGTGCTGGTGTTATTCAGACTGGCGGCATCAAGGTGATTCCGGAGGATGATGGCGAGAGACCAATTGTTATTGGAGATGAAGTCAATGCGTCAGTCCAGGAAAATGTTGTTGCAAATCTTGTTGAGACTAAGAAGTTGAAATTGATAAATCTAAATATTTCTTGCCAAGGTGGTGTCTTCCAGGTTTGACGCGCAGACAGAAGAGGAAGCTGCAGCGGCTTTGTTTTCAGGAGCAGAAAGAAAAGGAGCTGGAGAAACAGAGAGATAATAACTTCAACAAATATAGGCCCATGGTTCCTCTAGGGCAATGAAGCTCCAGCAGCAAATTCGGTGGGACCGGTTTTGCCACACTAAATCCGGTGGTACCGGTTTCCAATCCGGTGGGAGCGGTTTCTGCTGATACAGGATCATCTCGTCTTGTTTCTGAAATTTCTGTTACTCCTTTGTTTGATGAGAAGTTGTCATCGGGTCCGCAGGATATGGATGATGAACAACTTGTTGATTATGAATCGTCGCCTGATCGGATGAATGTTGATGCAAATGTGGTGCATCTCTCTTCAGATTATTACATTATTCCGGAGGAAGAGATGGCTCATCTTGACTTTGGCCTAAAGGAAGTTATATTTCAGAGGCCAAAGGATTCTGAAAATCACCTGAAGGCGCTGTATATGATGGGACATATCAATGGGAAGCCTGTTTCTAGGATGCTTGTTGATACCAGGGCAATAGTCAATTTAATGCCCTATTCTATGTTCAAGAAGCTTGGTGGTTTGGATGATGAGCTGATCAAGACCAACATGACTGTCAGTGGTGTGGGAGGAGGTGAGCTTATGAGTGCTAAGGGCATTGCTTCTATGGAGCTCACCATTGCGAGCAAGACGTTGGCTATCACTTTCCTCGTCGCCAAGGCACAAGGTAATTTTAATTTAATATTGGGTCGTGATTGGATTCATGGGAATATATGTGTGCCTTCTAGCTTGCATCAATTTCTTATTCAATGGGTTGGTGATGATATTGAGGTTGTACATGGAGATACATCAGCTTGTATTACTGTAGCTAATGGTTCCACCATGTCAATGCATGATCATGTCAAGTGTTTGATAGGCTTAGATATTTTAGACTGTGAGATGATCAGCTGTACTAGAGATGGCTATGTGTTTGCTGTTCTAAAGCCAGTTGAGAATTAGCTAAACCATTTGTTATGAATTAATGAATAGTTCAGAATGGTTGCAGCTGAGACTTGAGCACTGTCGGTCACAAAAGAACGATATGGGTGAGGCCATTGAGGATTTTGATGATATGAGTAAATTGGGACAAGGTTTCACGTTGGCTGATCCTTTAGATGGAGTTAATATTAGTGATGGTTCTATACCTAGTCCAATGTTTGTAAACAAAAATTTAGAAGCTGATTATAAAATTGAATTAATTGAGCTCTTAAAAGAATATGTTGATTATCAAGAGATGCCTGGTTTAACCCGTGAGTTAGTTGAGCATTGGCTACCTATTAAACCTGGTTTTAGGCCTTTTAAACAAAGTGCTAGGCATTTTAATCCTTATATGTATGACCAGATTAAAGAAGAAATTAATCGGTTGTTGGACGCAAAATTTATTTAGGCCTTGTCCTTATGTTGAATGGTTATCAAATATTGTACCAATTGAAAAGAAAGACTCTGGTAAGCTTAGAGTTTGCATTGATTTCAGAAATCTTAATAGAGCTACTCTGAAAGATGAATATTCTATGCCTATAGCCGACATGCTTATAAATGATGCTTCTGGACATAGAGTTATTAGTTTTCTTGATGGTAATGCAGGTTATAATCAGATTTTCATGACTGAAGAGGATATATCCAAAACGACCTTTGTATGTCCAGGTTTTGTTGGTTTACTTGAGTGGGAGGTTATGATCTTTGGTTTAAAAAATGCTAGTGCTACTTACCAAAGGGCTATGAATTTAATTTTCCATGATTTACTTGGTTTAATTCTAGAAGTTTATATCGATGATATTGTTGTTAAATCAGCTAGTTTCAAACCTCATTTGGCTGATTTGAGACTTGCTTTTGAAAGAATGTGTCGATATGGCTTGAAAATGAATCCACTCAAATGTGCATTTGGTGTGTCGGCTGGAAAGTTTTTAGGTTTATTATTCATGAGAATGGAATAGAGATAGATCCTAAGAAAATTGAATCTATTAAGAAGATTGAGGCTCCTATATGCAAGAAGGTTTTTGCAGAAATTCTTGGGCAAGGTGAATTATTTGAGGAGATTTATTTGTAACTTATCTGGGAAAGTTAATGCTTTTACTCCTATTCTTTGGTTAAAAGATGAAGTTGAATTTACTTGGGGGGCAAAAGAGCAAGAAGTTTTTGAGAGGATTAAATATTACTTGTCTTCGCCACCGGTTATCAAAGCTCCTAGGAGATGGGTTCCATTTAAATTATATGTGGCTGCCGAAGAGCGAGTAATTAGGGCTGTTTTGACTCATGAAATCGAAGGAAAGGTGCACGTTGTTACTTATGCAAGTCGCCGATTATTGGATGCTGAAACAAGGTATATATTTATTGAGAAGCTTTGCTTATCATTATATTATGCTTGTACTAAGATGAGGCATTATTTATTGTCCAATACTTGCATAGTAGCTTGTCATACCTATGTAATTAAATATGTTGCATAGACCAATTTTGAGCGGTAGAATTGGTAAATGGCCTTATGCTCTTATTGAATATGATTTGGCTTGTGAACCCTTGAAATCCATGAAAGGCCAAATTGTTGCTGATTTTATTGTTGAGCATAGCATAAATGATGATTATGATTTAGACATCTGTTATCTTAATATCATCCCATGGAAATTGCATTTTGATAGATCGGTTTGCAAGAGTGGTTGTGGTGTTGGTGTTGTTATTATATCACCAAGTGGTGCTGAATTTGAAGCTCTTAACCGATTAAAAAGTGATTGCACTAATAATCAAGCCGAATATGAAGCTCTCTTCTTTGGGCTAGAGATTTTGCATGACATGGGGGTGAAACATGTAGAAGCATTTGGTGATTCTCTGCTGATTGTGCAGCAAGATGCTAAGATATACCAATGTTTCGATGGACTTTTAAATGCTTATCTAGATAAATGTTTTGACATAATTGCTCATTTTGATGAATTTACCATATATCATTATCAAGAGATGAGAATCCAAGGGCAAATGCTCTGGCTCAGCAAGCGTCGGGCTATGATATTTAGAAAAGAAATTTTTATGAAAGAAAGTCGACACTTTGCATAGCCGAGTTTTCAGCCCAAGAAAAACTGGTGGCACCGGATTCTGAAACCGATGGGACCGGACCTTCCGATAGTACCGATTCCAAAACCGATGGCACCGATTTACCTATGATAGTAGCACCTCGGCTGTTGGTCATTCTAAAATTGCTAAGGACGAAGTTGCTAATTGGAGAACACCCATTATTCATTATTTGCATAATCCTCGTCACAAGTTTGACAGAAAAGTCCAATGATGGGCATTTAAATTTACTTTGGTTGATGATAAATTGTATCATCAGAAAGCTAAAGATTTATTATTGAAATATCTGGATTCTGATCAAGCTAAGGTTTCTATGGGTGAGGTTCATGAAGGGATTTGTGGTACACATCAATCGGCTCCTAAGATGAAGTGGCTTTTGAGGAGGGCTTGGTTTTATTGGCCTAATATGATAGCTGATTGTTTTCGGTACTACAAAGGTTGTGAGGAGTGTCAACAGTTTGGAAATATTCAGATAGTTCTAGCAGCATTGTTGCATCCTATTATCAAGCCTTGGCCCTTTCGAGAATGGGGACTAGACTTTGTTGGACAGATTCATCCTCCTTCATCAATGGGACATCAGTTCGTGTTAGTGGCTACTGATTATTTACAAAGTAGACCGAAGCGGTTCCTTTAAATAATATGACACATCGGAAGATAATTGAGTTTATTATAGAACATATTATCCATAGGTTTGGTATTCCACAAACTTTGACTACTGATCAAGGCACTTCATTTATATCAAAAGAGGTTTTGAATTCGTTGAGATGTATGGAATTAGATTGCGCAATTCATCTCCATACTATGCTTAGCCTAATGATCAAGCCGAGTCTAGTAATAAAATTTTGATTAAGCTCATTAAGAAAAAGATAGTAGAAAATCCTAGGAGATTGACGGACCAAGATCCATGGGAGTCCTTATGGGCTGTAGGCCCACGAGGAAATTGGGCCGACAACTCTGACAGATACAAGGAAGAGACGTAAAGGTTAAGGAAACTAGTCGGCTACTAGAAAACAACCCGGCCTACTATTGTTAGGACTCTACGTTTAGTATCCGACTAGGAATCTATATTATTTGACTTGTAGACTGTTGGCGGCTCTTAACGATAAATCCTACCGCCAACATAGACACAAAAGAATGATAAAACAAATAAACATAGGGTTATTTACTAATGAATTCCACTAGTTTTGGTGCATATGTGCTTGCAGGGACAAAGTGGCAAAAGAAGGACAAAGTGGGCCACGGGCTAGGTCGCCCGACCCCTCCAGGTCAGCCGACCTGGGTCCAGGCCCAACTCAGTCAAAACTTCACCCATGCAGAGAGAGCACACCTGGAGATCATCCCAATCGCTGGATCAATGTCGGTTTGCACCAAGGGCATAAGATGAACATCCCATGGATTGAAGGGCCCACATATGAAACAAGATGTACTCGTGTCAAGTATACCCACCTGGAACCGACTTCAGGGCCCACAGGTCAGCCACCCAGAGCAAGGTGGGCCCAAAAGGCGGTTACTCCAGGTCGGCTGGCCCCCCTAGGTCGGCCGACCTGGTCGCGCGCCTGAAACGGTCGCCCCATGACACGTGTCTGCAAACCACCTCCAGGAGAAGATCAGCACCGTGCACGGCCTAGGACAGTGGATCCTATGGCCGGCCGACCCCTCCCAAGGTCAGCCGACCCAGGCCCACCTCTGAACTGTCTCAACTGCCGCACACCGACTCTAAACCGCCTCTCCAAGCTATAAATACATGGATCCGGGGCAGGGCTAATCATCATCGAGCTGAAGTGAAGATCCAAGGCAAAGCCCTCCTCATATCTAGAGTAGAAATAGGGAGAGAGTGAAGGAGAGTCTGGAGGACTCTTGACGTGTCGGCGACCCTCCACCTGTACCTCAACGGATGCAAGCTACTCAGTAAGTATCCGGGATTCAACTAGTACTTAAATCTGAGTTATAGAAAGCTGAGTTCTCAATTGTGCTTGTAGGTTTGTTGCTTTATTCATAATGTATTCTAATCTTTGATCAAGGTTAGGATAGCTGATATTATCTTAGGCGTGGTGCTTAGGTCTATACCTGCCCTCATTTGCCTCGTAGCCCCATGGATTAGAAGAGGTAGGCAGCAGGTGGTAACAACCCTGTCTGTCCTTTGTAATCCTCCACGTTCGGGTGCGGCATAGAGCTATTTGCCGGCAATTTCCTAGAGGTCTAGGATACCCTTGTGCCCAAAGCAAGTATAGGAGAACTCCCTTTGCTATATTCACAACCTTAGTGCTAAGTTATCCTCTCTACCTAGCCTTTATATAAACTCGATCGATCCGGTCAACTTTAGTGATTAGACAGTGCCTTTACGTTCTCCGTGGATTTGATACCTGGTTTACTCAGGTGAAAGCTACTACGACAGATGTGCGCTTGCGGACTTTCTGTTTGCCATCGCTGGTGTCAACAAGCTTTCTGGTGCCGTTGCCGAGGAACGGTAGCTGTTGTCCAAGAACTACGGTTGCCCATTTATCTTTTATTTTATATTTCTTTTATTTTTGATTTCAACCATGGATTCTACCCAAATTCATGAGTTCTTTGCTCCAAAGGGCGAGTTATTGGAGCCTCACCCCTTCTCAAATCCCATTTTAACAGATAGCTATGAACTTCGCCCTGCCTTCATAGCTATGGTCCAGGACATATCCTTCTTGGAAAGTGATGGTGAGAACCCATACCGTCATTTGCACAAATTTGAGTTGCTCTGTTCGTTTGGTTATATTAGGCATGACTCAGGCAACAATAAGGTGGAAGCTCTTCCCATTCTCTCTCAAAGAGGGAGCAAGGAAGTGGTATAACCATACCGTTTTGCTAACGAACGGTGAATGGAAAAAGTTACGAGACAAGTTTTGTCTTGAATACTTCCCCGTTCACCGGATCTGTGCACTTCGGAAGGATGATCATTAACTTTCAACAGCGAGAGAAGGAAACGATTGTGAAAGCATGGGACCAGTTCCAGGACTTGTGTCTAACCAGAACAGATCTAGGCTTCCCAGACTACATGCTCACGCAGCATGTCCGGTCTAGGTTGAATAGTGAAGATACCCGGTACATAGACATAGCAGCCGGAGGCTCATTCCTACACATAACCCCGGCTAGAGCAAAAGAAGTCCTAGCAGCCATCCAGGAAAACTCTCTTGCTGACGCGGGTGAAACTGAGCAAGAAGATCCACAGGTAGAACCCATAAACTTGCCCAGTCCAGTTCCTGAGACCCCATCCATTGAGGAAGAGGAAACTCAACCTCTCGGATTACCTTTTGATTTCGAGGAAGACTTCTTTGAATACTTTGGGAATACCTCGAACTACACAACACAGAAAAAGCCTACGATAGAGACCCCCTCCATTCAATTGGAGATAGAATTTCTGAACGAAACCGTGAGGGAGCTTATTTCCATCCTAAACACAGAATGGTCAAATGAGGCTGAGTTTTCTTCCGAAGTCATTCGGATTGACTCACCTTCACAGACCATTTGAGGTTTCGTAAACAAGGTGGCCATAGACATCCTTTATAACCCGACCGTTGGGGCTAATATCATGTCCAGTTCCTTCGCGCATATCCTTGGACGTCGTAAAAAGCCGGCCCCAACATCAAAACTCCTTAGAACCGCCTCAGGCTGTATTCTCGAGAGTCTTGGCTTAGCACGAGACTTTCTCCTCAAGCACAACGAGATTGAGATGGCTCTAGACTTTTACGTCTTTGAGACATCAGATTTCGACCTCATGATAGGACATCCTATTGAGGGCCCCCTACAGGATGTAACCTCAGAAGGAAATCTCCTAGCCAAAGTAGGAAGAAATCTCCTCACCATTCCTTTAGATAGGGTCAAGAATTCTATAGTTGAACCTATGATAGAGTCTAACCCAGTTGAGGAAGTGAAATCCCTTCAACCTAGTGACCCATTTGAGTCATTCCTCGAAGAGCATGTTCACGACTTTATTGAGGAAGAGGATGACGCATCTGAGCCACTTGAAAATGAGGAGACACCCAAGTTACACTTAGAGCTAAAACCCTTGCGCACTGGCTTTCGCTATGTCTTTCTAAATGAGGACAAGGATACCCCTATTATCATTAGTGACAAGCTATCGCAGGACGAGAGTGATAGACTCGTCAAGGTGCTTGAGAAACACCGCTCGGCATTTGGGTACTCCCTCAAGGACTTGAAGGGAGTAAGCCCCACGCTATGTACCCATCGCATTCCCATAAACCCGTCATCTACACCATCTAGGGAGCCTCAACGTAGGCTAAACAATGCGATGAGGGAAGTCGTGAAGAAAGAGGTCTTAAAATTTCTGCACGCCGGGATCATCTATCTCGTCCCTCATAGTGAATGGGTCAGCCCTGTCCAAGTAGTACCCAAGAAGGGAGGAATGACCATCATAAGTAACGAGAAAAACGAGCTCATTCCTTAGTGTACCGTTACTAGGTGGCGAATGTGCATTGATTACTGCTGACTCAACAAGGTGATGAAGAAGGATCACTTCCCGCTCCCCTTCATCGATGAAATGTTGGAGAGACTCGCGAACCACTCCTTTTTCTGTTTCCTTGATGGGTATTCCGGCTATCATCAGATTCCCATCCACCCCGATGATCAAGAAAAGACCACCTTCACTTGCCCTTATGAAATGTACGCATACCGCAGGATGTCATTCGGGTTATGCAATGAGCCAGCATCGTTCCAAAGGTGCATGATGTCTATCTTCTCAGACATGATAGAAGAGATCATGGAACTTTTCATGGACAATTTTTCAATCTATGGGAAGACTTTCGATCATTGTCTGCAGAATCTAGATAAGGTGCTACAAAGATGCTGAGACAAGGACCTGGTGCTAAATTAGGAAAAGTGCCATTTCATGGTCCGCGAGGTTATAGTGTCAGGACACCTAGTGTCCGAAAGAGGGATAGAGGTGGGTAGAGTGAAAATTGAAGTCATAGAAAGGCTCCCACCTTCTACCAATGTCAAGGGGATCCGTAGCTTCCTAGGACATGCGGGGTTTTATCGGCGCATCATTAAAGATTTCTCTCAGATAGCTAGGCCACTCACTAACCTATTAGCTAAGGATGTACCCTTTGACTTCGATGATGAGTGTTTACATGCTTTTACCATCCTAAAGAACGCTCTCATCTCAGCACCAGTCATTCAACCCCCTGACTGGACGCTACCTTTCGAGATTATGTGTGATGCTAGTGATTATGTTGTTGGTGCTGTCCTTGGACAAACTAAAAATAAGAACCATCATGCTATCTCGTATGCTAGTAAAACTTTGACAGGAGCTCAACTTAACTATGCAACCACTGAAAAAGAGCTCTTGGCCATAGTTTTTGCTATAGACAAGTTTAGATCTTACTTGGTAGGAGCTAAGGTGATTGTCTACACCGATCATGCTGCCTTAAAATATCTGCTTACCAAGAAAGATGCTAAACCACGCCTTATCCGCTGGATTCTCTTACTCCAAGAATTTGACTTGGAAATTAAAGATAAAAAGGGAGTAGAGAATTCAGTAGCAGATCATTTGTCGTGTATGAAGTTTACTGACATGCAGGACCTACCGATAAATGACTTCCTGCGCGAAGACACCCTACTCAAGGTGACGGCCTCTGACCCCTGGTATGCAAATATTGTGAGCTTTATGGTTGCAGGATATGTACCGCCAGGGGAGAACAAGAGAAGACTTATCTACGAAAGTAGACTCCATCTATGGAATGAACCATACTTGTACAGGGTATGTTCAGATGGCATGCTCAGGCGATGTGTACCAACAAATGAGGCAAGAAAGATCATCGAGTAGTGCCATGCCGCCCCATATGGAGGTCACTATGGGGCATTTAGAACAAGGTCAAAGATCTGGCAGAGTGGATTCTACTGGTCCCACAATGTATGAGGATACAAAAGAATTCATTCGACGATGCCAGCAATGCCAGAAACATGGAGGGATCACAGCAAGAGATGCAATGTCACTCACAAACAACTTACAAGTTGAGTTGTTTGATGTGTGGGGCATTGACTTCATGGGATCCTTTGTCAAATCCTATGACAGTCAGTACATCCTGGTGGCAGTGGACTACGTCTCGAAATGGGTTGAAGCAATGCCGTGTCGAGCTGCTGATTCCAAACATGCGCGAAAGACGTTCTATGAGATCATCTTTCCACGTTTTGGAACCCACAGGATGGTAATCAGTGATGGAGGGTCACATTTCATCGACAAGACCTTTCAGAAGTTTCTGGCAGAACTGGGGGCAAAGCATAATATTGCTACACCATACCACCCCCAGACAAGCGGTCAAGCAGAAACATCAAACAAACAGATCAAGAACATTTTGCAGAAGACAGTGACAGAAATGGAAAAAGGATGGAAGAGCAAGATACCAGATGCTCTATGGGCTTACCGAACGGCATATAAAACGCCAATCGGGATGTCCCCTTATCAACTGGTTTACGGCAAGACTTGCCATTTACCGGTTGAACTAGAGCATTGGGCACACTGGGCTATAAGAAAATGGAATATGGATCTTCCAGCAGCCCAGCGGATGAGGAGAATGCAGCTATCAAAGTTAGAAGAGTGGAGAGACAAAGCGTACCACAGTGCCAAAATCTACAAGGAAAGAACTAAGAGATGGTACGACAAAAGGATCAAGGTGAAGGAGTTCCACCCCGGGGATAAGGTACTACTCTTTAATTCCAAGGTAAAGCTCTTTGGGCATGGAAAACTTCGAAGCAAATGAAGGACCATTCTTTGTGGTGGAGACTTTGTCGCACGGGGCAATCACACTCCAAGATGATGAAGGTAACCTCTTCAAGGTAAATGGTCAGCGTTTAAAAGTTTACTTTGAACCTGATAAAGTAGAAGAGGAATTTGATGTGATCAATTTGATCATATAATTCCCATCTATAATTTTGTCTTATGTTAAAGTCCTTAACCCCTAGAATACCTTTGCACACACTTTGGGATATATTGGACCTGTCACGTAGTGCACAAAAAAAGTGAAGACGACCGGGCTCAAGGCCAGGTTGGCCGACCCCACCAGGTCGGCCGATGGGCCACGGAGCCCGATCAGCCCTATCCTCTGCAAACGTTCCACTCCAACGTCTCTGAAGCCGTTCCGCGGTGGATGAGCGATTCAACCTCGGATTGATCTGAGAAGAGGGTTGTTCTTTCTATAAATTTCCACCCATCCTCTTCTCCCCTCTCATCTGAGTTCTTCCTTGCCCACATTCGGAAATCACCCACCTTCCAAATCCCCAAAGATGGCCGGAAAAAGCCACCCTACCTCCCGATCAACCTTTGATCTAGAAGGAGAACCCACTCCAGCGAATCAACTAGTGCCAATCAACCTGGAGTCGGCCATGGCCATGGTGGTACCCCCACTAGCCAGCCTCCCGCCCGAGGAGGACGCGAGAGGCTGCACCAGGGGGTCGGCCGACGCCTCAGGTCGGGCGACTGGCCCTGGTGGCCCCTCGGCGCCCCGCTCAGCGGCGCGGTCTCAATCTTTGAGAAGGTCCCAGAGGCGTTATGCACGGGCATCAAACCCATACAGAAGGCCGACGACGAGGTAACTCACTCCAAAGAAGACGCCGGGGGCCACTCCTACCAAGGGGGATGGACTCCCCACACTTCAACCAGGGGAGAAGCTAAAGAAAGTGGTCAGGAACAAGTGGGAGGACGTCGTGGCGTACCATTATACATCTGACATGTCCATCTACTCTCCCGCTAGCACCCCGGAGCCGCATTTCCGGGTCTTCGGGGAAAGGAAACCCGGAGGCGGCTACGGAAAGGGGTTGTTCCCTCCCCTCACACCTGAGGAGAGGAAGGAGTTGGAGGAGTTGGTGGAGTCTTCACCCACCGGCAAGGTCAAGAGGCATATCAAGCCTCCTCCAATTCACAGGCCAGGGGGTCACTATGAAAGTGATGAAGAAAAGGCCCCCATGGCTCCCTCCAATGCAGAGTTGCTAGAGTTGATTAATCAACTTGGTCGCGACTATGCCAAGTTGGAGAAGAGGTTCGCTGAAGAGCGACTTGAGTGCTTGAACCTTCAAGACGACTTTGATATGTTGCGTAGATCAACAGTCGTGAAGCTCAAGCGCTTTGCTAAAGCCGTAGTGAATGAAAAACTCTACAATGCACCTTAGGCACCCTGGCTTTAGAATAGGATAGGCACATTAGTTTTATTTCCTTCATTTATTTCAATCTTTTATTTCATTATTCTGTAATGTGCCTATGCTATGATGAATAAAATAAAATGATTAGTGTATTAGGGTTGTGTTTCTTGTTTCCACTTGTTTTTGAATAAAAGGTACAAGTGTGGGGGAGTCTCTCACCAGAGAATTGACGGGAAACAGAATGATGCAACGCGAAACAGTACTGAACAGAACGAAACAGAGCAGCACACAAAAGAGCTGGACCAGAGGGGTTGCCCCCAGGTCGTCCGACCCCACCAGGTCGGCCGACCTGGCCTGGGTCCCTCCTGGCCTCCGTTTTTCCCTGCACGCCGGTTTGATCTTCCTATACCCTGTTTCAGTTGAATCTCTGCAGAATTGAATAATGGAATTCAGAACTCAAATAAAATTAACCCTTCTTATCTCCCCATCACATGGAAAATTATTAACTTAGATATGTTTTATTCCCTGTACCTTTTGGCTTGTGGAAAACTTCACATGTTTAGGAACCATGCCATCTAAGTTATTGCATTTTGAGATATGGCCTTTTCATGAAAGATGCTCTTACTTATTCAAGTACTTGAAATTTATGAAAAGCTTTAAAACTTTTTAGCCTTGCTATGCTCCTCATAAGTTTGAGAGACAACCAAGTACAATTATAGACATGCATATCCTTTGAGCTTTGAGTTGTTCCAAGTCTTGTGACCCTTAGTAGAGATACTTCATGTGTTTTTAAAGTCAAGATCACGTACACTCCACCATAAAAAGCTAAACCCTTACACTAAGGGTAAAGAAAAACATGCCTTTATGACATATTCATGAATAAATACTCCTTAAATGGCATTCTTCCCAAAATCAAGATGAAAAGAAGATATGGGCTATATGCATAGAAAAAAAAGAGAGAAAAAGACTCATGCTAAAAAGCATAGAGTGAAAAAAAAGAAGAAAAGTGCAATAGCCCATATCCAAAAAAGAAAAGAAATAGGGAAGGAAGCCAATACAAAGGAGTACAATTACACTTCCACTTCATATCATACACTTGCACATCTTGACTTGATAACATGACTTGTCTCTGATTTGGATCCAACTCTTGGAATGACAACATAAGTGACATAAGGTATGTATCTTGAGAGCTCCACATACAAAGTTTCATTTAGGAGAGTATGAGTGTTGTCCAACCACCATGAATATCCAGAGAGAAACTCTTTGAGGAGCAAAGCATTGGTTTTCTTTGCAAAATTCTGAAAACCCAAGTACTTGGAAGCAAGATGTATCATTTCATAAAAGAGGATGTTCCTTTCTGCAATAACCCAAGAAGACATGTTAGCCACTCTTTATAAATCCACTAAGCCTAAATGTTTGAGAATATCCTATATGTTTGTTTATAATTATTCCTGTGATGAATCTTAGTCTTTACTCGAGGACGAGTAAAGGATAAGTGTAGGGGAGCTTGTTGGCGGCTCTTAATGATAAAATCCTACCACCAACATAGACACAAAAAGAATGATAAAACAAATAGACATAGGGTTATTTACTAATGAATTCTACTAGTTTTGGTGCTTATGTGCTTGCAGGGACAAAGTGGCAAAAGAAGGACCAAAGTGGGCCTAGGGCCAGGTCGCTCGACCCCTCCAAGTCAGCCGACCTGGGTCCAGGCCCAACTCAGTCAAAACTTCACCCATGTAGAGAAGCACACCTGGCGATCATCCCAACCGCTGAATCAACGTCAGTTTGCACCAAGGGCATAAGATGAACATCCCATGGATTGAAGGGCCCACATATGGAACAAGATGTACTTGTGTCAAGTATACCCACCTGGAACCGACTTTAGGGCCCATAGGTCAGCCACCCAGAGCAAGGTGGGCCCGAAAGGCGGTTACTCCAGGTCGGCCGACCTGGGCACGCGCCTGACACGGTCGCCCCTTGACACGTGTCTGCAAACCGCCTCCAGGAGAAGATCAGCACCATGCATGGCCTAGGACGGTGGATCCTATGGTCGGCCGACGCCCCTTGGTCGACCGACCTGGGCCCACCTCCGAACCGTCTCAACTGCCGCACGCCGACTCTAAACCGCCTCTCCAAGCTATAAATACATGGATTCGAGGCAGGGCTAATCATCATCGAGCTGAAGTGACGATCCAAGGTGAAGCCCTCCTCATATCTAGAGTAGAAATAGGGAGAGAGTGAGGGAGAGTCTAGAGGAGTCCCGGCGTGTCGGCGACCCTCCACCTGTACTTCAGCGGATGCAAGCTACTCTGTAAGTATCCGGGATTCAACTAGTACTTAAGTCTGAGTTATAGAAAGCTGAGTTCTCTATTGTGCTTGTGGTTTCGTTGCTTTATTCGTAAAGTATTCTAATCTCTGATCAAGGTTAGGATAGCTAATATTATCTTAGGCATGGTGCTTAGGTGTATATCTGCCCTGATTTGCCTCGTAGCCCCACGGATTAGAAGAAGTAGGCAGCAGGTGGTGATAACCCTATCCATCCTTTATAATCCTCCACGTTCGGGTATGGCGTAAAGCTATTTGCCGGCAATTTTCTAGAGGTCTAGGATACCCCGTGCCCAAAGCAAGCATAGGAGAACTCCCTTCGCTATATTCACAGCCTTAGTGCTAAGTTATCCTCTCTACCCAGCCTTTATATAAACTCGATCGATCGGTCAACTTTAGTGATTAGACAGTGCATTTACGTTCCCCGTGGATTCGATACCTGGTTTACTCACGGTTGAAAGCTACTACGACAGCCGTGTGCTTGCGGACTTTCTGTTTGCCACTGCTGGTGTTAACATAGACCCTGTCTCCTGAGTATATAAAGTGAGGCAAGGACCCCTTGTAAAATCATAACGAACAATACAGGACGTTGGGTATTACGCTCTCCATTGAGGCAGCCCAAACCTGTCTAAATCGTCTCGTGTTCACGATCGTGCTTCTGGTTCCAGTGAGGCCCTTGCGAATAATTCAACTATGTTGGGACGCCCCACGGTAGGCTAGCCGGTATAAAAAACTGACAGCTGGCGCGCCAGGTAGGGGCATCGCCGAGATCATCAGGCGAGCACAATGGGATTCATCTAAAATAACTCAGGAGGCGCAGCGAGATCAAATACACCGAGAACTCGGTGTAATTAGCATCAAGTCAGACACGCATCTACCTCAGGCACAAGACGGATTTCAAGGATGAAATCAATTTTGTTGCTGTTCACCGAGTCGAAGTCTGTGTCACTGCATAGGCCGCAGCATAAGCGGAGTTGATGACGTCTCGAACTTCTAATCTGTGTCACTGGAGGATTCTGAAATCAAGCCATGCACGGAATCGAACGGTGCCTGACTTATAATTTTAGTCGATATTCCTCATTCCGTGTAGCAACATGTTGACACCAGATTTTTACCAGCAAATCCAGAATATTTGGAGTGAGCAAAAGTCCATTGGCTAGGTATACATCGGCAAGGATCGCATGCAACGAGCTAGCATGCAATGTGGATGATGATCGAGACATGCCGTGGCGTACAGAGCTGCATATACATACGTGGAGGAAAAATATGGGTTCTATGCATATCACGAATATTTGCATTGGAAAGTCTCTAGGTTGCATGCAAGACAATTAAATCAAGAGGGACATCGGCTCATGGCCAATACAAGGAATGGCAATCCTGCACACGCATGCATCACAATAAAATAATCAAGTTGCCGCGTGAAGAGGACGAGTCCAAGATAATTGCACATACAAACTGATCTTTTTGCGAGCAAGTCAGGACAAAAAGGCTTAATTAACAAGGATTCTATAGAGGGAAATTAGAGTCCATGTATCTTAATATTTCTTTTTTTGTTTAGTTGAGATATCTATAATTGGCTAGTCAAGAGTCATTAGGACTTATGTTTCCGTACATGAGGTCCACGCCGCCCCTATAAATATAAAGGGATGACGGTCATTGTAATTTTTATCTCTCGATCAATACAACTCGGCGCATCGCCACCCTTTTTACCTTTACTTTTTCACCGGTGAAACTTGGCACCTGACGTCGAGCAGCATCGCTTCGATCTTTGGCGAAGGGGTAAGTCCAAAGTTCCACCGGTTTATCGGATATCGTGGATCTTCTGACTTCCGGGTGCATTGTCGTCGTCTCGATCTACGGTATCCTGCCCTATTTAAGATCTCTCGGCTAATTTATCTTCTAGATCTGTTATGTTGCTTTAAGTTGCCATATTATTAGAAGCCTAACAGAGCATACTTTAATAGCCGGTAGTTTCTTATTCTTGGCTTTTAATGAGCCTTTGCCGACTTTATATCTTGGTTGTGGCCTGGTCCGCTAGTTTATAGTCTTTAATCTGTCGTCCTGCTGCCAACGCTGTCTCGGTTGGGTCTGATCTGATTGGTGGTGACGATAGATTAGCTTCTATTGACTAGCTGGTCTTTTCATGGTTTTGATATTGATTCAGCGCTCGCTCTAAGTGCTGCATCGGCTAATTGCATATTAAGATTTTATAATTGTTTAAAGCTGATGCTCGCCCATGCTTTCATATATTATTTTGTTTAGCCGATATGCTTCAATTGATGGATGTTATGATATATTGAAATCATTTTGCATTGGCTATCGGCTATTGGTTATAATTATCCTGGATATATTCACGGCTGATAGGCGCTTCAATGCTTAATTCTTGTATCGGCCATTGGTCGTCAGCTCCATGTTGCTTTTATTTAATTCTATCATGTAGCCGATTGATCTGCATATGTCTTATTTGCTCAAGTGTTGTATCGGCTCAGTATGTGATTCTATTAACTAGCCGATACGACGTCATTATACACCTTGTCAGTTGAATGGTCAAACTGACTGGCACACCCCGAACCTCAAGAAAATAAAGGACCTGCATTGGAGTTAAGCAGATCTCCCAGGCCATAGTGTTGATACAACAAAGTTTAAATTGCCATGGCTAAGTACACACAGTGGAGGTACTAGAAGGCTTCAAGCTCCAAGTTAAGCAAGGATTACTCGGATCCGATGACAAACTACTCGACTCAAAATAACTCAAACATGAGTCCTATAAAATCAAAATCAGTCAGGGAGTCCCGATTGGTTTTGCTTCGTCTATGACCAACTACTCGGCCACGACGACCGACTACTCGGCCATGATGACCAAGACGACGCCCTGTGGCTTATCATCCTAAACGTGGCAATGACGCGCTGATTCTCCAACATGGATATGTGTCACACCCTGGTTTTTGGCCTTCTCAGAATTTGCAGTAAATCCAAAAATCTGGTTAGAATTAAATAGAAAGTGAGTGTTGCTTTCATGCTGAGCTGCCTAGTGGTAGTTGTGTGAGTTTGTTTTAAAAACCCGATTAGGTTCTCGAGTAGGTTCCTCTGGGAATTTTCTGGATTTTTCTGGAATTTATTCGTATTTTCTCTAGAGCGAATCCAATTTTTGGAAGCTTCTAGAACCTTTTCATGAGCTCCAAATATTTTATTTGGGTTCATCGTGTCCAAATCTATCTCTGGAATTTTCCCTAGAATTTTTGGGCACGCCGGGATATTTTTCAGGGCTTAAGAGTTTTAAGATAAAGAAAAAGGAAAAAAACTATTTGTCCTAATGGGCCGCATCCCCTCTATACCCAAACCCAGCTAAGTCTACTTTTCACCCCCGAGCTTTCCCAGAGTTTGCTTTTGCCCCTCTGATGACAAACCCAAAACAAGACTGCAGCATAGAGTGGACTTTCCCTGAACATTGAAAGTGTGCGTCATGGAAGGATACTCACTTCTTTTGCAAAATTTCACCTCCTTGGCTTTTTGTCTCTCTTTTGAATCCTACACTCACTCTATTTACTAAAAGAGTTGCTTCTCCCACACCCTTGATTATTCCTTAGCTGTCAACCAAACTTGTCCGCTACGTTCAATGAGGATGTTGCTAAAGATACTAAGAAAGAGGTTACTACACAAGCCACCCTTGTTTGAAGAATCTGAAGACCTCACCAACAAAAGGTTTATTGACTGCATTGAGGACCTCAAGTTCACTCAAACCTCGTGCCCTCGATAGTATAGTGTTTTTGTGTCATAGGAGTTGAACCCAAACCTTCCTTTTACCGATAGATCAACGATGCTAAGATGTGTGCCATGCTGGTGTGCTCTTGTGTGTTGTTGTGTGTTTGTTATTGTGCTATGTATTGATCTAGATCTTTGTATTGACTGTAAGTATAGTTAGTTAGATGGGTTCCCTTGACTTCCCTTCTATTTGTCTACAAGTCCTTGCTCAACTTGTCTCTTTCACATCCTAATCCCCAAACTAGATGGAGTATAACAAGAGAAGCCCTCAAGAAAATGTGACCAACGGTGAGATCAACATTTCGTCTCTAGACTCATCATCCCCAGACCACATGGAGCAATGGCCACTGAAGATGCTTGGACCTCCGGGAAGTTGCTACAGTTGCACACACTATGGTCATCCATTTCTCCAGAATGACCATAGTAAGAAGATGCTGCAATCAGGTCTATCTCAAGGATCATCAGCTGGTGGAGGTAAGAAACTACTTTCCCCAAAAAGAACTGCTCCAGAAGGACAAGGAACTGAAGCTCAAGAAGAGAGTGTTGATGACACATACCTTAGTGGATGGGATGTAACCTCTTGTGTGTTCAGCCACGCAAACGCAAGCACCTAAAGAAAAGCAAGCAAAGAGTAAGGTCAAGAATAGTGGACCTCAATCCACCAAGAAGTTGAAGATGACTACAGTGCCCAAGGAGCCAAACTACATACTAGCATGAGTGGACTACGTGGAAGCCGAACAAGCTAAGCAAGCAAGGAGCATGCTACTCGGGAATGTTTTGCTACAATCCAAGTCAGTGTAGCTTTGTTTGACACAAGATCCTTGCATTGTTTCATATCGACGAAGTTTGTTAGGGAAAACAACATGGCACCATTTGTCAAGGAACAACCAATATCTGTTCGACCTGAAGACGAAGAAATATTGCTTAGGCAGGAATGTCTCAAGGTACCATTACAAATAGATGGAGTTGAATTCAGGTGGATATGAATGTCTTAGATATGAAAGGAATGGATATCATCTTAGGAAAGGATTGGTTACATGAGCATAAGAGTATAATGGATTATCGTTCCAAGGTGGTCTCCCTAACCAATAAGCAAGGATAGAAGCGGTATTCAAGGCAGGTGCGCAGATGCGAAAGAGCAGTATCAAGCAAGTCACCAAATGAAGGAATCACCTCCAAGTGAAGTTGGTCCCGAGCAGCAGGCCCATGATTACATCAAGAAGCACACCAAGTAGACCTAGATGAATAGAGTTTGTAGCAAGTTGTACTCAAGATCTGTACTCAGTAAAGCTAAGTTTATGTATATGTGTGGATTGAAACAAGCAATGACAAGATTTCACTTCCACTAGAGTTCAACTTCGGATATGAAAATGTCTTGTTAAGTGGGGTAGTGATAAGTCATACTCCTACAAAGGTGCATAAGAAATGGATCTAGAGAAAGATGGAAACAGTTGGGAGGCATTCCCGAAATCAAGGAGTGATACACAAAGAAAAAACAAGACAAATGATTGAAGACCCTTATTCCTCTCAAACTCCCTTGTCCTCCTGCTAACCTAGCCATGAAGAAGTCACCAGGAGATTCCACTGTCACCAAAGTTCAACTCGGGGTATAGAATAATCTTGTTAAGTAGGGTAGTACTGAGCCACACTTCTAATGCAACACATAAGGTGCACAAGATGTCAAGTGGTGGAGCTAGAAGAAAGCGGGAATCAACGGGGTGGCATCTTGGATATCAAGTATGACGGAAGATCACATACGAGTACTTGATATGGAATTGAAGGTCAAAGAAGAAGGCATACGACAACATGAAGGATGAGCTAAGAAGATGTTCGTCGGGAGCAACCAACACCCCCCCTCGTGAAACTTTTCACGAATCTCGGGACGAGATTCATGTTAAGTGGGGTAGGCTTTTAACACCCCGGGTTGCTCATACAAATCCCCATGACAAGACAAGCAGTACACAATGAGCTTCAAAGGATAAAAGATGGAGTGAAGGCACACAAAGAACAAGCTTCATCATTGAGAAAAAAACCAGCTGAAAAAAAAGGGCACTACATGATGACAAACCCAAAACAAGACTGCAGCATAGAGTGGACTTTCCCTGAACATTGAAAGTGTGCGTCATGGAAGGATACTCACTTCTTCGACACTCCTCCATGAGCAAACAAGAAGATGTGCTCAAAGTAATCCGAGAAGGAATCACCATCAAGTAAGCCTAACAGGATAATAGAGCAGTAGATCCAACTCTATTCAAATCACTTTAAACAAGAGGACTCTTGGACACCCTATGTCCATATGGATGGTTCAAGAAAGGAACAATTGGGATGTCAAGAAAAGAGCATAGAGAGGTGTGATTGAAAAACTTCAGCACACAGGGATTGTAGTATCAAGAAAGGAGTAGGAAGAGGTGTGATCGAAAAACTTCAGCAGACTTAGAAGATATACCCGATGATCACAGGGAAGAAAGAAGAAGAGTCAATGCATATAACCCCAACCTTGTCGTTGCTAGCCTCCTCTTGAATCTCGGGATGAGATTCCTGTTAAGTGGGGTAGATCTGTCACGCACTGGTTTTTGGCCTTCTCAGAATTTGCAGTAAATCCAAAAATCTGGTTAGAATTAAATAGAAAGTGAGTGTTGCTTTCGTGCTGAGCTGCCTAGTGGTAGTTGTGTGAGTTTGTTTTAAAAACCTGATTAGGTTCTCGAGTAGGTTCCTCTGGGAATTTTCTGGATTTTTCTAGAATTTATTCCTATTTTCTCTAGAGCTAATCCAATTTTTGGAAGCTTCTAGAACCTTTTCATGAGCTTCAAATATTTTATTTGGGTTCATCGTGTCCAAATCTATCTCTGGAATTTTCCCTAAAATTTTTGGGCACGCCGGGATATTTTTCACGGCTTAAGAGTTTTAACGTGATAAAGATTTTCGGGATAAAGAAAAAGGAAAAAAACTTATCTGTCCTAATGGGCCGCATCCCCTCTAAACCCAAACCCAGCTAAGTCTACTTTTCACCCTCGAGCTTTCCCAGAGTTTGCTTTTGCCCCTCTGACCCTTATCGGGCCGAGCCCGTGAGACCTGATTCGGGCCCAGTCCACCCGCGGCCCAGCTCGCCCCTGCCTCCTTCCCTCACTGCCACCCTGGGCCTGCTCGTCAACCTCCCCCTCTCTCTGAACCGTGGGACCCAGCCGTCATCCCCTACCTCTCTCCCTCACCGGTCTCTGCAGGTAGCCCCGACCAAGCTCGAGTCCGAGCTTAAACTGCCCCCAAGCGCGCCCTGCTGCCCTCGGTCTCACCCGCAACGACCCCGCGTGAGAAATCCATGAGCCCTAGTCCCTATAAAACCCTGCGAACCCCTCCTCTCTCTGCCTTTTTCATCTGTCGCGTCGCGCCGCCGCAAGCCGCCGCCGTCGCCTCTGTTGGCCGCTGCACGAGCTCCCTGACCTCCCTCTCCCTTCCACCGCGCATGCAAGGATGTCAGGGACTCCGCCCGACGCCCAGAGCCGTGGAGCCATGGCCACAGCCCCACCGCAGCGCGACCCCGAGGAGCTGTCCGCCCCTCGACGTCGTCCGCCCGCCTCATCGCCCAATCGCCGACTCCATCCCCTGGGTAAGCTTCGCAATGTCGCCCTCTTGCTTCCCGTCCAGTCCGCGCCCGAAACGGAGCCTCATAGCCCCTGCGCCGCTCTTCTCCGGCGAGCCCGCCGCCGCCGCCCGCTGTGCGCCGCCGCGTCCTTGTTCGCCGGCGTTCATGATCGAGAAGGAGAAGCCACAGCCCTCCATCTCAAGATCAACGGCCCAGATCAGAAACTCCATACCCCTTCGGCCGTTTTGTTTAAGAGTTCCCGGAGTTTTTGGAATTAAACCTGCCATCCAGCTTTATCCCGAAAAACTTACCAGCTAGCCCTTGTAGTCTACGGTTAATTACGTATAGGTCCCTGCAGCCTTGTTTAGCCTATAGATTTCACCTTTTAGGTCCGATTCGATCCGTTCAAGTTACGTTAGGTTCATAACAACATAAACTACACGTTAGTGGTGCTGTCTTCCATAAAACTTGTTTTTGGAATTAATTTAGTAATTAATTTGATTAATGGTCAATTTAAACTAGCTTTCTAAAAAAAAGATGATTAGGCTTTTACACTTGCCTTGTGTCTTGCCCATAGGTGCAGCAGAGCCCAAACTTTCACAGCGATCATGACTATCCAAATCTCATACCTTTCAGCCCTTTTGTTTTGCCACATGATTCGCCTATACCTTGTACTTCTATCCTATTGTATTTATCTTCTGGCTTAATAAATATTTAGTATATGAACCACTATAATCTTAGTATATTATTTTAATACTGAGTTCATATATTGCGTCCACATATGTGAAATCTAGATATTAAAATAGTATATTGAATTGTATGTGCATATACTAAACTTTGTTGATCCATTTATACAAACTTCCATTGAAGTTTTATTCCAATATTCCTTGATGACATCATGTTCTTGCCTTGATGATGTCACAGTCTATTTGTCCTCAACCAAAATAACCCCAGCCTATGTTCTTTGTACCAGTGTGCCCTTGACCCTTCAATTGCCCATACCTTTTCAACCGTAGCTCTGACCTTAGTGTTTCTTGTGCTCCCGAGTTCGTCGTAGCTAGTGTTTTCTAGTAGTGCGCTTTTCAAAACTGTTGTATTGATTGGTGTATTGCTTTATTAGATGTATCTTGTGTGCTGGTGTTGATCGTGCCAATTGGTGAGCTGCTCAACGTTGAAGGAGAGCAAGGTTTTGAAGAAGGGAATTGCTGGCAATACTTTAAGGAAGGCAAGTATGACACGAGAAATTCCTTGCAACCTATACACCATTAATTTACATTACATTCATGCATGAGTTTAATTTGCTTAAGGTTATCCCTAGAGTTTTATACCCTGATTACCTCGATCAACCCGGGTTATGCATCTTTTTGGGTAGCAAATGCTAGGCTATGCAACTTGAGCTTACTGTCACTGGACGATGATACTTGGATACTTATTAATGATGATTAATTGTGAATGATAAAACTTGCTTTTTAGCAACATGGTTAGGAAGCTGAAACATGTGCTGTGTGCTTTGTTCTCGGCAACTCTTGTTCTAGAATATATGTTGTGTGCTTTATTCTAGGCAATTCACGATCTGGAACATGTGCTG
Organism: Alloteropsis semialata; assembly: GCA_004135705.1. NCBI lineage: Eukaryota > Viridiplantae > Streptophyta > Magnoliopsida > Poales > Poaceae > Alloteropsis > Alloteropsis semialata. Next base: position 49,078,152 of record CM014274.1, on the reverse strand, counting down.
TATGCTTTGTTCTAGGCAACTCTTAATCTGGAACATGTGCTGTGTGCTTTGTTCTAGGCAACCTTTTAAATTGGAACATGTGCTGTGTGCTTTGTTCTAAACAACCCTTAAACTGGAACATATGCTGTGTGCTTTGTTCTGGGCTGTTATGGTTCTACCTTAAAGTGGCAACCCAGGAAAACAGTGCAACCACAGGAATCAAATGGGCTCTGGTCTTGACTAAGTAAAATGCACAACTCTAATTAGTTGAGGGTTACCGAAAGGCGCAAGGGGGGAACCGTGGTTGAAGTATGAGCCTGATCTGCTTGGGGACGGACTCATGTTGCGCCCTGATGTCCGTAGGCATTTTGTTCACGTTGCGCCCTGAACGCCATCAACCCACTCACGTTGCGCCATGGGTGTTTGTTGATCTCGGGAGTTGAGTTCATGCGCCTATGTTGAAACTTCAGCGGCCCTTGGCTTTTTAGAGGGACTTTCAAAAGGTCTCATAGTGAAACCCAGCCGCACACCTAAGGAAGTGTGAAATGGGCCTTGCAAACCCGGGCATCATGGGAATCACGACCAGTGGGGAAAGTGTACAACCTCTGCAGAGTGAAAACTGATATATCAGTCGTACTCACGGTTACGAGTGGCCTGGATCCTTTTTGAATGGTGACTTTTACCCTGGTGATGTTTAATTAAAATTGGTAATGATATGATGATGGTATAATGATATTACTCTACATTCTTAATTTGTGTCATAGCTGGGTTATCCCTATTACATTGTAGTAATTTGGTTAATGCTAAAATTGAACAACTAAAAGTGCTTACCGCAGTTAAACTATGTCTAGCCTTTTGAGCCTTCATCCCTCATGTTGTACTTGTTAAGTAAAGTTGGTTACTTACACTTGCATTATTTCAACAAAATCCCAGATGGGTACTCAGATGAGGCAGAACTCGAAGATTTTCATGAAGATTTTCCAGAAGAGTTCTAGGTTGAGGTTCACCAGCCGGCGTCCCTGTGGATTGGAGACTTCATCGAGAGAGATAGTAGATAGACTTCCGCTGTGGTTTGTTTTAAACTCTTGTCTTTTGTAATAGTTTCTTTGGTATTTCGAGCACTGATTTACTTCGATTTACCTTATTCTGGAGCTATATGTGTGTTTAAGACTTCCTGTGTACACATATAGTAGCATTCAGGTTTCCTTCATAAATCCGGGTGTGACAATATGAATTAGGCTAAGTCAGTTTTTACTTATTTCTTTTGATATTATTTCTCTAACATGTTTTTACATGTTTGGCCACGTGCCGACTACTTTCCTGGTTATGTACCTCGACGTCGTCAACTCTCGGGGGCTATACTACAATAGATGGGTCAACCTTCCCTCGCCGATTGGTTCATACCCTCGCCGATGTGTGAACATACCCTCATCGATGGGTCAACCTACCCTTGCTGATGGATTCATATACCCTTGCCAATGGGTCAACGTACCCTCGCCGACTACTTTTGTGGTTACGCGCCCCTCGACGGAGACAACTCTCGGGAGCTACACCATGCCCAACTTGTTTTGGACATGCCACGTGACAACTCGCACACTTGGAACGCCGAGCTACGTCGGGCTTTGCCCATAGGACTTGGTACACGGAGTTGAGTAGGGTTCTCGGGGGCTACATCCAACGGGTCAATTTATCCTTGTCGATGAGTCAATATACCATCACCGACTTCTTTACTATTTCTCCGTCTAATCTTTATAGTCGAGGTTCTCGGGAGAACATGTCCTACATTGCAAGCCGTGACTCACTTGTCAGACTAAGTCATATATACATGAATGAGATAATATGCTCTATGCGTTATGACCATGGTTCAACGGGAGCGGGTGATTGTAATGGACTAAGTACTCAGGGCTTGCGCACTTCGAAGGAGATGGGCGCAGAAATATTTACATGTCTTGCAACATATTATTATTATTTTTTCAAATGGAATAATTTTTTACATCGGATGCTACTCATCCTATATATTTTCTTTGCAGGGTTGTCTGATGAGTACTTGAACCAATCAATACTCGAATCTTGCGACGCCATGACGATAGCTTGGTACTGACGCTATTTGGTACCCGGATATCTACTCTTCGTCGAAGCTACTCCAGGGTTATGTTTCTTGATCCTCGGACCGAATGATGAACCATTCGCTTCGAGGCTCGGGGCGCTACACCCAACGGGTGCACCTACTCAGTGCCCGTCGTTGATTTTCTCAAGAGAACAAGACTCAAGATAACTGGATCCTCAAATTGACTGCTGATCAATCGGTTTGAGGCTCGGGGGTAACATCCAATGCGTGCACATTTTGAAGGCATTCAATCAATTTTCCATGGCTTGAGCGCTCCGCAGCCTCTCAGCAACCCGAACAAATACTCGGATGAAGCTTGAGAAACTCGGATGAGAAGACTATTTCCTAAAGTAGAAGGTCGTAGGTTCAAAGAAGGTTGTTGTTTCACTACGAAGTGCTCGAGGGCTTGTGGGTCGGGACCCATAGGTACCCACGAGGAAAATACATGATCCTACTAGGACTCCTCATTGTAGTTGTACTAGGACTCCCATATTGTAACTGACTAGGAGACTTACCTTGTAACTCTGTCCTTCGGAGTATATAAGGAGGGCAGGGTTACTCCTAGGAGGAGATCTAATCACCCAACATCTCAAAAAACACCTCAGCGCAGGGCGCAATACTATACACCACAAATAGGGCATAGGGCTTTTTGCTTATGGCGGCCCAAACCTGTATAAATCGTGTGTCTTTGTGCTCTGTGTTACCATCTCGCTCTAGGTCAAGGTGATCCCATCCGCACAATCAACCTCCTTGGGGTATCCCCTAGGTGGATTGCTGATATAAGAAATCGACACAGGATTGCATTGAACTTTCACCAAAATTCCTTAAATGTGGCATTAAATGCTTAAGACGATGTGCTGATCTGAATTGCTTTAGAAGAAAGCTCCACTTCTTTTTACCACTTATGGCACATGAAAGAAGTCAACTCCCTAATGGTTTCTATTGACGCTTTTTCTGGTCAACACACCAAGAATTGCGCTAGCTCACGTGGATCTGCAACGGATCGATCACCGACAGCAAGATTGGCAAAACCGGTACCATCGATTTTGGGAATCCGGTGCCACTGGATTTCTGGGGCTTGCTGCATAGACCTACGAACGCCGGCCTTGGAGGGACCCCTAGGGTTTCTTTGAGGTTGGCAGGCCACTCAGAACACCATCAACATCATAGAGACAAAGTACGAATGGCAATGGAGGTTGGAAAAGCTAGGGTTTGGAGATGATGAAAAGTAAAGGTATTTTTGATTAATCGATTTGATAAACCCTCAATCGGCTGTGGCCCTTTATATTTATAGGGTAGGGAGGTCTTGCCCTGCAAGAAAAGTCCTATTACACCTCAGAATCTACAAAAGAGTCCAAACCTATTTGTTGTTCCATTGGGTTTTGTCAAGATCATTGTGATTCTTAGAAGATTTATTTCATACTTTCAAAATCAAGATGACGTACACGCCACCCATATATGCCAAAACTTCTACTTTGGAACTAAGCATAACATACAGTCATCCATCCACCAAATAAATGCTCCATAAAAATGTATGGTTCTCTTCCCTAAACATCTTTTTTTTTTGCAAAGGAGACATGGGCAACTGAAGAAAAGAAAAAAATATATGGACACATGCAGGTCCAAGCCTATAAGAAAAAAGTTGAGCACATGAAGGCTCAAAGTTCAAAGAGTAAAGCCATGTCTCCAAAGCAGCTTTTGCAAGGGAAGAGGGACATACAAAAAGGAGCTACCGTTCATGCACACAAATGCACATAATGATTTGAGAGTATGACTTAATTCTCTTCAAATCTTGGTTTTGACTTAACAATATGTGCACTGCAAGTAAGCTACAAACTCTCCTAGCACAAACACTACTACAATGAGTAAAATGAGAGTTGAGAGAGGAATTTGGTAAGGAATACTCCTTGAGTGATTTGAGAATATCATCCAAGGAACTCTGTTTTCTTGAAAACCTTCGGTTTGATGGTTAAGCAAGGTAGAAGGCAAGGTGCTTGATCTAAGTCGTTCTAACTATCAACTTCCTAAGACAAGGAGAAGCTACAAGCCCCATAAAGGCTAAGGTAACAAGAGAAGTTTTACTTTTCAACCAGCTCATTTAATTCTTGGTAGAATGTCTTGCTGAACCATTGGTACTTTTGAGAAGTAATGAGGAAGTAACTCCTGATCCACTGAGCTTAAGTTCTAGTCATTGCTTAGGATGAGCAAAAGGTTAAGCTTGGGGGAGTTGTTGATGGCCCTTATAATAGAAAATTCGACCATCAATAGCCTTAGAAAATAAATAAAGACTAAGCAAATCTTAGGCATTTTTGTTCAAATAATATGGTAGCATGCATATTTGGAATATATTTGAGCATAGGGTCAATCATGCAAAAGATAGAGGCAATTGGGCTCAAGCCCAGGTCGGCCGACCTGGCTACGTCAGGCGACCTGGCTCGGGACCCAAATCGAGCTAGCTTCTACATAGGTTAAGAAACACACCAAGGGTCAAGGGATGATCATGGNGCTATATGTGTGTTTAAGACTTCCTGTGTACACATATAGTAGCATTCAGATTTCCTTCATAAATCCGGGTGTGACAATATGAATTAGGCTAAGTCAGTTTTTACTTATTTCTTTTGATATTATTTTTCTAACATGTTTTTACATGTTTGGCCACGTGCCGACTACTTTCCTGGTTATGTACCTCGACGTCGTCAACTCTCGGGGGCTATACTACAATAGATGGGTCAACCTTCCCTCGCCGATTGGTTCATACCCTCGCCGATGTGTGAACATACCCTCATCGATGGGTCAACCTACCCTTGCTGATGGATTCATATACCCTTGCCAATGGGTCAACTTACCCTCGCCGACTACTTTTGTGGTTACGCGCCCCTCGACGGAGACAACTCTCGGGAGCTACACCATGCCCAACTTGTTTTGGACATGCCACGTGACAACTCGCACACTTGGAACGCCGAGTTACGTCGGGCTTTGCCCATAGGACTTGGTACATGGAGTTGAGTAGGGTTCTCGGGGGCTACATCCAACGGGTCAATTTATCCTTGTCGATGAGTCAATATACCATCGCCGACTTCTTTACTATTTCTCCGTCTAATCTTTATAGTCGAGGTTCTCGGGAGAACATGTCCTACATTGCAAGCCGTGACTCACTTGTCAGACTAAGTCATATATACATGAATGAGATAATATGCTCTATGCGTTATGACCATGGTTCAACGGGAGCGGGTGATTGTAATGGACTAAGTACTCGGGGCTTGCGCACTTCGAAGGAGATGGGCGCAGAAATATTTACATGTCTTGCAACATATTATTATTTTTTCAAATGGAATAATTTTTTACATTGGATGCTACTCATCCTATATATTTTCTTTGCAGGGTTGTCTGATGAGTTCTTGAACCAATCAGTACTCGAATCTTGCGACGCCATGACGATAGCTTGGTACTGACGCTATTTGGTACCCGGATATCTACTCTTCGTCGAAGCTACTCCAGGGTTATGTTTCTTGATCCTCGGACCGAATGATGAACCATTCGCTTCGAGGCTCGGGGCGCTACACCCAACGGGTGCACCTACTCAGTGCCCGCCGTTGATTTTCTCAAGAGAACAAGACTCAAGATAACTGGATCCTCAAATTGACTGCTGATCAATCGGTTTGAGGCTCGGGGGTAACATCCAATGCGTGCACATTTTGAAGGCATTCAATCAATTTTCCATGGCTTGAGCGCTCCGCAGCCTCTCAGCAACCCGAACAAATACTCGGATGAAGCTTGAGAAACTCGGATGAGAAGACTATTTCCTAAAGTAGAAGGTCGTAGGTTCAAAGAAGGTTATTGTTTCACTATGAAGTGCTCGAGGGCTTGTGGGTCGGGACCCATAGGTACCCACGAGGAAAATACATGATCCTACTAGGACTCCTCATTGTAGTTGTACTAGGACTCCCATATTGTAACTGACTAGAAGACTTACCTTGTAACTCTGTCCTTCGGAGTATATAAGGAGGGCAGGGTTACTCCTAGGAGGAGATCTAATCACCCAACATCTCAAAAAACACCTCAGCGCAGGGCGCAATACTATACACCACAAATAGGGCATAGGGCTTTTTGCTTATGGTGGCCCAAACCTGTATAAATCGTGTGTCTTTGTGCTCTGTGTTACCATCTCGCTCTAGGTCAAGGTGATCCCATCCGCACAATCAACCTCCTTGGGGTATCCCCTAGGTGGATTGCTGATATAAGAAATCGACACGGGATTGCATTGAACTTTCACCAAAATTCCTTAAATGTGGCATTAAATGCTTAAGACGATGTGCTGATCTGAATTGCTTTAGAAGAAAGCTCCACTTCTTTTGACCACTTATGGCACATGAAAGAAGTCAACTCCCTAATGGTTTCTATTGACACTTTTTCTGGTCAACACACCAAGAATTGCGCTAGCTCACGTGGATCTGCAACGGATCGATCACCGACAGCAAGATTGGCAAAACCGGTACCACCGATTTTGGGAATCCGGTGCCACTGGATTTCTGGGGCTTGCTGCATAGACCTACGAACGCCGGCCTTGGAGGGACCCCTAGGGTTTCTTTGAGGTTGGCAGGCCACTCAGAACACCATCAACATCATAGAGACAAAGTACGAACGGCAATGGAGGTTGGAAAAGCTAGGGTTTGGAGATGATGAAAAGTAAAGGTATTTTTGATTGATCGATTTGATAAACCCTCAATCGGCTGTGGCCCTTTATATTTATAGGGTAGGGAGGTCTTGCTGCAAGAAAAGTCCTATTACACCTCAGAATCTACAAAAGAGTCCAAACCTATTTGTTGTTCCATTGGGTTTTGTCAAGATCATTGTGATTCTTAGAAGATTTATTTCATACTTTCAAAATCAAGATGACGTACACGCCACCCATATATGCCAAAACTTCTACTTTGGAAGTAAGCATAACATACAGTCATCCATCCACCAAATAAATGCTCCATAAAAATGTATGGTTCTCTTCCCTAAACATCTTTTTTTGCAAAGGAGACATGGGCAACTGAAGAAAAGAAAAAAATATATGGACACATGCAGGTCCAAGCATATAAGAAAAAAGTTGAGCACATGAAGGCTCAAAGTTCAAAGAGTAAAGCCATGTCTCCAAAGCAGCTTTTGCAAGGGAAGAGGGACATACAAAAAGGAGCTACCGTTCATGCACACAAATGCACATAATGATTTGAGAGTATGACTTAATTCTCTTCAAATCTTGGTTTTGACTTAACAATATGTGCACTGCAAGTAAGCTACAAACTCTCCTAGCACAAACACTACTACAATGAGTAAAATGAGAGTTGAGAGAGGAATTTGGTAAGGAATACTCCTTGAGTGATTTGAGAATATCATCCAAGGAACTCTGTTTTCTTGAAAACCTTCGGTTTGATGGTTAAGCAAGGTAGAAGGCAAGGTGCTTGATCTAAGTCGTTCTAACTATCAACTTCCTAAGACAAGGAGAAGCTACAAGCCCCATAAAGGCTAAGGTAACAAGAGAAGTTTTACTTTTCAACCAGCTCATTTAATTCTTGGTAGAATGTCTTGCTGAACCATTGGTACTTTTGAGAAGTAATGAGGAAGTAACTCCTGATCCACTGAGCTTAAGTTCTAGTCATTGCTTAGGATGAGCAAAAGGTTAAGCTTGGGGGAGTTGTTGATGGCCCTTATAATAGAAAATTTGACCATCAATAGCCTTAGAAAATAAATAAAGACTAAGCAAATCTTAGGCATTTTTGTTCAAATAATATGGTAGCATGCATATTTGGAATATATTTGAGCATAGGGTCAATCATGCAAAAGATAGAGGCAATTGGGCTCAAGCCCAGGTCGGCCGACCTGGCTACGTCAGGCGACCTGGCTCGGGACCCAAATCGAGCTAGCTTCTACATAGGTTAAGAAACACACCAAGGGTCAAGGGATGATCATGGCCACTGAAACAAGGTCGGTTGACATCAAAGGTGAGAGATGAGCCACATGTCACTACCATGGATTGAAGGGCCTACATCTCGACTCCCACTTACTCAAACAAGGCATACCCACCTGGAACCGTCATAGGGACCCACTTGGAAGTCTACCAGAGAAGGGTGGGCCGAAAGGTGGTGGAGCCAGGTCGGCCGACCCCATCCTGTAGCCATTTCGCTCCCCCTTGACCAGTACCTGTCAATAGCCATACGGAGATCATCTAGGCCGTGCACACCTAAAGGCGGTTCATCCAAGGGTCGGCCGACGACCCCCCTTCGGCCGACCTGGGCCCACGGCCAAATGGCCTCAACCACCTATGGCCGCCTCTACATTGCCTATGGATGCTATAAATACCTGCCATGGCCTCCTCATTCAACTCACACTAGAAGAAGAGCTCTCATTTGCTACAAGCTTAGTCTTAGTCTTAGTAGTGATAGTCTTAGTAGTTGATCTTTTGAAGGGCTTCCGGAGGAGTCTTGGTAAGCTCTAGAGTTCAGCTTTTGTATCTCTTTACTTACTTGTAAGACTTTTATTTTAATGGAATTATCTTCATACTTATGTTGTATTCCTCAACTTTACTGTACTTACTTAGCATATACATCTTATGTCTTGCACCTTATTCAAGCTGACGTGTATTATGACATTGGCTCAATGTGCTTTACGGTTGCTCTGTCTATTAACATGATAGATAGGGTTGTATTTCTTTATGCAAACATGGTGTTTGATATAAGGAATACCATTGAGGGTATCGCTACCCCATGGATTAGTAGAGGTAGGCGGCAAGTGGTGACAACCCTGTCCATCCTTTGTAATCCTCCATGTTCAGGAGATGATGTTTGGCCTTTATGATAAGACGTCTTGTTGCCGTCCCTTGATGAGGGAACCACCAGACACCTCGATATGTCCTTTAATCTATGTCTCTTGACTGAGCATGTATCGGATAAGGTTGTATATCCAAGTTCCATATGTATGATGTTCATGAACCCCTTTTTGCTCTTTACTAATGTTCTATTTACTAACTAAGATTATTTACCAATGACCAATGAACTTTTGTGTGTCACTCTACCCCCAATATTGTTATATCCTTTACCCCTGCTTAGACTTTGGTTGATCAATAATTTTGTAAGTAAATGCATCGGATGACATCTCTCTTTAACAAAATGCTTTCCCTACGGATAAACAAATATGATACTCTGGAATACTCCTGGGTGAAATGCTACAACGTACTTCGGTGCACTTGCAGAATAATGTAAACATTAAGAAATACCAATAACAACCTTCCACTACGCTTCTCAAGTAAGCAGCAGCCATGATTTAATCGAGGAAGGCCTTGCTGCTGGTGTTAATTTTTTATCTGGTGACTGGGATCCCTACAAGGTTGAATATAAAACTTATAGGGGTTACAACAATGTTTCTATCCCTCACTTTGCGGCTAAGATCTCCGAAGGCATGAGTAAGAAAGAGTTCATTTCTTCCGTATAGCGTGGGGTCGAAGAGATTTTGGGAACTTACAACTCCAATGAGCATAAGAGTTGTTTGAAGTTTGGTAACGGGAAGAGGCTTAACAGAGTTTTCAGTGAGTTAAAGGTTGAATACTCGGATTGCGAAGCTCCGCCCCCTCCAAAGAAGAAGTTGCTAGCCACTGACCACCCTAGCATCAATCTTCCACCGGGCCGCGGTAAAGGCAAAGCTCTGGTGCGCGGTGGCAGCCGTGGACAAGGAAAAGGGAAACCCTCTAGTACGAAGGTAGCTTCCTCGTCCACACCTGCCAAGAGGTACAACACCAGTGCACTAGAGCATGTGCAGAAGCACCTTCATCAAGAGCAGGCCATTGTTGTCGTCCCCCTGACCACTGCTCCTCCTACTGGTGTTGCCCGTCCTACTTGGGCCCCTTCGTCTGTTGCATGTGCACCCGCCTGTTGGTATTTTTAATGATCACAGATAAATCCGCAAGCGTACGGATACCGATGTAGCTTTTCACCCAAGAGTATTCCAGGGTGTCGAATCCACAGGGAACGTGTGTGTACTAGTGACGATTTAAGAACGACCAAGGACAAAAGAAGTGATGAATGTGTAGAAGGTAGAGAGGGCTATTTCTAAGTATTCTGGATAATCAAAAGATAGCTCAAGTCATTTACTGTATTACTTGCTTCGGGACGCCCAACCGTCCAAGCCCAGAAAGGGATGAGAAGGGGGCAAGGCAAGCCAGGCAATGGTCCTACTACTCTCTAGTGCTGCTCACGTGGTGGACTACGTAGGTCGTCAGGGCTGTCACCACCTGGGGCTACCACTACAAATCCGTGGCACTAGGCGCACTCCAAGGCATTCAACATAATTAGACATTCATCTGTTCTATTGAATACTATCTTAGCTTTGCAAGTACTAAGACACCTATCATAGCGAGGAGCCCACAAGTACATAAAGTAAAGCTTGAACTTAATTAAATATTAATCCAAAAATACAAAGAGAATACCCGGATGAAACTCAAACCTGAGCCGCACCCGCCGAGGAACAAGAAGAAGAGAGGAGCCGACATCCCCGGCTTCTCCGGACTCTCGCCTCACCTCTCACCTATTCTAACACTACATTGGATTTGATCTTGGAGCTATTGCTTCACTTCTTTGTGTCTTGAATGAGAGGGTGGAGCCTTCTATTTATAATGGAGGAAGTGACTTGGGATAGTGGATATGCTTCAAAGATCCTAGGAGAATATTCCCCTCCAAGTGCTCTCTTGCCTCCACCTGGCCAGAACCGACACCTGGACGTCGGTGGGTGCCCAAGACTCGCGCCCAGAACAATTCCATGGCATTCTGGAGTCGGTGGGGCGCAGAACCGGTGGAAACCACAAAGAACCGGGCGTTTGTAGTCAAAAACCGGCTGTGAACCGCGCCCCTACTCTCCTCTGTACGTCGGCACAAGGAAAACCAGACCAAAATCGGGCAACGGAGAATAAACCGCCGAACATCAGCAAAACCGAGGGAAATCCCGCTGGCCAGCAAGCCCCGGGTCAAAATCGGCCCCCTGGCCATTCTCGCGCCGCCATGTGGTCCTCCGGCCAGGCGCACGCGCTGACCGCGCCTGGGCGCCGAACTGCGGCTGCTGCCGGGCCAACCGGACCCCGCCACGTGGGACCCCCGGGCGGCTTCCCGCCAGTGCGCGGGCGCACGTGAGTCCCACGGCCACCTCTCCTGGCGCGCCGCGTGGCACCGCGTTGGGCCTCCTCCTGGGCCGCTGGCCCAGTGGCGTCGTCAACAGTGGTGCTCTGCTTAATAATTTCTGATTTCTTTATCTTTTTATTCTGACATCCAAAATATATAAATAATATATCCGCTAAAATCGTCTCGGCGAGCTCTACGCAATGGTGCAATCCACATCGGCATCTGAGATACTTTGTGATAATGATATATTCAGATCTTTCTCAGGCCGATAGCGTCATTTCCTGCATAGTCAGTTCAAAACACCAACACTCATGGAATTCATTAGTATTAAACCCTATAACTATGTTTGGTGTTTATATTTCATATGTTTTCTGCAAGAATTATCGGTCAAAAGTTGCACTTAAGGACCGTCAACAAGCTCCCCCACACTTAGCCTTTACTCGTCCTCGAGTAAAGTTCAAAGACTAAGGTGGAACAACATAACTCCTTTTGATATGATGCGAGCATATAAGTTATTCCAAGACATACCTGTACTTGTGAATTTTGAAGTGTCTATCATGTCATCTTGGATGGTTGAGAAATGGAACGGTCTTGATTCAATTCATCTCCACTCTTCTGGTAAGTAACTTGGGTTTTCGATAGATTTCCAAAACAAAACCTTACCTAGCTCCTCAATTGATTCTCTCGAATCGCTCAATGTGTATGATTCCTCACCAAGGCATTAATTTGTCACCTTTCACCCTACTTCTAAAAAGGCTTATGTGGAGCTCATGGCAGGGGTAAGGATAAATCATACTTGTATCACATATATTGCAAAATCAAAGAGTGGATCCAAGAAGAAAACCATTCATACAATCTGATCAAGATGTGCATGTGTGTGGTGAAGGGGAAGGTGTGTGAGAACTCCTTTTTATGATCTCCCTCCTTTGAATTTATTTTGAGAACATGGCTATCTTTTTTTCTCTTTTTTTTCATGCTCAATGCTTTTATGAGCATGTATATTTTTTCTTTCTCTTTTTTCTTGGACCTTCATGTGTCCAAAATATTTTTCTATAGCCCATGGCTCTTTTGCAAAGGATATTTGGAGAGAGATTCATAAAACACATGGAGCATTGACTTGGTGGATGAATGAATATTGCTAACTTCCAGTGTAGAAGTTTAGCATATGTATGTGGAGTGTACGTGATCTTGATCAAGAAAGCATGAAGAGCATCTTACAAGGGTCACAACAATTTGACAAAGCTCAATGCAATAACAAGCAGCATATGTATAAGGTTTTCAATGTGAACAACATATGGCTTTGGTAGGAATGGGACATCAATGAGGAGCTTTGCAAGGCTATTGGTTTTAAACTTTTGTAAAAAAACATCCCAAGTACTTTATACAGGAAGAGCAAGATTCATCTTATCATACCATATCTCATTTGTCAACCATTTAGATAGCATGTTTTCCTAAAGATATATGTTCACAAGCAACAGATATAGAGCAAGGAATAAAGAATATGCAAGCCAATAAAGGATGAGCATATAAACCAGAGGAGCTACAAATTCATTTGAGTTTAATTTTAATGATCATCTCAAGATTATGTTAAACTCATGAATGAGAGGGACTGAGGGATTAGTATGCAAACCATCGCATTGGACGAAGTGGAGGACGAGGTGTGCCAGAGGGCCTTAGTTCGAAAGAATTTGTTCGAACCCCTCTGGTGCCCGGCCGTCATGATTTTTTTTTGATGTCGGTCCATGCGATGTTGTGAGGCGTAGTTGTGGGTGGTCCCGAATGTGTGAACGTGAAGAAGCCTGAGAGACCCCCACACTTGTTCTTGTACCTGCGTTTATTCAAAACATGGTGGAAACAAAACAATGGCTCTACTGGCCTTACAAACCAGGGAGCCTGATCTTTATTTGAATTCAAATATTTTTTTTGTGTTATCAAGTTTTGCAAATTTTTATTTTTTTTCATGGCAAGCAATTCTTTCAAGGTAACTTAGCAGGGACATTAAGTAGAATAAATGCACAAAGTATTTTGGATACTTCCCTGGCGAAATTCCCCCAAGCTTTTGATCTTGCAAGTGAATACAAGATTTGAGCTTAAGAGTGCCAAAAGATTTGTCCGATGTTCATGTTGCTTCGTAGTGCAAATTCCTTCCATGTGACTAAGGGTTTCAGATGTTGTTGTTATGCTCATCGTCCTTTACTCATCACTTTATCCCTGCAAAAAGTTAGTGGACAACAAATACCCGAAGGAATATGTTGAATAAATCATTATTGTCATCCGGTTAGTTGTTCACATCCATGCTTAAAAACAAATTGGTCCCTGACATCGTTAAGCGTAGATCCTGTTTGCCATTATTTTTATATTTATTTTAAATGTTCTCTTTTTTTCAAATTTTATTTTCATCGCTTTCTTTTAAGCACAACTCAAACAAGGCTGAAATACATCAACATGATCACAAGGGGTTTTTGCAATATACTCACAGTGAACCTTCGAATGGTGATCTGTACCCCCTTGTATGTTGTGCAACATTGTTGCAATGCATCCAATGCCTTGCTTTTATCTCCAGCTTGAATCAAGCTTGACGACTTACCCGTTCGAATTTGAAATCTTTTCTGCAGGGGTTAGTCCATACACACAACCAATATCTATACATGCATTTACTCAACGGTTCATTAATCAAACTTGACGCCATATCTGGTTTGATTAAAGAAGACCATTTTAACCTAAGCACCACACTTAATTTAAAAGGTCTATGAATGTATTCCGGAGACATTCAAACTAGAGCATATGAGGATAGATAACTGAAGCATGAAAACATGATCAAGCTATATTCAAAAGGAGATAAATATGAGTTGGTACATAAATGGTGAACTTCGGGTTACCTCCTGGAAGGACTTTGTTTTATGTCAAAAGCAAGACATTCCACTTACCTTAGCATACTCACCGCTGGCGTTAGATGATGAGTTGAGAATTTCCATCGCGGTAGCTCCTTGGATCTTGTTGGCATCATTAACGGTGATGTGGTCGCGCGTGGATAGCATGTGTGCTCTAAATGTTGGGGTGTTTCCAACAAGTAGCTGGCACATATGCAAAACACGAAAATGCAACAATCGTTTTTCCTCATGAAAGCATGCTCATGAACCAAGGATGCAAGGCAAGGTGGATTCAGGAGGCATACGGGGACTATCGAGGTGCAATGGCTTGTGGCTTGCACACCTCAATGTCTTAATCCCACTAAGCCTCGCCGGCGATTTTTTCGTTTTTTATGCAATCATGGTTGGGAAACAAATATGCAACTAATTTAAAATGCATGAATAAAACAACTATGCTGGGTGATTGAAAAATCCAAATGAGGGAAAATTCAAAACATGATATGCAATTTGCAATAAACTCGAGGCCTGGCGTTTCTCAAAGCGCGAACTAATCAACCCTTAGATCTAAATGACGTGGTGGGAGCCAGTTCCATTTAACCCTATTGATCGGTCTACCAACCATGTTCTGGCAATTAACCGATCCTGTAGGGGCTGCATGAGTTGGACTAGGAACCCGAATAGATAGGTGATGAAAGATTTCCCCACCCACCTAGACTAGGCACAGTGCCCTACAGTTCAAAACTGAGGAGCCACCCATTCAAAAAGAAGGCACAAGAGTTTGCTTGCAAATGATGTGCAAAATGAATGCTTCGAAATGAATATGACGTGCAACATGAGTGTTTTAAAATGCAAGGGATAATACCTAGTTACCTCCAGGCAGGCATTTGGGATTTTTTTAATTTTTTTAATAGCAAGAAAGGATACATGAACTAGCATCATCTATAAACCAATGATAGAAATTTGGTAATAATGGAACTTGTCATGAGATAAGTACAAACCTCCCCCACACTTGGATTTTTGTGTCACTGGACAACAAAAATCAAGTGTGTGTCGGCCTCCTTCAAGTTTTGTTCCATTACCAAAACTTACCATGGTGTTGCAGATGATGTAGCTCTCATGTTCTTAAGCATTGTACACCCGTCGTTCTTCTTGGCTTCAACCTGTTATGGTTAGCAACAAAAATACCCGAAGGAAAACTGAACCGATATGTGAAAGATGGATGGGTAGTGGTGAAAATGAATGGTAAAAAAATAAATGAAATGATGTGATGGTATGGAATGGGGATACATGGGCGAACTCGGTTCGACACTAGTACAGCAACCGTCCCCGGCAACGGCGCCAGAAAGCTTGTTGGTATTTTTAACGATCACAGATAAATCCGCAAGAGTACGGATACCGATGTAGCTTTCACCCGAGAGTATTCCAGGGTATCGAATCTACAGGGAACGTGTGTGTACTAGTGACGAGTTAAGAACGACCAAGGACAAAAGAAGTGATGAATGTGTAGAAGGTAGAGAGGGTTATTTCTAAGTATTCTGGATAATCAAAAGATAGCTCAAGTCATTTACTGTATTACTTGCTTCAAGACACCCAACCGTCCAAGCCCGGAAAGGGATGAGAAGGGGGCAAGGCAAGCCAGGCAATGGTCCTACTACTCTCTAGTGCTGCTCACGTGATGGACTACGTAGGCCATCAGGGCTGTCACCACCTGGGGCTACCACTACAAATCCGTGGCACTAGGCTGTTGGCATTTCTTAGCATCACCACTACTGGAGTGATGGTACTAGAGATGCCTTAATATAGATCTTAGCGTTATACAAGTTCTGCAAGTGCACAGAAGTACATCGTAGCATTTCACCCGGGAGTATTCCAGAGTATCGTATTTATTTCCTCAGGGAAAGCGTATGGCAAAGTAATATATTCTCCAATGTATTCACTATATCATAATTAATATACTAGGACTAGGCCAGGGGATAATAGGATATGAAAGATTGAGTATGTTGACACACAGAAGATTTCACTGCTCATTATATAAGTCTAGTTAGTATGAAGATCCTACAAGAGAGCTAGGGATTCTATATACTTCTTACAAATGGGTTACATTCATTACAAGTGTATCCTATACAAGCTTAGCAGGCGATACATGTTAGAGGACAAATCGAGGAGTCGTGAGATGCCCTCATCCAAGGGTACTGTCACGATGTTTATCACTAAGGCCTGCAAACGCCCAAACCCGAACGGCGAGGATTACAAAGGACGGACAGGGCTGTCACCACCTGCCGTCTACCTCTGAATACGTGGAGTAGGGTATCCCCAACGGTATTCCATAACCCAAACACCATGTTTGTAATATGAAATACATCTTTACCAATTGTACGGAAAAGTAAAGAACAATCATAGAGATTCATTGGGCCATTGCCATAACATGCACCATCCAAACTAAGGTGTAAGACATACAACTCATATGATGAACACACAAGACTATAAGTCAAATAACATAAGCAAGAGAGTAATTCCATTTAAGCTCTAAGTCTTACAAATAAGCAAAGGATACAAGATAGCTGAGCTCTAGGCTTACCAAGACTCCTTCGGAAACCCGTAGAAGCTCAACTCCTAGAACTACTTCTCTACTAACTAAGACTATGACTTGTAGCAAATGGAGCTCTTCCTTCTGGTGTGTGTTGTGCAGGAGGCGTTGGCACCTATTTATAGCACTTGGAGACGGTTCAGGGCCGGTACAAGGCGGTTGAGGGCAAGTGGGCCCACCCCCGAGTCGGCCGATCCGTGGACGTCGCCCGACCCTCAGATGAACCGACTGAAGTCATCCACGGTGTAGATGTGCTGCTGAAGGCGGTGTGGATACATCAGAGAAAGGAGGACCGCAACTGCCGCAAGACTGGGTCGGCCGACCTAGCCAGGTCGGCCGACCTGGTCCAGGCACGTTTTGCCTTGATCTTCTTCTGAGTCGCTGGAATGTGGACCTTGGTACTCGTGGAAGATGGGTATGGATCCTCGGAGTAACTGTTGACTCTCATGTGGGCCCATCAATCCTTGTGATCCTCCGTATCCTTCTTGTCATCCCTTGGATATAACCGTCATGGATTCAACGCTCTGGATGACACTAAATTGTGCTTCTTATGCATGGCCAAAGTTGGGCTTGAATGGACATTAGGCCAGGTCGGCCGACCTGATGGGGTCGGGCGACCTGGGCCTGGCCCTGTTTTGCTTCATCTTTTAGCCCATATCTCCTGCAATCAAATAATCTCCATGTACAAGTGGAACTACGTTATTTGAAATAAAATCCTACTGATTATTACCAATTTATTTCATTTTATCATGTTGGTGTTACAAAATAATCACGACTTAACAAACGCCAACAAACTCCCCCAAGCTAAGACCTTTGCTCGTCCCGAGCAAAACTTGGAGAGTTAAGAACTTAGGATCAGAATTGCTTATTTCCCATAAAAGAAATTTTTCAATAAGAAATCAATTCATGACTTGATTAAGTTGGCAAAGATTAAATTATTCCTTTTTACCTTATCACTCATGGGGCTTTTTAGCCTTTTCTTCATCTTGAGCGGTTGAAAGCCAGAACAACTTAGCGAGAGCACTTTTCCCTAAACCTTTGTTCCACCATCACACCGGAGGTTTTTAAAAAGACTTTTGCAAAGAAAAACACAAGACTCCTCAAGTGACTCTCAAGTCGCTCATTTGTGTTTATACCTCTACCATCACTCCTCTCAATTTTCCTCAAAAGAATAGACAAATTGGATTCATAAATGGGAAACTATTGTTTCACACATGCATTGTTTATCTTGTTGAGTCAAATCCAGGATCAAATGAAGAATTAAATCATACACTTAAATTGGAGTGTGCAAGTGTGGATATGTGGCACTGGAAGAATGACCTCCTTTTAGAGACTTTCTTTTCTTTAGAAATTTTGCTACAAGGCTTTGCTCCTTTTTTTTCATGGACTATACAGTGTCCATAATTTCTTTTTCTCTTTTTTTTCATGGACTAGACTTATGCCCATTTTCTTTTTTTTCTTTTATTTGGCTTTCATGGGGAGCCTAAGCCTTATTCCTAGAAATATTTTTGGAGAAGAGTCTCTTTGGAGTACTTTATTCTAACGAACAAGTGATAAGTATGTTGCTTACTCCCAGGATAGGAGTATTGCAAAAGTGGTGACATGTACGTGACTCCAATTTTTAAGAGCATGAAGTAAATCTTACAATGATCACAATGAACTTGACAGAACTCAAAACAAATACACATGCTTTTTGTACGTGGTTGGAATATGGGGCTCTGGTAGGATCTTCACTCTTCACTGAGGAGTCTAGACTTTTGTTCTTTTTGAAATAAAAACTCCGGGATCAGATTTCACTGTGGTAAAGATAAAGCAACTCTAGCTTACTGTCTCATAGCCCCCAACAACCTAGAATCAGATCTAGCATTTGCTACCCACAAGTTTTAAGTTTCCAAGGAAGTCATTAATTTAAGCCAACAAATTCAAGACACAAATGACTGCCTTATTGAGACTTGCATAAATTGGGAAAGTCATAGCAAATGTTCATCACTTCCAAATAGAGCTTCATTTTTCATTTGTTTCCATTTTCATCATTTTTTTAATAAGATAAAAGAAAACAAGGAGAATGGTTCAGACAACTTACCTGTACAGGGGGGTCCTCCCCCAAGCTGGACTTTTCACTGCTGGCGGTAACGAGGGTCGTTTGGGTCGAAGCCTTGGGACCGAAGGTAGACAGTTAGGTTCTGGTTGCCTGCCTGGATGCTGTTCTGGAGGGTGTTGAAGTTCTGTGCTGACTGGTCCCACCAAGCTTGCGACTGCTGCACATGCTGGGTTAATGTATCATCAATACGGTGAGTGGTTACCTCAAGGGTTCCCATGCGGCTGGATAACCCATCCATTCTACTGCGCCAGTCCCTTGCCAAAAAGGAGCGTCGGGCGTCGAACGGAGGAGGGCCACCACTTGAGCTAGACGACTGATGATAGCGCGGGTCTTGGGGATTCCATTGTGCGTGTGGCGCTTCATGCCATCCCGAACCTCCTGCCATGTATGGTGGAGGCGGCTATGGCTGCTCCCAGTTCGATCCTTCAGGTATGTACGGCGGAGTTGGAGGCTCCCATGCTGATTGTGCTTGCGGCACTCCGGCTTCTCCCCGTCGGGACATGCTTCTTGTCACCCTCCCTGTCACGCTTTGCCTGCCTTCCTGTTGCAACTCCAACAAAAGTGTTTTGCATCTATACAACCAGTATTCCGGTGCTGGCAACGGAATTCTGGTTGTGCTATTATGATAAACCATAACAAGCTTTTGGTCTATGGCATGAGTAACAAGGTGACTCTGAACAAAATGAGACTCGTCCAGAGTTGGGTGAGGCTGCGGAAGGAACTCGACTCGATAATTGTCTAAAAGGCCCATTGACTCAAAAATGCGAGTAACCAAAGAAGTGCATTCAATGGGACCTTGTCTTTTAAAAACACCCATCCATTGATCAATCATGAAAACAACAGGTGAGACTTTTATCTTCTTAACCATTGCATATAACAATTTTAATTCATCAATGCGCACGGTCCGAAGATCATTTCAAGGAAATAGAGTCATGGCAAGCCAGCGGTGCATGAAACAAAGAGTGGGATTATAAATGTGACTAGTTCTAGGGGGAGTGCCATTTGTGATACCCGAGATATCCCTCCAAAAGGGTTCTCTCACGAAATGCCTCAAAACTTTATCAACTTCCAAACTGCAACGCTTGCTAAAACCCAAATGGATACTAAGCTGTCTCCAAGAAACGAAATACTCTTCCCTTAAAAAGCAAAAAGTAATCCCTTCCTCACCCTTTCTTAGAGTAGCAAGAAATTGGATTGTTAACAAACGACACCCATCCTCGTTAATGCGAGCAAAATCCGACCATCCCACAGCACCCCACACGGTTTCAAAATCAGTAGCCATACCTGATTTCTCCATGAGTTCGCTTGTGAACACACGTGTGTGATCAAAAGCGCGACCCAGAAGAATTTGATACGCTTCCATTTCGTAGCCTTCTTCGATGTCAAGTTGATCGTCGGAGATGAACGCCGGGCGAGGATCGTCGTTTTGGTTGCTGCTGGAGCTGTCCCCGTTGCCATCTGCATTGCCACCGCTGCCACCGCCTCCTGTGGCACCAGCACCGGTGTAGTAGTACTGATCTTCGGAGATCTCCATGGAGTGTTGGCTGTCCATCCTCTCTTCGGAGCCACCAGCTGATTCCATGATCTCCGTGCTGGAGGAGATCACCTCAGTGCTCCCTGAGTGTCGGCTTCTCCTTGAACTTGACCCCTTCAATTTCTTTGCTTTCTTCATGACTCCTCTGACGATGTTCATGATTTCTGCACAGAGAACAACAAGCAACAAGAACGACACTTGGAAGACAAAAGGATTAGCGTTAGCAAGTTAGTCGTCCAAGAGTTAGTCGTTCTTGTGGAGCGTGAACGCCTCCACAAAAGTCATTCTTGTGGGTTATGACACACCACAAATAAGCGTTCTTGTGGGATTTTGGTTACCTTTACAACACGTTCAAGAGTTTAAGCATGAAAATAACAGCACCGTTATGCAGAAATGAAGTCCATTTTTAATTGGTTTTCACTTTTTTTCAAACTTAGGAGCTAAACACTTAAGAATCTAACAGAGGGAGAGAAGAAACTCTGAGGGCAAAACGCAACTCGAGTTGGGGCGAAGTGAGCAAGCTTCTGGCCAAGGCTTTTTATAGCCAGAGATCACCACCGATCGGCCGACCAGGTGGGGTCGGCCGACCCTCCCGCAGTGGCAAATTGGCCAACATTTGATCACGATCGCATTGGATACCTGGTGGCTGCAGAACCGGTTGAAAACTTTGCAAAAGAGGGCGTGATGAGTCGGGCGACATGACCTGGTCGGCCGACCGGCTTTGGAGATGATTGAATGCCTCCTTTGAAAGTTGTGATCCGTGACTATGGTAGTGCATCATGGCAATTGAGTGCTCAGCAATGGCCAAAAATTTGAGTCGGCCGACATGGCCTGGTCGGCCGACCAAGCTTTAGCTAGGTTCAGGCTTAGCCTTNCGTCCAAGCCCGGAAAGGGATGAGAAGGGGGCAAGGCAAGCCAGGCAATGGTCCTACTACTCTCTAGTGCTGCTCACGTGATGGACTACGTAGGCCATCAGGGCTGTCACCACCTGGGGCTACCACTACAAATCCGTGGCACTAGGCTGTTGGCATTTCTTAGCATCACCACTACTGGAGTGATGGTACTAGAGATGCCTTAATATAGATCTTAGCGTTATACAAGTTCTGCAAGAGCACAGAAGTACATCGTAGCATTTAACCCGGGAGTATTCCAGAGTATCGTATTTATTTCCTCAGGGAAAGCGTATGGCAAAGTAATATATTCTCCAATGTATTCACTATATCATAATTAATATACTAGGACTAGGCCAGGGGATAATAGGATATGAAAGATTGAGTATGTTGACACACAGAAGATTTCACTGCTCATTATATAAGTCTAGTTAGTATGAAGATCCTACAAGAGAGCTAGGGATTCTATATACTTCTTACAAATGGGTTACATTCATTACAAGTGTATCCTATACAAGCTTAGCAGGCAATACATGTTAGAGGACAAATCGAGGAGTCGTGAGATCCCCTCATCCAAGGGTACTGTCACGATGTTTATCACTAAGGCCTGCAAATGCCCAAACCCGAATGGCGAGGATTACAAAGGACAGACAGGGCTGTCACCACCTGCCGTCTACCTCTGAATACGTGAAGTAGGGTATCCCCAATGGTATTCCATAACCCAAACACCATGTTTGTAATATGAAATACATCTTTACCAATTGTACAGAAAGGTAAAGAACAATCATAGAGATTCATTGGGCCATTGCCATAACATGCACCATCCAAACTAAGGTGTAAGACATACAACTCATATGATGAACACACAAGACTATAAGTCAAATAACATAAGCAAGAGAGTAATTCCATTTAAGCTCTAAGTCTTACAAATAAGCAAAGGATACAAGATAACTGAGCTCTAGGCTTACCAAGACTCCTTCGGAAACCCGTAGAAGCTCAACTCCTAGAACTACTTCTCTACTAACTAAGACTATGACTTGTAGCGAATGGAGCTCTTCCTTCTGGTGTGTGTTGTGCAGGAGGCGTTGGCACCTATTTATAGCACTTGGGGACGGTTCAGGGTCGGTACAAGGCGGTTGAGGGCAAGTGGGCCCACCCCCGAGTCGGCCGATCCGTGGATGTCGCCCGACCCTCAGATGAACCGACTGAAGTCATCCACGGTGTAGATGTGCTGCTGAAGGCGGTGTGGATACATCAGAGAAAGGAGGATCGCAACTGCCGCAAGACTGGGTCGGCCGACCTGGCCAGGTCGGCCGACCTGGTCCAGGCACGTTTTGCCTTGATCTTCTTCTGAGTCGCTGGAATGTGGACCTTGGTACTCGTGGAAGATGGGTATGGATCCTCGGAGTAACTGTTGACTCTCATGTGGGCCCATCAATCCTTGTGATCCTCCGTATCCTTCTTGTCATCCCTTGGATATAACCGTCATGGATTCAACGCTCTGGATGACACTAAATTGTGCTTCTTATGCATGGCCAAAGTTGGGCTTGAATGGACATTAGGCCAGGTCGGCCGACCTGATGGGGTCGGGCGACCTGGGCCTGGCCCTGTTTTGCTTCATCTTTTAGCCCATATCTCCTGCAATCAAATAATCTCCATATACAAGTGGAACTACGTTATTTGAAATAAAATCCTACTGATTATTACCAATTTATTTCATTTTATCATGTTGGTGTTACAAAATAATCATGACTTAATAAACGCCAACAAACTCCCCCAAGCTAAGACCTTTGCTCGTCCCGAGCAAAACTTGGAGAGTTAAGAACTTAGGATCAGAATTGCTTATTTCCCATAAAAGAAATTTTTCAATAAGAAATCAATTCATGACTTGATTAAGTTGGCAAAGATTAAATTATTCCTTTTTACCTTATCACTCATGGGGCTTTTTAGCCTTTTCTTCATCTTGAGCGGTTGAAAGCCAGAACAACTTAGCGAGAGCACTTTTCCCTAAACCTTTGTTCCACCATCACACCGGAGGTTTTTAAAAAGACTTTTGCAAAGAAAAACACAAGACTCCTCAAGTGACTCTCAAGTCGCTCAATTGTGTTTATACCTCTACCATCACTCCTCTCAATTTTCCTCAAAAGAATAGACAAATTGGATTCATAAATGGGAAACTATTGTTTCACACATGCATTGTTTATCTTGTTGAGTCAAATCCAGGATCAAATGAAGAATTAAATCATACACTTAAATTGGAGTGTGCAAGTGTGGATATGTGGCACTGGAAGAATGACCTCCTTTTAGAGACTTTCTTTTCTTTAGAAATTTTGCTACAAGGCTTTGCTCCTTTTTTTTTCATGGACTATACAGTGTCCATAATTTCTTTTTCTCTTTTTTTTTCATGGACTAGACTTATGCCCATTTTCTTTTTTTTCTTTTATTTGGCTTTCATGGGGAGCCTAAGCCTTATTCCTAGAAATATTTTTGGAGAAGAGTCTCTTTGGAGTACTTTATTCTAACGAACAAGTGATAAGTATGTTGCTTACTCCCAGGATAGGAGTATTGCAAAAGTGGTGACATGTACGTGACTCCAATTTTTAAGAGCATGAAGTAAATCTTACAATGATCACAATGAACTTGACAGAACTCAAAACAAATACACATGCTTTTGTACGTGGTTGGAATATGGGGCTCTGGTAGGATCTTCACTCTTTACTGAGGAGTCTAGACTTTTGTTCTTTTTGAAATAAAAACTCCGGGATCAGATTTCACTGTGGTAAAGATAAAGCAACTCTAGCTTACTGTCTCATAGCCCCCAACAACCTAGAATCAGATCTAGCATTTGCTACCCACAAGTTTTAAGTTTCCAAGGAAGTCATTAATTTAAGCCAACAAATTCAAGACACAAATGACTGCCTTATTGAGACTTGCATAAATTGGGAAAGTCATAGCAAATGTTCATCACTTCCAAATAGAGCTTCATTTTTCATTTGTTTCCATTTTCATCATTTTTTTTAATAAGATAAAAGAAAACAAGGAGAATGGTTCAGACAACTTACCTGTACAGGGGGGTCCTCCCCCAAGCTGGACTTTTCACTGCTGGCGGTAACGAGGGTCGTTCGGGTCGAAGCCTTGGGACCGAAGGTAGGCAGTTAGGTTCTGGTTGCCTGCCTGGATGCTGTTCTGGAGGGTGTTGAAGTTCTGTGCTGACTGGTCCCACCAAGCTTGCGACTGCTGCACATGCTGGGTTAATGTATCATCAATACGGTGAGTGGTTACCTCAAGGGTTCCCATGCGGTTGGATAACCCATCCATGCTACTGCGCCAGTCCCTTGCCAAAAAGGAGCGTCGGGCGTCGAACGGAGGAGGGCCACCACTTGAGCTAGACGACTGATGATAGCGCGGGTCTTGGGGATTCCATTGTGCGTGTGGCGCTTCATGCCATCCCGAACCTCCTGCCATGTATGGTGGAGGCGGCTACGGCTGCTCCCAGTTCGATCCTTCAGGTATGTACGGCGGAGTTGGAGGCTCCCATGCTGATTGTGCTTGCGGCACTCCGGCTTCTCCCCGTCGGGACATGCTTCTTGTCACCCTCCCTGTCACGCTTTGCCTGCCTTCCTGTTGCAACTCCAACAAAAGTGTTTTGCATCTGTACAACCAGTATTCCGGTGCTGGCAACGGAATTCTGGTTGTGCTATTATGATAAACCATAACAAGCTTTTGGTCTATGGCATGAGTAACAAGGTGACTCTGAACAAAATGAGACTCGTCCAGAGTTGGGCGAGGCTGCGGAAGGAACTCGACTCGATAATTGTCTAAAAGGCCCATTGACTCAAAAATGCGAGTAACCAAAGAAGTGCATTCAATGGGACCTTGTCTTTTAAAAACACCCATCCATTGATCAATCATGAAAACAACAGGTGAGACTTTTATCTTCTTAACCATTGCATATAACAATTTTAATTCATCAATGTGCACGGTCCCAAGATCATTTCGAGGAAATAGAGTCATGGCAAGCCAGCGGTGCATGAAACGAAGAGTGGGATTATGAATGTGACTAGTTCTAGGGGGAGTGCCATTTGTGATACCCGAGATATCCCTCCAAAAGGGTTCTCTCACAAAATGCCTCAAAACTTTATCAACTTCCAAACTGCAACGCTTGCTAAAACCCAAATGGATACTAAGCTGTCTCCAAGAAACGAAATACTCTTCCCTTAAAAAGCAAAAAGTAATCCCTTCCTCACCCTTTCTTAGAGTAGCAAGAAATTGGATTGTTAACAAACGACACCCATCCTCGTTAATGCGAGCAAAATCCGACCATCCCACAGCACCCCACACGGTTTCAAAATCAGTAGCCATACCTGATTTCTCCATGAGTTCGCTTGTGAACACACGTGTGTGATCAAAAGCGCGACCCAGAAGAATTTGATACGCTTCCATTTCGTAGCCTTCTTTGATGTCAAGTTGATCGTCGGAGATGAACGCCGGGCGAGGATCGTCGTTTTGGTTGCTGCTGGAGCTGTCCCCGTTGCCATCTGCATTGCCACCGCTGCCACCGCCTCCTGTGGCACCAGCACCGGTGTAGTAGTACTGATCTTCGGAGATCTCCATGGAGTGTTGGCTGTCCATCCTCTCTTCGGAGCCACCAGCTGATTCCATGATCTCCGTGCTGGAGGAGATCACCTCAGTGCTCCCTGAGTGTCGGCTTCTCCTTGAACTTGACCCCTTCAATTTCTTTGCTTTCTTCACAACTCCTCTGACGATGTTCATGATTCCTGCACAGAGAACAACAAGCAACAAGAACGACACTTGGAAGACAAAAGGATTAGCGTTAGCAAGTTAGTCGTCCAAGAGTTAGTCGTTCTTGCGGGGCGTGAACGCCTCCACAAAAGTCGTTCTTGTGGGTTATGACACACCACAAATAAGCGTTCTTGTGGGATTTTGGTTACCTCTACAACACGTTCAAGAGTTTAAGCATGAAAATAACAGCACCGTAATGCAGAAATGAAGTCCATTTTTAATTGGTTTTCACTTTTTTTCAAACTTAGGAGCTAAACACTTAAGAATCTAACAGAGGGAGAGAAGAAACTCTGAGGGCAAAATGCAGCTCGAGTTGGGGCGAAGTGAGCAAGCTTCTGGCCAAGGCTTTTTATAGCCAGAGATCACCACCGATCGGCCGACCAGGTGGGGTCGGCCGACCCTCCCACAGTGGCAAATTGGCCAACATTTGATCACGATCGCATTGGATACCTGGTGGCTGCAGAACCGGTTGAAAACTTTGCAAAAGAGGGCGTGATGAGTCGGGCGACATGACCTGGTCGGCCGACCGGCTTTGGAGATGATTGAATGCCTCCTTTGAAAGTTGTGATCCGTGACTATGGTAGTGCATCATGGCAATTGAGTGCTCAGCAATGGCCAAAAATTTGAGTCGGCCGACATGGCCTGGTCGGCCGACCAAGCTTTAGCTAGGTTCAGGCTTAGCCTTTGTAGGATGGCACAAGGTTCAATGGTGTGATGAGTTCTGAGTGCGTGGGCAGACACGGCCAGGTATCCAAGGAGGATTTAAGTAAATGGCTCCAAAATTTTAAATTTCAAATGCAAAACAAATTTTGTAAAAATTTAAACATGCTCGAGAAATAAATATGCATTATGAAATAAACATGAGATGCATACCGATGTACCTACCGGTGAGGACTCGATGTTTTTCGTCCATCGAGTGCAGACGTCTCCAAGTCATGATTTAGCTTGATGATCTGGCCTCCGCATTTGAAGATAATGCAGATGCTTTGCGACGCCACTCTGGTTCTGTTGTCTTCACACACGATGTTGATGATGTTATTGCCTTCAGAGCCTTAACACTTTGTGTGAATTCCTTGGGCAGGGGCAGGAGTGGCTCGCTGTTGGTGACTGGTGGTTTCTGTGGCTTCCATCCATAAATCACCTTGATTTCAGGTCCGTCATGCTTTTGGTTTAATTCTTTCTTGTTTCCTGCATGGTTAGCCAAAATCTCCCGACTGGTCTCTTGTACCACTGCAGCTAACTCGGTTGACTGGGTTTACTGAGAAATGTCGGAGATGTTCTGCTGCATCTGTTATGGCCTTTCCGTTAAAGGGCTTGGCTTGCACCATGGTAATGTACGTTGAATCGATCACGAGAGTTTCAGTTGCCATCTTGGTGCAAAGGTACTTCGATTTCAATTGACAGGAATTGTAGAATCACTTCGAGTTCTTCGGCGAATTGATGATGTACCTTCTGTTCCACACACAGAGAAACAAGACAAGGGTAAACCTGTCTAGAGATAGTAATTAATTGTGACATAAGTTAATACAGAGGTTAACATATTCTTTGACCAATGCTTTCCCCGGCAACGGCGCCAGAAATGCTTGTTGGCATTTCTTAGCATCACCACTACTGGAGTGATGGTACTAGAGATGCCTTAATATAGATCTTAGCGTTATACAAGTTCTGCAAGCGCACAGAAGTACATTGTAGCATTTCACCCGGGAGTATTCCAGAGTATCGTATTTATTTCCTCAGGGAAAGCGTATGGCAAAGTAATATATTCTCCAATGTATTCACTATATCATAATTAATATACCAGGACTAGGCCAGGGGATAATAGGATATGAAAGATTGAGTATGTTGACACACAGAAGATTTTACTGCTCATTATATAAGTCTAGTTAGTATGAAGATCCTACAAGAGAGCTAGGGATTCTATATACTTCTTACAAATGGGTTACATTCATTACAAGTGTATCCTATACAAGCTTAGCAGGCGATACATGTTAGAGGACAAATCGAGGAGTCGTGAGATCCCCTCATCCAAGGGTACTGTCACGATGTTTATCACTAAGGCCTGCAAACGCCCAAACCCGAACGGCGAGGATTACAAAGGACGGACAGGGCTGTCACCACCTGCCGTCTACCTCTGAATACGTGGAGTAGGGTATCCCCAACGGTATTCCATAACCCAAACACCATGTTTGTAATATGAAATACATCTTTACCAATTGTACGGAAAGGTAAAGAACAATCATAGAGATTCATTGGGCCATTGCCATAACATGCACCATCCAAACTAAGGTGTAAGACATACAACTCATATGATGAACACACAAGACTATAAGTCAAATAACATAAGCAAGA
Source organism: Alloteropsis semialata (assembly GCA_004135705.1). Lineage (NCBI taxonomy): Eukaryota > Viridiplantae > Streptophyta > Magnoliopsida > Poales > Poaceae > Alloteropsis > Alloteropsis semialata. Next base: position 49,049,783 of record CM014274.1, on the reverse strand, counting down.
GAGTAATTCCATTTAAGCTCTAAGTCTTACAAATAAGCAAAGGATACAAGATAACTGAGCTCTAGGCTTACCAAGACTCCTTCGGAAACCTGTAGAAGCTCAACTCCTAGAACTACTTCTCTACTAACTAAGACTATGACTTGTAGCGAATGGAGCTCTTCCTTCTAGTGTGTGTTGTGCAGGAGGCGTTGGCACTTATTTATAGCACTTGGGGATGGTTTAGGGTCGGTACAAGGCGGTTGAGGGCAAGTGGGCCCACCCCCGAGTCGGCCGATCCGTGGACGTCGCCCGACCCTCAGATGAACCGACTGAAGTCATCCACAGTGTAGATGTGCTGCTGAAGGCGGTGTGGATACATCAGAGAAAGGAGGACCGCAACTGCCGCAAGACTGGGTCGGCCGACCTGGTCCAGGCACGTTTTGCCTTGATCTTCTTCTGAGTCGCTGGAATGTGGACCTTGGTACTCGTGGAAGATGGGTATGGATCCTCGGAGTAACTGTTGACTCTCATGTGGGCCCATCAATCCTTGTGATCCTCCTTATCCTTCTTGTCATCCCTTGGATATAACCGTCATGGATTCAACGCTCTGGATGACACTAAATTGTGCTTCTTATGCATGGCCAAAGTTGGGCTTGAATGGACATTAGGCCAGGTCGGCCGACCTGATGGGGTCGGGCGACCTGGGCCTGGCCCTGTTTTGCTTCATCTTTTAGCCCATATCTCCTGCAATCAAATAATCTCCATGTACAAGTGGAACTACGTTATTTGAAATAAAATCCTACTGATTATTACCAATTTATTTCATTTTATCATGTTGGTGTTACAAAATAATCATGACTTAACAAACGCCAACATAGGCGCACTCCAAGGCATTCAACATAATTAGACATTCATCTGTTCTATTGAATACTATGTTAGCTTTGCAAGTACTAAGACACCTATCACAGCAAGGAGCCACAACTAAATAAAGTAAAGCTTGAACTTAATTAAATATTAATCCAGAAATACAAAGAGAATACCCGGATGAAACTCAAACCTGAGCCGCACCCGCCGAGGAACAAGAAGAAGAGAGGAGCTGACATCCCCGGCTTCTCCGGACTCTCGCCTCAGCTTTCACCTATTCTAACACTACATTGGATTTGATCTTGGAGCTCTTGCTTCACTTCTTTGTGTCTTGAATGAGAGGGTGGAGCCTTCTATTTATAGTGGAGGAAGTGACTTGGGATAGTGGATATGCTTCAAAGATCTTAGGAGAATATTCCCCTCCAAGTGCTCTCTTGCCTCCACCTGGCCAGAACCGACTTCTGGACGTCGGTGGGCGCCCAAGACTCGCGCCCAGAACAATTCCACGGCGTTCTGGAGTCGGTGGGGCGTAGAACCGGTGGAAACCACAAAGAACCGGGCGTCTGTGGTAAAAAACCGACCGTGAACCGCGCCCTTACTATCCTCTGTACGTCGGCACAAGGAAAACCAGACCAAAACCGGGCAACGGAGAATAAACCGCCGAACCATCAGCAAAACCGAGGGAAATCCTGCAGGCCAGCAAACCCCGGGTCAAAACCGGCCCCCTGGCCATTCTCGCGCCGCCACGTGGTCCTCCGGCCCGGCGCACGCGCTGACCGCGCCTGGGCGCCAAATTGCGGCTGCTGCCGGGCCAACCGGACCCCGCCACGTGGGACGCCGGGCGGCTTCCCGCCTGCGCGCGGGCGCGCGTGAGTCCCGCGGCCACCTCTCCTGGCGCGCCGCATGGCACCGCGTTGGGCCTCCTCCTGGGCCGCTGGCCCAGTGGCATCGTCAACAGTGGTGCTCTGCTTAATAATTTCTGATTTCTTTATCTTTTTATTCTGACATCCAAAATATATAAATAATATATCCACTGAAATCGTCTCGGCGAGCTCTACGCAATGGTGCAATCCACATCGTCATCAGAGATACTTTGTGATAACGATATATTCAGATCTTTCTCAGGCCGATAGCGTCATTTCCTGCATAGTCAGTTCAAAACACCAACACCCGTGGAATTCATTAGTATTAAACCCTATAACTATGTTTGGTGTTTATATTTCATATGTATTCTGCAGGAATTGATGGCCAAAAGTTGCACTTAAGGACCGTCAACACCGCCCAAGTTGTACGGGTTGAGGCACGTCCGTCTTCGGGCCGTGCTAGCTTCGATTCTTCCTTTTCTTGTGAGATACATACATTTGGAAATTCATTACAAGGTAGCAGTCTCTATACATTTACATCTCATAGTGTGAATGCGTGGACCAATTACACCGTGTTGGATCGGCTTCGTAGGCATGCAGATGGACTCAATCGCCTTCGTCGTCTGACTTGGCGAATGGGCGGCAGTAATCTTCCTCTGCCGGTCTCTGAAGCTAAAGACACCTCTTTCGACCTGTCAAATTCCTAGACGAACCAAAGCCTAACATACTTATAAGAATGAAGACTCAGGGCTACCTTCTTTTTATGCAGGTTATTGTTTACACCGCCCAATAGCGACAGTCCTTGTGCTGCCCCTGATCACCGACCGAAGGCAATCCAGCCTTCAGCCTCCCAATCGAAGGCAAACACTGTGGCCTTAATAACAACGAAGGCAGTCGCATCTCAGAACACCTTAACTCTATCAAAGGTGTTTCTTGGCAGGCCAATACCCCAACATTTGGGGTTCTGAATCGAGTAGAACGGATGGTCTAGCCGACACATGCGTCTACAAGGAAGTAGCAATGGCTAAATTTATATCTAAGGAAAACCCATACCCTAATGTGGCGGCGGCTACTGATTATATGAGGATTAGGTCGTGCAAAACGCCCTTGCCATGTCCCTATTGGACTCCAAAGCGATACACGGGCCAACAGTCCAAAAGACGGCGGCGCAACACCTTGACAAATTATAGACGTCCAATTGTTTTGACGATTCCTGTTGCTTCCGATCGCATTTAGATATGGGGCCAATGGCATTGGAAATCTTATCTCCTTAGCTTTCCAACCATATGTAGAACGCCCAAAACCGAGCCTGTATGCGACCTGGGCATCATTTTTAGTGCAGGCTGCTCCTAAACTCCGAAACAGACTCAAATTTGACATGTACTGGGCCTCCAACTTGTCATGGACGCCCTTGCTGGCCTCCAAAGGTGGTGGCCAAGGAGGAAGACGTACAAGTAGGTGTGCTCCAACTTGGGCCAGGGTCCCATGTGTGAATAAAAAGCCCACGACGACATAGTAGCACCTGGCAGAAACATAGATAACATGTCTTGATGATATGGAGGCCTTGCCAACATGATATTGAGGTGAGATCAGATCCATTTGAAAGCTTATAAAATAATCTTTCCATCAAGTGTTCATGGACCTCAAACACACTCCGGATGAAGGAATCATGGCCTTTGCAATGAAGTACTCCNGCTGACGTCAGCACTGCTTAATAATTTTTGATTTCTTTATCTTTTTATTCTGACATCCAAAATATATAAATAATATATCCACTGAAATCGTCTCGGCGAGCTCTACGCAATGGTGCAATCCACATCGTCATCAGAGATACTTTGTGATAACGATATATTCAGATCTTTCTCAGGCCGATAGCGTCATTTCCTGCATAGTCAGTTCAAAACACCAACACCCGTGGAATTCATTAGTATTAAACCCTATAACTATGTTTGGTGTTTATATTTCATATGTTTTCTGCAGGAATTGTCGGCCAAAAGTTGCACTTAAGGACCGTCAAAACCGCCCAAGTTGTATGGGTTGAGGCACGTCCGTCTTCGGGCCGTGCTTGCTTCGATTCTTCCTTTGCTTGTGAGATACATACATTTGGAAATTCATCACAAGGTAGCAGTCTCTATACATTTACATCTCATAGTGTGAATGCGTGGACCAATTACACCGTGTTGGATCGGCTTCGTAGGCATGCAGATGGACTCAATCGCCTTCGTCGTCTGACTTGGCGAATGGGCGGCAGTAATCTTCCTCTGCCGGTCTCTGAAGCTAAAGACACCTCTTTCGACCTGTCAAATTCCTAGACGAACCAAAGCCTAACATACTTATAAGAATGAAGACTCAGGGCTACCTTCTTTTTATGCAGGTTATTGTTTACACCGCCCAATAGCGACAGTCCTTGTGCTGCCCCTGATCACCGACCGAAGGCAATCCAGCCTTCAGCCTCCCAATCGAAGGCAAACACTGTGGCCTTAATAACAACGAAGGCAGTCGCATCTCAGAACACCTTAACTCTATCAAAGGTGTTTCTTGGCAGGCCAATACCCCAACATTTGGGGTTCTGAATCGAGTAGAACGGATGGTCTAGCCGACACATGCGTCTACAAGGAAGTAGCAATGGCTAAATTTATATCTAAGGAAAACCCATACCCTAATGTGGCGGCGGCTACTGATTATATGAGGATTAGGTCGTGCAAAACGCCCTTGCCATGTCCCTATTGGACTCCAAAGCGATACACGGGCCAACAGTCCAAAAGACGGCGGCGCAACACCTTGACAAATTATAGACGTCCAATTGTTTTGACGATTCCTGTTGCTTCCGATCGCATTTAGATATGGGGCCAATGGCATTGGAAATCTTATCTCCTTAGCTTTCCAACCATATGTAGAACGCCCAAAACCGAGCCTGTATGCGACCTGGGCATCATTTTTAGTGCAGGCTGCTCCTAAACTCCGAAACAGACTCAAATTTGACATGTACTGGGCCTCCAACTTGTCATGGACGCCCTTGCTGGCCTCCAAAGGTGGTGGCCAAGGAGGAAGACGTACAAGTAGGTGTGCTCCAACTTGGGCCAGGGTCCCATGTGTGAATAAAAAGCCCACGACGACATAGTAGCACCTGGCAGAAACATAGATAACATGTCTTGATGATATGGAGGCCTTGCCAACATGATATTGAGGTGAGATCAGATCCATTTGAAAGCTTATAAAATAATCTTTCCATCAAGTGTTCATGGACCTCAAACACACTCCGGATGAAGGAATCATGGCCTTTGCAATGAAGTACTCCCGAACTGTCGGTGAATGGAGTGTTCAATTTTGATGGGCTTGCACTTCGAGATTGATCCTTATAATCAAAGGTTGTATCCGAAGGTGTCATTTCCTCATCAGTTGGAGACTGGAAACTGCCCATGTAAACTCCTTTATCTTCATATAAGATGTCTTGGTTATTAAGGACGCTTAGTGCTACTAATAATTCTGCAGCCTCTTGTAGTAGCGATAAGTCGATTAAGACTTTGTCTATGAAAAATGCATCATCTGTTTGTTTTGAAGACATTGAGAAAAGTATTGTTAATTAGAAAATCCCTAATGTAAATATTAAAGAAATCTATCATGCAGGCACTTTCTCTCTTCGATCTGACTATTACATTAAAACCGTTGAAAAAACATTACGTATATTGCATCTTAAACTACATCTATGAAAAGAATAGAGAGCAGCTCATCAACTTAAGATATGCAAAACTATATTGCATCTTAAGTTGATGAGCTGCTCTCTATTCTTTTCATAGATATCTTGGTAATTTCCAGCAAAATGTTAAACTATATTGTAAAGGAGGGTTGAGATAGCATCTGAAACAGTTCCTAGGGACTGTCCTTGGTCATTTGTTAGGACAATTGGCCTTCCATTTTCATCTATTTTGACAGCTTCCATAATGGCTTGCCTTTGGGTTTCATCTAGGTAATGATCCCACCAACCCCTTAATTGTCCGGAAAACCTATGACAATCATGTGGGCTGCTTCTTTTTCTTTATTTCCATTTGCTATGCAAGCATTTGCGTACATGATCATTTGATTGCACATGGTAAAAATTGGTATTCTACAAACCCATCTATGTTCCACTCAACAATTTCTTTTCCATTGAAGCATGTCATATTAGCTATGTGGGGCATTTCTTCAAATTGAAGATCTGCATAGGTTGGCCTAGGATAATAGTTTCATGTCATAGCTGTTTGCATTGTTGTTTTGAATGATCTAATTTTGTTTGTCATATCATCATTTTCTCCATCAGTGATTTGGTTAACATTTTTATTGACTTTTAGGTTTCCCAATTTATTAGCTAGTTCATTGATCAACTCCTCTGATACAGAAGACCCCATGGCCTTTTTCTTTCCAAGTTTTATGCTAGATGAAACCATTTGGGGGAACAAATGGTGGTACTACAACCTGAGTATTGGAAAGGTCTGATTGAGAGCTGGATGGGAAATTTACCTTTACTTCATGTTTATTATGTTTTGTCCCATCTAGGAGAATGGCTTCTATACGATCTGTCTATTGTCCAAGGGCACGTAAAGATATGTTTGAAAAGTTTTGTTGCTCTACGAGGTGTCCAATGTGCTGAACCTTTACAGGTTCGCCATGAGTGGTTTTGGATATATTTTTGAGTGGACAAGCTTTAGTGCTCTATCCTTTTGTATTTACTTCTAATTGAATAGTCTCAAAAGGTGGATGTATAGATTCTACTTGTCTTCCACTAGTAGTCTTCCACTCTTTAGAAACCCTTTTTATCATGGCTATCTTGTCATTATCAAATTCTGATTCAATTGTAATCTTATCTTGAGAACTTTGTTTGAAAAATTCTTCAAACTGCCTAATCTAGCTATTTTCATACCAGTCAGAGAAGAATATGTTTCTTTTTTGCTCAATTATTTCTTTGTGCCAAAGTTGTGTAATTTTTAATCTAAAAGGTCGATCTATGTTCTTGAAGTATCTTTCTTTTTTGGCCTTATTCTTTGGGAGACCTATTTCTTCTAGAAGAAGTTTTTTGTCTATTTCAAAATAATCCTCTTCTTCTAAAGTAATGATACAACAATCCATTTGGCATTCAGGATCATCACTTTCAATGACATTGATATCAAAATCAGAAATTGATGGTTCATAGGAATTATCCTCATATGTAGCATAGACAATGTTTTGTGGCCTCATTTGAGGTCTATTGTCAACACTAACCAAGGACCTGGATTGGATGAATACTCTTCTTTTTGAGGAGAATGTTACCTCAACATCCCCATCAGGTGTCTCGGTGACCGACTGGACCTCACTTTACTCAAGATTTTGTGGCTCAACGGCTTGGGTCAGGGTCCATTTTTCTGGGAGTTTTGTCTTATCCCATTTTAAGGTATTTGGAGAAATAATGTTGTTGCTAGGATTAGCTTGAAGCAAGGTACTCAGGCCTTTGGGTGTATTTTGTTTTGCATAGGGAGCCAAAGATGTCATGGCTTTATAGTATATTCTGTATGTTACAGAAATATTCTCACTCCCTGGTTCCGGATCAAATCCAGACGTTTGCAAATTCAGGGTGAGAACTTTTTGGATATTTGAGTCAGACAAATCTAGAAAAGTGTTAAAAAATACTGGACCATTACTAAGGCTGGCATCTACCATCCCTAGCAAGGAATCTTGAAATCTTTTATTTCTGCAATCTCTTAGACACGCTAAGACAGATATATTTAAACCTTTTCTGGTTAAAGATTGAATAGCTATTTGGACCAGACCAAAGTGTAGATAATGATATTGGGGCTTAGATCTCATGGCATTTAATTCATTTTCAGAAAGAAGATGCAAAGTTTCATGCATAGAACTGAGATGTAATGTTTTTTCAATGGTTTTAATGTAATAGTCAGATCGAAGAGAGAAAGTGCCTGCATGATAGATTTCTTTAATATTTACTTTTGGGATTTTCCAATTAGCAATACTTTTCTCAATGTCTTCAAAACAAACAGATGATGCATTTTTCACAGACAAAGTCTTAATCGACTAATCGCTACTGCAAGAGGTTGCAGACCTATCAGTAGCACTAAGCGTCCTTAATAACCAAGACATCTTTATACGAAGATAAAGGAGTTTACATGGGCAGTTTCCAGTCTCCAACTGATGAGGAAATGACACCTTCGGATACGACCTTTGATAACAAGGACCAATCTCGAAGTGCAAGCCCATCCAAATTGAACACTCCATTCGCCGACAGTTTGGGAGTACTTCATTGCAAAGGCCATGATTCCTTCATCCAGAGTGTGTTTGAGGTCCATGAACACTTGATGGAAAGATTATTTTATAAGCTTTCAAATGGATCTGATCTCACCTCAATATCATGTTGGCAAGGCCTCCATATCATCAAGACATGTTATCTCTGTTTCTGCCGGGTGCTACTATGTCGTCGTGGGCTTCTTATTCACACATATGGGTCCCTGGCCCAAGTTGGAGCACACCTACATCATGTGGGGAACTTATAAATGAAGCCCTTGTACGTCCTCCTCCTTGACCACCACCTTTGGAGGCCAGCAAGGGCGTCCATGACAAGTTGGAGGCCCAGTCCATGTCAAATTCGAGTCTGTTTCGGAGTCCAGGAGCAACCTGCACTAAAAATGATGCCCAGGTCGCATACGGGCTCGGTTTTGGGCGTTCTACATATGGTTGGAAAGCTAAGGGGATAAGATTTCTGTTGAGGTTATACTCAGCAGATATTTGTCTGGCAGGCACCCCGCTTCGTGTGAAGATTTATCACAGTGGATGAACACAAAGACTCGGGATTTTATACTGGTTCGGGCCCTCGAAATCGAGTAATAACCCTACATCCAGTTGTTTGCTTGTATTATCTCGGCGAGTACAGATTATAATGATGTAACAAATACCCTCGAGTGGATTAGCTAAGATTGGGGATACCTTCTACGTGCAGGACCTCCTTCCATTTATATCCAGGGAGACGTGCCTTACAAGACAAAACAGACCTAAACCTAGTAGGACTCTAACTATCATCGGGCTTTCCTTCTGCGATCCAGCTGTCGTGTCTTGTTCGGAGTCTTCTTCGCTCAGAGTTGGTAGTCGGCAATCCTTGTGGTCGGGCACCCGGGTATTATGGCCTCAACAATTTCCAATGCCACTGGCCCCATATCTAAATGCGATCGAAAGCGACAGGAATCGTCAAAACAATTGGGCGTCCAGAATTTGTCAAGGTGCTGCGCCGCCGTCTTTTGAACTGTTGGCCCATGTATCACTTTGGAGTCCAATAGGGACGTGGCAAGGGGGTTTTGCACGACCTAATCCTCATATAATCAGTAGCTGCCGCCACATTAGGGTATGGGTTTTGTTTAGATATAAATTTAGCCATTGCTACTTTCTTGAAGACGCATGTGTCGGCTAGACCATCCGTTCTACTTGATTCAGAACCCCAAATGTTGGGGGATTGGCCTGCCAAGAAACTCTTTGATAGAGTCAAGGTGTTCTGATATGCGACTGCCTTCGTTGTTATTAAGGACACAGTGTTTGCCTTTGATCAGGAGGCTGAAGGCTGTGGATCGCCTTTAGTCGATGATCAGGGGCAGCACAAGGACTGTCGCTATTGGGCGGTGTAAACAATAACCTCCATAAAATGAAGGTAGCCCTGAGTCTTCATTCTTATAAGTATGTTAGGCTTTGGTTCGTCCAGGAATTTGACAGGTCGAAAGGGGCGCCTTTAGCTTCGGAGGCCGGCAGAGGAAGATTACTGTCGCCCATTCGCCAAGTCAGACGACGAAGGCGATTGAGTCCATCTGCATGCCTACGAAGCCAGGGTGGACCAGGTCCAAGCCGAGTCCAACACGGTGTAATTGGTCCATGCATTCACACTATGAGATGTAAATGTACCACTATGTCCCTGGATCGTCCAAGTTGTCTAGTCTAGAGGATGATGCCTGGTTTTCAGGGGCATAAGTGGAATGTAAAGATGTCTCTTGACCTCCCTATAAAAGGGGACCCCTCACCAACATATAATGGGGCTGATTCCTGAGAATACTGTTGATGAGCAATTTATTGTTGCTTCTCTTCATTTCTCAGTCTTAGCTATTGTTTGTGCATATTGCCTTCAGCCATTTCCCAACAATTGGCGCCCACCATCTGTGCTATGAACGAAGAAAATCCACGAACACCACCCATGCCACCTAGAAGAGTTGCAAAAGTACCTACCACCGAAGACACAAACCAAACTGGTGAAGCTGAAACTCAGATTACAATTCCACCAAATCTCACACAACTTCCAACTGAAGCCGTCATCGAGGAGCAGGAAGATGATGAAGATACACTCACAAATGAAGAAAAGCTGCACAGGTTGGATGACAGGTTGCGTCTTTGGCGCCTAGAGCAGCAAAAAGAGCTCGAAACCGCTCAAATTGAGCTGCAACAACAAATACAAGAAGAAAAGGAAGAACAACAGTATGAATTGCTGCAAATCAAGCAATAGCTGGAAGAATTGAGGCGAGTGAAGCAGAAAAGATTGAACACCACAATCTCAAGAGCTGCCAAGCTTCGTGCAAAGCTGGAGAGAGCAAAGAAGCAAGTCGCTGAGTTACAAGCTAATCTCAATGACCCAATTGCCTTTGCTGATGCTGGAGCAAATCGCATTTCCACATTGGGAACCGGTCTACAAATGGTGCATACTCGTCCCATCGATCATACTAGTCCCCTATCAGAAGCTCTGCAGTTGGCAAGATGGCCGCCTTCATACAAGCCGATAACCCTGCCAAGGTATAATGGTCTCACTGATCCCAAGCAATTCATAATGAGTTACGAAGCAGCAATAGCTTCGGCTGGAGGAGATGAGGTGGTACTAGCAAAATCGTTCATCATCGTTTGCAATGGCACTGCAATGAATTGGTACATAAAGCTACCAGGCCTATCCATTAACAGTTGGTATGATTTGAAAAGAGAGCTGATTAAGAACTTCAGCATCATGGGAGACCAAGCACTCTCATATGCAGAGTTGACTCTGCATCAACAACCAATAGAACCATTGGAAGATTACTTTTGCAGGTTCGTGGGTTTAAGATCTCAAGCTCCTCATATTCCTGATGAAGTCGCCAAGTTTGTAGCTATTCAGGGGCTTCGCCCTGGGCCATTTGCACAGCATATCCCAAGAGAAACAACAGCTACTCTTGGTGATCTGTATGAGGAGTTCAAGAAATATTGTCGATCCGACAATGACAACCAAAGGAGAATAGCTAGAGAAGTTATCATGAAACACCAGTATGAATCCCAAAACAAGCAAAACCACTACAACCAAAACTACTACCAGCACTACCCATCCCAAACAATCATGAATGTTGAGAGTCCAGCTTCATTCCAAGAGAACAAATCCTTCCATCAAGAAAACCAATATTGAAACCCAAGGGGTGAGCCTACCCAAAGAGGAGGAAGAACCGGCAGAGGCCGAGGAAGAGGAAGGAGTCTGTTTTCGGGCCCAAAACTGTTCTGCCAGTATCATGGCAAGAACCACACTCATGGCACCGAGCAGTGTCGAGACATCAAAAAAACAATTTAGAAGATGAAGACAAACAAAATACAAGCCAATCAATCGAAGCCACCTACAGCTTCATCCACCAATTCTCAAACCATACAATCCGAAGCCGTACAACCATGCTGCCCAGTTTTCCCATCCCTAAGCTCAAATGTTGTACATCCAACAATAGCGATGGCAACACAATATTCGCCTTCCAACACTACTATCCAGAAACCCACATTTATACCCACAATCTACCCATCAAATCGCTTCCTAGAACATCAAGGTTGAAGAGCTACCACCACCTTCACCAAAACCCCAAACACAAGATAAAAAGCCACCCAACCCCCTTTCGAGTTATGGTCCTATTCTTCCCATAACCGGAGGATCTTCACTTACCTTCGAAACAAAGAAGCAGAGAAAGAGTTACTTTCTGCATGTAAACAATATCTCAGTGGAAGGCCCATACAAGAAATCAGAATGGTCTCACATGCCAATTACCTTCATCGAAAAAGATCTAAAGCTGCGTAATTTCCCTCACAACGACACAATGTCGATCAGAGCCAACATTTCTGGCTGGATGATTAGAAAAGTGCTAGTGGACACAGGCAGCTCTGCAGATATCATTCTGGCAAAAACTCTCAGATCGATGACAAATATCAACCAAGACAACTTGGAGCCATCAGACACACCATTGGTCAGCTTCGGGGGTAAGCGTACACCAACACTGGGAAAAATTACATTAACAGTATCTTTTGGTGATACCTCAAATGCAAGAACTGAGTACATTACCTTCGATGTTGTCGATATGTTCTTTGATTACAATGTTATCTTCGGCAGAGGAGTTATAAACGCTTTCCACATTATCATAAGGCAAGCCTTTTTTATGCATGAAAATGCCTGTGCTCAAAGGGGTCATAACTGTCTTCGGTGACCAAAAAGAAGCCAAAAACATTGAGTATGCCACAACACCAGGGCAACGCAATGTGCACATGCTTGAAGAAAAAGAACCAGTCTATCCAGAGGAGAAGCCAATCTTTGACAAAAGTAGTAAGAAAATGCAAGAAGCCACAGAAACGAAGCAGGTGCAGCTGCAGCCTGATATCTTCGACAGAAAAGTGATTATTGGCTCTGATCTTGAACCAGAAGAAGAGGAGAGGCTCATTGAATTTTTGAGAAACAATAAAGATGTCTTCACATGGTCAAGTAAAGATTTGCCAGGTATTGATAGAAGCATAATTGAACACAAACTTGCAATCAGCCCAGACATTAGACCGAAGAAGCAAAAACCCAAAAAGAAGTCCAAAGAAAAAGTAAGTGCAGTTAAAGCTGAAGTGCAGAGGCTGCTCGATGCCAACGTGATACGGGAAGTAAAATATCCCAACTGGCTAGCTAATATTGTGCCAGTTCAGAAGAAAAATGGCAAGTGGAGAATGTGTATCGATTCCACCGACCTCAACAAAGCATGCCCAAAAGATGATTTTCCACTTCCTAGAATTGATAAGATTATTGATCAGGCAGCAGCAAGCGAGATGATGTCTCTTCTAGATTGCTTCTCTGGCTATCATCAAATTTGGATGAAGAAAGATGACGAAGAAAAAACCAGCTTCATCACACCTGTTGGCATATTCTGCTTCATCAAAATGCCCGAGGGGCTTCGCAATGCCGGTACCACCTTTGTCGCATGTCAACTACTGTATTCAAAGAAGAATTATTCAAAACCATACTTGCATATGTTGATGACATCTTGGTAAACAGTGTCAAAAGGCAAGATCACATCTCTGACTTGGCAATTGCCTTCGCAAGAATGAGAGGAGCTGGCCTCAAACTTAACCCAGAGAAGTGTGTCTTTGGTGTGACCAAGGGGAAGATACTTGGGTGCCTAGTATTAGCAAATGAGATCAAAGCCAACCCTGACAAGATCAATGCAGTACTCGATATGGAGGAGCCAAAGTGCATAAGGAATGTTCAAAAACTCTCAGGCAGAATTGCAGCACTTAACAGGTTCATTGCAAAAGCAGCTGAACGAAGCCTGCCCTTCTTCACTACACTCAGAAATGTAGCGAACTTTGAGTGGGGAGAGGAACAGTCTAAAGCCTTTCAAGAGCTAAGGCAATATCTGATGCAATTGACGAAGCTGACAATTCACGACCCGAAGGCACCATTGCTACTATACATTGCAGCTTTGCAATCAGCTGTAAGTGCGACACTTGTTGCCGAAAAAGAAGATGCAACAACCAGTATATTATGTGTCGGAAGCACTGGCTGGTTTAGAGCTGTTTTACACAGAAATTGAGAAGATGATCTATGCTGTGGTGATGGCATCCAGAAATTTAAGGCATTACTTTGAGGGGCACAACATCAGGGTGCTCACGGATCAACCAATAAAAGAACTGTTGAGTAACAGAGAAGCTTCGGTAAGACTGCACAAATGGGCTGCTGAATTGTCAAAATATGTGGTGGATTACGAGAGAAGAAGAGCAATCAAATCACAAGTCCTAGCTGACTTCATAGTAGAATGGACATCGCCTTCAGCAGAAAATGTGACCAGAGAGGAAAGCTGGCTAATAAATTGTGATGGTGCCTGGGAAGATAAAGGAGCAGGGATTGCAGCAATCGTGACATCACCCTCGGTAGTGAAAATGAGATATGCAGCGAACCTAGAGTTCTGCAAAAATAGTGATAGAAGCACAAATAAAGTCACTAAATACGAAGCCGTCTTATTGGGTCTCATGAAGGCAAAAGCATTGGGAGCTCAACGATTAATAATTAGAACTGATTCAAAGGTGATAACAGATCACATCAAAAAAGAAAGCGTTGTGAAGCAACCAGACCTGATCAAATACTTGAACATTGTTAGATCAATGGAGAAAAATTCAAGGGTTTCACAGTTGAGTACATCCCAAGAGCAAAAAACGATGAAGCCAATGCACTGCTAAAAGCAGCAGCAAAAGGAGACAAGTTACCACCTGATGTCTTCTTCCATACAATAAAAACACCTTCGATCAAAGATCAAGATGACCAGTTAAGATTGATCAATGCAATAAGTTTAAAAGATTGGCGATCGCCAATAATGGCTTACCTTCGGGGATACTACGAACCCAATGACGAAGATGATCTCAAATGCAGGCAACAAAGAGCAAGATCCAATCAGATCATTGATGATGTCCTATACAAGAAAGGAGTAGTAGCACCTTGGCTTCGCTGCATATCATATAATGAAGGCAAGGAGCTCATAAAGGAGATTCATATTGGACTTTGTGGAGCACACTTTGGGGCAAGAGCTATAGTAGGGAAGGCAATGAGGCAAGGATTCTACTGGCCATCAATTATCAATGATGCATCTAGCATCGTCAGAACATGCGATGCATGTCAAAGGTGTGCAGTAACTCGCAAATCACCTTCGGAACCATCACAACTGATCGCACCAACTTGGCCTCTTCAAAGATGGGGTATAGATCTAGTGGGTCCACTCCCAACAACTCAAGGGAATTTGGAATATGCCATAACACAGTAGAATATTTCAAAAAGTGGATCGAAGCCAGGCCATTAGCCAACATCACAATGAAAACAATCATAACGTTCTTTTGGCAGCAAATAGTATGCAGATTCGGAGTGCCAAGGGAAGTTACCATGGATAACGGAAAACAATTTGATTGCGACGAGTTTAGGCAGTTCTGCAGGTCCATTGGGATGAAGGCAAAATTCTCATCAGTCTATCACCCACAATCCAATGGTGCAGTAGAAAGAGCAAATGGCATAATCTTCTCTGCAATGAGAAAGTGCCTAGTGAATTGCAAGAAAAAAGGCAAGTGGGTAGAAGAAATGCCGAAGGTGATATGGGCTCATAATACATCCACATCAAGAGCAACACAGTTTACACCTTTCAAACTATTGTATGGGGAAGAAGCAGTGTGTCCAGAGAAAATCCTGCATAAGGGGCTTCGCACTCAACAAGAGGCGCCAAAAGATAGCGAAGCTATTGACAAAGATCTTACTGAGATATACAGGCTACAAGCAGCCAAAAACATTTCCAAGTATCTGGCAGAAACCAAGAAATTGTGTGACAAGAAAATAGTCAGGAAGGACATCACCATCGGTGATTGGGTGCTGAGGAAAAATCCAAGTGCGCCTTTGGGAAAGTTACAAAGAAAATGGGAAGGCCCATTCTTGGTTATCAAAAGCAATAGATCGGGATCTTTTCACTTGGGTGATGAAGAAGGCAATGAGCTGCCACATTCATGGAATGCTGACAGCCTGTGAAGGTACTACCTGTGAAAAAAATTGTAAAAATTGGCTTCGTGACCTATAAACAGAGTCAATAAGTAGGGTAGATTTTTTCCTCTTTCAAAAGCCCGTACTCTTTTCCTCACAGGGGAACCCTTACCAAGGGGTGAGTTTTATAATGAGGCGGTGCTAACTGTAACTCATGTAAAATATATGACAAACTATTCCTCATAATAAAATTGCATCGAAAGCGATTGGCTTCGGCCAAATCGCCTGTATTCGATAACCCAAGTAGAACTGTATTGACCCTACTCAAAGTAAGGCCAATTCAGATCTATAAATGCTTACTCTAAAAGGAGTAAAAGGGGCTTCATCAAGCTCGAAATCAATTGTCTTCATCACTAATGAAAAACAAACGCTTACCCCAAAAGGAGTAAAAGGGACTTCTGTCACACCCAGATTTACGAAGAAAATCCGAATGCTACTATATGTGTACCCAGGAAGTCTTAAACACACATATAGCTCTAGAATAAGGTAAATCAAAGTAAACCAGTGCTCGAATTACAAAAATGAACTATTACAAAAGACAAGAGTCTTAAACAAACCACAGCGAAGTCTATTTACTATCTCACACGATGAAGTCTCCATTCCACAGGGACGCCGGCTGGTGAACCACAACCTAGAACTCTTAGAACTCTTCTGGAAATTCTTCGGCTGCTGCCTCATCTGAATACCCATCCGGGATTTTGTTGAATAGCACAAGTGTAAGTAAACCATCTTACTTAACAAATATAACACTAGGGATGAAGGCTCAAAAGGCTAGACACGGTTTAACTGCGATAAGCACTTTTAGTTGTTCAATTTTAACATTAGCCAAATTACTATAGTGTAATAGGAAAAACCCAGTTGTAACCCAAATTAAGTGTTTAAAGAAGTATCATTATGTTCATCATCATTCCATCATCGTTCCATCATAAACATCACCAGTGTAAAGTCACTATTCAAAAAGGATCCAGGCCACTCGTAACCGTGAGTATGGCTGATATATCAGTTTTCACTCTGCAGGGGTTGTACACTTTCCGCACTGATCGTGATTCCTGTGATGCCTGGGTTTGCAAGGCCCATTTCACACTTCCTTTGGTGTGCGGCTGGGTTTCACTACGAGACATTTCAAAAGTCCCTCTAAAAAGCTAAGGGCCGTTGAGGTTTCAACATGGGCGCATGAACCCAACTCCCGGGATCAACAAAACACCCAGGGTGCAACGTGAGTGGGTTGATGGCGTTCAGGGCGCAACGTGAACAAATGCCTATGGACATCAGGGCGCAACGTGAGTCCATCCCCAAGTAGACCAGGCTCATACTTAAACCGTGGTTCCCCCCTTGCGCCTTTCGGTAACCCCCAACTAGTTAGAGTTGTGCATTTTACTTAGTCAAGACCAGAGCCATATAGTTTCCGTGGTTGCACTGTTCTCGGGTTGCCACTTTGAGATAGACCATAACAAGTGATGCCCAGAACAAAGCACACAGCATATGTTCCAGTTTAAAGGTTGTTTAGAACAAAGCACACAGCACATGTTCCATTTTATTAGGTTGCCTAGAACAAAGCACACAACACATGTTCTAGATCATGAATTGCCTAGAATAAAGCACACAGAACATATTCTAGAACAAGAGTTGCCGAGAACAAAGCACATAGCACATGTTCCAGCTTCCTAACATGTTGCTAAAAAGCAAGTTTTAACAATTCATCATTAAGAGGTATCAAATATCATCATTCTGCAGTATCAAGTTGCATAGCCTAGCATTTGCTACCCAAAAGATGCATAGCCTAGGTTGAACAAGAAAGTAAGGTTTAAGAATACTACGGATAACCTAGAACAGATTAACTCGTGCATGAATGTAAGTGAATATTAATGTGTATACGTATCAAGGTATTCTCGTGTTATACTTGCCTTTCTCAAAGTATTGCCACTAATTCTCTTCTTCAGAACCTTGCTCTCCTTCAACGTCGAACAGCTCACCGATGCATGATGAACACCAGCACACAAGATATATCTAATAAAGCAATACATAAATCAATACAACAGTTTTGAAAAGCGCACTGCTAGAGAACTCTAGCTACCGCGAACTCGGGAGCGCAAGAAACATTAAAGACAGAGATACGGTCGGAAAGGCATAGGCAATTGAAGAATCAAGGGCATATTGATACTAAGAACATAAGCTGGAATTATTTTGGTTGAGGACAAATAAATTGTGACATCATCAAGGCATGAACATGATGTCATCATGGAACTTTGGAATAAAGCTTTAATGGAATTTTGTATAAATGGATCAACAAAGTTTAGTATATGCACATACAATTCAACATACTATTTTAATATTGAGATTTCACATATGTGATCATCATACATGAATTCAATATTAAAATACTACGCAGGAATTACAACGCTTCATACACTTAACATTTATTAAACCAGATGACAAAATACCGTAAGATGGGAATACAAGGTGTAGGCGAATTATGGCAAACAAAAGGATGAAATTTGGATAGGTTTTGATCGCCATGAAAGGTCGGGCTCTGCTGCACCTATGGGCAAGACATAAGGCGAGTGTAAAAGCCTAATCATCTTTTATTTAGAAAGCTAGTTTAAATTGACCATTAATCAAATTAATTACCAAATTAATTCCAAAAACAAGTTTTATGGAAACCAACACCACTGACGCGTAGTTTATGTTATTACGAACCTAACGCAACTTGAACGGATTGAATCGGAGCTAAAACGCGCATTCTATGGGCTAAATAAGGTTACAAGGACCTATTCATAATTAACCGTAGACTACAGGGTCTAGCTGGTAAGTTTCTCAAGACAGGACCGAACTGCAGGTTAATTTGACAGAAACTCGGGGCTCTTTAGCAAAATTGCTTTGGTTGACCGGTATCTGATCTGGTTGACTGAAATCTGGGGCGTCGATCGTCGATCGGGCGGCTCACAGCGCTCCGCCTATCTTCGATCGCCGGAGACAGCCAGAGGCGGCGGCGCTGACGTCTGACGGCGGCGGCTCGCCGGCTGAGAGCGGTCCGGGGCTACAGGGCACCGTTTCCGACATGGTTTGGACCAGGACGAAGAGGAGAACGACGCGAACCTGTTTTGGGTGATCTCGGCGTTGATCGGGCACCGTAGCAGGCGTGCGACGGCGAGGGGCGGCCGGGTCGTCGGGGTCGCGATGGGGCGGCGCTGCAGCCTTGGCTCCGCGGCTCTGGACGTTGGGCTCGCACGCTGGGGCATCCACGTACGCGAGGGAGAGGACCGGGGCGGTAGCAGGGCGACGACAGCGGACTGGAGCGGTGGCCTCACCTCGAACGGCGGCGGCGCGACGCATATGGCGGCGCTCGGGCTCTGGGTGCGTGCGGGGCGGAGCAGCAGGGCATGCAGGGGCACGGGCGGCGCGTTATATAGAGGGAGGGGCGAAGGGATAGGCTCGAGGCATTGCGGAGATAGTGGCGGCGGTTGCGGGACGGCCGCGCGACAGAGCCACTGAGTCGGGCTCGGGCTGGTGTCCCTGCTGGGCACGGTGGGGAAGGAAGGGGTAGGGGATGACAGGCAGGCACCGCGTTTCAGTGAGAGAGGGAGGATGGCGAGCGGGCCCTGGTGGCAGCGGCATGGGCCGGGCTTTGGGTGGACAGGGCCAGAGGGGGAAAAGGCCGGGCTGGGTCCAGGTGGGTTTGGGCCGACCCGAATGAGGGGCAAAATCATACTCCGGAAAAGTTTAGGGAGGTAAACAGGACTTCGTTTTTAGGTTTAGATGGGCTTGGCCCATTTGGGCAGATAGGGTTTTTTTTCTTTTTCTTAATCCGGGAAAATATTTTCAGGTTAAAAGATAATCTAGAAAAGTCTAGATAATATCTTTTAAACCGCAGAAAATACCTCGGAGTCTCCAAAACTTCCGAGAAAAATCCCAGAGATAGAGTTGAACACGGTGAACCCAAATAAAATATTTGGAGCTCATGAAAAAGGTTCTAGTAGCTTCCAAAAATTGGATTTAACTCTAGAAAAATAGAAATAAATTCCAAAAAAATCCAGAAAATTCCTAGAGGAACCTGTTCGAGAACCTAATCGGGTTTTTAAAAACAAACACACAAAACTACCACTATGTAGCTCAACACGAAAGCAACACTCACTTTCTATTTAATTCTGGCCAAACTTTAGGATTTATTGGCAACTCCGAAAGGGCCAAAAACCAGGGTGTGACAGATCTATCCCACTTAACAGGAATCTCGTCCCGAGATTCAAGAGGAAGCTAGCAGGGAAAAAGGTTGGGGTTATTGGCATGACTCTTCTTTGTGCTTTCTTGTGATCATTGGTTGTATCTTCTAAGTCTGCTGAAGTTTTTTGATCACTCCTCTTCCTGCTCCTTTCTTGATACTATAATCTTAGTCTGCTAAAGTTTCTCGATCACACCTACTCTTTTCTTGACGTCCCAATAGTTCCTTTCTTGTACCATCCATGTAGGCATTGGATGGCCAATAGTCCTCTTATTTAAAGTGATTTGAATAGAGCTGGATCTGCTGCTCTATTATCCTGTTAGGCTTGCTTGATGATGATTCCTTCTCGGTTTGCTTTGAGCACCCTATCTTTGCTTGTGGAGGAGTGTCGAAGAAGTGAGTATCCTTCCCTGATGCATGTTGTCAATGTTCAGGGAAAGTCCACTTATGTTGCAGTCTTGCATTGGGTTTGTCATCGTGTAGTGTGTTTTTCTTCAGCAGGTGTTTCTCAATGATGAAGCTAGTTCTTTGTGTGCCTTCACTTCGTATTTTGTCTCTTGAAGCCTATTGTGTATTGCTTGTATTGTCGTGGGGATTTGTATAAGCAACATGGTGTTGCCGGCCTACCCCACTTAACATGAATCTCGCCTCGAGATTCATGAAAAGTTTCACGAGGGGAAAGTCGATTGCTTCTGACGAATATCTTCTTGGCTTGTCTTTCCTATTGTTGTATTCTTCCTTCTTTGAACCTTAACTCCATGTTGACTACTTATATATTATCCCATATCATCTGTATTATGTCTCCTTTCTGTAGCATTCCTTGACTTCGAAAGGGCCTCTCAATTGTTTCTGTCTTTCTTCTAGCTCTTTCACTTGACATCTTGTGCACCTCATGTGTTGTAGTAGAAACGTGGCTTAGTACTACCCCACTTAACAAGATTCTTCTACCCCAAGTTGAACTCTGGTGGAAATGGAATCTTTTGATGACTCCTTCATGGCTAGGTTAGATGGAAGACAAGGGTGTTGAGAGGAGCGGTTAGCATAAGGTGTAAACGGGTAAAAGCATCCATCCTCTCATTGCTTGTTTCAATCCACATGTATACATAAACTTAGCTTTACTAAGTACATTTCTTGAGTACAACTTGCTACAAACTCTATTCGTCTAGATCTACTTGGTGTGCTTCTTGATGTAATCATGGGCCCGCTGCTCGGTACCAAATTCACTTGGAGGTGATTCCTTCATTTGGTGACTTACTTGATACTGCTCTCTCATATCTGCGCAGCTGCTTTGAATATAACTTCTCTTCCTTGCTTATTGGTTAGGGAGACCACCTTGGAATGGTAATCCATTATACTCTTATGTTCATGTATCCAATCCTTTCCTAAGATGATATCCATTCCTTTCATATGCAAGACATTAGTATCCACTTGAATTCAACACTATCTATTTGTAATGGCACCTCTAGACATTCCTGTCTAAGCAATATTTCTTCAGCTTCAAGCCAGACAGATATTGGTTGTTCCTTGACAAGTGGTGCCATGTTGTTTTCTTTCACGAACCCTATTGATATGAAACGGTGCGAGGCTCTTGTATCAGACAAAGCTATCACTGGCTTGGATTGTAGCAAAACATTCCTAAGTAGCCTATTCCTTGCTTGCTTAGCTTGTTCAGCTTCCACGTAGTCCACTCGTGCTAGTATGCAGTTTGGCTCCTTGGGCACTGCAGTCATCTTCAGCTTCTTGGTGGATTGGGGTCCATTGTTCTTGACTTTACGCTTTGCTTGCTGCTTTGGGTGCTTGCGTCGGCGTGGCTGAAACACACTAAAGGTTATGTCCCACCCACCTAGGTATGTGTCATCGACATTTTCTTCTTGAGCTTCAGTGCCTTGTCCTTCTTGGGCAGTTATTTTTGGAGAAGGTAGTTTCTTATTTCCACCAGTAGATGATTCTTGAAGTATACCTGATCGCAACATCTTTTTACCTCGGTCATTCTGGAGACATGGATGACCATACTGTGTGCAACAGTAGCAACTTCCTCGAGGTCCAAGCATCTTCATCGGCCATTGCTCCACGTCATCTGGGGATGACGAGTCCAGAGATGAAATGTCGATCTCACCGTTGGCCACACTTTCTTGAGGGCTTCTCTTGTTATACTTCATCCGGTTTGAGGTTTAGGATGTGAAAGAGACAAGTTGAGCAAGGACTTGTAGACAAATAGAAGGAGAGTCATGGGAACCCATCTAACTAACTATAATTATAATCAATGCAAAGATCCAAATCAATACAGACAAGCAAGAACACACAAGACCATACTAGCAAACACCACCTTAGCATCGTTGATCTATCGGTAAAAGAAAGGCTTGGGTTCAACTCCTATGACTCAAAACACTATACTATCGAAGGCTCGAGTTTGCTTGATCTTGAGGTCTCCAAAGCAGTCGCTGAAGCTCTCTTGATGAAGTCTTTAGATTCTTGTCTTCCTTAATACCTTTAGCATCATCTTCATTGAACGTAGCGGACAAGTTTGGTTGACAGCTAAGAATAATCAAGGGTGTGGGAGAAGCAACTCTTTTGAGTAAACAGAGTAAGCGTAGGATTCAAAAGAGAGATAAAAAGCCAAGGAGGTGAAATTTTGTGAAAGAAAGAGAATTGATAACCTTAACATCAACCATTTCTATCTTGGTTGAGATCCTACAGTTAGCACAGCTCTGATACCACTCTGTCACACCTGGATTTACGAAGAAAATTCGAATGCTACTATATGTGTACCCAGGAAGTCTTAAACACACATATAGCTCCAGAATAAGGTAAATCAAAGTAAACCAGTGCTCGAATTACAAAAATGAACTATTACAAAAGACAAGAGTCTTAAACAAACCACAACGGAAGTCTGTTTACTATCTCTCACGATGAAGTCTCCATTCCACAGGGACGCCGGCTGGTGAACCACAACCTAGAACTCTTCTGGAAATTCTTCGGCTGCTGCCTCATCTAAATACCCACCTGGGATTTTGTTGAATAGCACAAGTGTAAGTAAACCATCTTACTTAACAAATATAACACAAGGGATGAAGGCTCAAAAGGCTAGACACGGTTTAACTACGATAAGCACTTTTAGTTGTTTAATTTTAACATTAGCCAAATTACTATAGTGTAATAGGAAAAACCCAGTTGTAACCCAAATTAAGTGTTTAAAGAAGTATACGTTCATCATCATTCCATCATCGTTCTATCATAAACATCACCAGGGTAAAGGTCAATATTCAAAAAGGAACCAGGCCACTCGTAACCGTGAGTACGGCTTATATATCAGTTTTCACTCTGCAGAGGTTGTACACTTTCCCCACTGGTCATGATTCCCGTGATGCCCGGGTTTGCAAGGCCCATTTCACACTTCCTTTGGTGTGCAGCTGGGTTTCACTACGAAACATTTCAAAAGTCCCTCTAAAAAGCTAAAGGCCGCTAAGGTTTCAACATGGGCGCACGAATCCAACTCCCGGGATCAACAAAACACCCAGGGCGCAACGTGAGTGGGTTGATGGTGTTTAGGGCGCAACGTGAACAAATGCCTACGGACATCAGGGCGCAACGTGAGTCCGTCCCCGAGCAGATCAGGCTCATACTTAAACCGTGGTTCCCCCCTTGCGCCTTTCGGTAACCCCCAACTAGTTAGAGTTGTGCATTTTACTTAGTCAAGACCGGAGCCATATAGTTCCCGTGATTGCACTGTTCTCCCGGGTTGCCACTTTAAGATAGACCATAACAAGTGATGCCCAGAACAAAGCACACAGCATATGTTCCAGTTTAAAGGTTCTTTAGAACAAAGCATGCAACACATGTTCTTTTATTAGGTTGCCTAGAATAAAGCACACAGCACATGTTCCAGATCGTGAATTGCCTAGAATAAAGCACACAACACATATTCCAGAACAAGAGTTGCCGAGAACAAAGCACACAGCACGTGTTCCAGCTTCCTAACCATGTTGCTAAAAAGCAAGTTTTAACAATTCATCATTAAGAGGTATCAAATATCATCATTCTACGGTATCAAGTTGCATAGCCTAGCATTTGCTACCCAAAAGATGCATAGCCCGGGTTGAACAAGAAAGTAAGGTTTAAGAACACTGGGGATAACCTAGAACAGATTAACTCATGCATGAATGTAAGTGAATATTAATGTGTATAGGTATCAAGGTATTCTCGTGTTATACTTGCCTTCCTCAAAGTATTGCCAGTAATTCTCTTCTTCAGAACTTTGCTCTCCTTCAACGTTGAACAGCTCACCGATGCACGATCAACACCAGCACACAAGATATATCTAATAAAGCAATACATCAATTAATGCAACAGTTTTGAAAAGCGCACTGCTAGAGAACTCTAGCTACCGCGAACTCGGGAGCACAAGAAATGTTAAAGACAGAGCTACGGTCGCAAAGGCATAGGCAATTGAAGAATCAAGGGCATATTAATACTAAGAACATAAGCTGGAATTATTTTGGTTGAGGATAAATAAATTGTGACATCATCAAGGCATGAACATGATGTCATCATGGAACTTTGTGTTGGGTTACTGCCGAAGCCAATAAGCCCAAACAATAGCTAAGACAGAGCAATGGAGAAAAGCAACAATATATTACTTATCAACAGTGTTCTCAGGAATCATCCCTTTACACGTTGGTGAGAGGTCCCCTTTTATAGGGAGGTCAAGAGGCACATTTTACATTCCACTTATGCCACTGGAAATCAGGCATCATCCTCTAGATTGTACAACTTAGGTTCTCTAGGGGCATAAGGGTACATTCGCATGTCTCAGTGTGAATGCGTAGACCAACAACTCCGTCTTTGACTCGGTTTGGACCCGGTCCACGCTGCCTTCATCGTGCCTCCGATGACCTTTAATGCCTTCACCGTGTTGGGCGCCTTCGGCTACAAAGTGCCTTTTCCTCCGGAGAAGAGAAACCGTCGTACCGTCGCCCAGGCCTGTCTTGAACCTGTGTAACAAGATAAGACCGTAGATATGCAGGTAATATTTGTGAGTTTCCTTCGCATCCATTTTGGACGACCTCTAGCCACGATGGCAGCGGATCGCCTTTCGGTGTCTGATCGCCCAGCGAAGGCATCGGATTGCCAAATTGCGCCCGGTCACTAGCGAAGGCAATGGCCTTTCAATTACTTGAAGCAAAGGCAAATGCCCGGAGCTCAAATGCAAAGTAAACGGGTGAAGGCATTTCTTTGGCAGGCCAATCCCCCAACAGTAGCCTCTCGCGGTCGAGTGCTTTCTCCAACAGGCCGATGTCCTCGAAAATTCAAGATTGCCTTCGCCTGTTCTAGAGAAACGCCTCCTCCCGTTGGAGTAAAACCCGAGTCGATGTTTTCGCTCCGAGTCTGGCTTCGCATTTGGTTATTTTATTATTATTTTCATTTTCATTTTTGTTTTTATTTTAATTATTTTTTGAATCGTCCGTGCTATTTCATTTTTTGAGGCGTGGTAACGGTCGTATTTTTTACTGCCCTATAAATAGGACCGAAGGGGGACCCCCTTTTTACCTTTTCTTGCTTTTGTTGTCAGTCGCTTTCCGCTTACGCAAGCTTCTTTGCGTTGTGAATCATTTGGTTTCCACCCTTCTGCTATCAAGCTTTGAGGTATTCCCTTGTTTGCTTCATATACTCTGATTATTTTTACCTTCGCATGAAAGTTGGTTTTTATTTGAGTTCTGTCTTCGCTTGGTCAGATCGTAAACTGACAGCTGCTTTCGCAATATTTTGGCTTTTGAATTGTGGTTCCCACTTTGTTGCAAGTAGGTTCTCCCTGAATTTAAATATTTTGTTTTGACTTGATTTCCTTCGCTGAGGTAATGACAGTATTTGTCACTTTTGCAGCGGCATGCACTAGGCAAACCGCTGTGCTAATTGACATGGCTGGTGAAGGCAGCCCCGAGGCACAAAGAGCGGAAGGGTTCTCTCCCCCTCGTGAGGTGATAGCTGTGCTGAATGTTTTGCTCCGATGGCTGTGCTGAATGTTTTGCTCAGCAGCTTGAGGATGAAACTCCGGCTGTGGAGGAAACTTCTGGTGATGATCATGTCGAAGATGAAGAGGTTGGTGAAGAGGAGAACTTGGATGATGTGGAGGCCAATGTGGAAGAGCTAGTGGATCCCACTAAAAGGCCGAAGACACTCATATTTGGCAAATCTAAAGTGGGCAAGAATGACATCAAGTTTTATGAAGAGAAGAAATACTTTCCGGAGGGTTGGGGCCGTGCTCCCGGTGCTGATACTATCCCTAACCCTCGCGAAGACGAAGCTGTTGTCTTCACTGATTTTTTTATTGCTGGCCTACAAATGCCCATTGACAACATCATTGCGAAGATGATTGCGCCCTATGGACTGCAACTGCATCACTTGACGCCCAATGCCATCAGCCATCTTATTCGTTTCTTCTGGGCTGTGAAGACGCATGATTCACTGGTTACAGTTGACGGGTTCCTTCGATTATATGAGGGTCACAATCAGAGCAAGTCTGCTGAAGTCGAAGGTGAGCTGTTTACTCCCGACTTTGGTTGTGTGACTTTCACTGGGCGCCGTCGTGGTTCCAATTTCGTGAAGGTGGAGGCTTCCTTTGCTCAGAGAAATAAATGGACCAAAGATTGGCAGAAATACTGGTTTTATGTGAGGGTACCTTCGGAGGAGATTGTTTTGGCAGATGGGACTAAATCTGTGTCTTTCCCTCTGCACAGCAAAGTTGATTGGCTTAACTTTGTTTCCTGTCCGGTGTTTGACCCAGAATGTGCTGGATCACAAAGTGCTGGCAAGCCTTTCGAACGGCTTCGCGCACGATCTGCAGCCGCAACCTTGCTGAGGAAGGTATCGCTGCTGGAGTTAATTTCTTATCTGCCGAGTGGGAGCCATATAAGGTTGAATGGAAACCTTTCAGTAATCATACCAAGGTTGCTTTCCCCCGCTTTGGGGCGAGAATCCCTGAGGGCATGTCTGCAGCAGAACTTGTCGCTTGGGTGGAGCAGCGGGCCATTGATATTCTTGGCCCATACACCACAAAGGGGCATCGTAGTTGCGAAGACAATTATGTTGCTGTCAGACTGAATAGGGTTTTTGAGGAATTGAAGATTCCTTACGGTGCTTGTGAGGTTTCTGTCCCTACCAAGGATAAGGGGAAAAATAAGAAAGGGAAGGCGAAGGCGAAGGAGCTGGATGAAGATGTCTCTGCCACGTCTTCACGCGCTCCTCGCGGAGGTGGCCAAACTGGAAGAGTTGGAGGCCGTGGCCAGGGTCGTGGGCGCGGAGACGGTAAGAAAGCTGTTGCGAAGGCAACCTCTTCCTCTACCCTGGCGAAGCGGAGTAGCAGCAGTTCTTATGAGACTGCAGAGAAGAAACGCCACCAAGAGCCACCAATTGCTGCTGTTTCGGTGTCCGTTGTGGCTCCTGCTGGCGGTGCCGCTTCTTCGCGCGGTGATCGTCCGCCTCATCCTCCTCGGGCGCCACCGGCGGCTCCGTCGTCGGCGCAGTTGCCGGCTTCGCCGTTTACTGGCTTTATGAGTTCAGCTCCTCGAAGTGGAGACTCCATTTTCGCTGGTGAGATTGCTCTCTTTGGGAATTATTTTTGGGGCACTGGTCTTCCTTTGCTAGGAAGATACTTAGCACGGAATCCAGTCATTGATATCAATATTGCTTGTGAAGGTGTCCCTGAAACACCTGGTGATACCCGAGTTCCGGATCCCTTTAACGATGGCATTGACCTTAGTCAATTTGAAGATACGCCTATTCGGGATGTCCCTATCGTCGAGTCGGTTTTTGAGGAGGCACATGATGTTGAGGAGCCTGTCGCCAAAGCCCCTGTGGATATTGCACCAGATAACCCTCCGTCGCCCGCTTTGGCTTCTCCCCCCGGAGCCATAGATTCTTTGGAAGTTCTGGCTCATGTTGCCGGGACTGTTGATATGGATGCTCAGGCTAAGGGGAAGCAGGTTGCTGAAGCCGAGACTTCCAAAACCGCTGAGAAGGCTACTGCTTCTCGAGCTGATATGGAAGTTGATGCGAGGACCGATGTCCCTCCTACTTCCGAAGGTAGTCATACTGTTGTTTTTCCTTGTTTGTGTTATTAGCGACAAAAGTTATTGTGCTATTTGTAGTTGATGCTTAGGGTATTTTTTGATCAGGTGGCGAAGGCACGGCGCAAGCTCAAGTGCGCGAAGGTGGGCCTCTCCAAGACTTTGTTTGGGAAGGTGTTTATTTGTTTAGGGTAATAGCTCGTTTTTGGTTTTTGCTATTTTTTGCGAAGATAACGCTGTTATCATTATTTTGGTACTGATAGAATATCAGCAGCTTGTGCAAACTTTGGATCCTGAAAGTATCAGTTCTAACATTTTGGCTTCAGGGATGAAGGTATGAATTTCACGCCTTCGCCTCCTGTTTTGTTGTTGGCCTTGGCTTTGTGTTGCCGATCTCGTGATACTGAACGAGGAGAGTGATTTGTTTTTCAGATTATTGTTGCTATCAACGAGCTGCATGCTCGCGTCCCCAACCTCAACTCGATTACCACTGAGCGTGAGGAGTTGGTGAGGTTGCGAAGGGAAAAGGCTGAGCTTCTCCAGATTCAGACAAATATTGACAGAATCAAGCAAGATCTTGAGAATGAGAAAACTCTTCTTCGTCAGGACCGTGAGTCATTGCAAGGGAGAACCAATCTTTGAAAGATAAGGTTGCTACCCTGGAGATTCAAGCTGGCGAAGCCAATTTGCTTAGAGAAAGGGTTGTTGCCTTAGAGGCTAAAATTGTGGACAAGGATGATGTGCTTGACAACCTTGGCAAGAAAGTCGCCGAAGATGTTGACTTAATTTCTGTCCTGAAGAGTGAGGTGGACACACTCACGGGTGTTAAGGACAAGCTTTCATGAGATGCCGAGTCATATCGATCTTGCAACGAGAACTTTGAGCGTGAGATCGTGTCCCAGCGTTCTTCTGCCATTACCCTTCGCAAGGAGAATGAGGATGTAATCAATGTTGCCTGGGAGCGTGGCTTCAAGCTATATCGCTTGTACAAGGAGGCCTTGCGACAATTTGGAGCGGAGCCCCTTGCCTTCCCCAACAAGGAATACAGTTTGGATAAGCTTTTTAGTTGGATTGACACGGAGTTTGCTTTGCTTCCAGGAGTCATTCAGACTGTCAGCGGCTTTGCTGTCAACCTGTGCTCGTGCAACTTATTGAAGATCCTTGCTGACAACGGCTGTGATCATTATAAGGCTTTGGTTGGGAAGGGTTATCCTTATCTGTAGCCAAAGGATCCTGCCGATGAAAATGCTTTTTCGAGAGACATGATGATTGTGAAGGCACTTTTCTTGAAGCACTTCTGGGTTGCCAGTGGACGCCGAGCGGCTCAAAATATTATCTGTCATCGACTAGCTAAGGTACTTTGTTAGTTGCCATCGTGGTCATGCTTTATTCATTTTGTTCTTAATTTTATATTGTTTTGTTTGATAGCTTATGTATTCTCAGTCAAAGGAGCTGAAAGAAAAGCTGAAGGCTGATGCCGAGGCCGCCGCGAGGGAGGCTGGTGCGAAGGAAGCTGCCGAAGCCACCACCACGACTGGTGCTACTGCAACTGGTGCTGCTGCATCCGAAGCTGGTGCTGCTTCCTCTTCGCAGGGACATAGTGGCCAAGGGGCCCCTGGAGTCAATCCTCAGGTCTAGGGACCTTTTAGATTGTAATTAGATCTAGGACTTATTGAGTGGGTAGTCCTTTTGAACTTGTACATTTGTGTATATTCAGGGTGGTGAGATGCTTGAACTTACTCCACTGGCCATGCGTGATGGGTCGCTTTGTATTTCTGGCTTCGCTTGGAAGGAGTTTCGACGACTTTATCCAAACTCTAGTCATGGTAAGTTTTTGGAGTATTGTCACGAGTTTTATCATCGCACCGAGTTCGGCGTTTTTAATTTTTTCACTGCGTTTATTGCTCACGGCTCAGATCGAGTTGACTCGCTGCGAAGAGGAATGCCGAAGCTATTTCCCTGGGCATTCCAAAGATGGAGCCGTTGGAAGTTAGTCCTGATGACAAGGACTTTGCGTGCGTTTACAATGCTCCTCGTTTTAGGAGATCTGGCGAGGAGTTTTATGGATATGTGTTTGAAATATTTTGAGAATGTTTGATGTGAAAGTCTGTAACATTTGATGTAATTACGACTTCGGCTGAATAAATATGAACTCAATTTGCCTTCCCTTTTGAGAGAAACGCCTCCTCCCCCCAAAGCGAGTTTGTGTTTATTCATACGAAGACAAGTATCTTCATGACTTGTGCAACGCCGCATGTGTAAATGAGTATTTATTTTAAGTTTGGGTGAAAGAGATTAAACTTGATTTGCCTTCGCTTTTGAGAGAAACGCCTTCTCCCCCAAAGCGAGTTTATACTTTTCGTTCAAGCGCTTGACTGGCGAGCATTTTGACGATGGTTGAGTTTGGTGATGACCTTTACTCTTTTGGGATTTACGCTCCACTCAGCGTTTTTGCCTTTTAGAGGACAATTTGAGCCGAAGCCCTTTTTACTCTTTTAGAGTAAGCATTTTGCGTACAGAGTTCGATCTGAGCCGAAGCCCCTTTTACTCCTCGGAGTAAGCATTTTGTATATAGAAAATAATCTGAGCTGAAGCCCCTTTTACTCCTTGGAGTAAGCATTTTTATATAAAAATAGTCTGAGCCAAAGCCCATTTTACTCCTTGGAGTAAGCGTTTTAGATCTGAATTGGCCTTACCTTTGGTAGGGTCAATATAGTTCTATTTGGTTTATCGAATACCAGCAATTTGGTCGAAGCCAATCGCTTTCGATGCAACTTTTTTGGGGAATAGCTCGTTCGTATATTTCACACGAGTTACAGTTAGCACCGCCTCGTTAAAAACCTCACCCCTTAGTAGGGGTTCCCCTGTGAGGAAAAGAGTACGGGCTTTTTGAAGGAGAAAATGAAAATCTACTCTACTAATTGACTTCATTTATAGGTTATGAAGCCAATTGTTACATCCTTTTCACAAATAGTACCTTCGCAAGCTATCCATATTCCATGAATGCGGCAGCTCATTGCCTTCTTCATCGCCCAGGTGGAATGATCCTGGTCTGTTACTCTTGATGACTAAGAATGGGCCTTCCCATTTGTTTTGCAATTTTTCTGAAGGCATACTTGGATTCTTCCTTAGCACCCAGTTGCCTATTTTTATATCTTTCCTTACCACTTTCTTGTCACACCATTTTCTGGTTTCTTCTTGGTACTTGGAGATGTTTTTGGCTGCTTGCAGCCTGTAGATTTCTGTGAGATCTTTGTCTATAGCTTCGCTATCTTTTGACGCTTCTTGCTGAGTGCGAAGCCCTTTGTGTAGAATCTCCTCAGGACACACCGCTTCTTCGCCATATAATAGCTTGAATGGTGTGAATTGAGTTGCTCTTGATGTGGATGTGTTGTGAGCCCAGATTACCTTCAACATTTCCTCCACCCATTTGCCTTTTTTCTTACAATTTGCAAGGTATTTCTGATGGCGGTGAATATGATGCCATTTGCTCTTTCAATTGCGCCATTGGACTGCGGGTGATATACTGATGCGAATCTTGCCTTCGTCCCGATGGACATGCAATACTGCCTGAATTCATCGCAGTCGAACTGCTTGCCATTATCTACTATGATCTCCCTTGGGACTCCAAATCTGCATACAATTTGCTGCCAAAAGAATTTGATGACTGTCTTCGCTATGATATTTGCCAATGGCCTTGCCTCAATCCACTTGGTGAAATATTCCACTGCGACTATTGCATATTTTAGATTTCCTTGAGCTGTTGGAAGAGGACCCACCAGATCTATGCCCCATCTCTGCTATGGCCAGGTTGGAGTTATCAGCTGTGACAGCTTCGAAGGCGATTTTCTGGTTGCTGCACATTTTTGACATTTGTCACAAGTCTTGACTGTGTTTGTTGCATCATTGATGATTGAAGGCCAATAGAATCCTTGTCTCATTGCCTTTCTCACAATGCTCTTGCTCCAAAGTGAGCTCCGCATAAGCCACTATGTATCTCTTGTATTAATTCTTTGCCTTCGCCAATTGACACGCAGTGAAGCCAAGGATCCACGACTCCTTTCTTGTATAGAATGTTGTCAATGATTTGATATGACCTTGCTCTCTGCTGCATGGTTTTGAGATCGTCTTCGTCGATTGGTTCGTAGTATCCCCTGAGATATGCCATTATGGATGACTGCCAATCTTATGAGTTTATAGCATTGATCGAGTGCGACTGCTCATCGAGCTCTTTGATCGAAGGCGTTGTTAATGTCTGGAAGAAGACATCGGGTGGCAGTTTGTCCCCTTTTGCTGCTGCCTTGGCCAGTGCATCAGCTTCTTCATTTTTTGCCCTCAAAATGTATTCGACTGTGAAGCCCTTGAATTTTTTCTCCATTGCTTGAACTGTACTTAGATATTTAATTAGCTCAGGCTGCTTTACAACGCTTTCTTTTTCAATATGATCTGCTACCACCTTCAAGTCAGTTTTCACAACAAAGCGCTGAGTGCCCAGCGCCTTCGCTTTCCTGAGCCCCAACAGCACAGCTTCGTATTCAGCAACATTGTTTGTGCTTCTATCACTGTTTCTAAGAACTCTAAGTTCGCTGCATACCTCATTTTGACGCCCAAAGGTGACTGCACAATTGCTGCAATGACAGCTCCTTTGTCCCCCCAAGCACCATCGCAGTGTATTCGCCAGCTTTCCTCTCTGGTCAGATTTTCTGCCGAAGACGATGTCCATTCTGCTATGAAATCAGCCAGAACTTGTGATTTGATTGTTGTTCTTCGCTCAAAATCCACCACGTATTCTGACAGCTCTGCGGCCCATTTGCGTATTCTTACTGAAGCTTCTTTGTTACTCAGTAGCTCTTTTAGTGGTTGATCTGTGAGCACTTTGATGTTGTGCCCCTCGAAATAATGCCTTAGCTTTCTAGATGCCATCACCACGGCGTAGATCATTTTCTCGATCTCAGTGTAGAATAGCTTCGATCCGGCCCGTGCCTCAGAGACATAGTACACTGGTTGTTGCATCTTTCTGCCCTCTATCAGCTTCTCCGCAATAAGTGCAGCACTGACGGCTGATTGCGAAGCTGCGACATACAACAGTAAAGGTGCCTTCGGGTCAGGTACTGTCAGTTTCGTGAGCTGCATCAGATATTGCCTTAGCTCTTGAAATTCCTTCGACTGCTCTTCTCCGCATTCAAATTTTGATGCGTTTCTGAGAGTTGCGAAGAAGGGTAAACTGCATTCAGCTGCCTTTGCAATAAACTTGTTAAGTGCCACGATTCTGCCAGAGAGTTTCTGGACATCTCTAATGCATTTTGGCTCTTCCATATTGAGGATTGCATTGATCTTATCTAGATTGGCTTCGATCTCATTCGCTGATACCAGGCAGCCAAGTATCTTTCCCTTGGTTACGCCGAAGACACATTTCTTAGGGTTGAGCTTTAGGCCAGCTTCTCTCATTCTTGCGAAGGCAATTGCCAAATTTGAGATGTGATCTTGTCTTTTGACGCTCTTGACCAAGATGTCATCAACATATGTGAGTATAGTTTTGAAGAGTTCTTCTTTGAACAGGGTGCTTGACATGCGACAGAAAGTGGTACCAGCGTTGCGAAGCCCCTCGAGCATTCTGATGAAGCAAAATGTGCCAACAGGAGTGATGAAGCTGGTTTTTTCTTCGTCTTCTTTCTTCATCCAGATCTGATGATAACCAGAGAAGCAATTTAGGAGAGACATCATCTCACTTGCAGCAGCTTGATCGATGATTTTGTCAATTCTTGGAAGTGGAAAGTCATTTTTTGGACATGCCTTATTGAGATCGGTGAAGTCAATGCACATTCTCCATTTGCCATTTTTCTTTTTCACTGGCACAGTATTTGCTAGCCACTGAGGATATTTTACTTCACGTATAACATTTGCATCTAGCAATCTTTGCACCTCAGCTATGACTGCACTTACTTTTTCTACGGACATTTTCCTCAATTTCTGCTTCTTCGGCCTCATCTTAGGGCTGATTGCAAGTTAGTGCTCAACTATGCTCCTGTCAATGCCTGGCAAATCTTTGCTTGACCATGCGAAGACATCTTTGTTGTTTCTCAAGAACTCGATGAGTCTTCCTTCTTCGTCAGGTTCAAGGTCTGAGCCGATGATGACTTTCCTGTCGAAGACATCGGGTTGCAATTGCACTTGTTTTGTTTCTGTTGCACCTTGCATGCTTTTGCTATCTTTCTCAGCAGTTGGCTTCTCCTCTGGATAGGTTGGCTCTCTTTCTTCGCGCACATGTACCTTTCGCTGGCCTAGGGTGTTTGTGTATTCAATTCTTCTTGCCTCTGTTTGATCACCGTAGATGGTGATGACCCCTTTGAGAGCTGGCATTTTCATGCATAAGAAAGCTTGCCTTATGATGATGTCGAAGGCATTTATGACTCCTTTGCCAAAGATAACATTATAGTCAAAGAACATGTCAACGACGTTGAAGGTGATGAACTCAATTCTTGCATTTGACGTGTCGCCAAAGGATACTGGCAATGTGATTTTCCCCAATGTTGCAGTGCGCTTCCCTCCAAAGCCGACCAAAGGTGTATCTAATGGTTCTAAGTTATCTGGGTTGATGTTGGTCATAGATCTGAGAGTTTTAGCCAAGATGATGCCCGCAGAGCTGCTTGTGTCCACTAACACTTTTCCAATCGTCCAGCCAGCGATGTTGGCTTCGATCGACATTGCGTCGTTGTGAGGGAAATTGTGGAGCTTGAGATCTTCTTCGGTGAAGGTAATTGGCATGTGAGACCATTCTGATTTCTTGTATGGGCCATCGACAGAGATGTTGTTTACTTGTCGAAAGTAACTCTTTCTTTGTTTCTTTGTTTCGAAGGCAAGTGAGGATCCTCCAGTTATCGGCATAATGAGGCCATAACTGGGCAGTGGTGTTGGTGTTTTTTGGTCTTGTGGCTTTTGTGGTGGAGGTGGTGGAAGTTCTTCCACTTTGATGTCTTTATTTGGGATAGGCTACGTGTTTTGAGGGTATAGGCGTGGGTACATGGTTTGTAGGTAGTAATGCTGGAATGTTTGCGGCGAAGGCGAAAATTGAGTCACCATCGCAGTTGTGGGATGGACAAAGTTTGAGTTTAGGGAGGGATAAACTAGGCAATATGGTTGGATAGCTTGGGTTTGTGTTTGGTTTGTGTGTTGGGTTGCGAAGCCAAGGGTGGCTTCGACTGGGCTGCTTGGATTTTGTCTACCTTCATTTTCTCGATGGTTTTCTTGATGTCTCGGCACTGCTCTATGCCATGGGTGTGATTTTTGCCATGATATTGGCAAAACAGCTCTGGTCCCGAAGGTGGACCCCTTCCTCTTCCTCGGCCTCTGCCGGTTCTTCCACCCCTTTGAGTAGGCTCATTTCTTTGGTTTTGGTATTGGTTTTCTGGGTAGGTGGGTTTGTTCTCTTGGAACGAAGGTGGGCTCTCCACACTCATGATGGTTTGGGATGGATAATTTTGGTAGTGGTTTTGGTTGTGGTGGTGCTTGTTTTTGGAATCATACTAGCTTTTCATGACGGCTTCTCTGGCAATTCGCATTCAGTTGTCATTGTCAGATCGACAGTATTTTTTGAACTCCTCATACAGATCTCCAAGTGTTGCTGGTGTTTCCCTTGCAATGTGCTGCGCGAATGGGCCAGGCCGAAGCCCCTGTATAGCTACAAATTTGGCGGCTTCGTCAGGAATATGAGGAGGCTGAGATCGCAGTCCCACAAACCTGCGAAAGAAGTCTTCCAAAGATTCCTTCGGCTGTTGGTGTAGAGTTAGCTCTGCGTATGAGAGTGCTTGGTCTCCCATTATGCTGAAATTCTTGATCAGCTCTCTTTTTAGATCATACCAGCTGCTGATAGATAACCCTGGAAGCTTGGTGTACCAGTTCATTGCAGTGCCATCGCAGACAATGATGAAAGACTTTGCCAGCACCACATCATCTCCCCCTGCCGAAGCTATAGCAGCCTCATAGCTCATGAGAAATTGCTTGGGGTCGGTGAGTCCATTGTACCTTGGTAGAGATATGGGCTTGTACGAAGGCGGCCATCTTGCCAATTGTAGACTTTCTGATAGAGGGCATGTATGATTAATTGGACGTGTGTGCAGCATTTGGAAGCCGGTTTCTGATGTGGAAACATGATTTGCTCTAATATTGGCGAAGGCAATTGGCTCATTGAGTTCTGCTTCGAGCTTAGCAACTTGTTTCTTGGCTTTTTGGAGTTCTTTTTGGAGCTTCGCAGCTCTGGAACTTGTGGTGTTCAATCTTCTTTGCTTCGCTTGCCTCAGCTCCTCCAACTGCTTCCTGACCTGCAGCAGCTGGTGTTGTTATTGTTCTTCTTCTTCTTGCATTTGCTATTGTAGCTCGAGCTGTGCAGCTTCGAGCTCTCTCTGCTGCTCCATACGACAAAGGCGGAGCCTTTCCTCCACCCTGCGCAGCTTTTCTTTGGTGGTGAGTGTGTCCTCATCGACTTCCGGTTCTTCAATGACAGCTTTGGTTATGGGTGGTAAGGTGCTTGGTGGAATTATGGTTTGGGTATCGGCTTCGCCGGTAGGGGTTGAGTCTTCGGTGGTGGTGGGTGGTTTTGTTGCTACTCTTCTTGGTGGCATGGTGGTGTTCGTGGATTTCTTTCGTGCACAGCACAGATGGTGGGCGCCAATTGTTGGGTTATTGTCGAAGCCAATAAGCCCAAACAATAGCTAAGACAGAGAAATGGAGACAGGCAACAATATATTACTTATCAACAGTGTTCTCAGGAATTAGCCCTTTACATATTGGTGAGAGGTCCCCTTTTATAGGGAGGTCAAGAGGCACATTTTATATTCCACTTATGCCCCTAGAAATCAGGCATCATCCTCTATACTGTACAACTTAGGTTCTCCAGGGGCATAAGGGTACATTTGCATGTCTCAGTGTGAATGCGTAGACCAACAACTCCGTCTTTGACTCAGTTTGGACCCGGTCCACGCTGCCTTCGTCGTGCCTCCGATGACCTTTAATGCCTTCACCGTGCTGGGCGCCTTTGGCTACAAAGTGCCTTCTCCTCCGGAGAAGAGAAACCGTCGTACCGTCGCCCGGGCCTGTCTTGAACCTGTGTAACAAGATAAGACCGCAGATATGCAGGTAATATTTGTGAGTTGCCTTCGCATCCATTTTGGACGACCTCTAGCCACGAAGGCAGCGGATCGCCTCTCGGTGTCTAATCGCCCGGCGAAGGCATCGGATGGCCAAATTGCGCCCGGTCACTAGCGAAGGCAATGTCCTTTCGATTACTTGAAGTGAAGGCAAATGCCCGGAGCTCAAATGCAAAGTAAACGAGTGAAGGCGTTTCTTTGGCAGGCCAATCCCCCAACACTTTGGAATAAAGCTTCAATGGAATTTTGTATAAATGGATCAACAACACAGAATTGCGCTAGCTCGCGCGGATCCGCAACGGATCGATCAACTGCAGCAGGCCGAGCAAAACCGGTACCACCGGTTTCCTAAGGCTTGCTGCGTGAACCTAAGATCGCCGGTCCGGGAGGGACCCCATCAGGGAAGGCACGCCTAGGGTTTCTCTGAGATCGGCAGGCCACTCAGAGAGCCGTCAATCGCCGTAGAGACGAAGAACGAACAGCAATTAAGGTTGGAAAAGCTAGGGTTTGGAAGATGCAAAAGGTAAAGGTATTATTGATTGATCGATTGGATTCAACCACAATCAGCCATGGCCCTTTATATTTATAGGGTGGGGTGATCTTGCCTCGCAAGGAAAGTCCCATTACAACTCAGATCTACAAAAAGAGTTCAAACCTACTAGGACTCAGGGAAAACTGGTTCCACTGGTTTCCAAAACCAGTTCCACCAGTTTCTGTTGCCAGACTGGCTACATAAAGGAAACCGGTGCCTCTGGTTTCAGAATCCGGTGCCACCGGTTTCTGACGCCCGATCAGCCTTGTGCCAATTTTGATCGTCAACAAGTATACAAAGATCATACCGAAGGCCAAAGGTTATGTCCCACAACGGCCCAAGGATGACTCCGAATACTACAGCACTAAGCCTAGCCTGAGCTCCACTAGCCTAAGGAATACAAGTGTACTACTAGAGAGAGAGGCTCTTGAGGATGAGTGTGTGTTGAAGAAGGCCTCCTACCCCCCTATTTATACTAGGGGAGGACTGTTCCCAGGGGTCCTCAGATGGAAACACCTCCTGGGCGCGAAGGGGAGCTCGCAGGAAGAGTTGCCGCCAAGACTTGTCGGGAACGGGGCCCATCCAGGTTCGGCAGAACACTACCGGGCTTCTTTCCCGCCAATCGTCCTCTGGGTGACTGGCTCAGTTGATTCTCCCATGGTACTGCCCTAGTGTGTCTCGTTTGTGGGCCTTCTTGACCCACGTGTTCTCTGTCGTTTGAGCATGTTTTTACTCTCCGTTATAGTTCTTGTATCCTGCAAAAGCATAAGGCTATGATACAAGTGGAACTAGGTTATTTATAAAGGAATATGTTAGTAAGTGTATAGTACATCCTTATAACATGAGTATATTGATAGTCAGATTTAGCATGTAAGGACCATCAACAGATGTAGGGTATTATGCCACCTCGATGGCCCGAATCTGTCTAATTCCTTGCTTCTTGTGTGACCATCGACTTCAGATCCACGATCCGCCTCTCGACAAATCAACCACATAGGCTATCCTGTTTGGACTGCCGGGGTACAAACATCCGGCATTTGTCATAGTCAATCAGGAGTCATAGATATTCAAGGTATAAATATGTACCGATGTAGCTTATAACAGGACAATCAACACATCATGAATACAAGTTCATTTTTTTGCTAATTTTCAAAACCCTAGGAGTAGGAGTAACGTAGCTTTTCTCTACGAGTTCTTCGGTAGACAAGGTTGCATCATCTTGATCTTTGGTTTGCTTGTAAGTACCGCTATTTATTGAATAATTTAGATTTCACCTTATGACTCGTTGGTTTTGTTTTAATCTATTTTGTTCATCAGTTATGGATTTCTATTCATATCTTGAAAGGCTACATCTTTTGCTCTCTTGCTAGATTTTATAGATTTCATCAGTTATTTGCTTTTTATTGTATCTTGTAAAGCTGGACCTTATGATATCTTGCTAGATTTAGTAGAATCCATAGTTATCCTATTGAAGATTAAAATTTATCGGCTTATTATATTTAATGATGCCATTTTGCTGTCTGTTTGCATTGAGTGCTAATTAATTCATGAACAAAAATCGTGCTATGCTTGATTGTATTGGCTTATACATCTTTAATCTTGGTTCTTAATAAGTTATTACTAAAATTGTCTCTTAGTGTATCTAGATTCATGGGCTTATCTAGTCTAATTTTTATTGCCCTACTATCATCTCTATATCGGCCAGGTCCAATCTATTTGTTAGTTACAATAGATTTCATTTTATCAGCCTTTTGAATTTATTTATTTATAACAAGTCACATGCTTAATATTAGCTTATTTTCTAAATCGGCTCTTATAGTCGAGTCGATTGTTTTTTATTCATGCTTCAATCATCAAGCTTTGGAATTATAGCCAATGGTCACTGTTTTTATACCCTTCATCAGTCGATATGCATGTTGGAATAATTTACGATGTTGGCCGATGAGTTTCTTGAAGTTACTAATTGAATTCTACCTGTCAATTTTAGGTCAAATTGATTGGCACGCCGCGAACCTCAAGATTCATGACTTGCACCAGAGTAAAGCAAATCCAGCAGGCCTTGCGTGCCATAGTGCGGAAAGATCATCATCTGACTTTTGCGTAAACATGCTTTTTGGCACACCTTGTGGGACATGACTGAAGATTTTATTCAAGATGACGAAGAATGTAGAAAACCTAGACTAGGTACTGCCCGCCACCATGAATGACCTGTTTGAAGAGCAGAAGAAGCAGATTGAAGATTTGGCAGAGGGATACCAGAATCTGTGCTTGGATTCTTTCGACAAAACTCAACAAGGGACAATTATCAAACAACCACTGCCAAAGCTGAATGATTATGCTAAAAAGATGTCGATAGCTGATGGAGCCTAGTTTCAAGCCCATATGGATGAAGCCATGGATCATGCACTACAAGGTTTTGGCACTAATGCAACATATTTTTTTAGGCAACACTCGAGTTTGATTACAATACATAGAGTTACTGCGACAATTGTTGATTTTGGTTGCGATCGGAGGGCATATTGCCACCAATTGTGTGGTGTTGCGATTAAATTTTTTGCTTGTGATAAGTAGGATATATCGCAACGAATATTTTTTGTTCCCACTTCGCCGTTGTTATTGCAACGACAATTTGCAATGGTTGCAATAGGTGGTCATGTTGCAACCATTATAACATGTTGCTATTAGTGCTATCGTCTGTTGCAATAGACTTAGATATAGCAACATAAATGAGGGCGTTGCGACTGAAATGTTGGATATAGCAATGGAAAACTATGGGATGCAAATGATCTTAGATATTGCAACGTTGGCATTAAATGTTGCAACTAGATTTAGATATAGCACTGAAAATCGATGATGTTGCAAATGAGTCTTAGATATTGCAACGTTCACATGAATCATTACGGAGTCTTAAGTTTTTTGTGGGTACCACCGTGCCGGGTTTAGTCCGTGGGCCTTTATTTTGGTTAAAATGTAAATTTGCATTGAATCGGCCCAACTCCTACCTTTAAAAAATAGGCCCAAGTCAGATTAAACACATTAGATATATATGTGGTCTACAGATACAGCAGGCCTTTCTTCTCATGACCTAACCCTAATTGATCCTGTCATGCAGCGTTTCGCCTCCTTCGCGCGACGTTGCCTCCGATCATCAGGAACCACAAGTGCTAGTGGGATTGCCTAAACATCCCTCATCGATCAAATCATGTGCATGACATTGTTGAGTTCTTTAGTATCAAAAATCATGTTTTTATGTTGTTTTTGTTAATATCGATTGAGCACCCTTTTTTCCCTGGGTTCAGGAGAGTTCTAAACTTGCTCTAATTGGGGTTTAAATTCCAATGGCATGTGAGGATGGTAGTTGGATGCTACTACCTCAAACAAATGATGCGTGTCAACTCAGATTTGTCAGTTTCATTGAAAATACCTCTTAAGACATCTTTGCTGGAGAGACTACGCCATGTCCATGTAGTAGATGTCGTGGCATGGTATTTAGAGTAAAAGAAGAGGTTCAAGAACACTTACTTGGAAATGGGTTTGACAAGGCATTCATCGAAGAACAACAGAAATGTCGTGCTGCTAAACTATCCCCGTGGATGATGATCATGACTTTTGTGAAGGTGAAGCTACTTATCATGATGATGGGGCCTCCACCAATAATCTTCTTTCATTGCTAATCAGTGGTGCCGTACATGGTAATATTGAGGAGCCAAATGAGATAGCAAAGAAAATTTCAAATTAATGGAAGAAGCCCAGATAGAATTGTACCCGGGTTGCAAGGAGGATACCAAAGTATCTTTCATTGTCAGGCTTTTTTTGATTAAGTGCATGTTCAGTATTACGAATAATGCAATGGAATAACTAATTCACTTATTCTCTCTTGTGCACCCTAGAGGACATTGTATCCCAGATACCATGGATAAAGTTTGTAAGGTAATTTGAGACCTTGGATTGGACTACCAAAAGATTCATGCTTGTGTCAATGATTGTGTGCTATTCCGTGGAGAAAAGTACTAGAAGCTGGACTCATGTCAAACATATGGGGAGATAAGGTGGAAATATACATATTCAGAGAGCCTTGGTGTAACACCTAAGTGTTTTATGCATGGTTGAAATTGAAAGAAAAAGGAGAAAGAGCATAACAATCACCAAATTTATAAATAAATTGGAAATTCATGTGGACCAAAGTCAACCCTTTGTGCCAAGTGAACCATAACTCTACAAAATGAAGAAACCACATTTCAAATCAATTATGTAAAGGGTTTGTCCAAGCAAGCCTTGGAAAATTCTTTTTCGATTATGTAATCATCCATATCACATGTAAAAACGATTAAAAAGTTTAACCTTCTTTTTGGGTCCCTCATAATTAAATATGCTAAATAACTTAAGAATCCACCTATACAAAAGTGGTAGAGCAAAGTATCCTCTTCAACCTTAGCCTGGTCTTGACCTTTGAAAGTTTTGGCAAATCACTCAAAACCCTGGACAAAAATCGGTCAAACCCTGTCCAAAACCCTTCAAATGAAATTCTGCTAAGTCTAAAAAACCGTTGTTCCATCAAACATGGCACCGCATTCCAACTCAATTTAAGCAAAATTTCATATGGCAACCTTTATGAGTTTTGAAGCCTATGCTACCATCTCCAACTTTTATCTTTGGAGATTTCAAACTTCTGTTGAAAAATAAGGAGAAAAACTGCCCTAAATATGATCAGTTTTTGCCAAACCGGTGATGTGACACAGGCCTAACCCGTGGTCACCGCGGTCACGCCACGCGGCCGGCAGCACCGCCACGCGACGATCGGCGCCTACGCGCTCGTCGATGCCGACCAACCGGCGCGGCCCATCGGCCGACCAGGCCCCGCCTCCGCCTATCCCCGCGCGCGTATTCGCTGTCCCGACAGCAAATCTTCACAAGCCAACCCACACCGCCGACCGAGTGGAGTTGCAACCGCGGGACGCCACGTCGCAGCCGGACGCAGCGCCGCCAACCGGCTATTGTCGCCATGCCGACCGACCGAGCTCGTTAGGCTTCATGGCGAAGCTTCCTCTCCACAACCCAGCCCCCGGTCGGAGCTCCCACACCGTCGCCACTGCCCACCTCGCCACCTCGCTAGTGAACTCCCCTCTCCAAGCTTCCGCTAGCCCGCTCGAAGCTTCCTAGAGCAACCACCCACCTCCGCAAGAGCTCGTCGAGCCGCGCATTCACCGCAGCAGCCACCGTCGTTGCCGGAGTTGGAGTCGAGGCGGCCGCGCCGTCACTACTCTGCCAACGAGCACTTGTGCTACTTCGCCGACCTCGCCGCCGCCCCCGAGCTGAACCACGGTGAGCCCCTGAGCCTTCCCAGCCCCATCCCGCCGTCGGCCGGAATTGCGCCAACGCGCCGCCGGCCGAGCTGAGGGACCCAATTGTGAAGAATCAACCTTTGTTAGGGACCTATCTGTAGGATCATAAAAGCCCAGTGGGTTATCTATAAATCCATTAATGAAATTCCTTTAATAAATGAATAAAAAGGTTGAAACTTCATAAAATCATATAAAATCACAGAAAATTGCTAAAAATGCCAAACTAAGTTTTGTTGGACTCCTTGTAATGAGATCTACACAATGGTGTAACTTGAACTCTTAAAACAGAACAGAAACATTTCTTTTAATTACTCTAAGAAAATGCTAATAAAACTTGAGAAATGTTTAATAAATTAACTAAACCAGAGAAAAAAATAAGAATCCTCTTGGTAATGCTTTCTTTTAGTACCTAGATTTTTATGATCCTGTTGTTCAGTACCTTTTATATGCTTTTAATATGAGTTTTATTTATGTTGTATTTAGTCATGCTTAAATTCTAGAAATATCCTCTGTATAGGCATATCTGTTCAGCTATATAAACCCTCATGAAAGTCCATGCAACCAAAACATGCTTCTAGATTTATTTAGGATTTAATCTATTTCCTAGCTTATCTCTAGTAATTAATTCTTTATTTATTTTGTATACCACCTCTGGCAAAAATCCTAGATTTATCTTATGCCTGTAGATTTAATTATAATTTTCTAGCTATTTTACCCTACGGCTGTTTATTAAATAATTAATTAATGATGATAGGTAGTTTCATACCATAAACATCTTCTTTAAAAACTATCCTATCAATATAACATGCTTGCTGTAATTTTATTTCTTGCTTAAGTACTTAATTATACCCTAGGAATGAATTAAGGAATAAATTTAACCCTTGTTAAGTAATATCTTTTAGCAACATGGAATGATGGATGTTCAGATTCAACCTTAGGTCCTTTTAATCCTTATAGCTTTATATTAAGTTTTATGCTCTGTTGTTTATTTTGTGTGCTTTTAGTTCCTGGCAATGTTCAGATAGTAATAATGTTGTAAAACACCATAAAAACACCCTAAATCCAATACACAGTAACTTTCCCAAAACACCACCCAGGTTTCTTAATGACTTACT
Source organism: Alloteropsis semialata (assembly GCA_004135705.1). NCBI lineage: Eukaryota > Viridiplantae > Streptophyta > Magnoliopsida > Poales > Poaceae > Alloteropsis > Alloteropsis semialata. The sequence continues at coordinate 49,005,856 of CM014274.1, read as the reverse complement.
AACAACTTAAGAACTAATCGGTAAATTATTGCCAAGATGTATAAGTGAGTTGCTGCACTCACATAACCCCACAACCCTCCATTCTTTGCGGAGTTACTTGAACATTTAGAATCTGTATAATTGAGTTGCTGCAAATATAAACCTAAGGGTTATCAGGAAAAGAGCACCGTAACTTAACACATATGCATATGTGTAGATCTCCTTTTAGAAGACGAAACCTACGAGTTGGTGGCCCGTGAAGTAAACAAGCCCCCGGACGACGTCACTGCCCCCGCTCCTCTGCAAGATCAAGAACCCGAGAGTGCAGAACATTACGCCGAAAGCGAGCACCGGAGCATGATCCTTAATTTGAAATGTCATTACATTTCTATGTTACTTTGCTTGTGCATTTAAGTTATTAGGAGTTGTTTGAAACCCAAGATGCATGACCATAGGTACCTAAGTTCCTTTTTAGTAATGGCTAGGTCGTTAGACATTTTGCTATACAGGACTCGGTAGAAGTCGAGTGACATTCCGTCGATCATGAGATATAGGTCTCCCCCTTATGTTGGAATCAAGAGGAATTTGGTGGATGAATTTTATGCGATGACCCAGCATGGTTTGTCATCCCGTCTTCCTATCGGATAAATGGGCTAAGGATGAACATGTGATGAGTTGGTCAAGCTTTTGAAAGTGCTAGTCGTATGCCGGAAAATATGGTAAACCGATGTACCAAATGGAACTGACGTTTAACTTCTCCCCACTCCCTTGGGTGACCATGAAGATGGCGGTTGTAGTAGTGGTCACAGACCAGCTCTGCCTAGGGCATCTGGGTTGTGGAGCTGTGCACCCGATTGGAGTGAGCCCTGTGCAAATGGCAAGAAAACACGGGAAAGGTTGTCGCATGAGGACTAGGGTGTCGCTCATGTGACGTGCGATTAGGTTGTCCAGTGCATGGTGTAAAACTAACTTGAGTTGTCTGTCCTTCGCGGTTATTGAAGCTGCTTGAAGTCTTTTTACACAGTACTAAGAACAGGAATGATGGATTTGAAATGAAAGAAGTTGCTTGGTGATTATACGAATTGTTTGCTCCCCACATGCTTGCAATACTTAGGTGCAAACCTAGATAATGGTTAGGATTACTTAACTAGATGCTAAATCTGGAAAGCAAGGATCCACTCTTAGTCGCTTTTGGCAAAACATTCCTCTCAGCCAAAGCCTTGCATCCTTAGGAGTTGCAATGTTTTATTCCTCGGATAAGTCTTGCTGAGTATTAGTATACTTAGCCTTGCTTGTGGCTCAACTTTCTGCTGCTGATGTGTCTTGGCCGAGTACCCTACTGTAACACCTCTGGTGTTTAACCCTGCGATTATCAACTAACTAACTTGGTGCATTGCACCATTTAGCATGTGTTTTGATGTTAGCATGATCACTGGCACCCAAAGGAGCATTAATGCAACACTACAAGGTTTCTTGGCTATTGCCACGCTACACATATGCAATGCCACTATTTTGGTTGCCATAGGGGGGTCATATCGCAACTTTTGTACAAAATGGTAGCAATATGTGCCTATAATGCAACGGACTAAAAGTGTTGCCTTAGGTGTGACTTTTGGTTGCAGTAGGGGTGTGTTATTGCAACTATATTGCGCTTTGGTTGCAATTATTTAGAGGTATTGCTACGTCACTTTGGAGTTGCAGTAGCACTGATTTTTCATTGCAATAATGTGATATTATTGCAACTATATTTGAAATGGTTGCTTTTGATTGGTGTTTTTACAACGGTTTTTTTGTGTTGCAATATATTTCAGTGGTGTTGCGATTGATAGATGGTTATTGCAATAGGAATTCTGATGTAGATGCAATAGCTTGTGCCTATTGCAACAACTTTTTAGAGTTGCAAAAACCTTCTTTGGTGTTGCAATTGTGATTTTTTATTGCAACGAGAAACCTAAATGGATGCAATATGACTTCCCTATTGCAGCGGTTTTTGGGCATTGTGTCTATTGCGTCTATTGCAACCATTTTGGGCATTTTGCAACACTTTTCCGGCGTTGCATTATACGCAAAACCTTGTAGTGCAAGCATGCATGCATGATTATTAGTGCATTAGCATCGTGTGCATAACACATGTGCTATAATTTCATGTGCTTTTTATGCATGGTTCATGGTAAGATGCTTATGATGCTTCACTCATACTCTATTTAACATGCCTATCAAGTTTTATGAACATCTCATGTACATAACTAGTGTTCTAGACTTGTTTTAGCTCTCTAGCGCCAAGTTCAAAGCAATGTCTTTTTGCTGTCTTGAGTGCTTAATTAAGATATGTTAAGCCAGTTATCCTGCGTTGGAGGCTATATCAATCTTGTAGAGCTTCCAATGATCTTTCCAACGTTACCAAACTCACTCCTTGAGGTTTCCCCAAACACCCACAATCCTATTCCTAAAACTTCTACTTAGACCAGTTTCTGTCAATCCCGAAATTTCCAAAGTGCTGTTTGATTTCGTGAATTTTTGCTGAGTTCAATCTTTTTTATCTCCCAATCCGTTGATTTTTTGAACAATCTTCCTTAGTCAAAGTTGTAGCCCTGTCAACCCTCTACAACTTTCGTATTTTTGGATGGGTTCACTAGTAGAAAAACCGGCTTTAGTCCCGGTGCGGAACCGGCTTTAGTCCCTGTTCCGCAACCGGGACTACGGCGCCGGGACTAAAGGCCCCGGCCTTTAGTCCTGGTTGGTAACACCAACCAGGGCTAAAGGGTTTTTTTCTTTTTTCTTTTTCTTTTTCTTTTTCTTTTCTGGTTTCTTTTATACAGAGATACGTATTATACCTGTATAATAATATACGTATTAGGTATACGTCACTAATGCATTAAACTATTAATACTGATATTAATATATACACTAATAATATTAAACTTACATATATATTTAAATAAAACAAATTTTGGAAAGGCGAAAATTAATATTTACACCAAGAGTTCAAAGGAGCATATATATATATAGTATATTTACAAAATGCCTAATATTTGCTCCTTGTATCGGCCTCGTGTCCATCCCACCAGAACGCCCCTGTCTTGCTCACGACCTCATCGATTATAAATCCGCAGAGTGTCTCTTGAATCACCGCGACTCTTTGGTCCGGTAAGATCTCATCTTTCATATGCATCATCTGAGGATGTGGTTAATAGAAAAATATAAATAATATTATTATGACTCACATGCATGCATGCATACATACATATAGATTTCAATGAAATGGAACATACCGTCAGGTCCCAATTAGTGACGATCGTCTTATGCCCTACAAGAGTGTGCATGTACTCACAGACATAATATCCACATAAATTGGTGCCTTGATTCTGCCTATAACACTTTATAGGAGAAATGGTCAAGTCATTACATGCATAATCATGATAATGAAACAAAAAAGAGATGTTGGTCTATGTATAGTAGTATTTACCGGAAAGTCTCCCTTGATACCAAGTTGTTCCTTGAATGGACCTTTGTGCTCTGCATGAAACTTTTTCCAACACCTGCGCACACCATATGAAATAAATGGAATTCTCGGCTGATCTAAAGAGGAATAATAGTGCGAGGATGGAAATTACTTTTGAAGGAGGTCAATCATTGGTTGGTACGCGTCCCATGGTCCCCTCAATGAGTCCATGATGGTCAACAAGCTTATGTCCGGTTGTATAACAAATAATATCCAATGGAACCTATTTACGTGCAAGTTTTGTACCATTAACACGTCAATTGAAATAAAAATTATGTTAGGAAGAAAACTGAAAGATGCACAAGACAGTAAAAGTACTCACCCAAAGTTGTAAGGAAATAGAATCATTGTCTTGTAATGTTGTACACGTAAGAATCTGTCAATGTTGTTCATTATGTCTTCATAAAAATTTAGTAACATATGCTGGTTTACAGTTTTTGGGTCGATGAAGCCCAAGTGGAAGTATGAGTTTTTCCTGCATACTTCAATCTCCATTCTACAGGATACAATTTAAAAAAAAGAAATGTTTAATAATAGGTTGACAATATATAGGAGATGTTAAATATAGAAATAAACGAAGCACTTACAGCACCCAGCAGCTGAGAAGAGACATGTCGAGGGCATCCCTATGGTATATCTGGTAAAATTCTGAGAATTTCAGATACATAACATTATCGCCACGAAAGAAGTCATCATCTCTAATCTTCAATCTCACCATTTTCTGGCCTTGGGCCGATGCCTGAAGGTACCATTCATGTAACCTGCACATTTTAGTTGATAGCATGTCGTACGTATTGGGATCAACTAGAGGTAAGCCAAGCTGAAATGGCCACCTTGGTATAGCCTTTGGGGTCTTACTCTCATCCAGCATTTGTGACGGCGTCATTCCTGCCCCTTTGCAAAACTCAAGCAGGTCGACCGGTCCAATTCTAGCATTCACTATGAGTGGATCAATTGTTTACCTCTCCTGCTCACCGAGCTGAGCAACAACCTTTCCCTTCCTTTGTTGCTTGACGCTCTTGTGGCTCTCGGTAGTCTCTTGGCTCTGTTGACTCTGTCGCTCCTTCTCCTCCCTTTGATTCTTCTCATACGATTTCTTAATAGAGCGGTCATAGTCTGACAACACTTTCTTCTGAGTTACTTTAGCCATGCCAATAAAGAAAGCAGACTTAGCAACATCAACTACTTATTTTTTCTCAGGCTCCTTCTTTTTGAAGAACTCTTTAACCTTATCCAGACTATGCTGCTTGCACTCCTCATCAGTTTTTTCCCATGGTAGCTTGGCAGGTTCCTTGGCTTGCTTTGCTGGCTTCTTTGTAGGTGGCTTTGTTGGTGCCTTGGCTTTCTGTTGCTTAGCTGTCTTTGCCGGCGGAGTTGCAGGCGGCGGAGATTTTTGAGTTGTAGGCGACGGAGACCTTTGTTCAGGGAGAACAGGAGAATATTGCTGCGGCGGGGACTACGGAGCTGGAGGCGGCAGAGATGCCCTTGAGCTTTGGGGTGAAGACGAAGGCCCCACAGGAGTTAAGAAGATGTAACGCTTCTCCCATAGGATAACACCATGAACTGCCTCTTCTAGTGTCGTCTCCCCATCACCTCTAGGAATGTCAAGCTGGAGTGATTCGTACCCGGCCAAGACCTGCTCCACCCCAACTCTAGCATAGCCAGCAGGTATTTGCCCTCCATGGTAGAGATCTCCTTCTTGACTCGGCAAAGCAGTACCGTACGCCACCTTGAACGTTAAGTTCTTGAATGGACTGTGCAGCTCACAGGTCGTCCGCCTGGTTATATCGTCCACGGGGTAGCGTTGGACTTGAGCATCATTTGGGACGTCAGTGGACGCGCAACTGCTTCGATGATGCTGGGTAGGGCTAATTGCGTCTACTGGAGCGCCGGCGGATCCACGGCTTTGTTGCTGAGCGCTAAGTGCTATCTCCAGTTGCCGCTGAATCTCCACTGTTCTTTGTTCGTTCTGCAGTATCCTTTCCTCGAGTCGTCGCATCTTCTCTAACTCCTCGTTTTTTCTTCTGCTGCGACTTCTGTAAGACTCAATGCAGTCGGCAAACCCGTACTTCCACGGAACCCCTCCTTTGCCTCGCGTCCGTCCAGGATGCTCGGGATTCTGCAGAGCCCACATGAGCTCATCCTTTTCTCTCTCCGGGTGGAACTCTCCCTTGCCAACTGCTTCTATGGCATGCATAAGTCTCTGTGCGGCTTGTTGTATCTGCTGTCCAAAGATGCATTCCCCGGTATCGAGGGCCAATGTTCCGCCATGGGCATAATACCAATGTCGTGCACGGTCAGTCCAAGTTGACGTCTGTGGTGTGATACCTCTATCACGTAGATCTTGTTCCATCTTTTCCCATTTTGGAATAGCTGCAGCGTAGCCACCTTGGCCGAGACGGTGATGGTATTCTTTCTGGGCTGCATTAGATTTGTTCGTCTCAATAAGCTTCTTTCCGGGTGTCGAACGCTTGTATTGCACAAATGCAGCCCAGTGGGGTCTTAACTTCTCATATGCTCCTGTGAAAGTTGGCGTGCGATTATTGTCAACAAAATTTCTGTAGTGTTTCTTCTTAAAGCTCTGGAATTGTTCTGCCATCTTCGAAAGAGCCCAAGCTTTTACTCTATCCTCAGTTCCTGCTGGCACTGTGAAATGTTCTTGTAGCTGCTGCCAGAGCATATCTTTCTCTCTTTGAGGGACAAAGTTTGTATCCCCGCATTTCATAGGTTTCCATCTTGGAATGCTGATTGGGATGTGATCTCTGACAAGAACCCCGCATTGATTTGTCATCTTCCTTGCAACGTCAGCTGGGGCAATTGGTTTGCCTGCTTTGTCCACTTCTGTGACAATAAAACGACCCTCCAGCTTTTTTGTCGGTCCTCTTTTCCCCAAATTCTACATCATTGCGGAGGGCTCAAAGTTAAGAGAGGATGCTTAATTATTAATACATGTACCTCTTAAATCATCGTGACATTATTACTAAGTGTGCTAATGTATATATACCTCGTCACCATCGGTGCCTTGGTCATCGTCACCATCGGTGCCTTGGCCAACGTCACCATCTGACTGCTCAATTCCCTCCCCGGACATGTTGAGGTACTGATCGGTGTTGCTGCCATCATCAGCATCAGGGACGGGGCCGGCACCACTGCCTTCAGCAATCATTTCATTGAGGAGGTTGTTGGTTTCCTCTTCGTTAAGTCCCGAATCCATCTAATATCTAAAAAATGATATAATTGAGATAATTGCTATAAACTAATATAAAAAATGAGATAATTCATCTCACAATTCATATAAATGATAAAACAGTTGATATATTATGACATATAATTGACACTAATATCCAACCAGAATCCAACTAATTGATCTCACAGTTATAGTATATAAACTAAACTAAGTTTAATTTGATCTCTCATTTAGAAAATGACATATAATTGACATTTAAAACATAGAAACTAAACTAAGTTTAATATAAATGATAAAACAATTGATATAAATGATAAAACAATTGATATATTATGACATGTAATTGACACTAATATCCAACTAGAATCCAACGAATTGATCTCACAATTATAGTATATAAACTAAACTAAGTTTAATTTGATCTCCCATTTAGAAACTGACATATAATTGACATTTAAAACATAGAAATTAAACTAAGTTTAATATCCAACTAGTTTCTAAAATTTGATATAAATGATAAAACAATTGATATATTATGACATGTAATTGACACTAATATAGTAATATCCAACTAGAATCCAACTAATTGATCTCACAATTATAGTATATAAACTAAACTAAGTTTAATTTGATCTCCCATTTAGAAAATGACATATAATTGACATTTAAAATATAGAAACTAAACTAAGTTTAATATCCAACTAGTTTCTAAAATTTGATATAAATGATAAAACAATTGATATATTATGACATGTAATTGACACTAATATCCAACTAGAATCTAACTAATTGATCTCACAATTATAGTATATAAACTAAACTAAGTTTAATTTGTCTAATATTTAGAAAATGACATATAATTGACATTTAAAACATAGAAACTAAACTAAGTTTAATATCCAA
>CM014274.1:48982311-48997285 GCA_004135705.1 Alloteropsis semialata | reverse complement strand
TACAAGTTTTTCTGTGAACATGATTGTCTTTATTAAAAAAAAATTATTCATAATACTCAAGATGAGATGCACAATTTTTTTTTAGAAAACATGCAGTTCTATAACTATGGATATATTCAAAGCTTATCATAAAAATGTAGTTAATCAAAACTAAAATAATGACTTATTGGTCCGGGACCAGTAGGGCTTTGCACCCGGGACCAGTGGGTTTAGACAAAATATCTGGGAGAGGACGGGAAAAGTTGTCGCGTAAGGCTCTGGGAGCGTTTACGTGCCGAGTGTTCAGGTTTCCCTTGCAAGGTATAAATTCCATCATGATCGTGGCACTTCTCCGTTATGAATACCGCTTGTCCGCTGTACCACATTGAGTAATCAGGATGGAATGATGAATGATAAATAATGACGGTGCTTTGAATAATTGTTATTGAACCATGATTGCTATAGAAGAGGTGCCCACATGGATACTCGATAATGAATATTAACTTGATGCTAAAACCTTGAAAGTAAGGATCAACTATTAGTCGCTTTTTGGCAAAACAAACCACATAGCCAAAAGCCTTGCATCTTTAAGAGTCGGCAATATAAGCCATATTCGGATAAGTCTTGCTGAGTATTAGTTACTCAGCCTTGCTTGTGGCTTGTTTTTCAGAGCGTGAATTCTTTGTGTTCGATGGCTCCGAGCAGTGGACTATCGATTTTCAGACCATTCCGGTGGGCCGGACTGTCGAGTGGATTGAAGATTAACTGGCATTTGTTGTGTGCTTCTGATGACATGTTCTTCGGGCTTATGAACATGTTATTGTATCTCGTCGTTTAGCTTCCGCGCTTTTATTCAGAACTCTGGTTTGTACTCTAAGTGTTTTAAACTCTGGCATGTAAAACTTAATTAGAACTGTTGTAATTTATGGTTATGTTGGCAACATCTGTGCTCTCCTTCGAGTGAGCCTTGTGCACATTGGTTCGATGGGAATTCAGTGGTTTCATCGGGCTTGACCCGACAGATCATCTAATTTAACTGTTTGAAGTATGGGTAACCAGATCAAGTGATTGAGATGATGGTTGACGTGCTTGTGCCAATTTAATTAGGGCGGTTCTGCCACACCTACCTCCCAGTTGGACCATGGAGTGGGAGTCAACCTACCCAGGTAGGGAGAATGAAGGGTGATGTCATGTACAGGCTTCATCATGGCACCACTATTCCGACGGTTTAGTCCCCGATTTAATTCCGCTACATTGAACTTTGGTCTGTAATAATGATGAACTAAAACTTGTTTTTCTACCATCCATGTGAACTATTGTGATGTAATAAATGGCAACTTGTATCGTCTGAGCTTACCGTCGAGTAAGACTTGCTGTGAATTCAGGTTCTCGATCAAAGTGATTTACCGGTAGTTCAATCGGGACTTTACCCTACAGATTTCGCACGATTAGTCTGACTAAAGGGTCATGAAGATCTAAGAGGATAGGTCCCTTACGCTTAAGCCGGGATAATTGGAGCAGCTCTGCTACACTTGGGGAGTGTGGTGATGCTATTGGTGGAGTAAAGAAGAAGCGCTTTCCTCAAAAAATTCTGAGGTATTTTCCACTTATTCCTCAACTGCAAAGATTATACATGAATGAGACCACATCGTCATATATGCGTTGGCACAAGGAGGAATTGGTTGAAGATGGGAAAGTGAGTCTCCTAGCAAACTCAGAGGCATGGAAGCACGTGGGTGAGAAGTATAAGGACACATTTGCATTGGATTCACGTAATATCAGGTTGGGACTTGCATCAGATGGCTTCAATCCATTTAAGATGTTTAATCTGACTTATACTACATGGACAATGATACTAATTCCTTATAACCTGCATCCTTGGTTGTGCTTGAAACAATCGTATTGGATGATGCCGATGCTAATTCCTGGGCCTAAAACACCAAGAATTAACATTGACATATATTTACAGCTCTGATTGATGAGATTAAAGAGATATGGGAGAATGGAGTTGATACTTGGGATGTGAGGTTTAAGAAAAATTTTACCCTACGTGCAATGCTACTTTGGACAATTAATGATTTTACTGCATATGCTATGTTGTCTGGTTAGAACACAAAAAGGAGGTTTGCTTGTCCTTATTGTCACAAGGATACTGATTACTTGTGGCTAAAATACAATTCGAAGCATTGCTACATGGGGCGTCACCATTTTTTGCCTAAAGACCATGGGTGGCAAAAGAACAAGGCCAGCTTCAATAATAAGGTTGAAATGAGGGATGCTCAAGTGTCGCTCAGTGGTGCACAAGTACTAGAGCAGTACTAGAGTTTCGAGCAGGTCCCTTTTGGAGCGACTACTTCTAGTAAGAGGAAGCAGCGCGACGAAGACAATAGATGGCACAATTGGAGGTGGAAGAGTATTTTCTTTGATCTTCCTTACTAGGATTCCTTGCTTATAGCCATAATCTAGATGTGGTGCATATTGAGAAGAATGTATGTGAGATCTTGTTAGGGACTTTGCTTAGTTTGGCAAGTAAATGTAGGGACATTGAGAAGGCCAGCCTTAATATGCAAGAATTGGGTATAAAGAAGGATCAACATCCATTGATCGAGAAAGGAAAATACACTTTGCCACTAGCGTTGTACACGTTAGGTGATTGTGAGAAGGGAATTCTGTGCAATTTTATTCAAGGTGTTAAGATGCCAGAAGGCTATGCCTCAAATTTAAGGAGATGTGTTGATCTTAGTGGCCGCAAGTTTGCTAGACTGAAAAGTCATGACTATCATGTTATATTACAAAAAATTTTATCCTTGGTGGTGCACCACATATTATCTAATGATGTTGCAATCCCATTGGTCAAGCTCAATGGGTTTTTTAACTCCACATGTTCAAAGGACCATGAGGATATGAAGATGGAAGAACTTAACAATTCGATTGGACAGACCCTTTGTCGGCTTGAGATGATATTGCCTCTAGCATTTTTTGATATTATGATGCACTTGCCAGTTCATATTGCTCGGGAGGCTAACCTCGGAGGCCTTGTTAGATATAGATGGATTTATCCAGTTGAGAGGTACCTACGTACCCTCAAGGGCTATGTGAAGAACAAAGCATGCCCGGAGGGTTCAATAGCTGAGGGATACATCTCAGAGGAGTGCCTTACATTCTGTTCTCGATTATTTGAAGGTGTTACTACCAAGCTGAATCGGCCAGAGTGTCAAGAAAGCAGCACTGTTATGAACCACTTGCTGGTCTATGTGTATTTGCGAGCATGGACTGTAATAGAAAGAAAACTTCTTGGCATAATACGAAGATAGCATCTTGTGATGAACCACGGAGGATGAAGCACTACATAATAACCAACTATGATGAGGCCATTCCATGGATAAAGTAAGCTACATGTAAAATGTTATGAGTTTTTTTAACAATGTGTTCACTATCTAACTAAGATAAGGTTTTTTTCATTTCTGTTTCATTGAAGTGACCATATGGACAAATTGAGGAAGTGGAACCCACAGAATGTTGAAACAAGCCAAGAAAGAATTTGTATCACAGTTTGAACGTAAGATGAGTCATTTATATTTCTGTTCAATTTAATGCATCACAATTGAATATGTTTGTACATTTTGTTCAAAACTTATATAAGTGCAGATCAGGAAGCAACATGCATAGGGAACTACAAATGATATGTTTTATTCTCTATCTCGTGGTCCAGATCATTGAGTTACTGTGATTAACAGGTGCTCCATCAATGGATTTTTCTTCCGGACATTGCATATAGAGAAAAATCTAAGAACATAGAACGGTGGTGTTGTTGTCAAGGGCGATGGCATGGAATGGTACAAAGTGGTTAAAAATCATCATCTTTCATTTTCCTAACGTGCAGGAAATCACAATGTTTGAGTGTGACTGGTATGATGTTCTGGCAAGAAATAGGAACAAATCTAGAGGGTACAATAAAGATAGATTTAGGATAATCGATATTGATACCTCTTAGTTTCGCTATTCAGACGATCCATACATATTGGCGATACAAGCAGAGCAAGTGTGTTATGTGAAAAGTGGAAAGAAAGCTAATTGGTGCATTATCTCAAAATGAAACCTAGGACCATGCTGTCGTAGACCACCCCAATTAACCTGGCTCAAGCGTAGGAGACCAGTCCACTTTGGTCCTCACAACACAGTTGACAGTCCTTAGACGACAAATCTGACCGTCAATATACTCATTATATGCTGAGGCCATAATACCAGGGTGCCCGATCACGTGGACTACCGACTACCGACTCCGAACGATCAAGACTCCGAACAAGACACGATGGCCGGATCGCAGGAGGAAAAGCCCGAAGATAGCTAGAGTCCTACTAGGTTTAGGTCTGTTTTGTCTTGTAAGGCACGTCTCCCTGGATATAAATAGTGGGGGTCTTGTACGTAGAGGGTATCCCAAAATCTAGCCAATCCACCCGAGGGTACTTGTTACGCATTGTAATCTGTACTCGACGAAATAATACAAGCAGCAACTGGACGTAGGGTTATTACTCGATCTTGAGGGCCCGAACCAGTATAAAAATCCTGTGTCTCTCTGTTCATCACCATGATTAATCTTCGCACGAAGCGGGGTGCTTGCCGGACAAATATCTGCCGAGTACAACCTCGACAGAGGCGCGCCAGGTAGGGGCCCTTGCGTGAAGAAAGATCATGCCGATCATCAACGGAGTCTGGATCGCCGACGTGTCGAGTTCATCGATGCCCTACATGCCCAGTTCCGTCAAGTCGGAAGCCATCGGGAGTTCTGCCTCCGCTTTCGATCTCTACGCTCACTGCCATCTAGTGCCTGCACGGGAGATCCGCTTCGGGGATCTCGTGTTCGAGCATCAAGGCGATTACGAGCTCAAGATGACAGGGATCCATGATCCCGATCTCACATGCGCCGGTCGGGAAGTTTTCGCCACCTTCACGGAGCCAACTCCCGAAGACATTGCAGATCGCACTGCACAGTTGGATCTCGAATACAGTGGATCTAGCAATGGGTCGGAACAACCCGAAGACCGCCGCATCCATGTGCTAACTGCAAACGGGACCGAGGCCGCTGCCGAGTCATCTAGCTCGCGCAGGCCCATGCCTCCTCCACGTTTCAGCAACGCACCAACGCTTCAGACGGCTAAAACCCGAACACAGCAGGTCGCGTCCTCGTTGGCTCCCCGAGATCTCAACAACGATTTCCGGGCTGTCGAGCAGGACAATCTGCAGATCCAAACCCTCTTGGAGACCATGGAAGCAATGGCCGAAGGGACCCCGATGGCCACCATAGCCAAGAAGGCTCGAGAAGCAGCGGACAAGGCTAAGGAGCGCATCGAGGCCGCCGCTGCCGCACCACCAGCTCCGTCAAACAGACCACATGAACCACAGCCGGTTCGGTCCCGATCTGTTAACGGATGACCCCACTATCGCCCACACGAGGGGCACGACATGAGGCCGCAGCTCGAACGCAACCGTCGCACTCGCGACGCTCGGGAAACTCTCAATTACAATCGAGATTACCGAGCACGTGAGGGCTACTATCGGTCCCATCCAGATTCGCCGCCACGTGACTCCCGACCAGGCACAGGGGGATGCCTTGCGTACTCCCAGCCCTGCGCAAGGTCAGGTGGCCCGAGAAGTTTCGTCCTACTAACATCGAGAAGTATGACGGAACAACCAACCCCCGCGAGTGGATTCAGATCTATTCCACGATCATCGATGCCACCGGGGGTGACGACTACGTCAAGGCCAACTACTTGCCGACTGCCCTGCAGGGATCAGCCCGTACGTGGCTCATGAACCTGCCCGAGGCTAGCATCAAGTCATGGGGCCACCTCCGGGAGACGTTTGAAGCCAACTTCCAAGGCACCTACAAACGCCCCGGACATGAAGGAGATCTGCTCAACTGTGTGCAGAAGCCTGGAGAATCCCTCCGGGACTACATCCGCCGGTTCAGCGACACCCGTAACACCATCCCTGACATGGTGGATGATTGGGTGAGTGTGGCCTTCAATCAGGGTTGCAAGGACGAGCGAACGGTGGAGGAACTTGCCAAGAAGAACCCGAAGACGGTGGCAGAGCTCTACGGGATCCTGGAAGAGACCGCCAAGATGGCGGACGTCCGAGCGCGGGTTCACGGAAAGCCCGAACAAAGCCAGCCAGCTGGGGAAGGCAAGAAGAAAAATAAGCATAAGAACAAGAAGCACAAGACCGAGGGCGACGAAGTCATGGCCGTGGACAACAAGCCCCCGTACAGGCGTCAAGGCAAACCTACCGATCTCCCGATGTACTGCCCGATCCACCGATCCACGAAGCATCACTTTGTGGATTGCACGGTGTACAAGAAGCAGAAGCAGGAGGAGGAGAGCCAGCAGCAGGGGGCTCCGCGTGACCAGGCAGCCCACAACCCTCGGACGGCGAACTACATGGATTGTGATGATGAGCTAGATCTTCCCGAAGATCTGGAGATCGCCACAATTTTCGGTGGCTATTCTACCCGAACCTCCAAGTCCCAGCTCAAGCTGGTCGAGAGGCAGATAGCCAGCACCGAGCCCTGCAAGCATCCGCTAAGGTGGTCCGAAATCCCGATCACATTTGATCAGAGGGACCACCCCGAGACGCTCTACGACGGGCCGCTACTACCACTGTGCATCAAACCATGGATCGGGCCCCGCAAGATCGGGCGAACCCTGATCGACAGTGGAAGCGCCCTCAACCTACTATTCATCAACGCCTTTGACGAGCTCGGGATCCCGAGGAGGTCCTTGTCCCCGGTGGAGAAGCCTTTCTACGGGGTCATACCAGGCATCCAAGCCTTTCCCCTAGGGAGGATCGATCTGCAGGTGACCCTCATGGAGGGCAAAAACATCCGAACAGAGTTCCTCACCTTCGAGGTGGCTGACATCACGTCGGCCTATAACTGCATCTTGGGCCGACCGTTTCTGAAGAAATTCATGGCGGTTGCTCACTTTGCGTACTCCATGATCAAGGTCCCAGGGCCGCTGGGCCCGATCACCGTCTGCGGCGATCGCAAGGGCGCAGTCCAGTGCGACATGAAGACCCTGGACATGATCAAGGGAGACGAGCAGGAGCCAGCCAAGGCTGCTGAACCTGCCAAGAAAAAGATCAAGAACCAGCCTAAGACTGCCGCTAAAGCAGCATTGGCTGAAACCTCCCGAGCAGCGGAGACCCGATCAAGGGCCAAGGGGAAAGAAGTTCCCGAATAGGAGCCCATCGGGGAACAGAAGACCGACGACGGCGCCGCTAAGAAGCAGACCGTGGTGGACCAGACCCCACTCAAGGGGACGCCATCAAGGCAGCCGGCGAGTCGCCAACCGACGCCTCACCAATCGTGCCAACAGCCAAGCGCTCCGAGCCAGGCACAAAGTCTGTGGCCCTTGACGAGGCGGACCCAACCAAGACCACCCAGGTGGGCCTTGGCCTGGGTGATAAATAGGAACTCGAGCTCATTGCTTTTCTCCGGGCAAACGCAGATGTGTTCGCTTGGGAACCATCTGACATGCCCGGGATCCCCAGGGAGGTGATCGAGCACAAGCTTGGCATACGAACTGGCGTCGACCAGTCAAGCAAAGCAAAGGAGATATACCCCGGAGAAGCGAGACGCCATTAACGAAGAAATCAACCGACTACTCAAAGCCGGCTTCGTTCGAGAAGTCCCTTTCTCGGAATGGCTGGCAAACCCAGTCATGGTGAAGAAGCCCAACGGAACTTGGAGGATGTGCGTGGACTACACAGATCTAAAAAAAGCTTGCCCGAAGGACGAGTATCCATTACCTAGGATAGATCAAATTGTAGATTCAACCTCTGGATGCGAGCTGCTTTGTTTTCTAGATGCCTATTCGGGGTATCACCAAATCAGCATGTGCATTGACGATGAGGAAAAAACTACATTTGTAACTCCCTTCGGTGTTTATTGCTATATAAAGATGCCTTTTGGTCTGAAAAACACAGGTTGCACTTATCAAAAATGTGTTCACATTGTTCTCGAGGGCCAGATCGGCCGTAATGTGGAAGCATATATAGACGACATTGTTGTAAAAAGTAAGTTAAAGGGTGACCTGATCGCCGATTTAACCGAAACATTCAACAACTTGCGTGAAAACAGGATGATGCTCAACCCCGCTAAGTGCACCTTTGGTGTATCATCGGGTAAGCTCCTCGGTTATCTTGTTTCCCAACGAGGTATAGAGGCAAATCCGCACAAGATCAAGGCAATCGACGACATGAAGCCTCCACGTAGCCGCCACGAAGTCCAGAAGTTGGCAGGAATGATGGCGTCCCTGAGTCGATTCGTGTCCAAGTCAGGCGAACGAGGTATGCCATTCTACAAATTGCTACGTAAAACTGATCGTTTTGAGTGGTCGGCAGAAGCAGAAGAGGCGTTCCAGGCGTTCAAGCAATACCTACGAAAAATGCCCGTACTGGTCCCGCCACAGCCACAAGAGGAGATGCTGTTATACGTAGCAGCGACACCAACTGTTGTCAGCACTGTTTTGGTGGTCGAGAGACCAACAGAAAAGTCAACAACACAACATCCTGTTTACTTCGTAAGCGAGGTGCTACATGATGCCAAAACAAGGTACCCTCAGATTCAGAAATTATTATATGCTGTACTAATGACTTCCAGGAAGCTCAAGCATTATTTTCTGAGCCACAAGATCAAGGTTGTCTCAACTTACCCTCTAGGCAACATTTTACATAATCGAGATGCCGTGGGTAGGATTGCGCAATGGTCTGTGGAGATGGGGGCTTATGACGTTGAATTCATACCCAGAACTGCCATCAAGTCGCAGGCTCTGGCAGATTTCATCGCAGAGTGGACAAACCCCGAACCCGAAGAGGCTGCCCAAAATCCCGAACACTGGACCATGTTCTATGACGGAGCATTTTGCCGAGCAGGCGCGGGGGCTGGGGTGGTCCTGATTTCACCGCACAATGACATCATCAGGTACGCATTACAAATCAATTTTGTTGATCCAACTCCTACTAACAATGTTGCCGAGTATGAGGGACTCTTGACAGGACTCCGTATAGCTGCATCTCTTGGCGTGAGAAGGCTGCTCGTGAAAGGGGATTCTGAGTTAGCTGCAAAGCAAGTCATGAAAGAGTACAGTGCACGGAGCGAGGTCATGGCTAAATACTTGGAAGCATATAGGCGCATGGAGAGCAAATTTGATGGACTTGAAGTACGGCACGTCAAGAGGGAATTCAATGGTGACGCAGACAAGCTCGCAAATGCAGCTGCAGAGCGCACACGGCTCCCAGGTAACGTGTTACTTGAAGTTCTTACTAAGCTATCTGTGTCGGTTTCACCACCGAACCTAAAAACTGCGCCTGCCAAGGGCTCAGTTTCTACAACCAACGAATCCGCCAAGGAGTCTATGTTGGTCGGTACGGCCCGAGCCGCCGCTCTAGTTGGAAACGAGGAGAACTGGATGGATCCAATCCGGGCGTACCTCACAAACCAAGCTATTCCGGACGATGATGCTACATTGGAGAAAATCCATCGTAAAGCCAAGAACTATCAATTGGTTGATGGGCGATTATACAAGCTAACCCGCAATGGAATGCTCCTCAAATGCATCACAGGACCGAGGGCATTAGTTTGCTCCACGATATTCACGGAGGAATCTGTGGATCACATGCTTCTCCCAGATATCTAACAGGGAAAGCATTTCGACAGAGCTTCTACTGGCCTACAGCTCTTCAAGACGCAAGCGAGTTAGTTAAAAAGTGTGAGGCATGCCAATTCTTCGCACGGAAACAAACTAAACCTGCGCAAGCTTTAAACACTATACCCTTGTCATGGCCCTTTGCCACATGGGGTATAGACATCCTCGAGCCCTTCCCTAGGGCGGTCGGGGGTTACAGATTTCTGTTCGTTGACATCGACACATTTACAAAATGGGTTGAAGCCGAGCCAGTTCAGAAAATCACAAAAGAGGCAGCTGTCAAATTCCTACGGAGTATTGTCATCCGATTCGGTGTCCCGAACAGGATAATCTCTGATAATGGAACACAGTTTAAAAGTAAAAAGTTTTCTGATTTCTGCTACGACCACAGAATCAGGCATGATCGGTCATCGGTAAATCACCCGAAGACGAACGGGCAAGTAGAGCGTGCCAACGGCATCGTGCTTCAGGGCATCAAGAAGAGAATCTTTAACAGATTGCAAGCTTACGGCAAGCGTTGGATTCATGAAGTCCCTACAGTACTTTGGTTGATGAGGACCACCATGAATTGGGCAACGGGCGAAACACCTTTCTTCTTGGTGTATGGAGCGGAAGCGATGCTACCATCCGATATCCGACTACAAGCCCCACGCGTGGCAATGTTTTCAGAAACTGAAGAGCCTGACAGACGCGCTGATGAGCTAATCCTCCTGGAGGAGGCTCGTGATGCAGCTGCTTTTAGAGTAGCCCAGTATCAGCAAAAATTGCGGCAATACTATGATGCTAATGTTCGCAAACGAAGCCTGTGCATTGGTGACATGGTGCTCAAACTAGATCAACGCACCAAGGACAAAACTAAATTGTCCTCTCCATGTCAAGGGCCGTACATTGTAGTAGATATCGCACGACCAGGAGCCTAGAGGATCGTGGAGATAGATGGGGATATACTGCCAAACACGTGGAACATGGATCAACTACGCAGATTCTACGCCTAAACTACGGAGATCGTGCAAGTTCAAGCCCGACCATCAGGTTTGGCAGATAAAAACCGTCATCTATGTCGCCTACAGCGCCAACAAAACAAAAAGATAAGTTCTACACACTCTACTCACCCTCGCTTTTACGCTCGGGGGCTGGGCTTTATTTTTCTATTCTGTTTCTACTCTTTGTTACCATACTGCATACACTAACAAAGAGCCGGGGACTACCATGCTGAAAATTTTCTTTTCAGACCTATTCTATGCGTCCCGAGCTCTAGGCTCGGGGGCTCCCCACTTGATCAGGAAATTCTTGCGGTTAGTACTTCTAGACTCTTTTTCAGCATGCCTGCATGACTGTAAAAGAGCCTGGGGGCTACTATGGTACTACTACCACGCAAGAATCAGGCTTTTTAAGTCAAGAAAGCTAGGCTACGCTAAATTACCGAATACCATGACTACAAGAAATTACACAGTTCAGAAGGCCGCCGGTGTCTCAGCGACTAAACAATTCCGAAATAGCTTGTGGTAACGGGACCTTTGGCTATGACAAAGCTATCAGTTAAAAAGCTCCATAAAAACACTGATCAGCCCTAAAAGACGTATGCAAAAACATGCAAGCATATGTTTCGCAAATTATAGTCACATTCTAAATCCTTAAAGTTTTGCCCTATTACAGGAGTCTTGCACAGAGTTCAAGGTGATTCCTCCGAATCACTCAGATGGAGATCAAGGTTCTTGACAAAACGCTCTACCAACGGGGCAAGGTTGTCAAACATTACCTCAGCTTCTGTCGCCGAGCACTTGAAGCCTTTGGAGAGCAGGGAAATGTCAAGATCAGGAATGTGGCTCTTCAAGGCCCCGATGGTGTGAGTTGCTGCGATGCAGGCACCTTCCATCAGCCTGGATTCCAAGGACGAGCTGCGCTTTTCTGATGCTTCAAGTCGGGCGGTTAGATCAGCAACGTCTTTGTCCCGAACTGCTAGCCTCCCTTCCCGATCCGAGCATTTCTTCTCAAGCACCTCAATGCTCTTGGAGTTAGCTACAGGATCAAAGGCAGTGTGTAAGCAAAAGTTCATAGATGAGGACTCAACAAACAAGCATGATAACATAAAGACATGTACCTTCCTTCTCGGACTGGAGAACGGTCACCTGGGCCCCCAGTCTGATCACAGACGCTTCTGCAGCAGACAAACAAGCATGATAACATAAAGACATGTACCTTCCTTCTCGGACTGGAGAACGGTCACCTGGGCCCCCAGTCTGATCACAGACGCTTCTGCAGCAGAGGCACGAGCGTCTAGCGAACGCCATTGCTCTTCGGCTGCCGAAAGCACGCTAATGATCGGGCCCAGGGGCGTCGGGACAGGTCCTGCGATTTCCGCAGTCTTCTCCACACCGTCAGGTTGAGCTGCCGAGTCAGGCTCAGGAGTTTTCTCCTTATCAGATGGCTTGACGGGAGGAGAGGCGGCAGGATCAGATTGCCTGAATTCTCGAACATTCAGATACAATTAAAACAAGATTTTCTTCGAGAAAATACTTAAGCATAATCAAGATTGTCAGAGCTCTTACTTCGCTGTTGAGATTCTAACTTTGAATCTCTTGGCACCGGGTGTAAGCTTTGATGGCAGTGGCGTCGGACGATTTTCCTGTCGAGAAATCTCCCGAGCACGTTTAGCTTTGGTTATGCGATCAAAGGCTGCGAATAAACGCC
Source organism: Alloteropsis semialata (assembly GCA_004135705.1). NCBI lineage: Eukaryota > Viridiplantae > Streptophyta > Magnoliopsida > Poales > Poaceae > Alloteropsis > Alloteropsis semialata. Next base: position 48,984,908 of record CM014274.1, on the reverse strand, counting down.
TGAATACGATCATGCTCGGTACCTGGGTATCAGGGCGAGGTGGATCACGACTGGGCTGCAGCCCGGTGGCCCCGGGCACACCGAGAATTCCCGAACCCGGAAGTGTCCTTTCCACGCTGCGAGAGCGCTTTCGAGTTCGGGGAATAATCACCTTGGGGCTGCTCGGGATCTCTTTCTCTGCACCAGGTGACGGTTCAGGCTATTCGCTGGTCGGGGCCATGATGCCTTGATCAACGGGCTGCTCTCCCTCCTCCTCTATGTTGATGGCACCGCTCTGTGCGGGGGCGTCAACAACAGCAGGGACCTATTCGGGGAAAAGAGTTGCATCAAATCAATATTAAGCAAGAAAGAAAGTTTTTTGAGCAACAGTTTACCTCTGGAGGAGGGTTGTCAGCACTGTAGGGTGTTGGGACGTTTTCCCAGTTCGAGAGATCGGCTCCAAACATCTTCTTTAGGCGAGCGGCCACTTCTATCTCTGGGACAACTGTTAGTTAAAAGTCATGAATTCAAATGACTGAACGAACTCAGAAAAACACCCGAATAGAAAAACAAAGGCTCACCATCGGGTTTCATTCTGTTCGGGTCGTTGTCGCCTCTGAATGTCCAGGCATAGCGGTCATGAGTCATGAGCGGGATAAATCTCCATCTGATGAAGATTTCTGCTACATGAACCGCCGTCAGGCCAGCATTGCGGAGCTCCACGACCCGATCAATGTGCTTCTGCATCTCTGGGGTGACTCTTGGCAGGGCTTTGGTCTCTTCTTTGAGATAGGGCATCAAATATTTCCCTTTTGCCACTGAGGCTTGGGGAAGAGTGATGTAAAACCAGTGACGCTCATATCCTTTCCAGCAATCTTTAACTGGAAAAGGGATATAGATCTCCCGATCTCTCAAGGAAAACCCAATGGACCCGATCATGAGTTGGTTCTTGTAAAATGCAGGGGTATAAAAATATCTCCACAGCAGCAGTGACGGCTTAATCCCTAACCAAGCTTCGCACAGAAAGGCAAAGACGCTAAGCATAGTCAAGGCGCCGGGCTTAAGGTGCACGAGCTCTATTTGGTAATGCTCACAGATGTTGTGGAAGAAATCAGAAGGATAAACCCCGAATCCACAATGGAAAAACTCCAAGAACGCCACCATCTCAAGGGTGTTGGGGGTCGGATACACCTGACCTTTGGCATGCCGACGAGGGAAGAGGCTGGTGTCAGGGAGCAATCCAAGATCCTCCAGTTGCTTCAGTTGTTTGGCTGTAGTGGTGGACTTGTCCCAATACTGGTCCGTGGTGCAGACCATGTTTCCGCTGCAGAGCTCTTGCCCGGCAGCGGCGCTGCTCTGATCTCCTGAAGATTCACCGCTGGATGAAGATTGGTGCGAGGATACCATGGCGACTGGAAGCTGGCCTGAGGGGCTGGGGGAACAGGTGGATGAAGGGAAGAAAACGGATGAAGAATGGCGAGTGTTCTGTAGATGCGAAAAAGGATGACGAAGGCCCAAATGGAGTCCAAGCGGCCGCGCTTGGGGGCTTTTTGGTTCTGCGAGGGAGCACGAACCCCGAGAAACCTGCCCTCGAGCCGTGCAATCCGCAGTGACTGTTGGGTCAAAAAGATTCTTTCCTTTTTCTGCGGCACGCATTGTTTCAAGGAATGCGCAGGTCAAATTCAATGCATTTAGGATTGTTGGCTTACAAGGGAAGCTATCAGTTTTAAATGACCAAACGCTTGGTGTGAAATGAGGAAATGCCCCAATCACATCTGATCTGGGTCAAACTTCCCGAACACGCTAAAAACTTGTTAGTCTGATCGGAAGAAACTTTTGTTCGGGGATTTTGTTTCTGAACAGTTAGTTTCATGAACAGATTGATACAAACAATGTTCCGAACACAGGGAAAAAGGGACTTTTGTTACATCCATCAAGTGAAATTTCTTCATTAATCCAAAAGGAGTACATTTTACGAGGGATCGATAACTACCCTGCAACTAAAGATTTAAAACAAAGATCCTCGCTTGACTAATGTTGTCGGCGAGGATCAGGACGGTGGAGCGCCAGGCGGTGGATCATCATCTACCGCGTTCTCTTCTTCAGAGTCGCTGACGAGATCCACGAGCGCTCCGTCTCCAGGGATCCCGATCAGGTCACGGTTCAGGGAGACGAAGAGGCGCCAGGCGAATTCCTCGTCGCCGCTGGTGTCCACCGGAGCAGAAGATGAAGATGCGACTGTGTGTGCCGCCTCTGGCTTCAGCCGGGCTCTACTCCCTCTTTGTTCTGGCTCGTCGTTGGAGCAGAGGGAGATGGAAGATGCCGGGGCTGGAGAGGAAGGCGCAGGGCGTTTCCCGGCGGCGATGCTTGACGGAGCAGCCTCGGGAGTCGGAGACGCCGTTGCCGGAGCCTCCTCTGGTGGCTCGACCTCGACTCCTTCATCCCCGTACCAGGGGAGGGCTAGGAGCGGAGCTTGAGGAGGAGCAGAGGGAGGTGTCGTCACCGGCGGGTCTTCTGGCTTGTCAGGCGGCTGTTCGCCGGAGCCGCGGGGAGAGTCTCTGAAAAGGAGGCGAGGGAGCTTGAACTTGCGGCTGAGTTTTTTCTTTCCCATGGCGAGG
>CM014274.1:48940682-48982017 GCA_004135705.1 Alloteropsis semialata | reverse complement strand
CTATGACAAAGCTATCAGTTAAAAAGCTCCATAAAAACACTGATCAGCTCTAAAAGACTTATGCAAAAACATGCAAGCATATGTTTCGCAAATTATAGTCACATTCTAAATCCTTAAAGTTTTGCCCTATTACAGGAGTCTTGCACAGAGTTCAAGGTGATTCCTCCGAATCACTCAGATGGAGATCAAGGTTCTTGACAAAACGCTCTACCAACGGGGCAAGGTTGTCGAACATTACCTCAGCTTCTGTCGCCGAGCACTTGAAGCCTTTGGAGAGCAGGGAAATGTCAAGATCAGGAATGTGGCTCTTCAAGGCCCCGATGGTGTGAGTTGCTGCGATGCAGGCACCTTCCATCAGCCTGGATTCCAAGGACGAGCTGCGCTTTTCTGATGCTTCAAGTCGGGCGGTTAGATCAGCAACGTCTTTGTCCCGAACTGCTAGCCTCCCTTCCCGATCCGAGCATTTCTTCTCAAGCACCTCAATGCTCTTGGAGTTAGCTACAGGATCAAAGGCAGTGTGTAAGCAAAAGTTCGTAGATGAGGACTCAACAAACAAGCATGATAACATAAAGACATGTACCTTCCTTCTCGGACTGGAGAACGGTCACCTGGGCCTCCAGTCTGATCACAGACGCTTCTGCAGCAGAGGCACGAGCGTCTAGCGAACGCCATTGCTCTTCGGCTGCCGAAAGCACGCTAATGATCGGGCCCAGGGGCGTCGGGACAGGTCCTGCGATTTCCGCAGTCTTCTCCACACCGTCAGGTTGAGCTGCTGAGTCAGGCTCAGGAGTTTTCTCCTTATCAGACGGCTTGACGGGAGTAGAGGCGGCAGGATCAGATTGCCTGAATTCCCGAACATTCAGATACAATTAAAACAAGATTTTCTTCGAGAAAATACTTAAGCATAATCAAGATTGTCAGAGCTCTTACTTCGCTGTTGAGATTCTAACTTTGAATCTCTTGGCACCGGGTGTAAGCTTTGATGGCAGTAGCGTCGGACGATTTTCCTGTCGAGAAATCTCCCGAGCACGTTTAGCTTTGGTTATGCGATCAAAGGCTGCGAATAAACGCCCGAATACGATCATGCTCGGTACCTGGGTATCAGGGCGAGGTGGATCACGACTGGGCTGCAGCCCGGCGGCCCCGGGCACACCGAGAATTCCCGAACCCGGAAGTGTCCTTTCCACGCTGCGAGAGCGCTTTCGAGTTCGGGGAATAATCACCTTGGGGCTGCTCGGGATCTCTTTCTCTGCACCTAGGTGACGGTTCAGGCTATTCGCTGGTCGGGGCCATGACGCCTTGATCAACGGGCTGCTCTCCCTCCTCCTCTATGTTGATGGCACCGCTCTGTGCGGGGGCGTCAACAACAGCAGGGACCTATTCGGGGAAAAGAGTTGCATCAAATCAATATTAAGCAAGAAAGAAAGTTTTTTGAGCAACAGTTTACCTCTGGAGGAGGGTTGTCAGCACTGTAGGGTGTTGGGACGTTTTCCCAGTTCGAGAGATCGGCTCCAAACATCTTCTTTAGGCGAGCGGCCACTTCTGTCTCTGGGACAACTGTTAGTTAAAAGTCATGAATTCAAATGACTGAACGAACTCAGAAAAACACCCGAATAGAAAAACAAAGGCTCACCATCGGGTTTCATTCTGTTCGGGTCGTTGTCGCCTCTGAATGTCCAGGCATAGCGGTCATGAGTCATGAGCGAGATAAATCTCCATCTGATGAAGATTTCTGCTACATGAACCGCCGTCAGGCCGGCATTGCGGAGCTCCACGACCCGATCAATGTGCTTCTGCATCTCTGGGGTGACTCTTGGCAGGGTTTTGGTCTCTTCTTTGAGATAGGGCATCAAATATTTCCCTTTTGCCACTGAGGCTTGGGGAAGAGTGATGTAAAACCAGTGACGCTCATATCCTTTCCAGCAATCTTTAACTGGAAAAGGGATATAGATCTCCCGATCTCTCAAGGAAAACCCAATGGACCCGATCATGAGTTGGTTCTTGTAAAATGCAGGGGTATAAAAATATCTCCACAGCAGCAGTGACGGCTTAATCCCTAACCAAGCTTCGCACAGAAAGGCAAAGACGCTAAGCATAGTCAAGGCGCCGGGCTTAAGGTGCACGAGCTCTATTTGGTAATGCTCAAGATATTGTGGAAGAAATAAGAAGGATAAACCCCGAATCCACAATGGAAAAACTCCAAGAACGCCACCATCTCAAGGGTGTTGGGGGTCGGATACACCTGACCTTTGGCATGCCGACGAGGGAAGAGGCTGGTGTCAGGGAGCAATCCAAGATCCTCCAGTTGCTTCAGTTGTTTGGCTGTATTGGTGGACTTGTCCCAATACTGGTCCGTGGTGCAGACCGTGTTTCCGCTGCAGAGCTCTTGCCCGGCAGCGGCGCTGCTCTGATCTCCTGAAGATTCACCGCTGGATGAAGATTGGTGCGAGGATACCATGGCGACTGGAAGCTGGCCTGAGGGGCTGGGGGAACAGGTGGATGAAGGGAAGAAAGCGGATGAAGAATGGCGAGTGTTCTGTAGATGCGAACAAGGATGACGAAGGCCCAAATGGAGTCCAAGCGGCCGCGCTTGGGGGCTTTATGGTTCTGCGAGGGAGCACGAACCCCGAGAAACCTGCCCTCGAGCCGCGCAATCCGCAGTGACTGTTGGGTCAAAAAGATTCTTTCCTTTTTCTGTGGCACGCGTTGTTTCAAGGAATGCGCAGGTCAAATTCAATGCATTTAGGATTGTTGGCTTACAAGGGAAGCTATCAGTTTTAAATGACCAAACGCTTGGTGTGAAACGAGGAAATGCCCCAATCACATCTGATCTGGGTCAAACTTCCCGAACACGCTAAAAACTTGTTAGTCTGATCGGAAGAAACTTTTGTTCGAGGATTTTGTTTCTGAACAGTCAGTTTCATGAACAGATTGATACAAACAATGTTCCGAACACAGGGAAAAAGGGACTTTTGTTACATCCATCAAGTGAAATTTCTTCATTAATCCAAAAGGAGTACATTTTACGAGGGATCGATAACTACCCTGCAACTAAAAATTTAAAACAAAGATCCTCGCTTGACTAATGTTGTTGGCGAGGATCAGGACGGTGGAGCGCCAGGCGGTGGATCATCATCTACCGTGTTCTCTTCTTCAGAGTCGCTGATGAGATCCACGAGCGCTCCGTCTCCAGGGATCCCGATCAGGTCGTGGTTCAGGGAGACGAAGAGGCGCCAGGCGAATTCCTCGTCGCCGCTGGTGTCCACCGGAGCAGAAGATGAAGATGCGACTGTGTGTGCCGCCTCTGGCTTCAGCCGGGCTCTACTCCCTCTTTGTTCTGGCTCGTCGTTGGAGCAGAGGGAGATGGAAGATGCCGGGGCTGGAGAGGAAGGCGCAGGGCGTTTCCCGGCGGCGATGCTTGACGGAGTAGCCTCGGGAGTCGGAGACGCCGTTGCCGGAGCCTCCTCTGGTGGCTCGACCTCGACTCCTTCATCCCCGTACCAGGGGAGGGCTAGGAGCGGAGCTTGAGGAGGAGCAGAGGGAGGTGTCGTCACCGGCGGGTCTTCCGGCTTGTCAGGCGGCTGTTCGCCGGAGCCGCGGGGAGAGTCTCTGAAAAGGAGGCGAGGGAGCTTGAACTTGCGGCTGAGTTTTTTCTTTCCCATGGCGAGGGGAGGAAGAAGGTTTAGAAAGGAAGGTTCAAGTACAAATCGACCGGGAGATCTGATATTTAAAGACCCAGGGAGCAACGCTTCGCACGGGAATTGAGGAGTCGGAGCAGAGCCTTGAATGTCGCGTGCGCTGCTAAAGTTTCGGGAGATGTGCGGAGTGGGTTTTAAATGCACTGGGCAGCCATTACATCAATCCTGGGGCGTTTCAGTTTCCACGATGGAACATTTTTTATTTACTATTATTATGGCTGATATTTTTCTCTGACCTTATCATTCAGATGCAGGTTTCAATATTCAAGAGTTCGGGATCTTTTCTGGCTCTCATGCACAAGTGATTGACGAGGTATTAACATATCCAGAAATCACCCGAAGAGCAAAAAGACCCGAAGGCTATTGAACAATCAACCTTTTTTGAACAAGATAAGCTCGGGGGCTACTGTTGAGGCCATAATACCAGGGTGCCCGATCACGTGGACTACCGACTACCGACTCCGAACGATCAAGACTCCGAACAAGACACGATGGCCGGATCGCAGGAGGAAAAGCCCGAAGATAGCTAGAGTCCTACTAGGTTTTGGTCTATTTTGTCTTGTAAGACACGTCTCCCTGGATATAAATAGTGGGGGTCTTGTACATAGAGGGTATCCCAAAATCTGACCAATCCACCCGAGGGTACTTGTTACGCATTGTAATCTGTACTCGATGAAATAATACAAGCAGCAACTGGACGTAGGGTTATTACTCGATCTCGAGGGCCCGAACCAGTATAAAAATCCTATGTCTCTCTGTTCATCACTGTGATTAATCTTCGCACGAAGTGGGGTGCTTTCCGACATTCAAGGATGAACTATGCTCTTACTAACATATACCTTTACAAATAACCTAGTTCCACTTGTATTGAGCAATAAGTGTTTTCAGAAACACAAGACTACGAAGAGGTGAAAACATGCTTGAATGTCAGAGAAAGCGTGACGCAAACTCAACTCCGTGAGCATAAGGACAAAGAGGGCCCACCTATAATCATACAAGTGCCAACCCGAGGGGAAACCAATCTCAGAGTGACCCTGGACCCATATGACAATAACTAGAGAATAATAGGCACGGAATATACCCGCCAAGGTTTGACCGAACCCCAGGTTCGGCCGAACCTGGACAGGTTCTGTTGGCACCAATCTTTGGCAGCAACGCTTCCCTCGTCTCCCCTTCACGCAAAGAGGAGTTTCCATCCCTAGAGCGCCGGGAACTATGTTCCCCTAGTATAAATATGGCGTAGAGGAGCCTCTCAACACACACACAAGCATCAAGAGCTTCTCCCCCTCTCTAAGCTGATTTTGTAGTCTTTAGGCTAGTGGAGCTCAGGCTAGTTCTTCTTCAGTAGCATTTCAAGTCATCCTTGGGCCGTTGTTGGACATAACCTCCGGCCTCCGGTACGGTCTTGTATACATTCTTGGCATTTATACAAGTATGGAGTATGATACAAATGCTATCTCTATAGTGTTTATATCATGTTCATGCCTTATTCTTAGTTATACAATGTTCACACATAGGCTAGTCGATCCAAGTTACGACATCAGTTAGTTGTGCCTTCGGGTGTAACAGTACAAAAATTGAGAAGTGTTGTCAAGCTTAATCCTTGTCATGACCACATGACTTGATCAATTTTTAGGCACAAAAATATGCATATATTACAATTTTTCTATTTATGTGCTTTCTATGTGGTTTAATTGCAATTAATCCCAAATAAATGCAATTAAAGTAATTAAAATATTCAAATATGTTACTTATACAAGTTTATGTCAACAAAGTCATACAAGTAAAGATTTGAATTTTAATGCCCTAAATTCAAGGAGTTTTGCAAAACAAGAAATTCAATTCAAAATTGCCCTAAGTCTAAATATCAGGTTTCCCCCAAATATTTGCCCTTGTGTATCTCCAAATTGGTTAAGAACTAGAAGAAGCTCAAATTATGAAAGTTGAAGTTTGTTGTCTGGTCTACAACTTTGTCATTTGGACCATTTCATTTTCCCTTCCTCTTCACTCTCCCGCTCAACCTATCTCTGCTCTATGCTCGCTGCCCACCGTGGCCAGTGGTTGGCACGCCACGTGCGTCGACGATTCCCTCCGAAGCTAGCAGCCAAACCAATGTCATGCCGCGCCCTCTCCCTCCTCCCCACGACACCCCAACCCATGCTTCTCCTCTCCTCCACGCCACCTCCACCTCCATGGCTGCCAATGGCCGAGCAACTCGGCCACCACGGACCTGGACCCTTCCCCACCGCCGCTTCTGCCCAACGAACGCCGAGCACCACCGCTCGAGCTGACCAATGACATCGCGCGCCCATCTTGACCTTCCCCTATAAAATTGAATCGTGTTCTTTGTTATCCTCATCCCAATCCATTCTTCTCCACTCAGCAGCGAGCCCCCAACCCAAATTGCCGATAAACTACTGCACCTCGCCCCAATTCCTTTCGGCCCCGATCTCCCTAACTTTCCCCTCCACCCATTTTATCCATTCTGAGCCAGAGCCAGCCCCTATCTTATTGGGAATTGAAGTTTTTCTGGCCACTGCCGCTCCTTTATTCTTCCCCGAGCACCTCACTCTGGACCGCCTGTACAAGCTGCACCCGTTCCAACCAAGAGCATTGTAAGCTTCCCCTTGATGCCCCGATGCTCCTGTGCCCCTCCGTTCCTTCCCCTCGCCGCTCCATGGCCAGCCGCCACCACAGCATTTCTGAAATAATCTATGAAAATTCTAGGAACAGACCATGCTTGTGCAGCACTAGCGATATGCGCCGCCCGCCCCAGGCCTGTTGGCCGCGGCCGAAGCCTCGTCCAGCCGCCGGCCTCCTGCTAGCCGCGCAGAGTGAGCAGGCTCGGTCTGGGAGCGGTTCTGGCCAGAGGTAGAAGAAGGGGGCATGGGTGCAAAAGCATATAAGTGTAGGGAGTTATGGGGTAAAGTGCTGGGGCTCTTTTGCGAGAACCGAAAAGTCTAAGGACCTATCTGCGAATCTATGTTAATATTTTTCTTTCTCTTTTTTAAGTCGACTAATTGCAAATAAATACATATAAAATCACAGAAAAATTTTAAAAATGTGAAACCACTTTTGATAGCTTTCTTATAAATAGATCTACACATTGGTGGGTGATGAACACATGAAATCATAGCAGAAAGATTTATTTTTTTGTTCAAGGAAAATGTTAAAGAAAACAAAAGAAATGCATAATAAATAAAATGTACAGGAGAAAAATATAAGTCAACTGGGTACTGCTTCTTTGCTGTTAATAGGCTTAGTGTTCAGCTTATGTTATGTTCTTTTATATAAGTTTTAATGCACTTATGGATAAAGCATGGCAAACATCTATAAATACTTATACTATCCCATAAATGCTCTACATTTTTTCTGTGGTCTATGCTAAAGCATGTGAACCCTCAAAAAAAAAATCCATGCCACCAGATTATGCTTCTAGATTTATTTAGGATTTAATCTTTGTTCTTGCCATTTTATGGTAAATAAAGCATTAAATATTCCGTATACCTCAGAAAAATATGAAACATTCACAGTAGCACCCTCTATTATAAACCAAACTACAGTAAAAATCTCAGCTTCATTTGATGACTGTAGATTTAATTAAAATTTTCCAATAGTAGTAACTAATGGCTGTCCTAATAAATATAAAACAGTAAATTAAAATGTGGCTAACACCCTGGAAAATATGTTTCAAATGAATATACTTCAGAACCATGCTCACTGAAATTTTTATTCGTGCAAATATGTTTTCTATGCTTTAATCACAAAAATATGCAAGAAAAAGGCTCGGAATAAATAATGTTCTTGCTGAAAACTTAATTCTAATATAAGTATACTCAGTAAATTTTTGTCCGGTGACATGTATAATTGAGTTGCTACTATCATAAGCCTAATGGTTATGCTGGTAAAAACACTATGAATCTTATGTATGTGCATACGTATAAATTTCACGCTAGCAGATGGGACCTACGAGCTAGTGGCCAAGGAAGTGAACAAGCCACTAGAAGTCGTCGCTGCTCCAGCTCTACTCCAAGAACAAGACCGGGTTCCTGAGAGAGCCGAGCGTTGCGCCGAAGGCAAGCACCGGAGCATGATCTTTATATTTTGAAATCCCATTAATTTTCTATGTTACCTTGCTTGCGAATTTAAGTTTTAGGAGTTGTTTGAAACCCTAGATGCATGATCCATAGGAACCCAAGTTCCTTTGCTTGTAGTGCAAAGTTGTTAGCTTGCTATGCTAAAATAGGACTCGGTAGAAGTCCTTGCGAGATATAGGTTCCCCCCCTTATGTTGGAATCATGAAGAAATTGGTGGATGGGTTTTATGCGATGGCCCATGGCGGTTGATCATCTCGTCTACCTAACTGAAATTGGTTAAGGATGAGCGTGTGGTCACACTAGTAGAAATGCACAGACCAATGACGTTTGAGTTTCATCACAGCAGAGCGAAAATTCATCACAGAAGGTTTTCTGTGATGAATTTATGATGAAATTGGATTCGTCATAGTATACGTGTCGCTAAAGATGTAAGGTGACGAATCGTCATGTTCGTCATAGAAGAGCTCTCATTTATGACAAAATGTTTTCGCGTCACAGAACTGATTTGTGTTTAATGACGCCGCAGAAAAACATCATTGATGACGCTGCACGCCACCATGGCGATGGCATGGCAAGTCTATGTGGCACTAGCCACGCTGTCAGATAACATGGCTTGTCCACATGGTTGCACACATGTTGAGATCGTATTCGTGCACGTGCCATCTTGCCAGTGTGCCACTTGTCTACTCCGTGGGCCGCCACGCATTGCGCTCAGGCGCAGCCATGTGTCATCACAGGTGTGTGACAAGTGCCGCCTTGCTAAAGTGCCACATGTCCATTTTCGATTGGGCCACGTGCTGCGCTCAGGCTAAGCCATGTAACATCACCCGACTGTGACACGTGTCACGTCCGGGAAGTGCCATGTGTCATTTTTTAATTGTGCCACGTGGTGCGCTCTGGTTTAACCACGTGTCGTCATGTGGTTTTGGCACGTGTCAGTTGGTGATTGCGCCACATGTCTGCACGGGACCTCGCCATGTGCCACTTTTTTGCCTTGCCACGTGTCGGCTCGGGACGTTGCCATGTGTCACTTTTTCGTCATGCCACAAGTCTCTTTTTGTTGCGCCATGTGTTTTGCGGTGAATGCACCACATGTTTTTTTCTAGTTTGCCGCGTGTTTCATCATGAAGCCGCCACGTGTCCAGTTGCGACTGGACCTCGTGTGCGTTTCCCAGAGGGCCACAATTTAGCTCTCAAATTGACAGAAACAACACCATTTGATGCATGAACAGAATCACAGAAAGAAACATCAACGGAATGACATCAGCACCATTTCATGCATTAGAAACAGCATCAACATAATCACATATACGTTGGATGCATCAGAGTTCATCCATCATAGAATCACAAGTTCACCCATCACAGAATCACATACACATTTGATGCATCAGAATGCATCAGAGTTCAGGCATCACAGATCACCACAGAACACATGTTTCTAGTACAAACAGCAATCCAACACATGATCACGGAGCAACAGTAGGTTGAGAGGAGTTACCAGCAACATTCAAGTTGAGGATTTGCCGAAGGAGGGCATTGTTCTCTTCCGCCCTCTTCTTGTAGTCCTCAAACTCCTGTTGGGCCTTCTCCAGCTTTTCATCAGCAGCTTCGACCTTCTTTTTCAGGGCATTCACCTCCACAGTGAGGGCAGCTGCACCATCTTTTTCAGTGGCAAGTTGTTCACGAAGTACCCGCTCAGCCTCTGTCTCTTGATGGTTCAGTGGTATACCAGCATTCTTCAAAAAAGTGCTGGTGCAGCTGCTCTGGGATAGAACTTTCGAGGCAACCTCAGCTCTATGCAGTGCTGGCTCCCCATCAGCAGCAGCCTCTGCCTGCATAGTCACCATAGATGACTGCATATTGGAGCGGAAAATAGTTTACCGACAATGTGAAAGACTGAAAATCAAATGTGCAGAGAGACAATTGCAATGGACATCTTTGACAATGCACATAGAGAAGTTATATGGTTGTAACGAGCCTTACCACTGGTTCTCTTGCCGCCTCACTAATGCCCTTTTTCTTGTTGGTATGGCAGACCTTGAACAGTTCGACCGCATTGAGCCCCTCTTCATGATCAGCTTCTTCTTCTTCTCCTCCTCCTTCATGTAGTCCTTCCTAACCTTCTTCGCGCAGCCGTGCTACCTGCGCATCCTTCTGCTGAATCTATACAAAAGTGCTTGTCAGACTGACAGCAAACGAAGCACTGACTTATGCCTAAGACACGGGCAGCATAGACAATGGCCCAAAGTAAGACTTACATATTCATGAATTTGTGCAACATAACAGCGAGATCCAGTAGGCTGATGATACTTTACTTTGGAACGGTTTATCTTGTTCTTTTCAGCAGTTAACTAAAACAAAACGGCAAGAGAAACCACGTCACCAGTCGAAAATGGAATACAATATAAAAAGAGACTTTACAAAGAACAACAATACCTTGTTCTTCGCACTAGACCACTTCTCAACAAGCTTAGATCACTGTGCATCAGTCATAGAATCAACAGGAGAGGTGGTTCTGATATAATCAGCAGGGACATTGTTGAAGTACATCTGCTTCAACTTGTAGCGCATCTGACGTATCCCAGATTTGAACACACTAGAACAGGCATTATCTGTTGCCCTGTCCTTGTTGATCGCCAACCTCCCCTGGTCATGTCAATTGAAATTGTTTGTGAGTCACACCCATTAGTACCATAGTTGAATTTAAAACTATACGGAGTAGTATAGCCACTTACGGAAAGCCTCATGACAAAACCATCAAAGTGCTCAGTATTCTTGTAATCTTTCAAATGGGACAAGATAGGAACTTGACTCCTAACAATAACTCCAATATCCGATGCAAACTTGGCAGCTTGTGTAGGTTGAACGGGCCTTGGCATGCCCTCAAGTATAGAGATACGTAGTCTTCTCCCAATAGAACTGATCATGTTGTCCAGAAGTAGTACCATGGTTGGGCCCCTCGGCCGCTTAGGATTCCTTGAGGCTGCGAAGTTCACATTCAATTGTTATATTTCTGCTTACAGAAATCAAAGATTGAGAATATTGATAATATTTACCAACCTTGAATTACTGAATCAGGGTTGTACTCTTCACAAACAACATCATGATGCTCTCGAGGTGTCCAATCATGAAAAGGGCTACCAGGACTTGGCTCATCATCGTATCCATGAGACTGTTGAGTCTCTACACCTTCAGCGCTAGGCTCCTTTGTTACTGTAGGCAGCTCTTCAGTATGCAGTCTTTTGGATGACCTTGTTCTGACAGCACCAACGGCTTCTGATGGTCCATACGGCCTCACTCTTTTGGTTCGAGTTCCTCCAGGACCAGCCATGTCGGTGTTGCCTCTCGACCATGTTGCACATACCTTGCAACGCCTAGTTTGTGCAGGAGGAGCCTACTGTAGGAAAAGTATATTTGTTACCATGTCATACAAGGGTATCATACAATAGTAATACATGCTAATGACATTAAAATAATCTACTTTTCCTGCCACCACAAGAATAAGCAAAACATCTACCTCAATTGCAAGGGTTTGGGTCTCCTCCTCCTCTAAGTCCGTATCAGCATCCCCCTAAACATTTTCTTCAGCTTCAGCGAGATAATCTGATGAATCAGATCCTTCGATAGGACTAGAAGTGCTCTCGTGATCCAGTAATGGATTTGAGGCTGATCTAAGATATGCTGCTATATCACGAACCCCCAATTCGGCCATCATTCTAAGATTATCCTTGACAGTGGCCTCACGCTCCCGCTCATAATCAGTTATTGGAGATTCTTAAAGTTGGCAACAAATTTTATGTGTTAGATTGTACTACACTAAACTTCTGACACTACTAATCCTCAGTAATCTGTAACCCAAGAATATCCTCAGCCCTACTCATCGTACCTTGGCCTACGCGGCGTCCGGGGCATCCTGGGTGTCCGCGTCCGCGTCAGCGTCTTCCCATCCGGCGAGGCGAGGTAGCAGTTGAGGTGCCGAACCGGTGCGGGGCGACAGGATGGACGAGGTTGACGACGATGACGATGATGAGATCTGGTGCGAGGCGACGGCGTGGACGAGGTCGAGGATGACGACTAGATCCGGTATGGGGCGACGGCGTGGACAAGATCTGGGGCGACGGTGTGGACAAGGCCGAGGAGGAGGAATAGATCCGGTATGGGGCGACGACGTGGAGGAGATCCGGGGCGACGCCGTGGATGAGGCTGAGGAGAACGAGGAGATCCGGTACGGGGCGACGGTGTGGAGGAGGAGGAGGAGGAGGAGAAATGAGTTGATTTTTCAGGAGCGGGACGGGAGGAAATATATTGGACCGACACGCCCAGCATGACTTCACAAATATTCCCTTGAATACTCAGTGCCACCCGACGTTTGGACTCAGGGGTATTACTGTCCTTTGAAGGTCAAAATTTCGGTGTCTGAAATTTTCGACTCCCGGTTTGGCGCCCAACGTTTGTTGGACCCACATGTCATGCACTGTCCGAGTTCATCTCCAGTTCTTGTTAGACGGTACATTTCTGTTTTTGATTCGCAATTAACAACTCAAACACGTATAGATTGGTCATATAAGGTCCAAAAGAGTTGAGTTTTGTTTCTAAATTTTTCTAAAATCATCATTTATCTTTTTCATTATGATAAGGTAGTTAATGTGTGTCAACTAGTTAACATTAATATCTTATGCACATCTTCTAAATTTTGTAAAAATTTGCATAGATCACACCAAAATGATTTTGGTTACCAATTTTGTGAACATGCACATCTTATGCACCTGAACATGTTAGAATATTACTGAGATGTTTACAATAATTCAAACTTACATGTGTTCAGTTTAGTGTGAAGTTGCTTCCAAACTCCATATCACATGAAGATCACTCTTAGGTTTCAGAAGACATGCCATGTTAAAAGTTTTCAAAAAATGAAACAAAATTTGTACATGATTATTGGGTTATGGAAAAGACCTGTGCCAAATTTGAACCCACAATTCATTATACTTTGGGTGATAAAAATGTGAAAAATATTAGAAAGTCATTCTTTTTTTTGTATGTTGCAATAAAACATGAGTCTATAGCTATAACTTGATGTAGAGGTGCACATTGTGTACCCCAAGCTACAATAATGTTTTAGGAATTTTTAGGATATTTATGTCCATGGGCACTTCATATAATACTCATCACATGAATACAAATTCAATACACCCAAATGAGATGAATTTTTTCAAAAAATCCAAAAAATTTACTGAACGTGGAGGAGTACATCATGCACATGCTCACGAAATTGTACTGCATGAATCGACATATTCTTTGAGATAGAAAATAATTCATAATTAGGAAGCAGGAAAACGTATTATATGAAAGACGCCTTCTCCGAGACAAAGCGAATTCCATTGGCATGGCTTCACGAGGACATAGCGATAACGTAGTTAGGAAAGACGCCTTCACTTGGACAAAGCGAAACAAATTTTGGAAAGATGGTCGAGCTGCATTCCGTTGGCCTGACCCTGTCCCCCCACCCCGCGGTGGCGGAGGGGATCACCGTCGATCCCATTGTCTTAAGCCACTCCCCCTCACCCGGCGGCGGTGGAGGAGGGATAACGGTCGATCCCGTTGGCCTGAGCTACTCCCTCCACCCGACGACGGAAGCGCAGCGCATCGTCGACGACCCTGCGGCGGAAGCGCGGCGTTTCATCTGCTACTCGGACAATGCCGATAACTCTCAGTCCTCAGATGCGTTGTTTGTTCCAATTTTAGGTGTCTTGGGGCATGGGGCAGTGGAACTGATTCAATGACAAAAGTTAACATATTTTTTTTGTTCATCACACATGATTTTTAGGTGGACAGAAGTTGGGTCCTTGGGCCGAAATTTACTCAGGCGCACAGAGATGGGGTTGTGGAATTTATGCATATTTTTGGGCAAAAGTTTGGAAAGGATGAGCTGATGAAATGCCCATGTCGCCATTGTGTCAACCTACATGATTTGTCACAGATTGATGTCAACATCCACCTACTTTATTATGGGATGTCAGCTACATACACAAGGTGGTTTCTGCATGGTGAAGCAGATGATGTAGATGTTCTTGAGGATCCACAAGGCTTGGGGATGCATCTGGTTGATGCTGATGATGCACAAGCTGCTGCTGGGATGGAACTGGATGAGGAAGAGGATAGTGATGATGCAGTTCCAGATGTGGAATTGTTTGGCAGATTTGTACATAGTCGCAAAGGAGGACGATGAAACAGAGCCAATACAGTTCCATAAATTGGTGAATGACTTGACAATATCCCTGTCCCCGGGATCTAGATACAGCAGATTTTCATTTATTGTGAGGTTGCTCTGGATCAAGTCCTGCCATAAAATCAGTACTACAGGATTTGATGCAATACTGGGTCTGTTGTGTTCATCATTCCCTAAGAGCAAGTTACCCAAATCATACAATGAAGCAAAGAAATATCTTCGTGACTTGGGCCTTGGGTATGACACCATCCACGTGTGCAAGAATAACTATATGTTATTTCAGGGAGTCCATGCTAACGATGAGGAGTGCCACATATGCAAAGAATCTAGATGGCAAGAAAACAATAGTGGCAGACATGTTCCTCATAAGGTTTTGAGGCACTTCCCACTTATAGCCAGGTTAAAGAGGATGTTTGCTTCAAGCCGAACATCTGCGGACACCCAATGGAACAAGAAGGTCTACAAGCCAGTGGACAGTATGATGTGCCATCCATTAGATGGAGAGGCTTGGAAGCATTTTGATAAAGTGTATCCAGGATTTGCAGGTGAGGCAAGGAACTTGAGACTTGCGGTTGCTTCGGATGGGTTCAATCCTTTTGGCAACTTGAGCACAACCTATAGCATGTGGCCGGTGTTTGTGACACCATTGAACCTTCCACCATGGGAATTTGTGACCCCGGCGCATTGTTTCATGTCTCTGCTGATACCCCGTCCAGCATCTCTAGGAAAGGTTTTTGATGTTTTCTTGCAGCCGCTCATCGATGAACTGTTGGAACTATGGAAGGGTGTCAGTACCTACGACGTAGCCAGCCGTGCAAAGTTCAACCTCCGTGCATCAGTTCTTTGGTGCATTCATGACTTTCCAGCTTTGAGCACAATGTCAGGCCGAACGACGAAGGGCTATTATGCTTGTACTCATTGCGACAAAAATCCTTTGTCACAGTCACTTCAGAATAAGTTAGGATACATTGGGCATCGCCATTTCCTTGAAAGGGATCATCATTTGTGGTGGAGCCTGGCTTTTGATGGGCACCGTGAAGAGCAGGAGGCGCCAGGGAAGTTCACAAAAGAGGAGGTTCTGAGGGAACTATAGAAGGTGGAACATATCAGGCCAGGCAACAATGTTGAAAGTAGGAAAAGAAAGCGTGGAGAGGATGATGAGCGAGTGATTTATAGCCAGAAATCTGTGTGGTGGCAGCAGCCCTATTGGGGTGAATTGTTGCTGCCACACAACTTTGATGTCATGCATATAGAGAAAAACATATGTGACAACCATGTTTCCACTATCTTGAAGTTGGATGGAAAGACAAAGGACGCATTCAATGCTAGGCTGGATTTGTATGATATGCACATAAGGCATGAATTGCACTGCCAGCAGGATGGATTCAAGGTTAAAGCTCCGCCAGCTTGGTATGTCTTGACACCAGAGCACATAACAGAGTTTTGTAAGTTCCTCAAGAGTGTCAAGTTTCCAGATGGATTCGCAGCCAACCTAGCAAGGTGTGTAAGCGCAGATGGTTCCAAGTTCTTAGGCCAGCTTAAACTCACTCTTGCCATGTCCTTTTGCAAAGACTTCTTCCTGTTGGGCTAAGAAAAATTGCAGACTCAGATGTATACAACACAGTTGCCCAACTTGGCATTTTTTTAGAGAGTTGTGTAGCAAAAGTCTTAGGAAAGATGTTGTCCAACGCCTAAAAAGCCAGATCCCACTCATCCTATGAAACCTTGAGAAAATATTCCCTCCGGCCTTTGTCACAGTTACGTACCGGGGAAGAAAAGGGATGGATGCCGCTGGAAGTCGACGCCTCTGCTTCTTAATGGACAACAAAAATGTCTTCGCTGACATGTGGGCCCTGCCATGTCAGATAGGATGCGTGGTGCTGACATGTGCGTGTTGGACGGTTTTCGAATCCAAGGAGGAATTGCAGATTCGACCAACAGTTCGAGGAGGTAAAATGGCCCAGTCTAGTAAGGAAACGCACGCCTGCGCATGGGCTTCATTCGTAACCTACAAATGGCCCAGTCTAGTAAGGGCGAACATCTAAATAGAAAAGAAACATTTATGGCCCTGGAACCAAGCAGGCGTCGTAGCGCGGTGGTAAGTCTTTCAGTTTGCAGGGGCAGGTCGTGGGTTCGAGACCTGGCACCCGTGGTTTGTTTTTTAACTTACAAAAACTTGGACGAGCGCGCTTACATGTGGACCCAGTGCCACGATGGACCGTTACATGTGGACACAGCAGACCCATCGCGTGCCACGTTGGAATGTTGGACCCACATATGGAAGACGTGTCACTTGATGCAGTTCTATGACGAATCGAAACTGTCACAGCTCTTTGGCGCGGATGGGCTGGGGTTCTATGACGATTTGGGTTTTCTGTTCTATGACGTTATTTGACGCTCCGTCATAATTTTGGTCATTAAAATTTCATCACTTGTCTACCGTGACGATCCATTTTTTTGTCATAGTAACACTGTCTACTGTGACGCTATTTCAGAACGTCACTACCAAAACGTCATAGATGTTCGCATTTCTACTAGTGTCAGTTGGTCAAGTTTTTGAACGTACTAGTCGTATGCCGGGAAATATGGTAAACCGGTAAACCCATGTACCAATTAGAACAGAAGTTTGACTTTTCCCTACTCACTTGGGCGAGGGCAAAGATGGCAGGTGTAGTAGTGGTCGCAGGCCAGCTCTGCCTAGGCATCTGGGTTGCAGGGCTTTGCACCCGATTGGAGAAGGCTCTACACAAATGACTGGAAAAGGCGGGAAAGGTTGTTGCATAAGGACCGGGGTGTCGCTCACATGACGTATGATTAGGTTGTCCCATGCATGGTGTAAAACCGACTTAAGTTGTCTGTCCTTTGCGGTTATATGAAGCGGTTTGGTCTCTCATCACACTGTATTAAATAAGAGGAATTATGGAGATGAATGACAAATATGGTTGAAGTATGATATTAATTGTTTGTCACCACCATGTTTGAATTAGTCATGTGCAAACATAGTTAATAGTTAGGTCCACAATAAATGGATGCTAAAACTCTAAAGCAAGGACCCACTCTTAGTCACTTTTGGCAAAACAATCCCCTCAGCCAAAAAGCCTTTCATGTCTAGGAGTTGGAATGTTTTATTCTTGACGGTTAAGTCCTGCGGAGTATTAGTATACTTAGCCTTTCTTGTGGCTCAACTTTCAGATGATCATGGTGGCTACAACCTTGTTGATGCTTTGACTTGGTCGTGTTCCCTACCTCCTGGTTGGACCGTGGAGCTGGAATCGTCCTCCCCGGGCAGGGAGAACGAGGAGTGATGTCATGTACGAGTTTTATCATGGCACCACCTATATCATCGTTTAGAGTTATCGTTTTATTTATGCTGTGCTATGAACTCTGTTATGTAATAATGAAGTACTAAAACTTGTTTTACATTATCCATGTGAACTTTTGTGATGAAATAAATGGTGACTTGTATCATCTGTGCTCACCGTCGAGTGAGACTTGTTGCTATCGGGTTACTCGATCAATGATTACCGGTAGTTCAATCGGGATGTTACCCGATAGATTTGCACGATTAGTTCGGTTGAGGTGTGTTGACGGTCCTTATAACAAAAACCCAACCGTCAATAGCCTCAGAAAATGAATGAAGACTAATACTAGTAGAAATGCGCAGACAAATGACGTTTCAGTATCGTCACAGCAGAGCAAAAATTCATCACAGAAGGTTTTCTGTGACGAATTTATAACGAAATTGGATTCATTATAGTATACGCGTCGCTAAAGATGTAAAGTGATGAATCATCATGTTCGTCATAGAAGACTTGTCATTTACGACGAAATGTATTCGCGTCAAAGAACTGATTTGTGTTTTATGACACCGTAGAAAAACGTCATTGATGTCGCTGCACGCCACCGTGGTGATGACATGGCAAGTCTATGCGGCACTGGCCACGCTGTCAGATGACGTTGCTTGTCCACGTGGCTACACACGTGTTGAGATCGTATCCGTCCACGCGTCGTCTTGCCAGTGCACCACTTGTCACCTCAGCGGGCCGCCACATGTTGCGTTCCTACAT
The DNA here is from genome assembly GCA_004135705.1 of Alloteropsis semialata. Taxonomy (NCBI): domain Eukaryota; kingdom Viridiplantae; phylum Streptophyta; class Magnoliopsida; order Poales; family Poaceae; genus Alloteropsis; species Alloteropsis semialata. The sequence continues at coordinate 48,963,926 of CM014274.1, read as the reverse complement.
AGCCATGTGTCAGTACGGGTTTGTGACACGTGTCATGTTGATAAAGTACCACGTTTTCATTTCAGATTGCGCCACGTGCTGCGCTCAGGCTAGGCCACATGTCATCACGTGGCTGATGACACGTGTCGCGTTCGTGCAGTTCCACGCGTCAGTTTTTAATTGCGCCACGTGTTGCGCTCAGGTTTACCCACGTGTCACCATGAGGCTATGACATGTGTCACATCCTTGAAGTACCATGTGTTAGTTTTTAATTGCGCCACGTGTTGCGCTCTGGTTTGTGCACGTGTCGTCATGTGGTTGTGACACGTGTTGTGTTCATAAAGAGCCGTGTGTCAGTTCGTGGTTGCGCCATGTGTCACTTTTACGTCATGCCACGTGTCTCTTTTTGGTTGCGTCACGTGTTTTGCGGTGAATGCACCGCGTGTTTGTTTTCTGGTTTTGCCGCGTGTTACACCATGAAGCCACCACGTGTCCAGTTGCGAATGGACCTCGTGTGCGTTTCCCAAAGTGCCACATTTTAGCTCTCAAATTGACAGAAACAACACCATTTGATGCATCAACAGAATCATAGAAAGAAACATCAACAGAATCATATCAGCACCATTTGATGCATCAGAAACAGCATCAATAGAATCACTTAAACATCATAGAATTATAGTTCACCCATCAACAGAATCACATACACATCAGAGTTCACCCATCACATAAATCACATACACATTTGATGCATTAGAATGCATCATAGTTCAACAATCAGAGATCACAACAGAGCACAAGTTTCTGGTACCAACAGCAACTGTAGGCAGCACAAGATATGATCACGGAGCAATAGTAGGTTGTGAAGAGTTACCAGCAGCATTCAAGTTGAGGATTTGCCGAAGGAGGGCTTTGTTCTCTTCCGCCCTCTTCTTATACTCCTCGAACTCCTGATGGGCCTTCTCCAGCTTTTCATGAGCAGCTTTGGCCTTCTGCTTCAGTGCATTCACCTCCACAATGAGGGCAGCTGCACCATCTTTTTCAGCGGCAAGTTGTTCGCGAAGTACCCGCTCAGCCTCTGTCTCTTGATGGTTCAGTGGTATACCAGCATTCCTCAGAAAAGTGCTGGTGCTGCTGCTCTGGGACAAAACCTTCGAGACAACCTCAGCACTATGCAGTGTTGGCTCCGCATCAGCAGAAGCCTCTGCCTGCATAGTCTCCATAGAAGACTGCAAATTGGAGAGGAAACTAGTTTACCGACAGTGTCAAAGACTGAAAATCAAATGAGTAGAGGGACAATTGCAATGGACATCTTTGACAACGCACATAGAGAAGTAGATATGGTTGTAACGAGCCTTACCACTGCTTCTCTTGCCGGCTTACTAATGCCCTTTTTCTTGCTGGTATGGTAGACCTTGAACAGTTCTACCGCATTGAGCCCCTCTTCATCATCATCTTCTTCTTCTCTTCCTCCTTCATCTAGTCCTTCCTGACCTTCTTCGCGCAGCCATGCTACCCGTGCATCCTTCTTGGTCTGCTGAATCTGTACATGGTACACCGACTCCGGCAAGTGCTGGTTCCACTGCCCTGTCTGCCCGTTCAAGGACAACAGCAACCCCAAGGTGAAGCTCCATGTCCTGCAAATTGCCATGAACGGGCCAGAGCCTGGTGTCGACGCCCAGGTGGACATGCACTGCCAGTTTGCTCATCAGGAGGAGTGGATCAATTAGTTTGTTTAGTTTGTTTATAAATATGTGTCGTCTGTGAACAATGTGCTTCAATTTCATGATCTTAGTTTCTGTGCTCATCGTTCTGTTTGTTGTATCGGCTGTGATGATGACACCCACAAACACGCCCATGAACGCGTGCGCCATTCACCGTCGGCAAACACGAACCGAACGGTTGCGGGAACGCGAACACGAACCGAACGGTCATGGGAACGCGAACACGAACCGAACGGTTGCGGGAACGCGAACGGTTGCAATGCGAAGCTTCGTGTGGAAGCAAACTCGAATTGAGTGGTCAAACCGGCCTTCACCGGCGACGGGATGCGAACGGTTGCAGATTAATGAATGCGCATTCATCTGCCGCCCGCCCACGTCCCTCAGCCTGTGCACGCGCTCATCTCCCTAACCATTTTGGGCTGCATTTGTGGCCCAAATGACTTCAAGGCCAACCTTGGCCCAGTCGAAATCACCCTCATACATAGATAACAAGCACATTGGAAGCACATTGCCACCACAACTATAGCACATTGTCTACGACCTCATACACAAATTCCAAACACAAATGAAACATACAAGCACTTGTCCCAAACACAAATTCCACATTACATCAACAAATTAAACATACTAACTGTCTATGTTGAACACATAAACACCATTGCAGCAGCAGCACAACCCACAAATAGACCAAAGAGCCAATGCTTCTTCTCGGACTTCTTCTTGTTCACCTAGGGCCTAGCCTCTTCCAAGGCGGAGCTCAAACCTACATTCTCCTTCTTCAGCATCTCAAGCATAATCACAGTATCACTGAGAGCAAACTTAAGCTCTGCCCTTTCACGCTTCAGTGCCTTCACAGCATCCCGGAGATCCACCAGCAAGCCTCTCGCGAACTCATCCACCTCGCCATCATACCAACCCAATAAGTCACAGCCTCCATACTGGAAACAATCAAGGAATCAAATTAAATCGTACAACACCTCCAAACCAAACCCACAACACTAGATCTACAACCACTTACTCAAGCATTGTAGCACTTGAAGTACCTCCGTCCTGGATTAGTGTCCCTCCACGAGATCCACAACGCCGCCTTCTTGCCGCAATGACACAGAACATCAGGAGAGTAGTCCAGGGGCTGCGCCGGTAAGGGATTGGCGACCTCTGCTCTCCCACCTCGCTGTACTATGTCCCGCGTGAATGGCTGGAGGAGAAGAGGGGAAGAAAGGGGCTACGGTTACGCACCGGGGAAGAAAGGGGATGGATGCCGCCGGGAGCCGATGCCTCCGCTTCTTAACGGTCAACAAAAATGTCTTCGCTGACATGTAGGCCCTGCCATGTCGGATAGGATGCGTGGTGCTGACATGTGTGCATTGGACGGTTTTCGAATCCAAGGAGGAATTGCATATGCAACCAACAGTTCGAGGAGGTAAAATGGCCCGACAGAATTTAGCTTGGCCCAATGGAGATCAGCAAAGGAAACGGACCCCTATGCATGGGCTTCATTTGTAACCAACAAATGGCCCAGTCCAGTAAGGGCGAACATCTACATAGAAAAAAAAATTTATGGCTGTGGAACCAAGCAGGCGTCATAGCGCGGTGGTAAGTCTTTTGGTATGCTGGGGCAGGTAGCGGGTTCGAGACCTGGCACCTGCAGTTTGTTTTTTTAACTTACAAACTTGGACGAGCGCGCTTACATGTGGACCCACTGCCATGATGGACCGTTACATGTGGACACAGCAGACCCGTCACGTGCCACGTTGGAATGTTGGACCCACATATGGCATACGTGTCGCCTGGTGCAGTTCTATGACGAATCGAAACGGTCAAAGCTCTTTGGCGCGGATGGGCTGGGGTTCTATGACGATTTGGGTTTTCTTTTCTATGACATTATTTTACACTCCATCATAATTTTCCTCATAAAAATTTCATCACTTGTCTACCATGACTATCCATTTTTTTCGTCATAGCAACACCATCTACTGTGATGCTATTTCAGAACGTCACTACCAAAATGTCATAGATGTTCGCATTTCTGCTAGTGTAAGCATAACTTAGGTATTTATACTCAAATAATATTGTAGCATGCATATATGGAATATATTTGAGTACAGGGACATTGGAGCAAAAGATGAAGGAGAATGGGCCCAGGCCTAGGTCGGCCGTCCTGGCTAGGTCGGACGACCTGGCCTGGCACCCACTCAAGCCCATCTTCCTGCAGGCAAAGAACACAATGTTGGATCATCATGGACGTTCATTCAATGACTGTTGCAAGCAATCGACAAGATTTGGCCTCAACACCATCACATGGATTGAAGGGCCCAAAACCAAAGCTTTGTGCACCCAAACCGACCACACCCACCTGGAACCGACCTAAGGACCCACCAGACAGTCTCCCAGAGGAAGGTGGGCCCGAGATGCGGTGGAGCTGGGTCGGCCGACCCTCCTAGTTCGACCGAACTCCCCGCGCGGCCGACTCGGCCCTCCTTTGACTGGTGCCTCGTTACCAACCTTGGGACCACATATGGACCGTGCACGGCTAAAGACGGTGTATCTGAGGGTCGGCCGACGCCCCTACCCCAGCCGACCTGGGCTCATGGCCAAACGGCCTCAACCGCCTCTGTCCAGCTATACACCGCCTATGGATGCTATAAATACCTACAAGGGCCTCTGCATTCAACACACACCCGAAGAAGAGATCTCCTTTGCTATAAGCTTAGTCTTACTCATAGTAGTGGTAGTTCTAGTAGTTGATCTTCTGATGGGCTTCCGGAGGAGTCTTGGTAAGCTCTAGAGTTAAGCTTCTGTATCTCTTTACTTACTTGTAAGACTTTGATCTTAATGGAATTATCTTCATACTTATGTTGTATGCCTCAACTGTACTCTACTTACTTAGCATATACTTCTTATGTCTTGCACCTTATTCAAGCTGACCTATGCTATGACATTGGCTCAATGTGCCTTATCGTTGCTCTGTCTGTTAACGTGATAGGTAGAGTTGTATTCCTTTATGGAAGCATGGTGTTTGATATAAGGAATACCGTTGAGGGTATCACTACCCCACGGATTAGTATAGGTAAGCGGCAGGTGGTGACAGCCCTGTCCGTCCTTTGGAATCCCCCACGTTCGGGAGATGATATTAGGCCTTTATGATAAGAAGTCCTCCTGTCGTCCCTTGATGATGGAACCACTGGACACCTCGATATGTCCTCTATTATATGTCCCTTGTATGAGCTTGTATAGGATAAGGTTGTATATCCTAGTCCCATTTGTATGATGTTCATGAAACCCATGTTGATCTTACTAATGTTCTATTCACTAACTAAGACCTATTTAATGATGAGCAGTAAACTTCTGTGTGTCATTCTACCCCCACAACGTTATATCCTTTACCCCTGCTTAGACTTTGGTAGAATAATAATGTTGTAAGTAAATACACTGGATGACACCTCTATTTAACTAAACGCTTTCCCTTCGGATAAACAAATAACGATACTCTGGAATACTCTCGAGTGAAATGCTACAACGTACTTCTGTGCGCTTGCAGAATTATGTAAACGTTAAGAAATACCAACAAGCATTTCTGGCGCCATTGCTGGGGAAAGCAATGGTTAAAGAGTTTTGATCATCTATATATTTAATACAGCAAAATTAATCGCTAGTGCTCTAGCAGGTTTACCCTTTTGCTCTGTTTCTCTGTACGTGAAACAGGATAGTGTATGACTGGTTTGCAGTTACCATCCAACTACGTCGAGAACCCGAATACCATCGGAAGGAGGGTGCGCTCTCGTGTCGTATTCCCTCAGGTGTTTCTTGTCAGAGACCATACCAGTCATCGGAGAGTCATCCGCTTAGGGAGAACAACCCGTTCCTGAAGCAGCACAACCAGAAGAAGCTATGGCCGAGAGGACAATCCGTGACTACTCCGCCCCTTCCGCTGCCCACATTCCAATGGGTCTGGAGGTGGCTATGGGAGATCACGCATTGGAGCTCAAGGCCCCTCTTATCAACATGGTGCAGGTCAGTCCCTTATGATGAGGACATCAATGACCACACGAGTACATCTACACCAGCAGCATCTCCATCCCAGGCGCCACCTTCTTCTTCAGCTGGGCCAATCACTCGGGCCCGTGCAAGAGAACTGAACTTCGTCATGCTACTGAAGAATGAAGGCCCAGAAAGATTAGACGTTGGTCCAACAGCAGGCCCAACCCTCGCAAACCCTAGGCGTGAACAGTACCCATGGCACTGTAGCGCAGGTACTGTAGCGCGCCGCCCCTCCTGGCCACCAGGGGCTGCGCTCCCTATTTAGATAGACTCCTCTTTTATTTTTAGACTCGGGTTTTGTTTTACATCTAGCTTTAGCTACTCTCGAACACGCACAAATACGTGCTGTCCTCGTGTGATTCGGAACCCCACCTTCGAGTGATATTGTGATTGCTCGCATCTTGTTCTCGTTCGTTCTTCGATTGCGGACAGGAATTGATCTTCGTGATCAGGCTGATCTTGTGACGGCAAGGTTGGTAACCATCGGGAGTTGGTTCAGCGATTGCATTGGCGCTTCGGGTTCGCTCGTCGTAGTCGGATCGTGAGGGTCTACTTCCACCAAGTCGAATTTATCTCCACTCACCGAAAGATCGGGCACTCCAGCTCTATCAAGTGGTATCAAATTTCCAAGTTGATCGGTGAGTTATTGAGTGTTTTTCCATTACCTATAGTCCACAAACCAAAAAAATTATCAGGTTAGATCTTTGTCCCAGCACCCCTTTGAGCCTTGCACTTTCTTTCAATAATTTGCATTGTTGAATTTGTGTGCTTACGCGTTCAATTGTTGCTGGTTACTTTGTGTCTAATCAATGTTTTTTTTTCCTTTCTTCCAACCCTAGCGCCGCCACCATCTATCTGCCGCACGCCATCCTCCACGCGCCGGCCGTTCCTCTGGTTCGCGCCGACCCTCCACCCTGATCGCGCTCCTCCCTGGATCGCGTTTCCTTGGGCAGCGCCGCACCTTCCCCTGATTAGCGCGTTTCCCCCAGATCGCCCCCCAGGCCGTTGCGACTTTGGCAAGTTTTACAAAAAAAAAGACGAAGGAAAGCAATCAAAAAAACAAAAAAGAAAGCAGTCAAAAAAAGGGAAAAGAAAAGAAGGAAACAGAAAGGAGGTAGTCGATCTTCTTGTTATCGGAATACCCCTACCCTTCCAGAAAAAGTGTGTGTGGTGACTTGCTCATTTGTATTCCTTTGTTCATATAATCAGTTTGTGAGTTTTTCTGGAAAGCAAAAAAAAACAAAAGCGAGGAAACTGAAAGCTTTCCCTTCCTGGTCGCCTCTTGTATTCCTTTTCTTTTTTTTTCCTTTCCCTTTGTCTCCTTTTTGCACTTTGTGTCCAGCAGCATACTTACGTGTTTAGCACTATAATTCAACTTTGCATTATTGTTTGATTGTGCTAATCCTTGATGTGAGTGCAGCCTACCCAGAACTCCACATATTCCTACGACGAGCAGATTTTGTTTCTCCAGGCAATCGCTGCTCCAATCTTTCGCGAGTTCCACCGGTTGGTTGCAGTTCGCCCCTGTGTGCGTGGTAAGAACGGATAAGAATTTGATAACAGCACTTTTGTGAGCGCATTACACCCTCGTAGTCGTAGGATTTTGTTCTTGTGTTTGCGCTAACCATGTTAGGAGAACACGACACGACGGATGCGAAGCTGCAGGACGTACGGGCACAAGTTGATGGACTTGCCACGGACATCAAGACCATACATGAATGGATGGATTCATCGGTCACTTCGGCGAACGAGCGGTTCGATCAGCTAGACCTCGCGCAGACGGCCACTAAGTCCACGCTTGACACCATCACGGCACGCCTCGACACATTGACCACGCTGCTCAACGACCGCCAGAAGGATTATGGCGGTGACACGGAGCAAGAGGGCGATCGTCGCGGTCGCGCCCGTCGTGTGGTACGTCCACCCGCTAATGATTCATTTGCTAAGATTAAATTTAAAATTCCATCTTTTAATGGCAAATATGATCCTGCTGCGTATCTTGATTGGGAATTAGAAGTTGAACAGAAATTTTCATGCCATGATATTCCTGCTGATTCTCAAGTTAAAGCTGCTATTAGTGAATTTACTGATTTTGCTTTAATTTTGTGGCGTGAACATAAACTAAAACATCCTACTGCTATTCCCACCACTTCGACTCAATTAAAATCTGCTATGCGACACCGCTTTGTGCCTTCCTATTATGCCCGCGATTTGCTTAATAAAATGCAGCGTTTTCAACAAGGCAATCAATCTGTTGAGGAGTATTACCAGGAACTACAAAAAGGTATGATTCGTTGTGGTATATTTGAAGTTGATGACGCTGCGATGGCACGTTTCCGTGGTGGTTTAAATCGAGAAATTCAGGACATACTTGATTATAAGGAGTATCATGATATAACCACGTTATTTGAATTTGCTTGTAAAGCTGAACGTGAAGTGCAGGGACGACGATCGAAGCCCTATACTAACTCTTTTGCAGGTCGGAGCCCGGCGTCCAGTTCGGCTCCTTCTCGCCCCACTTCGTCCACGTCCAGCGCTACATCACGAGAGACGACGGCCAAACCGGCCGCGCCACCAGCTACAGGCGCTCCTCCTTCCACCGCACGTACAAGGGATATTCAGTGCCATCGTTGCAAAGGCTTTGGGCACATGATTCGGGACTGCCCAAACAAGCGCACTTTGCTCATACGTGACGATGGTGAGTACTCTTCTGCTAGTGATTCCGAGGATACTCGACATGCTATGCTTGCCACTGACAATGCAGATCATGCGGAGGTTCATGTCGCTCCCGGCGACGCCGATAGGTATGAGAGTCTTGTTGCACTGCGTGTTCTTAGTACGCAGGTTGCCCCATCCGAGAAGAATCAGCGACACACTCTATTCTGTACTAAAGGCGTTGTGCAAGAACGGTCGATTCGCATCATCATCAACAGCGGCAGCTGCAACAATTTGGCGAGTACCGTGCTGGTAGAGAAGTTGTCGTTACCCACCCGTAAGCATCCGCACCCATATCACATTCAGTGGTTTAATGATGGTGGCAAAATTAAGGTAACGCGGTCAGTGCGTGTCCCTTTTTCCATGGGTGCTTATTCTGATTTTGTCGATTGTGATGTCATTCCCATGGAAGCATGCTCTTTGTTACTTGGTAGACCTTGGCAATATGATACTGATAGCTTGCATCATGGTCGTTCGAATCATTATTCTCTCATGTTTAAGGGTCAGAAAATAATTATACATCCCATGACACCTGAACAAATTGTTAAAGATGATCTTGCTCGAGCTGCTAAAACTGCTAAACAACTTGAACCATCACCATCGACCCCTGTTAATTCTGAAATCAAGTTGGATGCTCCTGTTTTACTTGCTACACGTGCTGATTTTGCTGATCTACGCGATGCTCATTTGCCCTGCTATGCACTTGTATGCTCTACTGTGCTTGTTTCACTTGATGATGCACCATCTTTGGATATTCCCCCTGCGGTTGCTAACCTTTTGCAGGAGTACGCTGATATTGTTCCCAAAGATTTACCACCGGGTCTTCCACCGATTCGTGGCATTGAGCACCAGATCGATCTCATTCCCGGCGCACAGCTTCCGAACATGCTTATATCCTTGACCTGCCTGCGGAGTTTGGTGTTTCCACTAGTTTTAATGTTGCAGATTTGAAACCGTATGCGGAGAGGATGAGGAGTTGCCGTCGAGGACGACTTCGGTTCAAGAAGGGGAGGATGATGAGGACATCAACGACCACACGAGTACATCTACACCAGCAGCATCTCCATCCCAGGCGCCACCTTCTTCTTCAGCTGGGCCAATCACTCGGGCCCGTGCAAGAGAACTGAACTTCGTCATGCTACTGAAGAATGAAGGCCCAGAAGATTAGACGTTGGCCCAACAGCAGGCCCAACCCTCGCAAACCCTAGGCATGAACAGTACCTGCGGCACTGTAGCACGGGTACTGTAGCACGCCGCCCCTCCTGGCCACCAGGGGCTGCGCTCCCTATTTAGATAGACTCCTCTTTTATTTTTAGACTCGGGTTTTGTTTTACATCTAGCTTTAGCTACTCTCGAACACGCACAAATACGTGCTGTCCTCGTGTGATTCGGAACCCCACCTTCGAGTGATATTGTGATTGCTCGCATCTTGGTCTTGTTCATTCTTCGATTGCGGACAGGAATTGATCTTCGTGATCAGGCTGATCTTGTGACGGCAAGGTTGGTAACCATCGGGAGTTGGTTCAGCGATTGCATTGGTGCTTCGGGTTCGCTCGTCGTAGTCGGATCGTGAGGGTCTACTTCCACCAAGTCGAATTTATCTCCACTCACCGAAAGATCGGCACTCCAGCTCTATCACCTTATGTGGGAAGGCCAATGAAGACGCTAGCGCTCATCTTCAGCACTTCTTGGAGGTGTGCAGCACCATTACCATCTGGGGAGTTGACCAAGAGGCGATCAGGCTCCGTCTGTACTGTTCTCACTGCTAGGAAGGGCCAAGCTGTGGTTCTACTCCAGCCGCGAAGCGGTAAACACATGGAACAAGTGCTCCAACGTGTTCCTTGCAAAGTTCTTCCCCATTGGCAAAACCAACGCCCTTAGGGGAAGGATCTCTAGTTTCCAGCAAGAATCCAGAGAAACAGTGTCTGAGGCGCAGGATCGTTTCCAGGACTATGTCCTTGCGTGCCCTCACCACGGCATGGAAGAGTGGCTCGTCCTTCAAAACTTCTACCATGGGCTCTTCCAGACAACCCGTGAACACATGGACGCTGCGGCTAGAGGGGTATTCCTCTCCTTGACCGTGGCCGTCGCCAAGCCGCTCATCAAAAAGATGGTTTCCAACCAAGCTTGGAACGACGAATGCCTCCAGGGGCGTAAACGTGGCATGCACACAGTGAAGGAGGTGGACATGCTGGCCGCTAAGATGGACCTGATCATGAAACGACTTAACGACTGCACCAAGGATGGGGCCGACAACAGCGAAGGGCCACTAGATTCACACATGACGTGTGAAGTCTGTGGAGAAATCGGCCACTTGGGAATGATTGCCCCGAGACACAACAGGAGGTATAGTTTGTCAACGGGAACAACAGGAACCGGCCGTAAGGGAACTGGAACCAGCAACGTCCGTTCTACCAGGGAGGTAATAACAATAATTCCTTCTCCAACCAACACTTTCTTAAAGATATGGTCCTTGGTCAGGACCAGATTAATGAATCCATTTCCAAGAGGCTTGCTGCAAATGACAAGGCTCTGGAGGGCATAAACTCCAAGATTGAGAGTTTGTCCTCCACCTTCTAGAGCCAGCTGAGCTTTAATAAAATGCTAGAAACCTAGTTAGCTCAGTTAGCTGCTGCTATTCCTTCTGGTGACAAGGGACGAATCCCGAGGCAACCAGATTCTTCCTTTGAAAAAGTAAAGGTTGTTTCCACGATAAGCGGTAAGGCTACTCGGGATCCAGTCTCAGCTAACCCTGTAGGAAAAGCCACAAAAGTTAGGAAGGAACAGCCAACAGACGAGGACGAATCAGAAGCAGAACTAGCACCAGCAGGGATAACTGCACTGCATGAGTTCTACGACTCCAGCGTCCTGCTATTCCCTCAATACCAGAAGAAGCCATCGGCGGACGAACAATCTGTCAGGTTCATAGAGGTGATTTAAAAACTAAATATACATGTGCCGCTGCTGGATGCTATGCAGGTACCGACCTATGCAAAGTACTTAAAGGACATATTGAACAACAAATGTCCTCTCCCAAGTACAGATGTCGTAAAGCTAACAGAGCAGTGCAGTGCAGCCATCCAAAACAAAGTACCAAAAAAGAAGAAGGACCCTTGGTGCCCTACCATCACTTGCACTATCAGGACCCAGCACTTCAAGCACGCACTATGTGACTTAGGGGCAAGCGTCAGTGTCATGCCAAAGGTAGTGTTTGAACACCTTAATTATACTACCTTTCCTGACTCCCATGAGACTGCAGTTGGCCGACTCTACTGTCCGCTACCTAGAGTGGATAGCCGAGGACATTCCGGTATGCCTCTGGGATTGCTTCGTCCCTATCGAATTCGTGGTTCTGGACATGGACGTTAGCAACGACTCGTCGCTCATCCTGGGGCAACCCTTCTCGAGCACTGCGGATACTCACATTAATGTGGGTGCCGGAGAAATCCAACTCCACATTAATGGGAAGAAGGAGAAGTCTGATTTCAGGCCAAAATTGGAGCAATGCTCCATGATCAAAATCAAGTATGGGAGGCGGTTCAAGAACAGTGTCGCCGTTCATTGGTTTGTGAGACCCCACATTCGAGTGCTTAATTCAAGGACCTTTGCAATTGAGTTGTGTTCTTCCTTGCCGTTGCTTGTGTTTTTGATTCGCATGCAGGGGATAGCCTTCTTGGCGAGGTCAATCGGGCTGCGCACGGTTGATAACCTGAGGAGAAGTGGTGCTGCGATTGCAGTGTTCGGGTCGTGCTGATCGAAAGCAGGATTGTTTGTGTTTCTACTCCACCAAATCAAGATTTATCCTCACCTGACGGAAGATCGGGCACCCTAGTTCACATCAGCTAACACCGAGGGTAATTAACAAAATACCTTGGCTAGCCTATCAAAAGAGATAGCTTCAGCCGCTTTGCGCCCGCTGGCGACCCAAAGTTCTTGCAGAAGAGTGCCTTCGCAATCATTATGTCCTCTAAAAATGCACTCTTATCGGCAGGGTCCTTCACCTCCGGATAAGGGTAACCTTTTCTAAGTAGAGCCTTATAGCGCTCACAGCCATTATCAGAAAGAATTTTCAGCAAATTGCACGAGCAAATAGAAGCTGTGAAGTCACCAACAGACTGAATAACCCTGGGGAGCAAAGCAAATTCCTTATCAATCCAGCTAAACAACTTGTCGAGACCGTACTCTTTATCAGGAAACGCAAGGGGCTCTGCCCCAAATTGCTGCAAAGCCTCCTTGTACAAGCGAGGCAGCTTGAGGCCACACTCCCACGCAACATTGATAACATCTTCATTTTCTTTGCGAAGGGAGATGAGCGATGAACGCAAAGATACAAGCTCACCCTCAGCGTTCTCGCTACGCGACCGATACAAATTGGCATCGCGGGAAAATTTCTCCTTAACTCCATTAAGAGTATCAACCTCCCTCTTCAAGACAGAAATGATATCAACATCTTTGGCAACTTTCTTGCGAAGATTCTCAAGGACATCATTCTTGTCTGCAATTTGAGCCTCTAAAGCAACAACTTTTTCTTTCAGTTGTTAACCTTCGCTGGCTTGATCCTCCAGAACAGCAACCTTATCTTTCCAAGACTAATTCTCTTTCATAATCGAGTCACGGTCTTGACGATATAAAGCCTTCTCATCCTCCAAATCTTGCTTAACCCTATCAATGTTTGCTTGGATTTGAAGGAGGACTGCATTCTCTTTTCGCAACCTCTCCAACTCTTGACGCTCAGTGGCAACAAAGTTAAGATGAGGAATGCGAGCATGCAGCTCGTTGATTACAATAACAGTTAGTGTACATTCAACGATAGCTTCATGAGACGAGCAACATGAAGCCAAAACATAATCAGCTAGCCAACATGCGAAGACAAAGAAAACAAACCTTTAAACCTGTAGCAAGAATGCTAGAGCCAAGAGTTTCGACATCCAAAGACTTCACAAGTTCTTCATATTCTGTCAATTCAAAAAAGAAAATCACCTTCACAATCAACAAAAAGACCGAAGGAAAATAAAAAGTTCAAACAAAACAAAAATACCCCCGCAAATAAAATCGCGTGGAAGCCCACCTTCGCACACCTGGGTCTGCATCTCACCTTCGCCACTTGTTCCATGAGTTTTCTCAGTACTAGCCCCTAAAACCACAGTAATTTTCATCTCTCAAACTAGTAAGAAAGAGGGGTCATTATTATAAATACCTTCGGAAGAAGAAGGGTCACCGACCCTCGCATCAACATCCATATGCAAAGTAGAGGTAGTAGCCCTCTCAGCAGCACCCGAGGCTTCGACCTCAACCATCTTCTTTCCCTTATCCTCATCTTTGATGTTGACGGCTTCGGCCACATTAGCCAAAACCTACAAGGAATCTTCAGCTTTTGGAGGTGAGGTAAAGAGAAAGTCGAAGCACTTATTGGCACATCCTCTTGAGGGGCTTCAACGGCGATATCAGCCTGGCAAGGAGCTTCAGCAAAAAGAGTTCGTCCATAGGAACATCGCGAGCCGGGCAATCCTCAAATTGGCTTAAATCAATGCCATCATCAAAAGGATCCAGAATACGCTCACCTCCAGGTGTTCCAGGGACACCTTCACAAGTAATATTGATATCAACAATAGGATTCTGTGCTATATACTTCGCCAACAAAGGAAGACTTGTGCCCCGAAAATAATTCCCAAAGAGAGCTATCTCACCAGCAAAAACACCGTCACCATCTCTTGGAGTTAGTAAATGGCGATGTCGTCAACTGGGCTGGAGCGGGGACCGCCGGAGGCACTTGAGGGGGTTGAGGAGGACGACCTCCAAGCGAAGCTGAAGACGCGGCACCGGCTGCGGGAGCCACAGTAGAGACAGGAATAGCTGCAATAGGTGGTTCCTGCCGGCGTCCCTTTTCTGCAGACTCAAAAGAGCTGCTACTGACCTGCTTGGCCGGAGTAGATGAAGATGTTGCCTTCGTAACAGCCTTTTTACCTTCTCCTCGTCCACTACTTTGGCTGCGACCTCCAGTTCGTCCACCTCGCCTTCCTCCACGAGGCGCACGTGAAGCCGCTGAAGAGGCACCTTTGTCTAAGACCTTTGTCTTTCCTTTCTCATGAACCTTACCCTTACCTTTCTCCTTCATAGGAAGGGGGACTTCTCGATTAGAATACTGAATCTTCAATTCCTCAAAAACTCAGTTGAGCCTAACACCTCCAACAGCATCTTCATAGCTTCAGTGCTCTTTAGAACTGTAAGGGCCAAGAATGTCAATAGCCCGCTTTTCCACAGACGCAACAAACTCTTGCACTGGAATGCCTTTGGGAATTTTAGCCCCAAAATGAGGAAATGCAACACTATTATGATTCCCAAAAGGTTTCCATTCAACCTTGTAAGGCTCCCAATCAGCCGACAAAAAGTTAACATCAGCAGGCAATCCCTCCTCAACAAGATCGCGACTGCAGATTGTACGCGAAGCCGTTCGAAAAGCTTGCCAGCACTTCTTGAAACCAGCGCTCTCAGGGTCAAATACTGGACAAGAAATAAAGTCAAGTGACTTAATCTTGCCGTGAAGAGGGAAGTTCAAGACTTTAGACCCATCTGCCAAAGTAATCTCTTCCAAAGGCACATTCACATAAAGCCAGTATTTTTGCCAATCTTTACTCCACTTATTTCTTTGAGTGAAGGAAACCTCTACCTTCGCAAAGTTTGAACCTCGGTGACGCCCAGTAAAAGTGACACAACCAAAGTCTGGAGTAAACAATTCACCTTCGACTTCAGTAGATTTGCTCTGATTGTGTCCTTCGTATAGCCGAAGAAAGCCATCAACAGTTATGGGCGAATCATGAGTTTTTACGGCCCAGAAAAAGCGAATAAGATGGCTGATAGCATTTGGTGTCAAATGATGCAAATGCAGACCACACGGAGCAATCATCTTCGCAATAATATTGTCAACAGGCATCCTTAAGCCAGCAAGAAAGAAGTCCGAGAAAACCACGGCTTCATCACCTCGAGGAGCAGGGACAACATCATCCTCAGGAGCGCGACCATGGCCCTTAGGAAAATAACCCTGGCTCTCAAAGAAGGCAATGACATCCTTTCCTATTCTGGATTTGCCGAAAACAAGTGTCTTCGGTCTCTTAGTAGGATCAACAAGATCTTCAACACCAGCATCGACAATGTCCAAGTTATCTTCTTCTTCACCCTCGTTCAAATTATCACCTCCATCATTGTCATGGCCTTCTTCTTCCTCCACAATCTCTTCATCTAGAGGTGTCTCATCCTCGAGTTGCCTAGCAAACCGTTCAGCTTCGGCATCAGTCATCTCCTCCCAAGAAGTACAAGATCCTCTCACACCCTGGGCTTGAGGGCTACCTTCGCTAGCCATGTCTATTAAGACAGCAGTCTGCCTAGTGCAAGCTACTGGCAAAGGAAAAACATAAATTAAAAATAAGCAGGAAACATAGCAAAGAGAAGCCAGTAAACCAAAAAATCAATTGCAAGAAAGCTTACTTGAGACAGTGAAGAGATCACCATGAAAAAGCTGTAAAGCTCCGCGAAAGCGAATGTTTACAACTCAGCGCGAAGAAGGCTGCGTCTATAGGAACCAATTGACCGCAGAAAGGGAGAAGGTAAAAAGAAGCACCTCCCCTTTGGTCCCTTATATAGGGGGTAAAAAAGTGACCGTTACCACGCCTCAAAAGGCGAAACGGTGCTGATGATTCAAAAATAAGAATAAAATATTAAAAATAGTGATAACTGATCCAATCTCCAAAAAACAAACAAGGGTGAAGTCAATCATGAAACAAAACCAGTGGCTCGAGTTTTGCTCCAACGGCAGGAGGCGTTTCTCTGGACAGGCAAAGGCAATCCAAAATTTTCAAGGACATCGGCCTGTTGGAGAAAGTCCTCATCCGCGAGGGGCTACTGTTGGGGAATTGGCCTGCCAGGAAAACACCTTCTCCCGTGTACTTTATTTACTGGCTCTGAGGTCTTGCCTTCGCTGCAAGTGATGACCAGGCAAATGCCTTCGCCATCAGTTTTGGCATCAGAAGGCGGTCCGCTATCTTCGCAAAACAAAATTACTTAAAGTTGGGTGCGAAGGCAAATAAAAATATTACCTGCATATGTATGGTTCATCTTTTCCTCCAAGCTCATGACAGGACTGGGCCAAGGAACAAGCTGGTTTCTCTTCTGGGAAGGAGAAGGCAACTTACGCCAAAGGCGCTCCTGAGGGTGAAGGCAAGAAAGGTCACCAGAGGCGCGGTGAAGGCAGCGTGGACCGGGTTCAAGCCGAGTCAAAGATGGAGTTACAAGTCCACGCATTCACATTGAGAAGTGTTATTGTACTACTATGCCCCTGCATAATCCAAGTTGTATAGTCTAGAGGGTGATGCTTGGTTTTCAGGGGTATAATTGGAATGTAAAATGTGCCTCTTGGCCTCCCTATAAAAGGGGACCTCTCACCAATGTGTAGAGGGCTGATTCCCGAGAATACTGTGGATGAGTAACATATTGTTGCTTGTCTCCATTTCTCACTCTTAGCTATTGTTTGTGCATATCCCAACACACTTCTCATATCTTAGAGTAGAAATAGGGAGAGAGTGAGGGAGAGTCTGGAGGAGTCCCGGCGTGTCGGCGACCCTCCACCTGTACCTAAGCGGATGCGAGCTTCTTAGTAAGTATCCGGGATTTCAGCTAAATTTAAGTCTGAGTTATAGAAAGCTGAGTTCTTTATTTTGCTTGTGGGTTTGTTGCTTTATTTATAAAGTATCTTAATCTCTGATCAAGGTTAGGATAGCTGATATTATCATAAGCATGGTGCTTAGGTGTATATCTGCCCTCGTTTTCCTCGTAACTCCACGGATTAGTAGAGGTAGGCGGCAGGTGATGAAATCCCTGTCCGTCCTTTGTAATCCTCCACGTACGGGTACGGTGTAGAGCTGTATGCCGGCAATTTCCTAGAGGCCTAGGATACCCCGGTGCCCAAAGCAAGCATAGGAGAACTCCCTTCACTATATCCCCAGCTTAGTGCTAAGTTATCCTCTCTACCCAGCCTTTATACAAGCTCGATCGATCCGGTCAACTTTAGCAATTAGACAGTGTCCTCATGTTCCCCGTGGATTCGATACCTGTTTACTCTCGGGTGAAAGCTACTTCGACAGCCGTGCGCTTGCAGACTTTCTGTTTGCCACCGCTGGTGTCAACAAGCTTTCTGGCGCTGTTGCTGGGGAACGGTAGCTGTTGTCTAAGAACTACGGTTGCCCATTTATCTTTTATTTTATATTTTCTTTTATTTTTATTTAACCATGGACTCCACCCAAATCCATGAGTTCTCTGCTCCAAAAGGCGATTTATTGGAGCCGCACCCCTCATCAAATCCTATATTAACAGATAGCTATGAACTTCGTCCTGCCTTCATAGCTATGGTCCAGGACAAATCCTTCTCGAGAAGTGATGGTGAAAACTCATACCGTCACTTGCACGAATTTGAGTTGCTCTGTTTGTGTCTAGTTATACGGGCATGACACAGGCAACGATTAGATGGAAGCTCTTCCCGTTCTCTCTCAAAGAGAGGGCAAGGAAGTGGTATGATCATACGGTTGGGCTAACGAACGGTGAATGGGAAAAGTTACGAGACAAGTTTTGTCTGGAATACTTTCCTGTTCACCGGATCTGTGCACTTCAGAAGGAAATTATTAACTTTGAACAAAAAGAGACGAAAACAATCGTGAAAGCATGGAACCGGTTCCAGGACTCCTGTTTCACCGGGACGGATCTAGGCTTTCTAGACTATATGCTGATGCAGCATTTCCGGTCTGGCTTGACTAGTGAAGATGCCCGGTACATTGACATAGCCGCAGGAGGATCATTCCAACACATAACCCCGGCTAGAGCAAAAGAGGTCCTGGCAGCAATCCGGGAAAACTCTCTTGCTGATGCGAACGAAACTGAGCAAGAGGACCTCCAAGAAGAACTTACCTTACCGATAGACTTGCCCAGTCCAAACCCAGTTCCTGAGACCGCATCCGTGGAGGCAGAGGAAACTCAACCTCTCGGATTATCTTTTGACTTCGAGGAAGATCTCTTGAAGATTTTGGGAATACCTCGAACTACACAGTGTAGAAGAGACCTACGGTAGAGAACCCCTCCATTCAATTGGAGACAAACTTCCTTAATGAAACCGTGCGGGAACTCATTTCCATACTAAACACGAAATGCTCAAATTAAGTTGAGTCTTCTTCCGATGTCATTCAGATTAACTCACCTTCACAAACCATTCGAGTTTTCGTAAGTAAGGTGGTCGTAGAGATCCTCTATAACCCAACTGTTGGGGCCAATATCATGTCCAGTTCTTTCGCGCACATCCTTGGACGCAGCAATAAACTGGCCCCAACACCCAAGCTCCTTAGAACACCCTCGGGTCACATTCTCAAAAGGCACGGTTTAGCATGAGATTTTCTCCTCAAACACAATGGGATACAGCTGGCTTTGGACTTTTATGTCTTTGGGACATTAGATTTCGACCTCATGATAGGGCATCCCATCGAGGGCCTCCTTCAGGATTTAACCTCGGAAGGAAATCTCCAAGCCAAAGTAGGAAGAAATCTCCTCACCATTCCTCTAGCTAGGGTCAGAAACTCCAAAGCCGAACCTCAGGTAGAGCCTGACCCAGCCGAGGCAGTGAAGTCCCTCCAACCAAGTGACCCATTTGAGTCATTCCTAGAAAAACACGTCCATGACTTTATCGAAGAAGAGAATGACGCTTCTGAGCCACTTGAAGATGAGGAGCCACCAAAGCCGCATATAGAGCTAAAACCCTTGCCCACTGGCCTCCGCTATATCTTTCTAAATGAGGACAGGGATTCCCCGTCATCATTAGTGACAAGCTGTCGTAGGACGAGAGTGATAGACTCATTAAGGTGCTCGAGAAACACCTCTCGGCGTTCGGGTACTCCCTCAAGGACCTGGGAGTAAGCCCCATGCTCTGTATCCATCGCATTCCCATAGACCCTTCATCCACACCATCTAGGGAGCCTCAACGTAGGCTAAACAATGCGATGAGGGAAGTTGTGAAGAAAGAAGTCTTAAAACTTAGTTGTGAAGAAAGAAGTCTTAAAGCTTCTACACGCCGGGATCATTTATCTCGTCCTTCATAGCGAATGGGTCAGCCTATCCAAGTAGTGCCCAAGAAGGGAGGCATGACCATCATAAGTAACGAGAAAAATAAGCTGATTCCTCAGCGAACCGTTACTGGATAGCGGATGTGTATTGACTATTGCCGACTTAACGAGGCCACAAAAAAGGACCATTTTCCGCTCCCCTTCATCGATGAGATGTTTCCTTGATGGGTATTCTGGCTACCATAAAATTTCCATCCACGCTGACGATCAAGAGAAAACCACCTTCACTTGCCCGTATGGAACATATGCATACCATAGAATGTCGTTTGGGTTGTGCAATGCGCCAGCATCGTTCCAAAGGTGCATGATGTCCATCTTCTCAGACATGATAGAAGAGATTATGGAAGTTTTCATGGACGACTTTTCAGTCTATGGAAAAATCTTTGATCATTGTCTGCAGAACTTAGATAGGGTGCTGCAAAGATGCCGAGACAAGTACCTGGTGCTAAATTGGGAAAAGTGCCACTTTATGGTCCGAGAAGGTATAGTACTAGGACACTTAGTGTCCAAAAGGGGGATAGGGTGGATAGAGCAAAAATTGAAGTTATAGAAAAACTTCCACCTCCTACCAATGTCAAGGGGATCCGTAGCTTTTTAGGACATGCGGGGTTTTACCGACGTTTCATTAAAGACTTCTCTCACATAGCCTGGCCCCTCACTAGCCTTTTAGCTAAGGATGTGCCCTTTGATTTCGATGATGAGTGTTTACATGCTTTTACAATTCTGAAAAATGCTCTCATTTCAGCGCCAGTCATTCAACCCCCTTACTGGACGCTACCTTTTGAGAGAATGTGTGATGCTAGTAATTATGCTGTTGGTGCTGTCCTAGGACAGACTAAGAATAAGAATCATCACGCTATCTCCTATGCTAGCAAAACCTTGACAGGAGCCCAATTAAATTATGCTACTACTGAAAAAGAGCTCCTGGCTGTGGTTTTTGCTATAGAAAAATTTAGATCTTACTTGGTTGGAGCTAAGGTTATTGTTTACACCGATCATGCTGCTTTAAGATACTCCAAGAAAACCAACAGTAGCGGATCCTCTTACTCCAAGAATTTGACTTAGAAATTAAAGATAAGAAAGGAGTAGAGAATTCAGTAGCGGATCATTTGTCGCGTATGCAGTTCACTGACATGCAGGACTTACTGATAAATGACTTCCTACGCAACGACACCATACTCAAGGTGACGGCCTCCGACCCTTGGTATGCAAACAAGAGAAGGCTTGTCTACTAAAGTAGACTACACCTGTGGGATGAACCATACCTGTACAGGGTAAGTTCAGACGGCATGCTCAGGCGTTGTGTACCAACAAATGAAGCAAGAAAGATCATCGAGCAATGCCATGTAGCCCCATATGGAGGTCACTATGGGGCCTTCAGAACAAGGTCAAAAATTTGGCAGAGTGGATTCTACTGGCCCAGCATGTATGAAGACACAAAAGAATTCATTCAACGATGCAAACAATGCCAGAAGCACGGAGGGATTACATCAAGAGATGCAATGCCACTCGCAAACAATTTACAAGTTGAGTTGTTTGATGTGTGGTGCATTGACTTTATGGGACCATTTGTCAAATCCTATGACAGTGAGTACATCCTGGTGGCGGTCGACTATGTTTTAAAGTGGGTTGAAGCAATGCCATGTCGGGCCGCTGATTCCAAACACGCGCGAAAGATGTTTCATGAAATCATCTTTCCATGGTTTGGAACACCTAGGATGGTAATCAATGATGGAGGGTCGCATTTCATTGACAAGACCTTCCGCAAGTTCCTAGCAGAGTTAGGGGCAAGACACAACATAGCCACAACTTACCATCCGCATACAAGCAGTCAAGCAGAAACATCGAACAAGTAGATCAAGAACATTCTGCAGAACACTGTGATGGAGATGGGAAAAGGATGGAAGAACAAGTTACCAGATGCTCTATGGGCATACCGAACGGCATATAAAACGCCAATCAGAATGTCCCCATATCAGTTGGTCTACGACAAGACTTGTCACTTGCCAGTGGAGTTAGAGCATCGGGTACACTGGGCCATAAGAAAATGGAATATGGATCTCCCAGCAGCCCAACAAATGAGAAAGATGCAGTTATCAGAGCTAGAAAAATGGAGAGACAAAGCATACCATAGTGCCAGGATCTACAAGGAAAGGACCAAGAGATGGCATGATAAGAGAATCAAGGTGAAGGAGTTCCACCCCGGGGATAAAGTATTACTCTTTAATTCCAGGGTGAAGCTATTTGGACATGGAAAGCTTTGAAGCAAATGGGAAGGACCATTCGTTATTGTGGAGACTTCATCACACGGGGCCATCACACTCCAAGATGATGAAGGTAACCACTTCAAGGTAAATGGTCAACGTTTAAAGGTTTTTCTTGAGCCTAATAGTAAAATGGAAGAGGAATTTGATGCGATCAATTTGGTCATGGATAATTCCCATCTATAATTACCCTTCACCTAGATCCCTTAGCCCTTGTAGCTCCCTAGTAAGCACTTTAGGGTTCTTTGGACCTGTCACGTAGTGCACACAAAACATGAAGGCGATCGGGCTCAGACCCAGGTCTGAAGACTGTTGGCGCTTGTTAAGTCATGAATATCTTGTAACACCAACATGGTAAAATAAAATAAACTAACAATGATCATTAGGATTTGGTTTCAAATAATGTAGTTCCACTTGTACAAGAAGATTATTTGGTTGCAGGAGATATGAGCCAGAAGATGAAGCAAAACATGGACAAGCCCAGGTCGCCCGACCTACCATGGTCGGCCGACCTGGCCTGGCGCCCAACAACGCCCAAGTTTGGTCATGCAGAAGAAGCACAAATACATATCATCTGGGACGTTGAACCAATGATGGTTACATCCAAGGGGTGAAAAGAGGATAAGGAGAAGCACATGGATTGATGGGCCCACATGAGAATCAAGATCTACTCCAAGGATCCATACCCAACCTCCACGACTACCAGGGTCCACACTATAGACACCCAGAAGAAGGACGAGACGAACGGTGCCTGGACCAGGTCGACCGACCTCGCTAGGTCGGCCGACCCAGTCTCGAGGCCGTTGAGCCTCCCCCTTCTCCCACGCATCAACACCGCCTTCAGGAGATCATCCACGCCGTGCACATCTTCAGTCGGTGCATCTAAGGGTCGGGCGAAGTCCTCACATCGGCCGACTCAGGGATGGGCCCACCTGGCATCAACCGCCTTGTACTATAAATAGATGACCAACGCCTCCTGTACAACACACACCAGAAGGAAGAGCTCCATTTGCTACAAGTCATAGTCTTAGTTAGTAGCGAAGTAGTTCTAGGAGTTGAACTTCTATGGGTTTCCGAAGGAGTCTTGGTGAGCCTAGAGCTCAGTGATCTTGTATCCTATTTGCTTATTTGTAAGACTTAGAGCCTTAATGGATATGCTATCTTGCTTATGTTACTTGACTTATAGTCTTGTGTGTTCATCATATGAGTTGTATGTCTTGCACCTTAGTATAGCTGATACATGTTATGGCAATGGCCCAATGAATCATTATGATTGTTCTTTACTTTTCCGTACAACTGGTAAAGATGTATTTCATATTACAAACGTGGTGTTTGGGTTATGGAATACCGTTGGGGATACCCTACCCCACG
>CM014274.1:48907665-48932470 GCA_004135705.1 Alloteropsis semialata | reverse complement strand
TGTCAAGCTCAAGTGTTTCGCTAAAGCCCTAGGGGATGAGAGCCTCTTCAATGCACCTTGAGCACCTAGGCTTTAGAATAAAATAGGCATGTTAGTTTTTAATTTATTAATTTATTTATTTCATCATTCTTTCATTTGATAATTCTGTAATGTGCCTCTGTTATCATCATTAAAATAAAAGTCTGTAGTATATTAGGGTTGTGTTTTTGTGTTTCCACTTGGTTTTGAATAAAGGTACAGTGTGGGGGAGCCCCTCGCCAAAAGATCGATGAAAAATGGAGCGATACGCCGCAGAACTGTGCACAACAGAATGAAACAGAACATCAGGCGAAAGAACAAGACCAGAAGGGCCACCACCAGGTTGCCCGACCCCACTAGGTCGGCCGACCTGGCTTGGGCTCCTCCTGACCTCCGCTTCTTCCTGCACGATGGTTCGACTATCCTATACACTGTTTCAGTTGAATCTTTATGAAAGCGGATTCTGGAATTCAAAACTTAAATAAAAACAACCCTTCACAATTTCCCTATTACATGAATGCTATAATTAACTCACATATATTTTATTCCCTATACTTTCCTAGCTTGTGGATATCTTCTTATAATAGGAATCCATGTCATCTATGTTATTGCTTTTTGAGATATGGCTTCATCATGAAAGATGATCTTGCTCTATCAAGTACTTGGAATTTATAAAAAGTCTTAAAAACTCTTTAGCTTTGCCATGCTTCTCATGAGTTTGAGTGACAACAATTCTATTCATATTAAAGCATTCCCTTTGAGCTTTAAGTTGTTTCAAAGTAATGTGAACCTTGTTAGAAATACTTCATGTTTTTAAAGTCAAGATCACCTACACTCCACCATGAGATGCTAACCCTTACACTGAGGGCACAGCAAAAACATGCCTTCCATTTTGTGTTCATGAATAAACACTCCTAAAAGTGACCTTTCCCTTCAAACAAATATAGAGAAAAGATATGGGCTATATGCTAAAAAAAGAGAAAGAAAAGACTTATGCCCAAACAGGCATACAACTGAAAAGAGAGAGAGAGAGAAAAGAAAAAGAAGCAATTGCCCATATCCAAAAAGAATAAGAAAGGGGGAGAAGGTCATAATAAGGGAGTACCGTTACTTTCCACTTCATATCATACACATGCACATCTTGACTTGATTACATGACTTGTTTCTGATATGGATCCTAACTTTGGAATGACAACATAAGCAAAATAGGGTATGTATCCAGATAGCTCCACATATAAAGATACATTTTGGATAAAATGAGTGTTGTTCCAACCACCAAAAATGAGATATCTAGAGAGAAAACTCTTTGAGGAGCAAGGCAATGCTTTCTTTTGCAAAATCTTGAAAACCCAAGTATTTGGAGGTAAGAGTTATCATGACATGAAAAAGGCTGTTCCTTTCTGCAATAACCCAAGAAGACATGTTAGCTACCTAGTATAAATCCACTGAGCCTGAAAGTTTGGGAATAACCTATATGTTTGTTCATAATCATTCTTGTGATAAAACCTTATTCTTTACTCGGGGACGAGCAAAGGATAAGTGTGGGGGAGCTTGTTGGCGGCTCTTAATGATAAATTTCCACCGCCAACATGGATATAAAAGAATGATAAAAAGAATAGACATAGGGTTGTTTACTGATGAATTCCACTAATTTGGGTGTATATGTGCTTGCAGGAACAAAGTGGCAAAGGAAGAGCAAAAGTGGGCCCAGGGCCAGGTCGCCCGACCCCACTAGGCCGGCCGACCTGGGCCCAGGCCCAACTGAGTTCACTTTCCTCCCATGCAAAGAGAAGCACATCTAGAGAAGATCCAGACCGTTGATTCAACGTCCGTTTACACCAAGGGCAAGGGATGAGCTACCCATGGATTGAAGGGCCCACAACTAAACCCAAGCTCACTCAATTCAAGCGTACCCACCTGGAACCGACCTCAGGGCCAACAGTGCAGCCACTTAGAGAAGACTGGTCCTGAGAGGCGGTAACTCTAGGTCGGCCGACCTGAGCTTGCGCCCGAATCGGTCCTCCCTTGACCCGTAACTTCCAACCGCCTTCAGGAGCAAATCCAAGCCATGCACACCTTAGGACGGTGGATCCTAGGGTTTTCCGATGCCTAGGGATCGGCCGACCTGGGCCCACCTCCAAACCGCCTCAGCCTCCTCGTACCAACTCCAAACTGCCTCTACAAGCTATAAATACCTGAGTCCGGGGCTGAGCAAGTCATCATCGAGCTGCAGTGAAGATTCAAGGCGAAGCCCTTCTCATATTTTAGAGTAGAAATAGGGAGAGAGTTAGGGAGAGTCTGGAGGAGTCCTGGCGTGTCGGCGACCCTCCACCTGTACCTCGGCGGATGCGAGCTTCTTAATAAGTATCCGGGATTTCAGCTAAGTATTTAAGTCTGAGTTATAGAAAGCTGAGTTCTTTATTTTGCTTGTGGGATCATTGCTTTATTTATAAAGTATCTTAATCTCTGATCAAGGTTAGGATAGATGATATTATCTTAAGCGTGGTGCCTAGGTGTATATCTGCCCTCGTTTGCCTCGTAACCTCACAGATTAGTAGAGGTAGGCGGCAGCTAGTGACAGCCTGTCCGTCCTTTGTAATCCTCCACATTCGGGTACGGCGTAGAGCTGTATGCCGGCAATTTCCTAGAGGCCTAGGATACCTCGGTGCCCAAAGCAAGCATAGGAGAACTCCCTTCGCTATATTCCCAGCTTAGTGCTAAGTTATCCTCTCTACCCGGCCTTTATACAAACTCGATCGATCCGGTCAACCTTAGCAATTAGACAGTGTCCTCACGTTCCCCTTGGATTCGATACTTGTTTACTCTTGGGTGAAAGCTACTTCGACAATCGTGCACTTGTGGACTTTCTGTTTGCCACCGCTGGGGTCAACACTCTCCATCCTCCTATACGCTTCCAAATACTTGGCATGACATCGCTTCACACATTGTACTCTTTCATAACTTGTTTAGTAGCTAACTCAGAATCCCCTTTTACGAGCAGCATTTTAATGCCCAGAGATGCAGCTATGCGAAGCCCTATCAAAAGCCCTTCATACTCGGCAACATTGTTAGTAGGGGTTGCATCGACAAAATTGATTTGTAATGCGTACCTGATGATGTCATCATGTGGAGAAATAAGGACCACCCCAGCCCCTGCACCTGCTTTGCAAAATGCTCCGTCGTAGAACATAGTCCAGTGTACGGGATTTTGGGCGCTATCTTCGGGTTCGGGATTTGTCCACTCTGCAATAAAATCTGCCAGAGCCTGCGATTTGATGGCAGTTCTGGGTATGAATTCTACGTCGTAAGCCCCCAACTCCACGGACCATTGTGCAATTCTACCCACGGCATCTCAATTATGCAAAATGGTGCCTAGAGGGTATGTTGATACAACGTTGATCTTGTGGCTCAGAAAATAATGCTTGAGTTTCCTGGAAGTCATCAGCACAACATATAATAATTTCTGAATCTGAGGGTACCTTGTCTTTGCATCATGCAACACCTCGCTTACGAAATAAATAGGGTGTTGTGTTGTTGACTTTTCTGTTGGTTGTTTGACCACCAGAACAGTGCTGACAACAGTTGGTGTAGCTGCTACGTATAACAACATCTCTTCTTTGGGTTGTGGCAGGACTAGTACGGACATATTCCGCAGGTACAATTTGAATGCTTGGAACGCCTCTTCTGCCTCTGCCGACCACTCAAAATGATCAGTTTTACGTAACAACTTATAAAATGGCATACCTCGTTCGCCTGACATGGATACGAATTGACTTAGGGACGCCATCATTCCTGCTAGCTTCTGGACTTCGTGGCGGCTGCGTGGAGCCTTCATGTGACTGATTGCATTGGTCTTAGGCGGATTTGCCTCTATACCTCGCTGAGGCACGAGATAACCGAGGAGCTTACCCGATGATACACCAAAGGTGCATTTAGTGGGGTTGAGCATCATCCTGTTTCTACGCAAGTTGTTGAACGTTTCAGTCAAATCGGCGATCAGGTCCCCCTTTAACTTACTTTTCACAATGATATCATCTATGTAAGCATCCACATTACGGCCGATCTGGCCTTCGAGAACAATGTGAACACACTTTTGATAAGTACAACCTGCATTTTTCAGACCGAAAGGCATCTATATATAACAATAAACACCGACGGGGGTTACAAATGCAGTTTTCTCCTCATCATCAATGCACATGTTGATTTGGTGATACCCCGATTAGGTATCTAGAAAACAAAGCAGCTCGCATCTGAGGTTAAATCTACAATTTGGTCTATCCTAGGTAATGGATACTCGTCATTCGGCATGCTTTATTCAGGTCGGTGTAGTCTACGCACATCCGCCACATTCCATTGGGTTTCTTCACCATGACTGGGTTTGCCAGCCAGTCCAGAAAAGGGACTTCTCGAACGAAGCCGGCTTTGAGTAGTTCGTTTATTTCTTCATTGATGGCGTCTCGTTTCTCCAGGGTGGATCTTCTCTGCTTTTGCTTGACTGGTCGAACGCTAGTTCGTATGCCAAGCTTGTGCTCTATTATCTCCCTGGGGATCCCGGGCATATTGGACGGTTCCCAAGCGAACACGTCAACATTTGCCTGAAGGAAAGCAATGAGCTCGAATTCCTATTTGTCACCCAGACCTGCTCCCACGTACGTGGTCTTGGTCGGGTCCGTTTCGTCAAGTGCTACCGCTTTGGTGCCTGGCTCGATACGCTTCTATGTGGGCGTGATCGGGGAGGCCTCGGCTGGTGAGTCGCCCGCAGCTGGGGGTGGTGTATCCTTGTTTTCTGGTGTTTCCATCGTAGTTGGTTTTGTCGCAGCGTCCTTGTCTGCCGCACGCACTGGCTGTGCTTTTGCCCTTGATCGGGCTTCTGCTACTCGGGAGGTTTCATCGACTGTGGCCTGCCCAGCAGTGATCGGCTGGTTCGTGGGCTTTTTCTTGACAGGCTTGGTAGCCTTAGCTGGGTCTTGCTCTTCCCCCTTGATCATGTCCAGGGTTTTTAGATCACATTGAACTGCCCCCTTTCTGTCACCACAGATGGTGAACGGGCCCAAAGGCCCTAGGATCTTGATCATGGAGTAAGCGAAGTGTGCGACCGCCAGGAACTTCTTCAGGAACGGTCTGCCCAAGATGCAGTTGTAAGCTGATGTGAAATCTGCTACCTCGAAGGTGAGGAGCTCTAACCGAATGTTTTTGCCATCCACGAGGGTCACTTGCAGATCGATCTTCCCCAATGGGACAGCTTGAATGCCCAGTATCACTCCGTAGAAGGGTTTGTCCACCGGTGACATTAACCTCCTTGGGATACCGAGCTCGTCGTAGGCGTTGACGAACAACAAGTTGAGGGCGCTTCCACTATCGATCATGGTTCGCCCGACCTTGCGCGAGCTGATCCAAGGCTTGATGCATAGTGGTAGTAGTGGCCCATCATACAGCGTGTTGGGATGGTCCCTTTGATCGAAAGTGATCAGGATGTCAGACCACCCCAACGGCTGCTTGCAGGGTTCGGTGCTTGCGATCTGCCTCTCGACCAGCTTCAACTGGGATTTGGAGGTTCGAGTTGTGCAACCACCGAATATGTGGCGATCTCAGGTCTTCGAGGAGTTGAGGCTCGTCGTCGCCATCCATGTAGTTCGCTTGCCGAGGATTCTGAAAGTTCTGATCTTGTGGTCCCCCCTGATTGTCCTCTTCCTACTTCTGTTTCATGTACACCGTGCAATCTACAAACTTATGTTTGGTTGAACGATGAATAGGGCAGTATACCTCGAGGTCCTCAGGTTTTCCTTGGCGTCGGTACGAGGCTTCTTGTTCACGGCCAGAACTTCTTCACTCTCGATTTTGCATTTCTTGTTCTTGTGCTTGTCTTTCTTCTTGCCTTCCCCGAGCGGCTTGCTCTGTTCGGGCTTCGACTGGACCCTTGTTCGGGCGTCCGCCATCTTGGCAGTCTCCTCAAGGATCTTGTAGAGTTCTCCACCATCTTCGGGTTCTTCTTGGCAAGCTCTTCTGCCGTCCGCTCATCCTTGCAACCTTGGTTGAAGGCTACGATCACCCGATCATCCACCATATCTGGGATGGTGTTTCGGGTGTCGCTGAATCAGTGAATATACTCCCGAGGAGATTCTCTGGGCTTCTGCACGCAGTTGAGCAGGTCTCCCTCATGTCCGGGGCATTTGTAGGTGCCTTGGAAGTTGGCCTCAAACGTCTCCCGAAGATGAGTCCATGACTTGATGCTGGCCTCGGGCAGGTTCATGAGCCACGTACGGGCTGATCCCTGCAGGGCAGTCGGCAAGTAGTTGGCTTTCACGTAGTCGTCCCCCCCAGTGGCATCGAATAGATCTGGATCCACTCACGGGGTTGGTCGTTCCATCATACTTCTCGATATTAGTTGGACGGAACTTTTCTGGCCACCTGACCTCGCGTGAGCCCGGAGAATATGCATGGCATCCTCCAGTGCTTGGTCGGGAGTCACGTGGTGGAGAGTCTGGATGAGACCAGTAGTAGCCCTCATGAGCTCGGTAATCTCTGTTGTAGTTGAGAGTTTCCCGAGCATCACGAGTCCTGTGATTGCGTTCGAGCTGCTGCCTCATGTCTCGTCCCTTCTAGGGATGGTATCATGGCTGTCTGTTGACAGATCGGGAGTGAACCGGATGGGGCTCGCAGGCCTGTAGGACGGAGATGGTGGTGCAGCAGCAGCTTCTAGTCACTCCTTGGCCTTATTTGTGGCTTCCCGAGCCTTCTTTGCAATGGTGGCCATCGGGGTTCCCTTGGCCATGGCTTCCATTGTTTCCAAGAGAGTTCAGATCTGCATGTTGTCTTGTTCGACTGCCCAAAAATCAGTGTTGAGATTTCGGGGAGCCAATGAGGACGGAGCCAGCAGCGTACGGGACTTGGCCGTTTGGATGGTCGGTGCATCACTGAAGCGAGGTGGTGGAGGTCTGCGTGAGCTGGACGACTCGGCTGCAGTGTTCTCCCCGTTCCCAGTAACCACATGAATGCGACGGTCATCGGGCTGTTCAGATCCATTGGTTGACCCACTATAATCGAGATCTAGCTGTGTAGTGCGATCAGCAATGTCTTCGGGAGTCAGCTCTACGAAGGTGGAGAAAACTTCCCGACCGGCGTTTGTGAGATCGGGATCATAGATCCCAGTTATCTTGAGCTCGTAATCACCCTGGTGCTCGAACACGAGATCCCCGAAGTGGATCGAACGTGCAGGCACTCGATGGCTCAGAGCGTAGAAATCGAAAGCAGAGGTAGAACTCCCGATGGCTTCTGACTTGATGGAGCTCGGCGTGAAGGGCATGATGAACTCGACGTGTCGGCGAACCAGACTCCGTCGACGATCGGTATGATCTGATCTTCACGCAAGGGCCGCTACCTGGCGCGCCTCTGTCGAGGTTGTACTCGGCAGATATTTGTCCGGCAGACACCCCGCTTCTTGCAAAGAACGATTACAGTAGATGAACAAAGAGACTCGGGATTTTATACTGGTTCGAGCCCTCGAGATCGAGTAAAAACCCTACGTCCAGTTGCTTGCTTGTATTATCTCGGCGAGTACAGATTACAATGGTGTAACAAGTACCCTCGTGTGAATTGATGAAAGTTGGGATACCCTCTACGTACAGGACCCCCCACTATTTATATCCAGGGAGACTTGCCTTACAAGACAAAACAGACCTAAACCTAGTAGAAATCTAACTGTCTTCGAGCTTTCCTTCTTCGGTCCAGCTGTCGTGTCCTGTTTAGAGTCTTCTTCGCATGGAGTCGATAATCGGCAATTCTCGTGATCGGGCACCCTGCTATTATGGCCTCAACAATAGCGATAGTATGGATAGAATCATATACTAAGAGTTAGCATTTAGGTTCTAATGTACTTCCTATATACTGCACTGAACAAGTTAGAGCAAGGTATTCATACACATGCATAGTCTAAGCCTATGCACCCAGGCACATGGGGAGATAGCCTCCCGCGCCACTTACGCATAGCGAAATGACTACTCATTTATGAACTCCTATAGCAATACCCGAACGTGGGGGATTTCAGAGGGTCCAACAGGGCTGTCACCACCTACGGCCTACCCCGGCCAAACCGTGGGGCACACTCATATCCAGTTGATGGTTCCAATCCGATCCCCATGCTCGCATTGTTCACAACACGTTGACCATTCTGGACTAATAAGACTATGATCAACGTCACCATAAGAATGGCCGATGGACCAATGCCGTGGCATAGATCATGCAGACTAATACACATTTGAAACCATACTCTAGTTGAGCTAGAGCAAAGTCTAACATGTATGAGGGCACTCAAGTCTACACTACCGAAGCAAGGGTATATGGCTAACTCATGAGCATATAAGCCTAGCCACTTATGATAGCAAGAACACGAGCACTACTCATTCATATCATGACAAAGACAAACAATATATGAAGAAGATGTATCACCGAATTAGAATAAAGTCATCCTAGAACTAGAAGATACAAGAGTCATACCCTAGCTCCAAGGAGACCTGGAACCTGAATAGAGCTACCCTGGCCTAACTCCATTAAGCCTAGAGCCTAAAGAAGAGAGTGATTGCCCAAAGATGTGTGTGTCTCATTTGGAGCCCCTCCAATCATATTTATAGGCTCCAAGAGGCAGCATCTTTGAAGGAATATTCCAGTATCCACTCGCAACTGACTTTCAGGAGAGCACGAGAGAGTGACACGTGGAGGGCCAGGATGAACTGAGCCAAGGTCAGTTCGGCCGAACCAAGGGTTCGACCAACCCCTGGCTGGCTCCCCTCGCTGTATGCTTCTTCAGGGTCACTATCATGTAGGTCCCAAAGGGTAGTCACATGTGTCCACGGTGAATTGAGGCGGTTTGGGTCTGTTGTGGGCCCTTCAATCCATATGATTCACGCGTGGTGGTTTCTGATTCATTGGGATGTTGTCACTTGGATCCATGAGGGTGGATTCTCTTTTATTTCTACAGCAAATCACCTAAAACCAAATATTCTCCAAAGACAGGTGGAACTACATTATTCGAAGGGAAATATGCATGCGAGTAATGCCAATCCTTCACTTCATTAGAGAATATTGACAGCTATTTTCGGTGCTTCACAGTAGTCAACAGTGACCACGCCACTATTACAGCAATTCACAAACATCCATCCTCATATGTTGCCAGTAAGCTTACTCAGTTATGTGCAAGGTAAAGCAAAGTTCACCAATCATTTACTCATTTTATCTTCATGGGCACGGAACTTGATCATTCAAAGTTCATGCCTCCTCTGTCTATTTTTTCTATATACTCTGGTTTGGACGCCTCTCGCAAGATGCATCCAAAGGTTTTTTAAATTAAGCATGGTGCTTGGGTTAAAAAGCCTTCATTAATAAAATTAGACATGGTGTCAAGTTTGATTAATGAACCTAGAGTATTACTTTGGTAGACATTGGATGCATATTTCTTTTGTGGACTAACTCTTGTAGCGAAAACTAACTCTAGTAGCAAAAATTTCAAATTGTCGGGTAGTCCTCAAGTTCAATCCCAATTGGAGATAAGCCAAGGCCTGGGACATACTTCAACAAAAATTGCACGACGTGCAAAGAAGGCATATGTCACCTTTCAAGGTGCACTATAAGGATACTGTCAAATGCCGCGTTGTTTGTGTTCATGCAATTTTACCTTAGCCTTGTGTCGAGGTTGTACTCGGCAGATATTTGTCCGGCAGGCACCCCGCTTCGTGGAAGATTGATCACAGTAGATGAACACAAAGACTCGGGATTTTATACTGGTTCGGGCCCTCAAAATCGAGTAATAACCCTACATCCAGTTGTTTGCTTGTATTATCTCAGCGAGTACATATTACAATGATGTAACAAATACTCTCGGGTGGATTGGCTAAGATTGGTGTTGACGTCCAAAAAATTAGGCGTTGACTCTCGGAAGTTAACACTGTGGCCTGGAAGATTTGCTTGAACTTCAGTGTAGGTCCAAAATCTTGAGGTTCGTGGCGTGCCAGTCAATTTGACCTAAAATTGACAAGGTAAAATTTAATCAGTAAATAACATAGAACTCATTGGCCAAAGCCCCGATTCGTTCCAGCAATCGGATCAGCATAAAGAGAAAGTCTGATGCGAGCATGAACCATCGGCCTTGAGTCCGATTCGTGATGATATGAGATATACTAAAACAAACCATCGACTATGGAAGCCGAATCGCAGACAAATCTAATTTAAACTCATTCTTTAATATGCACCTTTCCAAAGGCATTAAATAAACTAAATCTCGTGCCACCAACAATCGGATCGGTTTCGAGACAGCGTTGCTAGCAGGGCACCGATTAGCTTATTTACTCCGATAGATCAATGTAGATCAAAGAAATCATTTAAACCAGATTTATTTGTAACTTGATAATTAAATCTAAATCAGCTATATAAACGATATGATCAGATCTATTATAAAACTTAAATTGCAATGAAACTGAATAGATCTTTCAGATATATGTAAACTGATGAGATAAAATCAACAAGATACGATAAAGGATGAGCGATCTAAATGAAGTAGAGCGATACGCTTAAATCTAAAGCCTAGAACAACTCGATAAATTGGTGAATTAAATCAATGAAGAAGGGCGATAGACCTCAATCTAAAGCCTAAAATAATTCGATAGGTGTCGCACTTACAGACAAACTGAAGGTCAAGATGATGCAGCCCTGCTTGCTGAAGAACTCGACGAAAAGGGTTGTTGGCACGAGGGCCGAAAGTTGTGTTTGTATTGAGGGTTTTGTGAACATCTTTTACAATGGCACAGGGTTTATATTTATACCCTGAAAATCTAACTAATTCTTGTCGGTTGCGACAATATCTCTAATTTATTTAATGCAAACTAATCTAAACTACCAAAAACATTAAAATTGCCGTATGATCAGGCCATGAAGAAGCTTCTAGATGCACCCCTTCCTTCAAAGTCATACACGTTCCGGCCTCCTCAACCCCGTGTCCAATCAGGACTCCATCGGTCAACCCCCGATCAGAATCGGAGTCTTTCAAATCAGAATCGAACTCGGCCTAAGTCTTGGCTTCTCTGATGCTCTCTATCACAATATTCCTTTTATACCAACCGAGTCAAATTCTGGTGTCAACATATGCCCCCCAATTTTGGGATAAAATATTACTTTGTTCCAAAATTCTTCAAGCAATGATGACTCCTGTAGTGAATAGTTTATAGAAACCTGTGTCCCCTTACTGTTGCAACCCTTGATTCTCGCGCGAGTGCGGCACCTCGATCTCCGGGCGGTTCCTTCTCTTGTAAGCCCTATAAATACTAGACCGAACCACCATCTTCCTCGTTCCGCGGACTCCCCAGCAATGAGCTTTGCATCATTTGATCTGGACACTACAATCGGCGATGAGGAAATCAGTTCAACTCAATCCAAAACCGTATCTGATGCAGCCAAAGCAAAGCTCCAGGAAATGTTGACTCATCTGAGCAAGAGCATTGCAATCTTGGTGGAAAACGCAGAACCAATTCATCATATCTTCAAAGAATTGAAGGGTAACCTGCCATCGGAGTTGGAAAGCGCTATCATCCCCGCTGCGTTCATCGAGGGTCATCAACCTTAAGTGTCCGCGGCCCGCCAAAGAATATCGGAGCGACTGGCTCAGCAAGATCTTGTCAAGAAACGTGATGAAGGCAGGGAAAAACTGAAGATGATGTAGACTCAAATCAAAAGTTTGGAAACCAAGCCAAGTCAACTTGAAGATCGGATCAAACAACTTCAAGCCACTGAAACCGAACTCATCAAGAAGCTTGAAGCAGTGCGCAAAGAGATATCCGACACTCAAGAACAACTTCGCCTAATTCCAACGACCATTGCATCGGCGCAAGAGAATCTGCAGAAACGTTTAAACGAGGTCCGCCAAAACCACAAGAGCATCAAGAATGTACCCGGTTCCGATGTTGAGGATTTGGAAGAAATTCATAAGATTGACAACATCCGCCTACGCGCGATCGAGATGATCCGCAAACATTGTAAAAAACCACTGGCAGTACTTAACTTGGTCTGATGACATCAATCATCGACACACTTGATCTGGTCCGATTACATCGGTCATCGATGAACACTTATGTTTGTAAATATTTTTGCTCCTAAGGCGATACATATCGTATCGGCTATCTCAGACGACATCACGTAGATTATCGGCTCTACGAATCAACCCAAATACTTGGATAATATTTCTTTAAATATTTCTCATTAAGCTCTTTAGAAAATTCTTCCCCTTCCAATGTTTCCAAAATATACGCATTTTCAGGAACGCACCAATTCACACGATAAGGACCTTCACAATTAGGCGATCACTTCCCAAACTTAGAACTTTTAGTCCCTATTGGCAAAATCAGTTTTCAAACCAATTCATCTTGAACAAACTCCTTGGGCTTAACCTTTTTATCATAATACCTAGCAACCTGAGCCTTATTATTTTTAATATTTTCTAGTGCTCTTAAGCGAGTTTCAGCCAAATCATCTAACTCAAAATTCATCAAACTTTTATACTCATCGGCAGTCAAGTTTTCTTGTTCGATATTCGCCTTGACCTGATTTTGACCTCCCAAGGCAAAACAGCTTTATGCCCATAAACCAAATAATATGGGGATAACTTAGTAGATCCATGACACGCCATCCGATATGCCCATAACGATTCGGTCAACGTCAAATGCCATCGTCTCGATTGTTCATCAATCTTTCATTTGATAATTTTGATAATACTTTTATTCGATGCTTCCGCTTGACCATTGGCTTGCGCATAATAAGGAGAAAAATTTAATAATTTAATACCCATACTGGTAGCAAAACTCTGAAATTCATCGGACATAAACATAGTCCCCTGATCGGTCGTGATAGTCTGAGGAATACCAAACCGATAAATAATATGCTCCTTGATAAATTCCACCATATTCTTGGAACTGGCAATCTTTAAAGGAATCGCCTCAACCCACTTAGTAAAATAATCAGTTGCCACCAATATAAATTTATGTCCTTTACTCGATGATGGATAAATTTGTCCAATCAAATCAATTCCCCATCCTCAAAAAGGCCATAGTTTAATGATCGGATTCATAGCTGATGCAGGTGCTCTCTGTACATTACCAAACTTCTGGCATTCTTGGCAACCTTTATATTATTCAAAACAATCTTCTAAAATTGTTGGCCAAAAACAACCCATTTTTATAATCACCCATTTCATCTTATATGCCGACTGATGAGCACCAGAAACTCCTTCATGTACTTCATCCATCATATCTCTGGATTCCGATTTACTCAAATATTGGAGTAATACACCAACAATCGTCTTATAGTACAATCGATCATCAAGCAACACATATTTAACAGCCATGAATCTTAACTTTCTTGAAACCTTTTGTGATGGATCTTTAAGATAATTTACAATTTCATACCTCTAATCCCCGACTTCTGGCTCTATCATCATAATCTCCTAAAAACGCCGATAACCAGAAGCAGCTTGCACCAAATTATTACCCTCTTGATTTTGAGCTTTAGGGATGTGCTCGATATTTACCATCATGAATTCTTTTAACAATAATCGGCAGACTTCAAAACAATGAATTAGAACATCATTCTTACATTCATATTTACTGATTAGCTGATAAATCACCAACTGGGAATCTCCAAAAATCTCAACAGCTTCAGCTCCAATTTCCAACAATAACTTCAATCCCTTAAGTAATGCTTCATACTCAACTCGATTATTCGTAAAACTTGGATCCATTGGATAACTAAATTCAAAATTTGCCCCCCGAGGCAAAATAATCACGATTCCGATGCCGCATCCTTGGCCACATGAAGACCCATCAAAGAACAATGTCCAAGGCATCGGCTCAACAATTTTAACTTCATCTCCGATGTGTTGTGTTACAAAATCAGCCATTACTTGTCCTTTTACCGCTTTAGCCGATTCATATTTCAAGTCAAATTCTGACAATGCCAAAATCCACTTTCTGATTCTTCCTTTCAGCATCGGCATGGACAACATATACCTGACCACATCGGTCTTGCAGACAACCGTGCACTCAGAAGATAATAAATAATGCCTCAACTTAGTGCAAGAGAAATATAAGCATAGACATAACTTTTCAACTAGAAGATATCTAGTTTCTGCAACAATCAACTTCTGACTCAAATAATAAACACTCTTTCTTTCCCTTCAAATTCTTGTATAAGAACAGACCCGATTGACAACTTATCGGTCGATAAATACAATCGGAATGGCTTATCTCTCTGAGGTGGAATCAAAACTGGCGGCGTCATCATATATTCCTTTATCTCATCAAACGCCTTCTGCTGCTCTTCTCCCCATACGAATTCTTCATCGGCTTTCAATTTTAGCAGCGGGAAAAAATGACAAATTCTTCTAGGTAAGTTTGATATAAATCTTCTAACAAAATTAGTCTTACCGATCAACGACTAGAGGCTCGTCTTATCGGTCGGCGGCTTAGCATCTTTGATAGCTTTCATACTCTTCTACTCGACTTCAATGCATTTTTCGTGAACCATGAAACCCAAAAATTGTCCAGCTGATACTCCAAATGCACATTTGTTAGGATTCATCTTTGTGCACTCAAGAGTTTCTCGCAAATCAGCCAGGTGCTGCTTATATCCATCGGACTTTACAACCACATCATCAATATAAATTTCAACAATCCTGCCAATCAACTTATGAAATATATAATTCATAGCCCTTTGATATGTAGTGCCAGCATTTTTCAAACCAAAAGTCATTACGACCCACTCATATAATCCAAGTGCACCAGGACATCGGAATGCGGTTTTAGGGATGTCTTCTTCTGCCATAAAAATCTGATTATATCCTGCATTACCATCCATAAAACTAATCACCTTATGTCCTGAAGCCGCATTGACTAACATATCAGCAATCGGCATCGGATATCCGTCCATCGGAGTCACCTTATTAAGATTCCTGAAATCCACACAAACTCGCAATTTTCTATTTCTCTTGAAAACAGGAACGACGTTAGATATCCACTCAGCATATCTACAAGGTTGAATAAACTTAGCTTCATATAACCAAGTTATTTCGGCTTTTATTTCTTTATCTAACTCTGGTCTAAATCATCTTGGTGCTTGTTTAAAAGGCCGATATCCTGGTTTAATCGGGAGCCGATGTTCAACAATAGATCGGCTTAAACCTGGCATTTCAAAATATTCCCAAGCAAAACAATCATGATACTCTTTCAATAACTTTATTAATTCTTGTTTAAACTCAGGATCCAATTTAGCACTAATATATGTCGGTCGAGGTCTATCCCCTAAACCTATACCTACCTCTTCTAATTCATCGGCCGACATAAACCCTTGACCAAGTTTACCCTCATCTTCAATAGACTCTTCCATCAATACAAACTTTCAGAGCCGACTGCATGGATCGGCTTTAATCCATCATTGGACACCTGAAGAAACTTGCCTTCCCAAACTTTGCCCGATAAGCACTCTATTCCTTCAAATTCCCAAACCGTCAAATCGGCAGTGGCAACGCTGACAGATTTATCAGCTTGAACAGTCTCGATGTG
Source organism: Alloteropsis semialata (assembly GCA_004135705.1). Taxonomy (NCBI): domain Eukaryota; kingdom Viridiplantae; phylum Streptophyta; class Magnoliopsida; order Poales; family Poaceae; genus Alloteropsis; species Alloteropsis semialata. The sequence goes on along the minus strand of CM014274.1, from coordinate 48,916,859 downwards.
ATCTCCATGCCATTGAATAAGACATTGATGCATGTTAGATGGCACATAAAAATTAGCATGGATCCAATCACGCCCAAGAAGCAAACTGTAAGATCCTTTGCTGTTGATGACAAAAAAGGTAGTAGGCAATGTCTTGTTCCCAATCGTCAATTCAACATTCAATGCCCCCCGAGTTGGCGATGGATTCCCCCCAAAGTCCCGGAGCATCATATCGGTCTTGATCAAATCATCAGGGCCTTTGCCAAGTTTTCGATATGTAGTATATGGCATCAAATTCACAGCAGCACCTCCATCAACAAGCATTTTTGTCATCGGCTTGCCATCAACATATCCTTTAATATATAAAGGCCTCAAATGCCAATACTTTTCATCAACTGGCTTTTCAAACACAGCTTGTTGAGGTTGCAAAATTAATTGTACCATAGCTTCTTCAATATCATCGGCTTCATCATCAGTTGTACTTGCATTATACTCAGCTGGCAGCACAAACACCATATTCACCGATGCCGATGGTCCTTCATCCTCACGCTTGGGCTTAGCTCTCCAGACCTTAGAATTATCATCTCTTTGACGCTTTTCCTTAAGTCGTTCCCTGTATCGGAGACGCTGAACCCTTCTCTTTTGAGTCTTGGTCAAACCCTCAGGACACCATTGTGGGTTAACCTTAGGATGTGGGCCTGGTTTGACCTCCTGATTCTCCTTTGGATCCTGTACATCATCTGGCTTCTGAGTATTTTCCTTCTTCCTATACACCAAACTATCATGGATAGAAACACTGTCTTCTTTATATGTTTGGCATCATTATACCTCCGGCGATCATCGTCCCATCGGTCATAGCACTGATTCTCATACTCACGCCGATCGTAGTATTCACGCCAATCTTCACGCTCTTGCTGATAAGCGACTTCATCATGTCAGCTACATCGACGCCCATAATCCAAACGATCATGCACAGAATGGCGCTGTCTTTTTGAATCCCGATAACTTTCATATTGATCGCTGCACTCTGGACAATCATAGATTGATGGAAGTCTCAACTTCTCATTCCAGCAAAACCTGAAAAATGGGCATCCCCAATGATCCTCATCATCTAATCTTTTCATCGGAGGACTCCGATCCCTATCTTGTTGACACATGTATTTATCAATGAGTTGCCCCGATGTAACTCTTGGCTTATCTTCCCAGCGATGATCTTCTCGATAAACTTGATAATTCCGATCCCTCACCTCATCGGCCGATACTTGACAATCAGGATCAACAGCCCCTAAATTCTTCACATGGTCCAATGTAAGAACTTTAGCCTTCATTTTTCTATCTGGTGCTTCGATTTCAACCATATTCTGAGGAAACGGATGGCCATCGAGTTTCATCGGCTTTTTACCAAATTCGACTTTAATGATGCCTTTTTCAATCACCGATTGGATTTCATTGCAGAAGACTTTGCAATCATTAGTACGATGAGATACTGAATTATGCCACTTGCAATACTTTTTCTTTTTCAACTCCTCGGCAGAAGGAATCGTATGATTTGGTGATAGCTTGATTTGTTTTTTCGCCAGCAATAAGTCAAATATTTTATTAGCCTTAGTAATATCAAAACTGTATCTTTCTGGCTCGACCTTCACCCATGGGCAGGCAACAGAATTTTTATTCTTAGTCCATTCAGCCAAATCGACTTCAGCTTCATCACCATCCGAATCATACTAAATGTTGGCAATCTTCCTTTGATACTTTTCCCTTCGATAATAATTATTGCGTCCTTCATGCTGAGAGAGTTTTTGAATCATGTGTCCCAAGCCTTCAAAATCTTGACTTGTATACTGATCTCTGACTTGAGGCAATAATCCCTGGAAAGCAAAATCAACCAGCTGCCCCTCCGATAAATTCAAAGAATAACATCGGCTGCGGACATCTTTGAATCGTTGGACAAATTCACTGACTGATTCCCTATTTCTCTGTCGGAGTGCCGTCAAATCAGACAGTCTAGTCTCTTGTACCCCCATAAAGAAATAAGCATGGAATTGCTTCTCTAGATCGGCCCAATTATTAATAGAATTGGGTGGAAATAAAGAAAACCATTAAAAGGCCGAACCATAGAGAGACATAGGGAACAATGTGAGTTTCAATGGATCAATTGATGCTACTTCACCACATTGGATCGTATAATGACTAATATGCTCAATAGTAGTAGCATCCCCTTGTCCAGAAAACTTATAAAAATCAGGAATCCTGAATCGAGCTGGCATTGGCAATGTGTCAGACCAGTCCATATATGGCTTTCGATACAGATAATATTGTCCTGATTGATCGGAGCACGCGTCGGTGCCATTATCATTGGTGTTTGAACAGGCCCAACCGACGGCTCCCGATAATCAGTTCCTCTATTCCTTGGTGGATTTTCAGTGTTGAAGTAAGAGGGATACACCGTTTTACCAATAACCACAGGGATCCAGCTGCTAAACTGATCTATATGTTGAGATGCACCAGAATCTTTATTCCCTGTTTCTTCTTCCTCTTCCTGTTCTTCTTCACCTCGACCTACCGCCTTGGCTTTTAACTTCTTTGTCTTGGGAGTTTCATACAACTCAGGATGTGTTTCTGGTGATGTAGATGAACTAATCTGCACAATCTTCTTCTTGAGATCTTTTACTGCAGAAGCAATAGCACCAAAATAAGCAGGTCCTTTCTGTATATCTTTCAGCACTGCTCCATCCAGTAACTTGGCGACCAATCCCACCATCGTGTTAACCAATATTCCAGATTGATTAATCATAGCATGACTCACACCAGCATCTATATAATCTTGAAAGAACTGCCTCTCCTCTGCTGTAACCAGATCAAACGCCTCCTTGGGGACAGGAAACTAATTTTTCTTGATCACAACATTGCGAGTCTTGCTGAATGAGTCTAGGCACAGGTTCTTGAATTCTTCAAGTTGTGCTTCCACGAGCTTCTCTGTTCATCACTGAGGTCTTCCATCATGACAGCAGAGATCTCGCCTTTGTCTCCAGGAGGTGCCATCGCAGAAGCTTTCTAGTCCCACTGGGCGTGCAAAATGTGTCGACATCCAAAAAATCAGGTGTTGACTCTCGAAAGTTAACACTGTGGCCTAGAAGATTTGCTTGAACTTCAGTGCACGTCCAAAATCTTGAGGTTCGTGGCGTGCCAGTCAATTTGATCTGAAATTTACAAGGTAAAATTTAATCAGTAAATAACAAGGAACTCATCGGCCAAAGCCCCAATTCGTTCCAGCAATCGGATCAGCATAAAGAGAAGTCCGATGCGAGCATGAACCATCGGCCTTGAGTCCGATTCGTGATGATATGAGATATACTAAAACAAACCATCGACTATGGAAGCCGAATCGGGACAAATCTAATTTAAACTCATTCTTTAATATGCATCTTTTCAAAGGCATTAAATAAACTAAATCTCGTGTCACCAACAATCGGATCGGTTTCGAGACAGCGTTGCTAGTAGGGCACCGATTAGCTTATTTACTCCGATAGATCAATGTAGATCAAAGAAATCATTTAAACCAGATTTATTTGTAACTTGATAATTAAATCTAAATCAGCTATATAAATGGTATGATCAGATCTATTATGAAACTTAAATTGCAATAAAACTGAATAGATCTTTCAGATAGATGTAAACCGATGAGATAAAATCAACAAGATACAATAAAGGGTGAGTGATCTAAACGAAGAGAAAAACATGTAGGAGGCTCCACCGCCTGGTGCCGCACCGCCTTGATCCTGGCCGACGATGTTCGCTCGTGCCAGGATCGTTGTTTTAAATTTTTAGTTTCAGGATAGTTATCGATCTCCTGTTAAATGTACTCCTTTTTGAATCAATGAAGTAATTTCACTTGAAAGACGAAACAATGATCCCTTTCCTGCATTCGGAACTTTTTGCATTGATCAATCTATAGGAACTGTTTTATTTTAGAGAACAAAATCCCCCGAACAAAATTTTCCTTCGAACAAATCAATTGCTTAACATGTTTGGGGAATTTGTTCCCAGTCAAAGATGATTGGGCTATTTCCTCGAAACATATTATATTCGGTCATTTAAAATTGTTAGCTTCTCCAATAAGCTATCAATCCCAAATGCATTGAACTTGACCTGCACGATTTTCGAAATGACACCTACCATAGGTAACGGAAAGAATCTTTTGACCTTAATAGTGACTGCGGATTACACGGATCGAGGCCAGTTTTCTCGGGGTTCGTGCTCCCTCTCGAAACCATAAAGCCCCTAGGCGCAGCCGCCTGGTCACCATTTAGGCCTTCGTCTTCCTCATCCGCATCTGCAACAACTCGCCATTCCGCATTCGCTTTCTGCTACTCATCTTCTCGTTCCTCCAACAATCCAGCTACTCTTTGGCCGCCATGGTTTCCTCTCGCCAGTCTTCATCCGGGGATGAATCGTCTGGGGAGCAGAGCAGCAGCGCTGCCCTCAGAAGGGAGCTGCATAGCAGATCCACCATCTACACCACCGACAAGTATTGGGACAAATCTACCACCACAGCAAAGCAGCTGCAACAACTGGAGAATCTTGGACTGCTCCCCGACACTACCACCTTCCCTCGCTGTCATGCGAAAGGTCAGCTTTACCCAACGCCCAACACTCTTGAGCTTGTGGCGTTCCTTGAGTTCTTCCATTGCGGGTTCGGGGTCTATCCATCGGATTTCTTCCATAGCGTCTGCGACTTCTACCAAATAGAGCTCGTGCACATCAAGCCAAACGCTATAACCATGCTTAGCGTTTTCGCTTTCCTGTGCGAGGCCTGGTTAGGGATTAAGCCCTCGCTTAACTTGTGGAGGTATTTTTATGCCCCTGCATTCTACAAGGGCCAGCTCATGATTGGGTCAATTGGGTTTTCCTTAAGAGATCAGGACATTTACATCCCCTTTCCAGTGAAAGATTCCTGGAAAGGTTATCAATGCCACTGGTTTTACATCACCCTTCCCCAAGCCTCTTTGGCCAAAGGAAACCATTTGATGCCTTATCTTAAGGATGAAACCAAAGCCCTACCCAATGTCAATTCTGGGATGCAGAAGCATATTGATCGAATCCTGGCACTCCGTGAAGCGGGTCTGACAGCAGTTCATGTGGCGAAAATTTTCATCCGATGGAGATTCATCCCGCCTATGGCTCATGACCGCTATGCCTACACTTTCACGGGTGACAATGACCCGAACAGGATGAAACCTGATGGTAGGCTATTTTTGCTCCATTCAGTAATATTTCTGATAGTGTTCAGTCATTTGAAGTCTCATGACTCTTAACTAACAGTTGTCCCAGACTCTGAAGTGACTGCTCGCTTGAAGAAGATGCTGAACGCCGATATCCCCGATTGGACAGGCGTCCCCCCTACAGTGCTGACAACCTTGCTCTAGAGGTGAGCTCTTTTTCCAGAAAATATCCCTTCGGTTTGTTGAGTGCACTCGTGGTGATTTCTTTTCCCAAACAGGCTCCTCCCGCCATCGACGCTCCCGCTCAAAGCGGGGCTATCAATGTAGAGGACGAAGCTGAACCAGCAGCAATTCAAGGTGCCGAGACCCTGACATCTAAATTGCCTGAGTAGTTGCCTGCCAAGGAGAAAGAGAATTCGAGCACACCAAGGTCATCGTCCCTCAAACCCACAAGTGCTCTTGCGACGCCAGCACGGAGAGAGTGACTCCTGGATCGGGGTCTCTTGGTGCGCCCGATGCCACAGAACTGCTTGCCGCCCGTGATCCGCCTCGCCCTGAAGACCAGGTACCAAGCATGATCATATTCGGGCATTTATTTTCAGCTTTTGATCGCGTAACCAAACTTAAATGTGTTCAGGAGATTTCTCGTTAGGAAATTCGTCCGACCCCACCACCATCAAAGCCTTCCTCTGTATCTCTGAAGAAGTTTAGAGTCACTCTCCCGACGTCTGAGTAAGGGCTTTGAATTGTTCGGTTTTCGCTCGATCACTTCTCCTAGGGAGAAGTTTTTTAATTATCCTCTTTGTTCAGGGAATACAGGCCCTCCAAACCTGCAGCTTCCCTCCGACCAAGCCGTCAGATAAAGAGAAAACTCCCAAACTCGACATGGCAGCCCAGCCCGATGGCACGGAGAAAACTGCAGAGGTCACAGGACCTGTCCCGACGCCCTTGGGCCTGATCATCGCTTCGCTCTCTGTAGCTGAGGAGCTGTGGCGTTCGCTGGACGCTCGTGCCTCTACCGCGGAAGCGTCGATGACTAGACTGGAAGCCCAAGTTACCATTCTCCAGTCCGAGAAAGAAGGTACTTGTCTTGCAGAAACATGTCTATCTTTGGTCCTTGTCCCACAAACTGTTGTTAACACAATGCATCTGATTCTGTAGCTAACTCCAAGAGCATTGAGGTGCTCGAGAAGAAAAACTCGGATCTGAAAGGCCAGCTTGCTGCCCGGGACAAGGAGATTACTGATCTCACCGCCCGCCTTGAAGCTTCAGAGAAGCGCAGCTTATCCCAGGAAGGCAGGCTCATGGAGGGTGCATGTATTGCTGCAATGCACACCGTTGGAGCCTTGAAGAGCCATGTTCCAGATCTTGATGCTGCGTTACTCTCTCAAGGTTTCAAGTGCTCGGCCGGGGATGCACAGGTATTGTTTGATGATCTGCCCCATTGGTGGAACCTTTTGTTAAGAAGCTTGGCCTTCATTTGAGTGACTCTGAAGACTCGTCCTAAACTTTGTGATGAAATCCTGTAATAGGGCAAAAACTTGGTGGTTTTAGTCTGTGACCTTTATTTTGCGAAACATATGCTTGCATGTTTTTGCGCAAGTCATAGAGCTGATCGGCCTTTTGTGGCACTTTTTAACTGATAGCTTTAACACAGCTAAATGCCCTGTTGCCATAAGCTATTTTGGAATTGTTTAGTTGCTGAGACGCGAGTGGTCTTCTGAACTGTGTAATTCCTTGTAGTCATGGTGTTCGGTATTTTAGCGCGGTTTAGCTCTCTTGATTTAAAAAGCCCGATTCTTGTGAGGTAATAGTACCATAGTAGCCCCCGGGCTCTTTTGTAACATGTAGACATGCTAGAAAAGAGTCTAGAAGTACTAGTCACAAGAACTTTCCGATCATGTGGGGAGCCGCCAAGCGTCTCGCTTGGGTGCGTAGAATAGGTCTGAAAAAATTTTCAGCGTAGTAGTCCCTGGCTCTTTGTTAGTATATGGAATATGGTAACAAAGAGTAGAAACAGAATAGCAAAATAGAACCCAGCCCCTGAGCATAATTGCGAGGGTGAGTAGAGCTCGTAGAACTTATCTTTTTTTTTGTTGGTGCCGGAAGTGACGCGGATGATGACTACTCCTGCCAAATTGTTGGATAGGTTTGAACTTGCTTCATTACCTTGACTGGAAGTTGTGTGCATTCGACAGCTGCTTTTGCCAGCTTATCTGCATCGCTATTGTACTCCCTTTTGACATGTCGCATTTTAAGCCCATCAAATTTGCTTTCCATCCTCCTATATGCTTCCAAGTATTTGGCCATGACGTCGCTTCGCGCACTGTACTCCTTCATGACTTGTTTTGCAGCTAACTCGAAATCCCCTTTCACGAGCAGCCTCTTAACGCCCATAGATGCAGCTATGCGAAGCTCTGTTAAAAGCCCTTCATACTCGGCAACATTTTTAGTAGGGGTTGGATCGACAAAATTGATTTGAAATGCATACCTGATGATGTCATTGTTTGGAGAGATCAGGACCACCGAAGCCCCCGTGCCAGCTCTGCAAAATGCTCCGTCATAGAACATGGTCCAATGTTCGGGATTTTGAGCGCTTTCTTCGGGTTTAGGATTAGTCTACTCTGCAATGAAATCTGCCAGAGCCTGCGACTTGATGGCAGTTCTGGATATGAATTCGATGTCATAAGCCCCCAGTTCCACAGACCATTGTGCTATCCTACCCACGGCATCTCGATTATGTAAAATGGTGCCTAGAGGGTAGGTTGATACAACCTTTATCTTGTGGCTCAAAAAATCATGCTTGAGTTTCCTGAAAGTCATTAGCACAGCATATAGTAATTTTTGAATCTGAGGGTACCTTGTCTTTGCGTCGTGCAACACCTCACTTACGAAGTAGACGGGGTGCTGTGTTGTTGACTTTTCCATGGATCTTTCGACCACCAGAACAGTACTAACAACTGTCGGTGTCGTTGCTATGTATAATAGCATCTCTTCTTTGGGTTGTGGCGGGACCAACACAGGCATTTTTTGCAGGCATTGTTTAAATGCCTGGAACGCCTCATCTGCCTCTGCCGACCATTCAACGCGATCAGTCTTACGTAACAGTTTATAAAATTGCATACCTTGTTCACCTGACTTGGATACGAATCGACTCAGGGACGCCATCATTGCTGCTAACTTCTGCACCTCATGGTGGCTGTGTGGAGACTTCATGTCGTCAATTGCCTTGATCTTGTGTGGATTTGCCTCTATACCCCGTTGGGATACGAGATAACCGAGGAGCTTGCCCAATGATACACCGAAGGTACATTTGGCGGGGTTGAGCATCATCCTGTTTTTGCGCAAGTTGTCGAATGTTTCGGTTATATCGGCGATCAAGTCGCCCTTTAACTTACTTTTCACAACGATATCATCTATGTATGCTTCCACATTACGGCCGATTTGGTCTTCAAGAACAATGTGAACACATTTTTGATAAGTGCNCTTTTAACTTACTTTTCACAACGATATCATCTATGTATGCTTCCACATTACGGCCGATTTGGTCTTCAAGAACAATGTGAACACATTTTTGATAAGTGCAACCTGCGTTTTTCAGACCAAAAGGCATCTTTATATAATAATAAACACTGAAGGGAGTTACAAATGCAGTTTCCTCCTCATCGTCAATGCACATGCTGATTTGGTGATACCCCGAATAGGCATCTAGAAAACAAAGCAGCTCGCATCCTGAGGTTGAGTCTACAACTTGATCTATCCTAGGTAATGGATACTCGTCCTTCGGGCACACTTTATTCAGATCGGTGTAATCCACGCACATCCGCCATGTTCCATTGGGCTTCTTCACCATGACCGGGTTTGCCAGCCATTCCGGATAAGGGACTTCTCGAATGAAGCCGTCTTTCAGTAGTTGGTTGATTTCTTCATTAATGGCGTCTCGTTTCTCCACGGTATATCTTCATTGCTTTTGCTTGACAGGTCGGACGCCAG
>CM014274.1:48863968-48906665 GCA_004135705.1 Alloteropsis semialata | reverse complement strand
TCTTCATTAATGGCGTCTCGTTTCTCCACGGTATATCTTCTTTGCTTTTGCTTGACAGGTCGGACGCCAGTTCGTGTTCCACATTTGTGCTCTATCACCTCCCTGGGGATCCCGGGCATATCGGACGGTTCCCAAGTGAACACGTATGCGTTTGCCTGGAGGCAAGTAATGAGCTCGAGTTCCTATTTGTCACCCAGACCAGTGCCCACATTCGTGGTCTTGGTTGAGTCTACCTCATCCAGGATCGCTGGTGTCGCGCTGGCTCAACACGCTTCGTTGTTGCCGGCGTGATCGGTGAGGCGTCAGTTGGTGACTCATCCACCGCTTGAGGTGGCGTCCCCTTGTCCGGGGTCTGATCTACCGAGGTCTGCTTCTCCGCAGCGTCGTCATCGGTCTTTTTGGCTACCATGGGAACATGCTTCGTTTTTGCCTTTGATCGGGCTTCAGCTGCCCGAGACGCTTCAGCGACTGCAGTCTGCCCTGCAGTAGCCGCTAGGTTCTTTGTCTTTTTCTTGGCAGGTTCGGCAGCCTTGGCTGGCTCCTGCTCTCCTCCCTTGATCATGTCCAGAGTTTTCATGTCACTGAACCGCACCCTTGCAGTCTCCACAGACGGTAAGTGGGCCCAACGGCCCTGGGATCTTGATCATGGAGTAGGCGAAGTGGGCGACCGTGATGAATTTCTTCAGGAACGGTCTGCCCAAGATGCAGTTGTAGGCTGACATTATGTCAGCCACCTCAAAGGTGAGGAACTCTGATCGAATGTTTTTCCCCTCCATGAGGGTCACCTGCAGATCAATCCTCCCTAATGGCAGGGCTTGGATGCCCGGTATAACCCCATAGAAGGGCTTCTCCACTGGGTACAATGAACTCCTTGGGATAGCAAGTTCGTCAAAGGCATTGACAAACAACAGGTTGAGGGCACTCCCACTGTCGATCAGGCACTACAACATTTTGGCCATGGCGCAACGCCCCATAACCGTTGCGATAGGGGCATTTTCGTTGCAATAGCGACATATCGTGACATTTTCTGGCCGTTGTGATTCGTCTTGTGCCGTTGCATAAAAGTCTGTTGTGATAAGGTATCGCAACAGTGTACAACGTGTTGCGCTACGTGAACCGTGTCGCAACGACATGTGACGCAGCAATTGCCTCAAATCGCAATGATCATTGCCATCAAATCGCAATGATCATTGCCAGGGGGCGTCGTTACGACGCGAGTTATTGCAACGACGAGGGCGTGTTGCAAGAAAATATTATTGCAACGCAATAGATTGGTAGCATTATGCCATTTTTGTCGTTGCTATATGCTTATTGGGTAGCGCAACGATCATTTAGGCATTGCTATTTATAAGAACATATCACAACGAAGTTATAGCTGTTGCTATATCCTGAAACCCTATTGCAACAGGTCAATTTGGTACTTGTTGCTATACGCTTTAGCCCTGTTGCAACGACCAGTTTGGTACTCGTTGCTATACGCTTAAGCCCTGTCGCAGCGGTAAAATTAGTACTCGTTGCTATACGCTTAAGCCCTGTCGCAACGGAAGAAGTGCTGCTTGTTGCTATTTCCTTAAATCCTATTGCAACAGGAATATGTCGTTGCTATATGCATAGAGGGTATAGCAACGGAAATGTACGTTGCTATATGTGTAGAGGGTGGCGCAATGGAATATGGCGTTGCTATATTCATAGAGGGTATCGCAACCCAATGAAATGTGGCTCGTCGCAATATGGTTGTACGGTAACGCGACTCAATTTGGGTCGTCGCAATATGATTGTACGGTAACGCAACAAAAGAGCTGGTTGATCGCCACATGCTGATTTTTAAATGCAACCGGATTTTTATAATAGAAACAAATCCCACAATTCATGATAGAATTGCTGTAACACAATATTCAACAAATCAATGTACCAACTCTTATACATTCATCCATCAGACCATCACTCAGTAATCAAGTTTGTATAAATGTGCACACATATATAAATCTTGACCACAGTCCAACCTTTCATGATGGTCATCAACTTTGTTTGACCTCCAAGGTTGGATGTCTTCTTGAAGCGTGGAAATCTTCAGCCTTGTTGGCCCGTGGTTGCTTCAGTTCCCTTCTGAACAGAAACCAATGAGAGAATTAGAGATTGTACAGATATTTGAAGCCGATTTGTCTTGTACTGATTCAGCAGCAGAATAGAATTGGACTTGGAAAATTGTAATTGCATTATGAAAGCACACATGCAGTTCATACCTGTAGGTGCCGTCTCTTTACGGCTGCTCGCGTCTTAGCACTATAGCAGACCTGCCCCAATTAATCCGGTTCAAGTGCATGAGACCAAATCTTTTAGGTCATCAAACACTTCAACCGAGTTAATCGTGCTAGCCTGTTGGGTAACGTCCCGATTGAACTACCAGTAATCATTGATTGAGAAACCCGATAGCAGCATGTCTCACTCGACGGTGAGTACAGATGATACAAGTCACCATTTATTACATCACAATAGTTCACATGGATAAAGTAAGAACAAGTTTTAGTACTTCATTATTACAGACCAGAGTTCATTGCACAGCGGAAAAAAAACGATAACTCTAGACGACGATACTAGTGGTGCCATGATGAAGCCCGTACATGACATCATTCCTCGTTCTCCCTTCCCGGGGAGAACGATTCCAGCTCCACGGTCCAACAGGGAGGCAGGGTACATGGCCAAGTCAAAGCATCAATAGAGTTGTAGGCATCATCATCATCTGAAAGTTGACCCACAAGCAAGGCTGAGTATACTAATAGTCCGCAAGACTTACCCGACTGGAATAAGAATATTCCGACTCCTAGACATGCAAGGCTTTTTGGCTGAGGGGATTGTTTCGCCAAAAGCGACTAAGAGTTGGTCCTTGTTTTCAAGTTTTAGCATCCCTTTATTGTGCGCCTAACCATTAACTAGGTTTGCACCTGACTAATTCAATCATGGTGGTGACAAACAATTAATATCATAGTTCAACCATATTCATCATTCATCTCCATAATTCCTCTTGTTTAATACAGTGTGAAAAGAGATCAAGCAGCTTCATGTAACCACGAAGGACGGACAACTTAAGTCGGTTTTACACCATGCATGGGACAACCTAATCGTACGTCACGTGAGTGACACCCCGGTCCTCACGCAACAACCTTTCCCGCTTTTTCCTGCCGTTTGCGCAGAGCCCACTCCAATCGGGTGCAAAGCCCCACAATCCCAGATGCCCCAGGCAGAGCTAGCCTGCGACCACTACTACACCCGCCATCTTCGCCCTCGCCCAAAGGAGTGGGGAAAAGTCAAACGTCAGTTCCAGTTGGTACATCGATTTACCGCTTTCCATTATTTCACGGCATACGACTAGTACTTTCAAAAGCTTGACCAACATCGCCACACATTCATCCTTAACCAAAATTCAGTAGGTGGACGGGACGATCAACCACCACGGGTTATCACATAAAACCCGTCCACTAATTTCCTCATGATTCCAACATAAGGGGGAAACCTATATCTCGCGATTGACGAGAAGTCACTCGACTTCTACCGAGTCCTATTTTAGCATAGCAAGCTAATGACCTAGCATTACTAGTAAGAACTTGGGTACCTATGGATCATGCATCTAAGGTTTCAAACAACTCCTGAAACTTAAATGCACAAGCAAGGTAAACATAGAAAAAGTAATGACATTTCAAAACATAAGGGTCATATGCTCCGGTGCTTGCCTTCGTCACAGCGGGGCACTACCCAGTACTTGGTCCTGGTCTTGGGGAGTCGGAGTAGCGTCGGCTTCAAGCTGCTCACTCTCGGACCGGGCCACTAGCTCGTAGGTTCCGTCAGCTAGCGCGAAATCTACACGTATGCACATGCATAAGATTCATAGTGTTTTCACCAGCATACTCATTGTTGACTGTCATTAATGCACATCTCAGACCGTCAACTGTGACATCAAATATACATTCACCATAGCTATAGGGATTATATCTAACAAATTCAACTAGTTTTGGTGACTATGTGCATGCAGGAGGCAACAGGTGAAATTTGAGGCGAAACGGGCTCGGTGGGCCGTCGCCCGACCTAGCCAGGTCGGCCGACGCCCAACCGAGGCCAAATGACCCTATCTTTGGATATATGCTTGGAAAGCCATTCTAGACCAACCCTTGCCTATGCATCAAGGTTGGATCAACCCCATAAGTGAAATGGACCTCAAGAGAAGCACATAGATCAAAGGGGCCACATCCACAGGTACACATACTCAAATGGAGTGGTGTCACCTTGGATAAGATTCCAGGGCCTACAAGACAGTGGCTGGTTAAAGATGAGGCCAATCGGGCACAAAAGATACATCGGCCGACCTGGCCCGGTCGGCCGAGCCTGTCCCGGAGCCCAATGGGGCCCACTTTCCTCCAAGGCAAAGAAGCACACTCTAGGAACATCCTAGCCACTGATTCCATGTCAGTTGGATCCAAGAAACGGGAATGGTCCAAGGGGAGGTCACATGGATTGAAGGGCCCACATTGCAAACTAAACGTACTCAAATGCACCTATACCACCTGGAACCGCCATGAGGACCCACTACACAGTCACTCAGCCGAAGATGGGCCCGATCGGTGCCGGTGGACGGTCGCCCGACCGAGCCCGATCGCCCGACCTGGTCCGGAGGCCAAACCGCCTTATCCTTATGGTGCGCGTTCCTACCACCTCCAGGAGTCCATCTACGCCGTGCATCACTCAAGGCGGTGGATCCAACGTCGACCGACCTCCCCGCGTCGCCCGACCTGTAACTGAGTCCGTTCGTCCTCATCTTCCACGTGTCCACTCCCAACCGCCTCTACAAGTTATAAATAGCTGCATACCGGTCATTGAAGATCATCATCGAGCTGGAGCATCAAGTCAAGGTGAAGCCCTCCTCAAATGAGAGTAGAAATAGGGAGAGAGTTAGGGAGAGTCTGGAGGAGTCCCGACGTGTCGGCGATCCTCCACCAGTACCAAGGCGGATGCGATCTACTTAGTAAGTATCCGGGATTCAACTAGTGTTTAAGTCTGAGTTATAGAAAGCTGAGTTCTTTATTTTGCTTGTGGGTTCATCACTTTATTTATAAGGTGCTCTAGTCTCAAGCTAAGATTAGAGTAGTAGTATATATCTTAAGCGTGGTGCTTAGGTTATCGACTACCTTCGTTTGCCTCGTAGCCCCACGGATTAGAAGAGGTAGGCGGCAGGTGGTGACAGCCCTGTCCGTCCTTTGTAATCCTCCACGTTCGGGTACGGCGTAGAGCTGTTGGCCAGCAATTTCCTAGAGGTCTAGGATACCCTGGTGCCCAAAGCAAGCATAGGAGAACTCCCTTCGCTATATTCCCAGCTTAGTGCTAAGTTATCCTCTCTACCCAGCCTTCATATAACCTTGATTGATCCGGTCAACTTTAGTGATTAGACAGTGCCCTTTCGTTCCCTGTGGATTTGATACCATGAATACTTCCGGGTGAAAGCTACAACGGTATCCGTGCGCTTACGGATTTATCTGCAACTGTAAGAAATACCAACAAGCTTTCTGGCGCCGTTGCCGGGGGAATGGTAGCTGTGTTGTCTAAGAACTACGGTTGCCCGTTTATATTTTATTTTATTTTATTTTATTTTATTTTATTTTATTTTATTTTGGTTACCCATGGACTCAACCCAAATCCATGAGTTCTCTGCTCCAAAGGGCGAATTATTGGAGCCGCACCCCTCGTCAAATCCTATACAAACAAATAGCTATGAGCTTCACTCTGCTTTCATAGCTATGGTCCAGGAGACATCCCTCTCAGGACATGATGAAAATCCATACCATCACCTGCTCAAATTTGAGTTGCTATGCTCATGTCTGATCATATCAGGCATGACGCAAGCAACGATTAGATGAAAGCTCTTCTCGTTCTCTCTCAAAGAGAGGGAAGGAAGTGGTGTGACCAGACCGTTGGGCTAACGAATGTGAATGGTAGAAGTTATGAGACAGGCTCTGTCTAGTGTACTTCCCCGTTCATCGGATCTGTGCCCTTCGGAAGGAAATCAATAACTTCCAACCAAAAGAGAAGGAAACATTCGCGGCAGCATGGGACCGATTCCAGGACTCTTGTCTCACCGGAACGGGTCTAAGCTTCCCAGACTGTATGCTTTTGCAATATTTTTGGTCTGGTTTGACTAGCAAAGCTACCCGATTCGTTGATATAGCCGCCAGGGGATCACTCCTACATGTAACGCCGGCTGAAGCGAGAGAGGTCCCGGAGAAAATTCGAGAGAACTCTCCCGCTGCTATGGATGGAACTGAGCAAGAAGACCTTCAACTAGAATCCTATCTTACCCGTAGACTTGCCTAGTCCAGATCCAACTCCTGAGACACCATTCGTTAAGGCAGAGGAAACTCAGCCTTTCGGATTACCTTTTGACTTCGAGGGTGATTTCTTTGAAGATCATGGAAACACCTTGGATTATTCAAGGCACAAGAAGGCTATGACACCCCCTCTTTCTCATCCTCCCTGTCCTCCCCACGAAGCATTTCTCGTGAAAAACATAATGGAGGAATGGTTGGATGGAATGTGGCACTTTTTCAAAGCAATTTGGAATAGTTCACCTTCCATAATCCTTCCATGGTATATAAGGGGAACTGTCGTAGAAGCCGATTTCAACCCCAGCATGAAGGTCAACATCATGTCATGGCACATTGCACATAATCTCTTAGGAAATGTTCCATTAAGGCCATCTGACAAGCTCCTCAAAAGTTATCCCTTTGGACACATCATTCAATGTCGGGAGATCGCCAGTGCCGTGACAATCACGCTAGACAAAATCGAGGTCAATTTAGATCTCCACATCTTTGATACCCTCGATTTTGATCTACTCCTAGGTTATCTGCTAGAAAGGTTTCTCCAAGGAGAAGTATCTCATGGGAGCTTTTATAACACACATGGGAAGGCTGCTTTTGCCACCCCTATCTCCTGCCCAGAAATTCCAAAGGCAAAGCCTCCTCCCAAGCATAGCTCACTTGAGAAGGTGATGTTCGTGTCACCATTCACCCCGAATTCCCATCTCTATGAGCACGAACGACTTCCATCACCCTCGCTTGAGAGAAAGTTTTGGCCCCATGGCCCTCGGGACATTGTTCTTGACAACCGTCAAGAATCAACCCCGAGCGTCCACATTGAATCTCTTGAATTAGAGAACCCAAGGGCCATGGACAGGCTTGAAGCGTTGACTCTGGAGTCCAAGCAAAAGGATTCTATAAATAAGCATGAAGCCTTTTCATTCGAAATCCCATGAGGATGCTCATTAACAAATCTCCAGAGTTTACCACGCTTTGTGCCACAATCACATACAAGGACTACAACCACCTTGAGGTCCTCAATTTTAAAATGTTTAGAACGTTGGTTGTAGATGCATTTGTTTATAATAAACATTGCAAAATTTGTGGTTGCATTTGTGGCACTAACCTTGTAGCTAAAGCTTCAATGACACATCAACAACTGGCAATGAGCTTGGAAACTACATCACCAAGAATAGCTGCAAAGTGAAGATTCATCATGGTCTAGCTTCAGACCATAAACAAAGCACTGCCGGGAGATAGCCCGGATTATCATTTATTTTCCTTTCCAATAAAAAGCAAGAACATGTTTTTAGGATAAGTCTCCCTTCGGGTATTTTTGGTCACTAACCATTTCAAGTGGAGATTAAGAAAGAACGATGGACAGGTGATGCCTAAGAACATGGAGCTACATCAGCCACAAAAACCCCAGTAAGTCTTGGTATGGGAAAGATTACAAAAGAAGCTTGAACTCCACACACTTGAGTTATGCTGCTTTCCACTGCAAACTTCAAGTGTGGGGGAGGTATGTGAGTATCCTGAGTAAGTTCCTTTTTGAGCCAAATCTTATTTCGGTTTAGAGCTGGTGTTAGTTTTTGCACATTGATAAAAAAAATTTTGAGTTCCAATAAAGGCTCTTGGTCTTTAGAAACAAAGAGCCCTTGTTTTGTTTCCACCATGTCTGAATAAATACAGGTACAAGATCAAGTGAAGGGGTCTCTCAAGCTTTTTGATGCACACATGTTCGAGACCACCCACAGACAGACTGCACAACATCGCACAAAGCTACACAAGAAAGATCAAGGTGGAAAAGGCCCAGAAGGGGTCGGCCAACCCCAGCAGGTCGGCCGACGGCCCTCTGGTGCCTTTCGTCCCCAATTTCGTCCAGAGCAATGGTTTGCGCACCCTATCCCTCATCCTCTCTGATTCATGAGTTAATTCGTTCCTATCTTGATATGATCATTAAAATTAAACTCATGATAAAATAAGCCTTGATGCTCTTTTGGTTTACATGTCTATCCTTGATTGGCTTGCATATTCTTTATTCCTTGTACATGCACCTGTTACTTGTGAGCATATATCTTTAGGAAAACATGTTTATCTAAGTGGTTGATTAATGAGATATGGTATGATGGAAGAAATCTTGCTCTTTCTATATAAAGTGCTTGGGATATTTTTCTTGTAAAACTTTAAATCAATAGCCTTACAAAGCTCCTCAGTGATGCCTTATTCCTACCAAAGCCATATGATGTTAACATTGCAAAAACTTGTACACATATGCTGCTTGCTGTCACTTTGAGCTTTGTCAAATTGTTGTGACCCTTGTAAGATGCTTTTCATACTTTCATGATCAAGATCACGTACACTCCACATACACATGCTAAACTTCTACACTGGAAGTTAGTGATATTCCATCCATCCACAAAATAAATACTCCATTTAAGTGTTGATCTCCTCTCCAAGTATTATTTCAAAAGAGACATGGGCTATAGAAAACAAATATGGACACATGAAGGTCCAAGCAAAAAAAAAGAGAGAAGAGAAAAAAATATATGGGCACATGAAAGCCCAAGTATCATAAAAAAATTTATAGCCATGTTCTCAAAATAAATTCAAGAGGAGAGAGATCATACAAAAAAGGAGTTATCATTCCATTGTTCCGCACACATGCACATCTTGATCAGATTGTATGGATAGTTATCTTCATGGATCCACTCTTTGACTTTGCAATATATGTAATGCAAGTATGCCTTATCTTCACTCCTACCTTGAGCTACATATAAGCCTTTTAGAAGTAGGTGAAAAGAGGCAAAGAAATGCCTTGGTGAGGAATCATACACAATGAGTGATCTGAGAGAATCATTTGAGGAGCTAGGTAAGGTTGTGTTTTTTTTTGAAAATGTATCGAAAACCCAAGTTACTTAACAGAAGAGTTGATGATTTGAATCAAGAGCCTTTCCATTCCTCAACCACCCAAGATGGCATGATAGACACTTCCAAATTCACAAGTGCAGGTATGTCTTGGAATAATTTATATGCTAGTATCATATCAATTGGAGTCATGGTTTCCACCTTAGTCTTTAAAGCTTCACTCGAGGATGAGTAAAGGCTAAGTGTGGGGGAGCTTGTTGACGGTCATTAATGCACATCTCAGACCGTCAACTGTGACATACAAATATACATTCACCATAGCTATAGGGATTATATCTAACAAATTCAACTAGTTTTGGTGACTATGTGCATGCAGGAGGCAACAGGTGAAATTTGAGGCGAAACGGGCTCGGTGGGCCGTCGCCCGACCTAGCCAGGTCGGCCGATGCCCAACCGAGGCCAAATGACCCTATCTTTGGATATATGCTAGGAAAGCCATTCTAGACCAACCCTTGCCTATGCACCAAGGTTGGATCAACCCCATAAGTGAAATGGACCTCAAGAGAAGCACATAGATCAAAGGGGCCACATCCACAAGTACACATACTCAAATGGAGTGGTGTCACCTTTGGTAGGACTCCAGGGCCTACAAGACAGTGGCTGGTAAAAGATGAGGCCAATCGGGCACAAAAGATACGTCAGCAGACCTGGCCCGGTCGGCCGAGCCAGTCCCGGAGCCCAATGGGGCCCACTTTCCTCCAAGGCAAAGAAGCACACTCTAGGAACATCCTAGCCACTGATTCCATGTCGGTTGGATCCAAGAGACGGGATTGGTCCAAGGGGAGGTCACATGGATTGAAGGGCCCACCTCGCAAACTAAACGTACTCAAATGCACCTATACCATCTGGAACCGCCATGAGGACCCACTACACAGTCACTCAGCCGAAGATGGGCCCGATCGGTGCCGGTGGACAGTCGCCCGACCGAGCCCGGTCGCCCGACCTGGTCCAGAGGCTAAACCGCCTCATCCTTCTGGTGCGCGTTCCACCGCCTCCAGGAGTCCATCTACGCCGTGCATCACTCAAGGCGGTGGATCCAACGTCGGCCGACCTCCCCGCATCGCCCGACCTGTGAGTGAGTCCGTTCGTCCTCATCTTCCACGTGTCCACTCCCAACCGCCTCTACAAGCTATAAATAGCTGCATACCGGTCATTGAAGATCATCATCGAGCTGGAGCATCAAGTCAAGGCGAAGCCCTCCTCAAATGAGAGTAGAAATAGGGAGAGAGTGAGGGAGAGTCTGGAGGAGTCCCGGCGTGTCGGCGACCCTCCACCAGTACCTCGGCAGATGCGAGCTACTTAGTAAGTATCTGGGATTCAACTAATGTTTAAGTCTGAGTTATAGAAAGCTGAGTTCTTTATTTTGCTTGTGGGTTCGTCGCTTTATTTATAAGGTGCTGTAGTCTCAAGCTAAGATTAGAGTAATAGTATATATCTTAAGCGTGGTGCTTAGGTTATTGACTACCTTCGTTTGCCTCGTAGCCCCACGGATTAGAAGAGGTAGGCGGCAGGTGGTGACAGCCCTGTCCGTCCTTTGTAATCCTCCACGTTCGGGTACGGCGTAGAGCTGTTGGCCGGCAATTTCCTAGAGGTCTAGGATACCCCGGTGCCCAAAGCAAGCATAGGAGAACTCCCTTCGCTATATTCCCAGCTTAGTGCTAAGTTATCCTCTCTACCCAGCCTTCATATAACCTCAATCGATCCGGTCAACTTTAGTGATTAGACAGTGCCCTTTCGTTCCCTGTGGATTCGATACCCTGAATATTTCCGGGTGAAAGCTACAACGGTATCTGTGCGCTTGCGGATTTATCTGCAACTGTAAGAAATACCGACACTCATTAGTCTTAAGATTGCAGCAACTCAATTATACATGTGGCAGAAATTAACTGAGTTTATTTATATTAGAATTAAGTGTTCATCGATATTACTTATTTAATTATTTCTAAGCCTTTTTCTTCCATAGTTTAGCGATTAAAGCATAGAAAACATATTTGCATGAATAAAATTATAGCAAGCATGTTTCTGAAGTACAAACAATTAAAACATGTGTTTCCAGGGTGCTAGCCATATATTAATCTACTGTTTTATATTTATTTGGACAGCCATTAGTTGCTACAGTTGGAAAAGTTAAATTAAATCTACAAGCATCCAAAGAAGCTGATATTTTTACTGTGTTTAGTTTTATAACAGAGGGAGCTATTGTGAATTTTTCAGATTTATCTGAGGTGTACAGAATATTTAAGGATTTATTTACTACAAAACAGCTAGCAATAAGATTAAACCATAATTAAATCTACACATGCTTTATGAACTTGGCATTTCTACAGTATGTTCCTATACCACAGAGGAGCATGTCATAAAAAGTATAATATTTTATGAACAGCAGAGACATTAATTAGATTTTATCTTGCTTAAACCATAAGTGCACAAAAACTATAGGAAAAAGATATAAAAGATATGTTGAACAACCTACCCAGAAAACTTTAATGATCAAAACAAAGCTATTCCAAGTAGTTTCATAACTTTCCCATACACATAATGATTATTAAGCATTTCTTTAGTTTCATTAGCATTTCCCTTACATAAAAGAATATAAAAGCTTAGGCCAAGATTCCATGAGTTCATGACCTACCACTGTGTAGATCTGTTTATAAGGAAGCTAAAAAAAGTGGTTTCATATTTTTAGCATTTTTTTGTGATTTTATATGCATTTCTTTGTGTTCAGCTGGTTTAAGCAATTAACCCAAGAAATACTTAAACACTCTTGCGAAACACCCCCTGAAGTTTTGAAACCTTAGCACATAAATCCCTGCATATTTCCCTGTAACCCCCTATACTTCTATTGCTTTGCAGCCATACCCTTCTTCTACCTCTAGACAGTACGTGACTTAGAACAGAAAGAAACGCTTCCAGGGGAGTTGCTGGCCAGCAGTCTGGCCGTCGGCTCGACTCGGCCAAAGCAAAGGCGTGCGCGGGAGCCTGGGGAATGTCCAGGGACGGCGCAGCGGCGGCTAGAGCCGGCCCAGGGCACGGCCACGTGCAGCCCCCTCGCTGCCAGAGACTGGTGGTGATGGTTTTCATGGGGCAGGGTCACGACACAGCGTGGAGGAGAGGGAAGCGAGGGTGCGGGCATCAGGAACTCACCGCGAGTCCGTCTTGGTGGTCAGTTAGGGCGGAGACGGAGCTGAGCGGGCTATCCACAGCGAAGGTCGAGCTCGGGCGGCAGTAAGCAATGGCGGCCAGGAAAGCTTCAATTCCCGGCAGGTGAAGGGTCGGCTCGGTCCTGGGGTTGCTCAGGTGTGTAAAGGATGGTGTGACGGCACCATTCTTACGAGGAATTGGAGAATGGCGGGCTGTGGTGGGGTTAATTTGGTGGAGCACGAGGTTTGCAGCTCTGCTTGGTGAAGGAACAATGGAGGCCGGCTCGGCCTTTAAATAGGCGAGCAGGGGAGGGGAGTTGGGCGTAGACCGGGGCGAAGCAACGCCCGGCCATTGGCTTGTTGGGCGGCCGGTGCACGCACGGCCGCGTGGCTGCAGTGGGGCGGCGCGCTGAGCGGCGAGGTGAGGCATCGAGGGGTGTTGCGTGTGCTTGTCGGGGACGCCTGCACGTGGGATAGGGCAGCGCGAGGATGAGGCAAGGGCGCGCGTGGGTTGTGTTGTCCCTGAGTGCTAGGCAGGAATCGAAGGACGCGTGGAGCTTGGTTGCTGCTCCTGCCGGCCATGAACGGGAGGAAGAAGAGTTTCAGTTGAGATTTGAAACGCGAAAATTTGCTGACATTTGATCCCAAATAACTTCAAAACCGTTGCGATTTTGGCCGAGCTCAAATTGACAAAGTTGTGGAGGGGACTACCAGCTTCAACTTTCGTTATATGGACTAATTCTCAACAGATTAAGAGATATAGCTGAGCAAAGTTTGGGGAAAACAAGAATTTTTCTGAATTTTCTGAATTTTTCCATTGAATTGCAGTTTGACCAGAAATTGACCATGATTTCGAACAAGTTAGACCCAGAATTAGAAAGTGAGTAAAACACCATTGGAAAGGAGATACTTTGTAGATTCCATTTTGCTATTATGACCAGAATTCATTTGGTTCACTGACTTTAAAATGTGGTCAAACATAGGTATTTTGACAAGATTTCAGCTTTCAATGCTTAGAAAATTTTGAAGCTTTCAACCTTGCAATGCAATTATGGAATAATTTACTTAAGTAAAAGTGTTTAACATTCCAATTTGAGTTGCTTGACATCCTTGACATGTTTTTCAACTAATTACCTCAATGGAATAATTTATTTACTTTAATTACATTTATTTTAGATTAATTGCAATTACACCACATAGAAAGCACATAAAAAGAAAAAGGTGCTATTTCATGTGTATCTTTGGACCTCAAAATTTATCAAGGCATGTGGTTATGATGTGGTCATGATAAGGATTAAGCTTGACAACACTTTTAAATTTTTGGACTATTACAGCCCTCCCCCCTTAAAAGAATCTCGTCTCGAGATTCCGGTGCGGTATTTAGTGAGGGAAGGCTAGGTAGCTTACTTCGGAGTCGAGGAAACCAGGATACTTGGATTGCAAGTAGGACTCTTTCTCCCATGTAGCTTCTTCTTCAGAGTGATTGCTCCATTGGATTTTGTAAAACCTGATAGTCTGACGTCGGGTTACTCTCTCTTTTTGGTCAAGCACCTTAATCGGACGTTCTTCATAAGTGAGATCTGGCTCGAGTTGGATTTCTTCTGGTGCTACATTTTCGATGGGGACTCAAAGACATTTCTTGAGTTGCGATACATGAAAAACATTGTGGACGACTGCGAGGTTAGCTGGAAGTTGTACTCGGTATGCCACTGGTCCACAGATCTCAATGATTGGATAGGGCCCGATGTACCGAGGAGCTAACTTCCCTTTTATTCCAAACCTTTGAACTCCTTTAGTTGGTGAGACTCGAAGATACACATGGTCACCCACTTCAAAGGCTAATGGCTTTCTCCTTTTATCATGGTAGCTCTTTTGACGAGATTGAGCGGCTCTGAGATTTATTTGAATGATTCTCACTTTCTCTTCCGCTTTTTGAACTAGATCGGGTCCAAACATTTTCTGTTCCCCAGTTTCTGACCAATTCAGAGGTGTGCGACACCTACGACCATACAATGCTTCAAAGGGTGCCATTTTCAAGCTTGCTTGATAACTGTTGTTGTATGAGAATTCAGCTAGAGGTAAGCATTGGTCCCAATTTTTGTCATAATGTATGACGCAGGCTCGAAGCATGTCTTCTAACATTTGATTTACTCTTTCGGTCTGCCCGTCTGTTTGAGGGTGATAGGCAGAACTTCGGATAAGTTTGGTGCCTAGAGATTCATGTAATTGTTCCCAAAATCTTGCTACAAACTGACTGCCTCGATCAGAGATGATAGTCTTGGGGATTCCATGAAGACAGACAATACGCTCGAGGTATAACTCTGCATATTGCTTAGTAGTATAGTGGGTGTTAACAGGCAGGAAATGGGCAGTCTTAGTGAGTCGGTCCACGATGACCCATATGGAATCATGTTTGCGAAAAGTGGGTGGTAAGCCAACAATGAAATCTATACTTATGTCCTCCCACTTCCAAGATGGGATCGGTAAAGGCTGAAGTGTTCCGGCTACCTTCAGATGACTAGCTTTCACTCGTTGACATGTATCACACTCGGCCACATATTTGGCAATTTCCCTTTTCATTCTGGTCCACCAAAAGTTTTCCTTGAGATCTTGATACATCTTGTTGCTACCAGGATGAATGAAAAATTTTGATAGATGAGCTTCATCAAGAATCTGCTTTCTAAGCTCATGATTCTTGGGAACAACTAAACGACTTTCAAACCGTACTATTCCTTCCCAGTCTTGCCTAAAGCATTTATAGTTTGGAACTCCCTGGGCTAGTCCTTGTATTATGTGAGCTATCCTGATCACTTCGTTGGGCCATGATAATCTGATCCCTCAATGTTGGTTCGACGGAAATGTGATTTAGGGTACCTTGGGGAACTATTTCCAGCTTAAGCTTGGCCATTTCATGGCAAAGGGTGTCGGCAAATGAATTGGCGGTCAAACAGTTGCACTGACTCTTGCAGCTTAAAGCATCTGCGACTACATTAGCTTTCCCTGGGTGATAATGAACTTTAAGATCATAGTCCTTGATCAACTCAAGCCATCTTCTTTGGCGCATATTTAGATTAGCTTGGGTGAAGATGTATTTGAGACTTTTATGATCAGTATAGATGTTGCAATGTGTGCCCATAAGGTAGTGTCTCCAAATTTTCAGGGCATGCACAACGGCAGCAAGTTCTAGATCATGGATGGGGTAGTTTGCTTCATGGGGTCGGAGAGCTCTAGAAGCATAGGCAATGACTCTGTTTTCTTGCATTAGAACACAACCGAGGCCGGTGCCTGAAGCGTCACAATAGACATCAAAAGGCTTGGACGTGTCTGGTTGAGCTAAGACTGGTGCTGAAGTCAGGAGTCTTCTCAAAGTGTGAAAAGCCTCTTCACACTTGTCACTCCACACAAACTTTTCTCCTTTCTTGAGTAATTCGGTCATAGGCTTAGCTATTTTGGAGAAGTCCGGAATAAAACGACGGTAATATCCTGCCAATCCTAGGAAGCTTTGGATCTGATGAACTGACTTTGGAGGTTTCCAGTCCAACACTTCTTGAACTTTTCTGGGGTCTACGGAAATTCCTTTTTCCGAGATAGTGTGACCCAAGAATTTGACACTGGATAACCAAAAGTCACACTTGCTGAACTTAGCATAAAGTTGGTGATCTCTAAGGCGCTGAAGTACTATGTGAAGATGTTGGGCGTGCTCTTCCTCATTCTTTGAGTAGATCAGGATATCATCAATGAAAACCACCACAAACTTGTCTAGCTCTGGCATGAACATCGAATTCATGAGATACATGAAATATGCTGGTGCATTCGTAAGTCCAAAGGACATCACTAAGTACTCGTAGAGTCCATAGCGAGTAGAGAAGGCCGTCTTTGGAATATCACTAGCTCGGATTTTGATTTGGTGGTATCCCGAGCGAAGATCAATCTTTGAGAATACTCGGGCTCCGGCTAATTGGTCAAAGAGTGCATCAATTCGGGGTAGAGGGTATTTGTTCTTGATAGTCACCGCATTAAGAGGTCGGTAATCCACGCATAACCTCAGACTATCATCCTTCTTTTTCACGAATAGGGCAGGGCATCCCCATGGTGAAGCACTTGGGCGAATGAATCCCTTATCCAATAATTCCTGAAGTTGGATCTTGAGCTCTGCTAATTCTTTAGGTGCCATACGATAAGGCCTTTTGGAAATGGGAGCAGTGCCTGGCTGTAGTTCAATTATAAACTCAACTTCCCGATTCGGGGGCATTCCTGGGAGATCATCTGGAAAAACATTCGGGTACTCACATACCACGGGAATCTCTTCCAGGCTGGATTCAGTTGCGGCGTATGCACAAGAGTGGATGCAGTCTTGTTGGGGCAAGTATAGAGTGGAAGTGACGTGACTAGGCGAGTTTATTTCCATGCTCCGGGATACTGTGTCTAAGACTATCCCATGAGCGCTCATCCAGTTCATACCCAGTATAATATCTATGCCTTGATTTCCCAACAAAATGAGATCAGTTTCAAAGACTCGGCTTCCCAATTTGAGAGGTACTCTCCTTACTATTTGATTTGATCCCATCTTACCACCCGGTGTGGTTACCACAAAATCTTGTTTAGTGTGAACAAATGTAAATCCTTGTTTAGCAGCATATTTTCCACTGATAAAACTATGCGATGCTCCAAAATCAAACAAAATAATTGTTGGTAGTCTTTGAACAGAGAACATACCCGTCATCACGGGAGCACCATCCGGAAGATCCTCAAGGGTGGTGAAGTTGACCCTCCCATGCTTGACTTGAACTACCGGCTTCTTGCCTTCTTGTTGCTGGTCTGGGTCCTTTGATTATTATAACCTCCTTGTTTGGGTGGTGCTTTGCATTCAGGGGCAAAGTGTCCGGGCTTACCACAGTTGTAGCACGGGTCACTGTTGGTGCGGCTCGGCTGCTGAAATGGAGCGGGAGCTCGGGGACCTTGTCCTTGCTGCTGGGGAGGCCTGACTATCCATCGCCTCTGCGGTGGGTTCTGTTGTGGAGCTTTCTACACCAAACGATACCTCTGGGGCGGGGCGCTAGAGGGTCCAGCGGGTGCCTTCCTCTTCTTTTCCGCTCGGTGGGTGTTAATACAATCCTCCTGGGTAATGGCCATGTTGACCAGCTCATTGTAGGTGTCAACCTTGACCGTGTTCAGGCGTTCCTTAAGCTTGGTATTAAGGCCTCTACGGAAACGATCCTTTTTCTTGACATCTGTATCAGCATGATAGCCCGCATACTGGCTCAGGTTGTTGAAAGACTGGGCATACTGTAGCACAGAGCAGGTTCCTTGTGTAAGTGCCAGAAACTCATTCAACTTTCTTTCCAGTAATCCCTCAGGAATATGATGGGCTCTGAAGGCAGTCTTGAATTCATCCCACGTGACTACATGGTTTGCGGGGAGCATGGCAGAAACGTTCTCCCACCAGAGACGTGCTGTGCCGCGGAGCTGCTGTGCGGTGAAGCGGGCCTTGCTATCATCTGAGCAAGGTGCTGTCAGAAGGGTGAACTTGGACTCAATGGTACAGAGCCATGCATCAGCGTCCAAGGGCTCTTCCGTTTTGTTGAACAGTGGGGGCTGCGTTCCCAAGAAGAACTGGAAGCTTGCAGCTTGAGGTTGGTGAACATTGTGCCCACCAGGCTGTTGTTGCTGCTGCTGGAATTGCTAGAACGCTTGTTGCCCTTGAACAAGCTGGCGCAGGAGATTTGTCTGGGCAGCCATAACCTCAGCCAAATTGTTCATCGGAGGCTGTGGAGGTAGTTCCTCGGATCCGCTCGGGTTTCCGCAGGTTCCTACCATCTGCATATGTTGTGAATTTCCCATTAGCCACATGACAATTAATCTTTTGCTCTAACATAATTGCAATATGGTAGAGCATATGCAGGAGTCAACATGGCTCGAAAACGAAGTAAGGGAATTCTGGACAGATTGTGTGCATTAGGGAGAAAATTCATATCTCATAAGTCCAACCTCTGAAAATTCCCATATTTGGTCAAGGAATAGATAACTTAATACCCTATCTTTTTGGTATTCAAATCAGAGGCTAAAATGATGGTTATGCTGGGCGAAAAGTTCATCCTTTGCGTCTCTGTTTTGGCTGTTTTTCAGCAGGCTGAGTCTTGGTGTTTTGTCTATAACTTATGTTATAAACATGCGTTCACGTTGAAATTCGGTGAGCTATTTTAATTCACATCTTTTATAACAAGTTTGGTATTCATTGCTCAGCTCAGAAATTCATGGAATTAAAACTAAGGATGCAATAAAAATATAGGACAGAACACCACAGGGTCATACACCAATACTGCCAAGTCTCAACCCATCCTACTACATCATGGGTGATTCTACCACATAATCATCACCTCAAAAGAATACTCTACTCTAAGTTAGCCTATTACATCCATGTCCAAAAGCTAGGCTACACTGAGGAGTATACACAAAAGTCACGCTACTCTCATCTAAAAGTCGTCTAGGTTGCCTACGGACGACTGGCTGCCAGAAGGGGTAGCCGGTGGCAGTAACGGGCTGCCGACCTCGTAGTCTATGTCTGACACGCCCTCTACCTCCTCGGGCTCCTCTCCGTCGGGGTCTATCTCCATCGCGGCATTCTGAGCCGCTATCTGCTGGTGGTGAAGGTCTAAGTGGTCGTTGGCATCCGCAAGTGCCAACTGTAACTCCTGAATCTGCGCCTCTAGGTGGTCTATAGTAGCATCCTGGTCTATAGTCTCCTCGTGGAGCTCGTCCACCCGGGTCTCTAAGTCATGGGTCCTGGTGTCCTGGTCGGTCATCTCCATGGTCATGTCAGTGATGGAGCTGTCTCGGAGGTCCACTGTCATGTGTGCTGCCTGGGCCACGTCAGTCAGTGAGGCTATCACCTGAGCCTGTAAATCCTGAAGCCGGTACAATGCGTTCATGTACCGTATAGAACTGAAAACTGTCTCTCTAGGGCACACCAGAGCCAACGTGTCAGCGTGCCCCACTCTGTCGATCCACGTGGCATCGTCTCCGTCCTATGACGGAAATAAGCCAATGGGTGCCATGGCTATTTCCAGCGGGTGCTACTCGCAGAAGGTCGTCAAAGCTCGGAGTCCAGCTAGCTCCCAAGTGTCGACTAGGCGGCAACCTAGCGCCTTGACCTCCAGGGGTGGCCACTCAGGGTGGACTGGGTGAGGAAGTAGTGTCAGGTGCACACGGCACCTAGGTACTCGGTGCTCCTCAAACTCCACTCCCACGTAGCGAGGAGGTGTAGTGTAGCCGACTCTACTCAAAACGTCCCACAACACTGAGGGAAAACCCTCCCAGTGTAGGCCGTCGGTGTGGACACGTCCCTCAGCATCCACCACTACGTGGAAAAGGTCAGCCATCTGGAAAAACAAACCAAAGTGTCAGCCAACAGAACAGTGATCGTAAAAACAGATCTGTCCAGTGCACAAAAAGAGCTACAACTCAAAGAGATTGTAACCAAAATCCTAAGTTTTTGTCAGCTGAAAGATACCATATTTCTCTATAGAATTGCTATTATAAAGATGGGCTGAAAGTGTGTCTAAGATAGGCAAATCCTTAACCAGTCAGATGGCACCCAGAAATTTCAGCAGACAACAGGTTAGTGTTTTGGTCACAACTTCTATTCAGTTCAACCAATTTAGCTGAATTTTTGGCAGTAGATAGGTGCAGAAATTTGGAACAAATCTTTCAATTATCACCTGACAGAAAACCTCATCTAATGGGGTAAAAGACTGGAAGAACAGATATGCACAGAAAAGGCTGAAAACAGCAAGTATGGTAAAACAGACATATCTCATATTTTAATTGCTTAAAATTTGTGAGATTTTCACAGTGGATAAGTGACTTGATTTGGAACACTTTTTGTAATTATAGGTCCAGCAACTGAGTTTATTTAACTTTTGAAAGAAGTTCAACTAGGCAGCTGAGTGCAACTTGTTTCTAAATCAGCTTTATGTGAAGTGCAACAATTTCGAACACGAATTTTTATTCTCTTTGTGGCACATATCTTATATTTTACTTGGTTATTAACCATGATGCATGCACGAATCGTCTTATCTGTCCTCACAAAATAAAATAATTGCCAAGTATTCTTGGACTTACGGAGTTAGTCATTGGTGGCACATATATATATATATATGTCTCTGCTTATAATAACTAGTCGAATTTCTAGCGAGCACACAACCTATGATTTCGTGGTTAGCATACCTGCAGAAAATATTCATCACTAAGCCGTTTGTGCCAGCACTCACAAACAGCCCCCATGTACCTCACGCCACATGGGTGACGCATATGTGGTTGCCCACATATAATGACCACACCCGTTGCCTACTATAGAAGCAACAGTCAACCAAGAAATTAAAAGCATTACAGCCATTATAACATCATGAAAATGTTATATTGGCTGCACCACCAAGTAGGCCATTGCTTGGGGAACAGCGTCCGGTATTCACACCCTCCGGCAATGGGCGACCATTACTTACCTGGAGTCATCGGTACAGAAAAGTAATGTGCTGGAAGTTAGTTACATACATTAGCCACCTAGATTATACTCCCAATAATTACCCTAGGGCTTTACGTGCTAACTCTTCCTTAACGCATCCAACGTAATTTCTCTAAAGTCAAATTGAATTTTTCATTTTGAGAAACCATTTTTAAGACTTCTTGTACCATCCACTGCAAATCTTCGGCTCTGATACCAGCCGTAGCAGACCTGCCCCAATTAATCTGGTTCAAGCGCATGAGACCAAATCTTTTAGGTCATCAAACACTTCAGCCGAGTTAATCGTGCTAGCCTGTTGAGTAACGTCCCGATTGAACTACCAGTAATCATTGATTGAGAAACCAGATAGTAGCATGTCTCACTCGACGGTGAGTACAGATGATACAAGTCACCATTTATTACATCACAATAGTTCACAAGGGTAAAGTAAGAACAAGTTTTAGTACTTCATTATTATAGACCAGAGTTCATTGCACAGCAGAAAAAAAATGATAGCTCTAGACGACGATACTAGTGGTGCCATGATGAAGCCCGCACATGACATCACTCCTCGTTCTCCCTTCCCGGGGAGAATGATTCCAGCTCCACGGTCCAACCGGGAGGCAGGGTACACGGCCAAGTCAAAGCATCAACAGAGTTGTAGGCATCGTCACCATCTGAAAGTTGAGCCACAAGCAAGGCTAAGTATACTAATACTCCGCAAGACTTACTCGAATGGAATAAGAATATTCCGAATCCTAGACATGCAAGGCTTTTTGGCTGAGGGGATTGTTTTGCCAAAAGCGACTTAAGAGTTGGTCCTTGTTTTCAAGTTTTAGCATCCCTTTATTGTGGGCCTGACCATTAACTAGGTTTGCACCTGACTAATTCAATCATGGTGGTGACAAACAATTAATATCATAGTTCAACCATATTCATCATTCATCTCCATAATTCCTCTTGTTTAATACAGTGTGAAAAGAGATCAAGCAGCTTCATGTAACCGAAGGATGGACAACTTAAGTCGGTTTTACACCATGCATGGGACAACCTAATCATACGTCACGTGAGCTACACCCCGGTCCTCACGCAACAACCTTTCCCGCCTTTTCCTGCCGTTTGCGCAGAGACCACTCCAATCGGGTGCAAAGCCCCACAACCCCAAATGCCCCAGGCAGAGCTGGCCTGCGACCACTACTACACCTGCCATCTTCGCCCTCGCCCAAAGGAGTGGGGAAAAGTCAAACGTCAGTTCCAGTTGGTACATCGGTTTACCGCTTTCCATTATTTCACGGCATACGACTAGTACTTTCAAAAGGTTGACCAACATCGCCACACATTCATCCTTAACCAAATTCAGTAGGTGGACAGGATGATCAACCACCACGGGTTATCGCATAAAACCCATCCACTAATTTCCTCATGATTCCAACATAAGGGGGAAACCTATATCTCGCGAGTGACGAGAAGTCACTCGACTTCTACCGAGTCCTATTTTAGCATAGCAAGCTAATGACCTAGCATTACTAGTAAGAACTTGGGTACCTATGGATCATGCATCTAAGATTTCAAACAACTCCTGAAACTTAAATGCACAAGCAAGGTAAACATAGAAAAAGTAATGACATTTCAAAACATAAGGGTCATATGCTCCGGTGCTTGCCTTCGTCACAGCGTGGGGCACTACCCAGTACTTGGTCCTGGTCTTGGGGAGTCGAAGTAGCATCGGCTTCAAGCTGCTCACTCTCGGACCGGGCCACCAGCTCGTAGGTTCCGTCAGCTAGCGCGAAATCTACACATATGCACATGCATAAGATTCATAGTGTTTTCACCAGCATACTCATTAGTCTTAAGATTGCAGCAACTCAATTATACATGTGGCAGAAATTAACTGAGTATATTTATATTAGAATTTAGTGTTCATCGATATTACTTATTTAATTATTTCTAAGCCTTTTTCTTGCATAGTTTAGCGATTAAAGCATAGAAAACATATTTGCATGAATAAAATTATAGCAAGCATATTTCTAAAGTACAAACAATTAAAACATGTGTTTCCAGGGTGCTAGCCATATATTAATCTACTGTTTTATATTTATTTGGACAGCCATTAGTTGCTACTGTTGGAAAAGTTTAATTAAATCTACAAGCATCCAAAGAAGCTGATATTTTTACTGTGGTTAGGTTTATAACAGAGGGAGCTACTGTGAATTTTTCAGATTTTTTGAGGTGTACAGAATATTTAAGGATTTATTTACTACAAAACAGCTAGCAATAAGATTAAACCATAATTAAATCTACACATGCTTTCTGTACTTGGGATTTCTACAGTATGTTCCTATACCACAGAGGAGCATGTCGTAAAAAGTATAATATTTTATGAACAGCAGAGACATTAATTAGATTTTATCTTGCATAAATCATAAGTGCACAAAAACTATAGGAAAACATATAAAAGATATGTTGAACAACCTACCCAGAAAACTCTAATGATCAAAACAAAGCTATCCCAAGTGGTTTCTAATTTTCCCATACACATAATGATTATTAAGCATTTCTTTATTTTCATTAGCATTTCCCTTACATAAAAGAATATAAAAGCTTAGGCCAAGATTCCATGAGTTCATGACCTACCACTGTGTAGATCTGTTTATAAGGAAGCTAACAAAAGTGGTTTCACATTTTTAGCATTTTTTTGTGATTTTATATGCATTTCTTTGTGTTCAGCTGGTTTAAGCAATTAACCCAAGAAATACTTAAACACTCTTGCGAAACACCCCCTGAAGTTTTGAAACCTTAGCACATAAATCCCTGCATATTTCCCTGTAACCCCCTATACTTCTATTGCTTTGCAGCCATACCCTTCTTCTACCTCTAGACAGTACGTGAGTTAGAACAGAAAGAAACGCTTCCAGGGGAGTTGCTGGCCAGCATCTGGCCGTCGGCTCGGCTCGGCCTGAGCAAAGGCGTGCGCGGGAGCCTGGGGCATGTCCAGGGACGGCGTAGCGGCGGCTAGAGCCGGCCCAGGGCGCGGCCACGTGCAGCCCCCTCGCAGCCAGAGACTGGTGGCGATGGTTTTCATGGGGCAGGGTCACGGCACAGCATGGAGGAGAGGGAAGCGAGGGTGCGGGCATCAGGAACTCACCGCGAGTCCATCTTGGTGGTCAGTTAGGGCAGAGACGGAGCAGAGCGGGCTATCCATGGTGAGGGTCGAGCTCGGGCAGCAGTAAGCAATGGCGGCCAGGAAAGCTTCAATTCCCGGCAGGGGAAGGGTCGGCTCGGTCCTGGGGTTGCTCAGGTGTGTAAAGGAGGGTGTGACGGCACCATTCTTGCGAGGAATTGGAGAATGGCGGGCTGTGGCGGGGTTAATTTGGTGGAGCACGAGGTTTGCAGCTCTGCTTGGTGAAGGAACAATGGAGGCCTGCTCGGCCTTTAAATTGGCGAGCAGGGGAGGGGAGTTGGGCGCGGACCGGGACGAAGCAACGCCCGGCCATTGGCTTGTTGGGCGGCCGGCGCACGCATGGCCGCGTGGCTGTGGTGGGGCGGCGCGCTGAGCGGTGAGGTGAGGCGTCAAGGGGTGCTGCGTGTGCTTGTCGGGGAAGCCTGCGCGTGGGATAGGGCAGCGCGAGGATGAGGCAAGGGTGCGCGCGGGTTGGGTTGTCGCCGAGCGCTAGGCAGGAATCGAAGGACGCGTGGAGCTTGGTTGCTGCTCCTGTCGGCCATGATCGGGAGGAAGAAGAAGAGTTTCTGTTGAGATTTGAAACGCGAAAATTTGCTGACATTTGATCCCAAATAACTTCAAAACCGTTGCAATTTTGGCCAAGCTCAAATTGACAAAGTTGTGGAGGGGACTACCAGCTTCAACTTTCGTTATATGGACATCATCTAATTCTCAACAGATTAAGAGATATAGCTGAGCAAAGTTTGGGGAAAACAAGAATTTTTCTGAATTTTTCCATTGAATTGCAGTTTGACCAGAAATTGACCATGATTTCGAACAAGTTAGACCCAGAATTAGAAAGTGAGTAAAACACCATTGGAAAGGAGATACTTTGTAGATTCCATTTTGCTATTATGACCAGATATTCATTTTGTTTCACTAACTTTAAAACGTGGTCAAACATAGGTATTTTGACAAGATTTCAGCTTTCAATGCTTAGAAAATTTTGAAGCTTTCAACCTTGCAATGCAATTATGGAATAATTTACTTAAGTAAAAGTGTTTAACATTCCAATTTGAGTTGCTTGACATCCTTGACATGTTTTTCAACTAATTACCTCAATGGAATAATTTATTTACTTTAATTACATTTATTTTAGATTAATTGCAATTAAACCACATAGAAAGCACATAAAAAGAAAAGGTGCTATTTCATGTGTATCTTTGGACCTCAAAATTTATCAAGGCATGTGGTTATGATGTGGTCATGATAAGGATTAAGCTTGACAACACTTCTAAATTTTTGGACTGTTACAAGCACTAGCAGCTCGCAGCTGATCTGGAGTAACGTACGACCTTGCATCTGCTCCTGCACCTTTCGCACGATTATTCGAAGTGAATAGTTTCTTTGAAATGCCACTAGGTTGAACATTGCCAGTAGGTTTTTCATTTATTTGCTCAGTTGTGATAATGCGTGCTGGCTCAACCTGGAATATAAAGTTGTTGGAACAATGTTAATAAGGAGCGATTAAATACACAAAGGCATAATTATGGGAATGATTTTTCGATGTCGCTACCTGGCGAGCTGTTTCTTGAGTACTATGCACTTCTGGTGTACGAGCTATGTTATCTTCATAGAATCAACTCCCAAAGATTCATTGCTGTTTGCAGTGGTAGTCTATGCAATTTACAAGAAGGCAGGTAAGACATTAACCACATAAATCTATTGTCAATCTCAAAGCATTTACACTAGTTACCTGGTTCATTGTTTGTTGAATCTGCACAGCTCCTGGTGCAGCAATATTCTCCTCAGTGGTCCTAGCTGGCACTTCATGTGAATTTTGTCGATTTGATGGGGGGTCTATGAATTTTCAGATATGGCAAGTAAAAGATCAGCGAGAAATGTCCATTCTCAAACGCAACGAATCAGAACCAACATGTAAGCAATAGTTACATGTATTTCTGAGATTGTGAGTACGATCCAAATGAGCAAGCAGGTTACCTCATTTGGCAATGTAGGTCAATTCTGTTGTGCGATCATTGATTGGAACTCCTCCATCAATTCTTGTCTAATTGAGGCTTTAAGTGCTTCCTTTTCTGCTTCCTTTTGAGCCTCATGTTGTTCAAGCTTTTCATTTAATTCACGCTCTTTTTCTTCGAGCTTCTCCAGTCTTTCCTGAATAAGTTATTCCTGAAGCAATTGCTTTTTTTGCGATTGGACATGTATCCTTCGCCACGTGACCTCCTCGCTTTGGCTCCAGTTGTCTCCGTGTACGTCTCCTGGAAAACCTAGTCTTCCTTAGCAGCAGCTGATGTGATACTTGCTGGTTCATCTTCTTCCAATCTCTTGGATGCATAATCCTGATGGCAATAAAAGATTGTATGATATCAATTTTGGTCACATAGTGATACGTAAAAAATTAATGATATTGCGGAAGAATGCTTATGTTCAAAGTAGCACTCACATAAACACTCTCAGCCACCGGCGTTGTCCATTTTCCTCGCTTCATGTCGGTAGCCTTCGAAAGTGCCAACTTGCGTGGCTCGGCACCAGTTACTGGATCTCTCTAGCAAAATTACATGTCATCAATATATCATTATTTACTGTAGCACAAGTCGAGAATTGAGGATCGATTCTTTACATTTTCCCAACTACACTGAGAGAAAGGTTTGGAACCCGTCGTATGGTTGGTCTTCATTTCAGAGCGATTCGAAGAGTTCCTGACGCTCAACTCCTACACGCAGTAAACAAGTCATGTACGTTCAGCAAAGAAAAATTCAACTCAAGCTTGCGTTCTTAAATTTAGCAAATAGTGAGACCTGAAAAGTTTTTTGTCCAAAGTACTGGTTCAAATAGTGCCACTCCACAATGTCTAAGTCTTCAGGCTTATTTTTCAATCTGTCCTCATAGTTGTCGTATGCCCTAAATGTAGCACTCAAGGTGGATTGCCAACCTTTGTAGCGTTCTCTCGCAATCCCCCATATCTTTTTGTTGTGATCCTCAGTGGTCTCAAGCTCCCATAGATCCTGGTGCAAAACAAAACATGTTATGTAGTATAGTACATTCATAATATTTTTGACCAAATGTACTGACTACATGTATCTAACATTATGATGAAGCATATGAGGTGGCAATTAACATACCTTCACAGTCGTAGCGATATCCTCCTTGACTTCATCCTTTATATCGCTCCAAGTTTTAACTCCAATTAGTGGAGATAGTTGCCTTGTGATCATAACAATTTCGTCCACAAAGGAACGTCGATTATCACCACAGGGACCACCTAGATGAGAAAACTGGACTTTTAGTTTGTCGGATCTAGACTTCCTTATCCTGGCAAGTGCGGCTATCCCTTTCAAGAATCCACGGCCAGATTTCTTGCCATCTACATACATTCACAAAATATAAGGTTAGCTTAACTGCTGAACAATAAAGAGTGAACATTCAAATTATGTGATAGATTTTACAACCTTTTGTCTCCTTCTGTGCTTTCATTGCATGACATGGCCATTGTGATGACGGTTCTGCTGGCGGTGTCGTGCTACTACCATTGCTCTCATCGAGTGGTTCTGTACACTAACCTCGAGGTCTACTATAAGCCGCTGCAAAAAGATTTAAAACTTGCACTTAGTACATACACAAATTTGAGTATAAGTAAGACGTGCAAATCAAAAAGGATATACCAATTTGTCTCAGAAGGCCTTCCTGCCTAAGCCATTCTTTGTATGTGAGTACTATTTGACGCCTGTTGTTGACACCAGCGGTGGCAAACAGAAAGTCCGCAAGCGCACGGCTGTCGTAGTAGCTTTCACCCATGAGTAACCAGATATCGAATCCACGGGGAACGTAAAAGTTATCTAATCACTAAGAATGTCTGGATCGATCGAGTGTATATAAAGGCTGGGTAGAGAGGATAACTTAGCACTAAGGCTATGAATATAGCTAAGGGAATTCTCCTATGCTTGCTTTGGGCACCGGGGTATCCTAGACCTCTAGGAAATTGCCAGCCAACAGCTCTACGCCGTACCCGTACGTGGAGGATTACAAAGGATAGACAGGGCTGTCACCACCTGCCGCCTACCTCTACTAATCCGTGGGGCTACGAGGCAAACGAGGGCAGATATACACCTAAGCATCACGCCTAAGATAATATCAGCTATCCTAACCTTGATCAGAGATTAGAATACTTTACGAATAAAGCAACGAACCCACAAGCACAATAGAGAACTCAGCTTTCTATAACTCAGACTTAAGTACTAGTTGGATCCCGGATACTTATTGAGTAGCTTGCATCCGTCGAGGTACAAGTGGAGGGTCGCCGACACGCCGGGACTCCTCCAGACTCTCCCTACTTCTACTCTAGATATGAGGAGGGCTTCGCCTTCGATCTTCACTTCATCTCGATGATGTTGAGCCCTGCCCCGAGTCCAAGTATTTATAGCATGGAGAGGCAGTTTAGGGTCGGTGTGCGGCGGTTGAGACGGTCCGGAGGTGGGCCCAGGTCGGCCGACTTGGGGGGATCGGCTGACTGTGGGATGAACCGACTTCGGTGATCCACGGCACAGATGGCTCCTTGGAGGCGGTTGACAGTTGCTGGTGAAGGCGGTGGCGGTTTCATCGCTCGGCCAGATCGGCCGACCTGGCTAGGTCGGCCGACCCGGGCTTGTGGCCCCTCGGCACCACTCTGCCAGGGTCACTCTCCTGTGGGCCCCATGGTCAGTTTCCGGTGGGTAACCGTGAAGATATGTAAGTTAAGTCAGGGATGTGGGCCCATGAATCCATGTGCTTGCCACATGGCGCAATCCCATCTCTTCAATTCCACCGACTCGATCTCAACGTCCCTGATCACTCTCAAGTGTGCTTCTGTTGATGGGCTAAGGTTGGACCTCCCTGGGCCTAGACCCAGGTCGGCCGACCTGGAGAGGTCGGGCGACCTGGCCCTGGGCCAACTTTAGTCCTTCTTTTGCCACTTTGTTCCTGTAAGCATATATGCACCAAAACTTGTGGAATTCATTAGTAAATAACCCTATGTCTATTTGTTTTATCATCCTTTTGTATCTTTGTTGGCAATAATATTTTATCACTAAGAACCGCCAACACCTGTTCACATCGCGTAGTTCTGCAAGTTACCAACAACATTATGTGAGTTAAGAGTACAGTTATAGGTACATGTGGATAGTGTAGTACAAACATAATATATACTAGTTTTGCCTAGTGATTTAAGCCATATTTTGTATTCATCAATCTTCTCATCGTCGTCATCAGCATCATCATCATCGTCAGACTCTTCATTTTCCCGCGGACGCCGTCGTTTCAGGGGTGTAATGTTTGCACTAGAAATGACATGTTCTTTACACAATACCAACATGAGTTTCTTCTCACCCCATGAATCCAATTCTGAAACCATGGTTTCTACATCTTTTCTTATATCAATTGCCTGAAAAGTTGCTGTATCATTTTCGGTTCTCCGGAGGTAGTAGTAGTAGTCCCGGACACCATACCCAAGCTCATCTTTGATTTCTAATAGGACAGAAAAGATTATTCGAGCCTTGTCAAGATTCAAATGGACTCTGCGATTTGGTTCTTCTCCTTCTCGGGTGCAGCATAAGACCGTAACCTTCCACCTCTCACCTGTCAGCGGGGTGCTGTATATATGTGCACATAAATACCAATAAGCCAGTAGCATGAATATTTCAGATTTAGTACCTAGTACGTGATAAAAGACAAAAATACCCTAACTATAATAGGTGCGCTTGTAATAAGCCAGTAGCATGAACTAATCAAAGAACAAAACGGAGGCAACATGAAATCCTTGCGAATGGTTGTCGTCCTACTACTATCCCCTAGGTGCAGGGAGCATATATGACTATCAAAGGCACAATAGATGCGGATTGTGATAATCCATCTGCACAAACCCTAGAAGCAGGCCTTACATGCAGAAACATATTGCATGCTGCAGTGTTTGTGTAGAAACCCTAGATGTCGCTAGAGGCGGGATACGAACCTGAGGTGAGGGGAAAGCGCCGTTTCATCTAAGTCCACCTCGGCATCTTCCTCTACGACCTGACGTCGTCGTCCTGGGTGCCCTTGTGCTGCATCGCCGGATCCGGAACTAATAGCAGTGGTCATGGATGGCATCGTCGGTCCGGAACTGGAAGGAGTTGTCATGGAAGGAGTCGCCGGAGCCACCAGATCGTTCCCCTCGCCGCATCTCAATCTGGTTTTGGAAGAAAGTGGGAGGTGCAGGACACAGCAGCCGGTAGCTTTGGGGGGAAGTGGGGCGAAGGACGCATCTGCCGCTGGTTCAGGAGGAGTTTTGGGGTGGGGGAATTCGGATTTTGGCGGGCTATGTCTATTTTGGTTTAGGCGGCCAGTCCAAATTTTTCGAGTGACTAATGGGTCCCACATGTCGACGACACAGGAGAAGCCGCGCAACACCACAATAATAACTATTGGTTTTGGCAGCCAGTCCAAATTTTTGTATGTAATGACTAAAGCGGAGCCGAAAGCGTGTGCCAATCCCCGGACACCGCAGTAAATATTGGCTGGGGGAAGACGCCTCATCGCCCATGCATCGCGCGCGTCGTCGGCGGCGCCCAAATTATCTATCATGACTAGAGGGTCCACATGTCTGCCACTCAGGATAATTCATTTTTATGTAGAAACACCGAAATCGTGTGCCACCAGTGGGTCCCACGAGTCGAGGACATAGGAGATTACGCTTTCGTAAAGAGAAAACGTAGATTGCTTATATTTTCGATTCATAAGTGAAACCTTCGATGCAATTCAATGTGTATCTAGGAAAATGTTTTGTGTTTTGAAATTTATGGAATATGATCATTGATCATTTCCAAACTCAACCGACATACAACAAGGAGAGTGATTTGTCCACATAAGATTACTACATGACATATGCCATATATATAGTCCTCTTCTAGTTGTATCCAAGTAGAGTAGAAAGAGGTTGTATGATGAGTTGCACCATTTAAACATTCCATCATATAATTCTATATGCACATGTGTTTGAGGATGGCCTAGTCACTAAATCTCGTTAGCGAATGCACCTTCATTGGATTGTAAGGTCTTAGTGTATGAAATGCTAAAAATTTCCAATAAGGTACAAAATCAAAGTGGAGACACCCTGTGCAGTGTACTCCATGGAATGTGATCATTTGATCATTTCAAAACTGAACCAATATACAACAAGGTTAGTGATTTGTCCATGTAAGATTACTACATAACATATGCCATATATATAGTCCTCTTCTAGTCAAATCCTAGTAGAGTGGAAGAGGTTGTATGTTGAGTTGCTCCATTTAAACATTCCATCATATAATTCTATATGCACATGTGTATGAGGATGGCCTAGTCACTAAATCTCGTTAGCAAATGCACCTTCATTGGATAGTAAGGTCTTAGTGTATGAAGGTACAAAATCAAAGTGGAGACACTCTGCGCGGTGTAACCCATGAGATATATATTGATGTTTTGCGACCTCAGCAAAAAAATAACTGAATCGAACAACAAATGAGAAATTGATACACATTTAAAGTTTTCATTACAAATTAAATTGCAAAATACGAGGACCCATGAAGATCTGATGATGAACTGATGAAGATGCACAGCGCCGATAGGTTGGGCCAGCGTGTCAGTCGCACATACGACAGCGCACATGAGGAACTCTCGCGGCTCGCCAGCGCGTCACGTACCGACTCCCATGCGGCCTGGGTTCGGTGGGTCCCACATGTCAGGGACAAAAGGGGTTCCGCTTTTGGGTGGAAACAACTGCCGGTCCTCCACCATCTATCTTCGAACCGGTAACCCCGCCTCTCTTTCCTTCTCCCCTTCCTCCAGTTCTCCCCCAAAACATCCCATCAAAGACTGGGGTTTTCTTCTTCTTCCTTCCATCCCCGGCCGCCGCATCGCCTTCCTCTCCTCCAATAGCCCTTCCATTCCCTTGATCCCATCCAACCAGCCTCCAATCGCACATAGAGGATGCCCCGGTGCAACAACCACATCTCCCGGAGCCAGCCCCGTGATAAATGGGGTCGCTTCGAGCGCTTCCCTGCTTCATCCCAGCCCTCGTCGTCGAGGCTTGCCCCTCCACCGCCCACGGTGGACTTCAACGAGGACGTCAAGCCCGACATCGGTGACGTGCTAGTGGGCTCTCAAGCAAGCCCCGCCGGCCCGCCCAGGAGCCAGGGGATCAATCTGGGCGCATCTGCAACTCCCAGAACTCGTGTGAGCCAAACCCTTCCAAAATCTCCATTGTCTTAGATGATTTTGACTATAGCACATGACGATTAATGTCGCCACAACCGAGCCAGGAGTAGGGAGGAGTGTTCTGTTTTTATGTTCACCTGTGATGTCGTAACTAAGATATAGTGAGATGTTTGCATTAGTTCGTCATTGTGATGTTTTGATTCAATGGTGTCTCACTATCATATGTGATGCATGCGGTAATAATTAGATAATGATTTACATATGCTCTAAGTACTTGAGGAGTAATGTCACCAGAAGGTAGCATGTATTTTGTACTTGGCTTGTTAATTAGTAGCATGTTTTTTTAATATGAATCCATCTCTTAATTTTTTATGCAATCACAATCTAAATATAGAAGGTACATTAATCATAGTAGCCCGATTTAATCATTTTGGCCTATCAACAGATGACAGCTGCAAAGACGCCAGTGCCGCAGTATTTTGTAGATAGGTACCACGCAGAGAAGGCCAAGGCGAAGGTAACCGGAGCGTCATCCGCGCCTATCTTTGAGGTGAGTCAGATGTAGTTGACAGGAGAGTCGAATTATATTTTCGCATACATTTGTCTGTAGTTAACATATGTCTTGTGCATGCATGTAAAATTGAAGGATGGAAAGGAGTATATGTTCAACTTCGGTAAAACAACCTTCAAACTGCATTTCTCTAAGGACAGCGACGATGAGGGCCATGGACCGGCTCCAAGCACCAAGCAGGTGATGGTCCTTCTTTAAGCTTAGCATCATCTTTCATTTGCATATGCTAATATAACTGATTCCCTTGTAAAATGTCAGATCGAAGCTATGGCGGAGAAGCTCCGGCTAGCTGTCAAGGCCAAGATGAGGCAAGGGCGGTTCAACTTTACGCCTGATGACGACTGAAGATTGGTGCAGCTAGGTTTAGGTGGCTGGCTGTTGCTCGTCGTCTTAAGTTAGTTCAAACTATTAGTCATTGATGTATCAAACTGGAGGCACATGTTCTGAATGTTTGAAACTATGATAAGCACTTGTAATGGATGCTTATCTTTGAATCATCATGGCTGCCTTTAATTATTAATTGTTGTCCTGGTATATGCATGCTTGTTAATTTTTTAACATGGTTCATGGCGTCTTTTACATGTTTTTGAAAGACATATGCATGGTATGAGTTTGAAGTTGACCAAACAGGCAAGCTGTATATGTTTTCGATTGATATATTTTGTAGGCCTGCTAATGGCGCTAAAACCACCCCTTATCCACCCCACCCCAAAGCTTATCAATATAAAATGGCAACCCACCCCAACCCAAACACTCAACTAAATAACCCGCCCCTCCCGCCGCATTTAATGCTTAAACCTGTGGGTATGCGTACCTAGGTCTGCTAATGGGTTAATTAAACCCTCCTCACCCACGTTTAACTAATAACTAACTCTCTCTCTCTCTATATATATATATATAGAAATTTCATAGCCTGACTTATGACGTGGGGCTCATGTGTATGTCTAGCCACACTGCTTTGCACAGAATAGCTGGCAGTCATACTGAGTCATCTACAACAAATTTCAATCAATTTCGATAAAATTTTATAGTGTGAATGTAATGTTTTATTTCTAGGGTCCAGCTCTTCACGTGGGCCCACGTGTAGGTCTAGCCACACTGCTTTGCACAGAGTAACTGCCAGTTATACTGAGTCATCTGCAACAAATTTCAGTCAATTTCGATAAAATTTTATAGTGTGAACGCGATGTTTTATTTCTAGGGTCCAGCTCTTCACGCGGGCCCACGTATAGGTCTAGCCACACTGTTTTGCACAGAGTAGCTGCCAGTTATACTGAGTCATCTGCAGCAAATTTCAGTCAATTTTGATAAAATTTTATAGTGTGAATGCGAGGTTTTATTTTTAGGGTCCGGCTCTTGACGCGGGCCCACTTATAGGTCTAGCAATGGGCACTCTACCAAGAATACACACATTCCAACCGCCCTCCCCCAACCCACCCCAACCCACATTCACATAGAACCTGCTCCGCCCCACCCCATTACCTAGTACAACCCATTTCAACCCATCCATACTCCACAGCAAAACCCACCCAGAAAACCCATTTCAACCCAACCCGTTAGCAGGCCTAATATTTTGACATGGTAAGAGTTTGAACTTGACCAAACAGTCTGTATGCTATCGAATCAATAATTAAACGAAAGAGGCAATATATTTTTCATTAATACTTAACAGTGAAACTGCTGCTGACAAAAGCAACTTTATATATACAACAAAAGATCAAGAGTCTACCACATTTGCCTAAAGAACGTCGTGCACTCGGCACGAATCCTACACTCCTTACTACAGAACCTAGCCCATCGGTCCCATCTTTCCAATTTCCATTCGTCGCTCTTGCCGCAGGTACCGCCTGCGCACTGATGATCGCCGTCATGGCGCTGCACTAGTTTCACCATGGCTTGCAGTTCACCAACCGGCACATGTAGTAGCACCTCCTGCAACACTAGATGTACTCGTTGGTGGAATCGGACACATCTCTGGTCCGGGAACGTCGCTGGCGCCGGCACACCCGCTT
Source organism: Alloteropsis semialata (assembly GCA_004135705.1). Taxonomy (NCBI): domain Eukaryota; kingdom Viridiplantae; phylum Streptophyta; class Magnoliopsida; order Poales; family Poaceae; genus Alloteropsis; species Alloteropsis semialata. Next base: position 48,871,790 of record CM014274.1, on the reverse strand, counting down.
GTTCCCCTTCAACCTTCCTCAGCAGCCGCTTTGCCATGTCGTCGTTGCCGGCGACACTATTGCGCCTGTACAGCAACATGGCAAGCACATAAGCCGCCAAATCATGCCCCGCCACAACGGCGCGATGGAGCATGTCGAGGGACGGTGATAGCGCGGCGCCCTCCCGAAAAACAACGCGCATCCTGGGGAGAAAGCAGGCCTCTAGGTTGCCGATGCTGGCCAGACTGGCGATGAGGATGCTGCGAAATTCCATGCTGTAGAAAGGTTCTTGGTGACAGTAAGCAGCTCGCTGCAGCACACGCCGCAGTGCTAGTCGCCGGCCGAAATGCGCGGCACGGCAAGCACTGCGCATGTGCGAGCAGGTCAGCCGCAGGCTGCCGAGGTCGTCCAGGGGGTGCGGTGACTGTGCTGCAACGATGTTGGCGATCTTTTCGGCCACCTCCTTCAGGAGCGACTCCATTCTCGTCGAATCGGAGCACGAGATGGTCAGGGACCTGGATGCTGGATGAGGCGCTAGTGGATGGCGAGGACGGGGGCGGCGGCGCATGAGGACGGAGGGGGAGCAGAGCAGCACGCTGGTGGAAGGCAAGGTTTTATTGGGGGCGAATCGGCGCGCTGGTGGAGTCGATCGGGCGGAGGGCGCGAGGTAGTTCCTGTGGGATGTGATGCGTCGTCCTCCCGTTCCGCGTGAATCTCTTCCACGCGAACGAATCCCGCACACTGCAGTAACTACTCATTTGGCGGAAGATGCCTCATCGCCCGAGCGCCGCGTTGCCGGCGGCGCCCAAATTTTCCACTATTCAATAGTTGGTCCACATGTTGGCGACCCCGGAGAATTAGTTTCCAAAATGCATGGTTGTTCGATTTGGAGAAATTGTAGGCACAACAAAAAAAATTTACAAAATGCTCACAACATTCTCCAGGCACTCCAAAACATTATGCTAAAAAAATTTTTACAAAATACTCACAACATTACAGAATGCCACCTATCTGCCAAGAAGATAGCAAAATGCTGACAACAACATGCACCACAAAATTTAACAAAAAAAGATGACAATGTAAAATTTAGCAAAGCTAATATATAATCATTACTGTAGCACCACAATAAGACATCAACATGTTTTCATGGTAGCATATGTCTGGCAACTTCCATTCAACTTCACATTAAACTACAACAAAAGCAAACTGCAGAAGCTAAAGAAGTAGACATCCTAGACATCTCTACTTCTTCTGGCCTGATAGATTGAGCCTCCACCTTCATTCCTCGTCTGAGTCGATGGTGTAGTACTCATTCCTCTGCAGCTTCCGCTTGATCTCAATGCGAAGATTCTCCGCCATCGCTCGAAGCTGACATTTTAAATTAGGGTTTGTAAGCATTTGGATATTCATGGCAATTGCAAAATAAAATTTCAAAAAATATAATCAGCTAAGATTAAACTAACACTAAATTCAATTAGCTACTCATGCTTAACTTAAAGGGCAGGAACATTGTACCTCTCTACCAGACTTGGTAGGTCCATCGTACTCGTCCTCGTCACTCCCCTCATCTAGCATCATCTTGCACTGCATCTTGGGGAAGCAGATTTCATACTTCTTTCCTTTTCTCTGCATTACAAGGAAAAGATGGGTCAGAAAATATAAATCATCAAGTAGAAGTCCATAAGATGCAATTTTGGTGCCAAAATCTGCCTATCCTTCAGTAAAAACTGTCTATTTCACTGCGCCTATCACATTTTCTTAAAAACACATATTTGAGAATGCAAAATAATGCTGAATATTTTACTCACATGCCACTAGTAAAGCTCACAAAATTGATTAAGCATAATGCTAGCAGTATCCTGATAGACTACCAATCATCAGAATGCAAAATTTAAGTTAATTACCTCATTCAAGGTTGCAGGGAAATCCGGCCAGTCCGTAAACATCACGTCCGGCTGAACCTCGAACCAAGCTTCGGTGAAAATATGCCTCTAGCGAAAATCAATCTATCATTACTGAATCTACCAAAAGTGAATCTACCAAAAGTGAATCAATTGAAATGTTGCTCTATGCGTCTTTTGGCCCGATGATGAGGCTTCGGCTTCTCCCTTATTCCAGCGGGCGGCGACGGTGGCGCTTGACTGCAGTTGCAGTCCCAGTCCGACGTCGGGGACTTCCGCCTGTATGTTGTCATTGGAGGCCGACGCCTCCACGACACGCCGGGTGGATGAAATGCGGCGGCGCTTGGCCGGAGGCAACGAGGTGCTTGCCGCAGGCGCCGGACTACGGAACAAGTGCGAACCAGCGTTGCCCGGTTGCCTGCAGGTGCTCTCGTTGCTGCGCACCATCGAGGAGGGGTGGAAGCTAGGCGAGGCGTCCGGCGAGCAGTGAGGAAGGGCGGTGCAAGGAAGGCGATGCGCGCGGCGAGCGGCGAGGAAGGCAAGAAAACCCCAATGGTGATGGGATGTATTGGGGGAGAAGGCAAAAAGGTAACTGGCGGATGTGTGGGCCGTTGGGCTTCTATTAATGGAATCTGGGGATACGACATTTTTTTTCATCCTAGTCATTGACAATACAGGCAACAACCTGAGGCCCACAAGGTGGGGCCCACAAGCAAGGGACGCACGCGCTGTTGACGACACACCGCTCGGGTCACGATGACACGCTGACCAGGAGGCTTCCTCGCGTGCGGTTGCCCTATGGGTCCCACTTGTCGGTGCCAGGATCTTGGCCACTTGTTCATCAGTTGTTCATATTTTTATGTATTTTGATTCTTAATCAAAACTTGAAAAATGTTTATATTACGCAATTGTTGTCCAAATCAGGCGATTTTTTTCTACGTTCTTAGAACAACATAAGCAACCTAATGGATTCCATTGCGTTGAGTTTCACGAGTTTATTTGGTACTTCATTACAAAAACCAACTTAGCATGTCATACACTAATGTCAAAGTCTCCAATGAAGTTGCATTTGACAATGCAATTAATGTGCTTTTGTGGGTATGCACACTTCACAGACATTTGGTCATAGAAATATATGATGGAATGTTTAGAAGGACAAAACACTTTGACACATCCCACTCACCTTCACTTTGAAGTGTTTAGTACCATATGATCACTTTTGATATTATGCACCCAATTCTTGTGACTCTCAATTGATTATGTACGTGGGGAAGTGATATAATATACTTTTTTCTAAGAATTTTGAGAAAAAACCAACTTTATTTGGCCCAAATTCATGTCATACACTAATGTCAAAGTCTCCAATGAAGTTGCATTTGGCAATTAATGTGCTTTTGTGGGTATGCACACCTCACAGACATTTGGTCATAAAAATATATGATGGAATTTTTAGAAGGACAAAACACTTTGACACATCCCACTCACCTTCACTTTGAAGTGTTTAGTACCATATGGTCACTTTTGATATTATGTACCCAATTCTTGTGACTCTCAATTGATTATGTACGTGGGGATGACATTTCCTTTCAAGTGATATAATATACTTTTTCTAAGAATTTTGCAAAAAAACATTTTATTTGGCCCAAATTTGTGAATTCTATACATGTTAAAATTTTCAAAAAAATCAAAATAAATCCAAAACAGATTTAGATTTGGCCAGGAGACAAAAGAGACAAAAGATTGGAGGGGGAGAGACCCATTTACTGTTTGCTCCAACGATGGGAGGGGTGAGAGACCCATTTATTACTGTCATCGCTTTCACTGGTGGGTGAGTGTATGACGGATGGGACCCAATGCCAAGGGGGCTCGGCCATCAGTGTGTCTGCGATGGAGGGTGTACACTGTGAACCGAAGGTCAAAACTCTCTGACCCCTACATCCCGTCGTCTCTGCCTCACGCTCGTCGGTTCCCAACATCCCGTCTCGTCGGCTCCCCACGCTCGTCCCTGAGTCTGCCAGTAATAATACATGACGGATGGGTCCCAATGCCAAGAGGGCCTGGCCGTCAATGAGTTTGGGATGGATGAGAGTCCGTTGGTCTTCAGTTCGTAGGAGGCTATAACAAGAACGCAGTGCGCATTCATCCTTCCGCACGCCTTCTCCTCGCTCGCCGTGCTCCGCCCTTCTCGCCTTCTCGCCGCGCTCCGCCTTCTCGCCGCGCCTCTCTCGACGTCGATGGCTCCCACCGGCATGACACCATCTTCGATAAGTCCGTACATCTCAGGGGAAAGGTGCTACTGCTGGCAGGATCGTCGGGTTCATTAGTGTTTTTGTACTATTCATTAGGGTTTTTTGTACTGAGTTCATCGCTTGCAGGGTGCTGCTGTTGGTGGGTCGTCAGGGGCGCGCTGCCGTGGCCGATCTCCCACCTCACGGTCGCCGCCGCCGTCTCCCACCTCGCACTCGCCGTCTCCCAAGAGGGCTCGGGGTGTAGCCGACCCGGCGGAGGATTCGGGCCCGGAGTTGGCGCCGTCGAAGGCAGCGTGCTTGGAGTTGCCGCCGTCGTCGTCCAAGGCTCCGCAGGAGGACTGCGACGACAACGACGACGACGACGACGATCCTAACCGGATGCGCATCCGCGTCAGGAGCACGCCCTCTGGCAAGGACTGGTTCCGCTGCCCCGTCTGCCCGTTCGATACCGACACCTTCCACAAGGCGAAGATCCATGTCATGGACATCGCCATGAACGGGGGGCCGCCTGGCTTCGGTGCCCAGGTGGAGATGCACCGCCAGTTTGCCCGTCAGTAGGGTTGGATTTAATTAGTTTGTTTGTTTAATTTTCTTGTGCTTAATTTCTGTGTCTGTGAACAATGTGCTTAATTTCTGTGTCTCTAAACAATGTGCTTAATTTTCATGTGTTTTGTTTCTGTGTTCATCTGTTGTTGTATATCTGCTGGAATGGTTGCAAGGAAACGCGCCCAGGAACACGCACGCGAATGGTTCCAACGCAAAAATTCAAACCCATTAGGTAGATCAAAATGTTTTGCAAAGTTAGCAGAAAAAATCAACTGAATCGGACAACAAATGAGAAATCTACTGATGAAGCCCCGCGCCAATAGGTGTGGCCCGTTTGTCAATCGCACATATGATTCACACGCGAGGAATACGGCTCTTGCTAGTGCGTGCGGGCTGGGCTCGGTGGGACCTTGCTTGCGGGCCTTATGCTTGTATGCCTCATATGTCAGTGGCTTAGGGATGGAAACAACTGCTGTAACGAAGCGAAACCACGCCTTGCCGCCTATTCCCTTTTCGCCATCTCCTTCTTCACCCAAAACGTCCCATTAAAGGCTGGGTTTTTTTTTTACCTCTCACCACGCCGGTCGCATCGCCTTCTCCTCCACCCAAAGGCAACCGCATCCTTGTCGCCCCAGCCGCCACCTCCCTCCCGCAGCGCGACGATGGACCACCGCAACAAACCGGTGACGCGGGCGGCCGCTGCCGGAAAGAGGCCTCTCCGAGGCTCCTGCACCGGCGAGGACAAGACGCTAGACATGCTTGCCCCCTCAGCGAAGAGGGCCCGCGGCGGATCCGGCTCATCCAGCAGTGGCGCATCCAAGAGGCCCCGACGCTCCAAGGTGGAGGCGGACGACTCCGGCGAGTACTCCGGCTCCAACGATGAGGCAAGTATCTGTGTATAGAATCATTGAAATTGTAGTATCTGTGTACAATCATTGATTTTGTAGCATCTGTGTAGAATCTCTATGTACAATCAATGAATGTGTTCTAATTTTAGTCTGTATACTCTGTGAAGGTGCACAAGTGATATCTCTGTGTAAAAGAAGTGTACGAATCTTTGTATACTAACTCATTGGATTAGTAGTATCTGTGTACAATCATTGATTTTAGTCTGTAGTATCTGTGAAGGTGCACAAGTGATATCTCTGTGTAGAAGAAGTGTAGCAATCTCTGTATACTAACTCATCAATTTCTGGATGTAGAAGGTGCGGGAGCTGAAAGATGATCTTGCACAGGTGATCTCCAGGGTGGGAGATATTGAAGATATGCTGATAGGCTTTGAGTCAACTGAAGACAACAACAATGAGATGCAGCAATTCATGATGAAGAAGATGAAGGAGGTGGAAGAAGAACAGAAGATGTTCAGGAAGCAGATCAAGGATCTAGCTACAGAACAGAAGAACAACAGACAGCTGGCAGCGAACCTAGAGAAAAAGATGAGGTAGAACAAGCTCTCCAAATGAACTCTGTAGCCTGCTGTGTTTTGTTCTGTAATAGCTACGTCCTTTCTTCTTTTGGTACTCTGAAGTTGTGATGGCCATATGTGGCCTGGAAAAAACTTTTGCATATGTGTGTACATATGCAATGTGTGGTATCTTTTGGTGGTCTGCAGTGAACCTTTGAATGCTACATATGATATGTACATATTTCTGGTGTCATGAAAGGATTATCACATCTCATCTTACATATTTCATAGATATTTCTGTGTAAGAAATTGTATTTAAGTAGCCTGAGTCACAAAAGTATTGCAGTAATCCTAAAAAGAGAATTTGAACCCAATTTACACAAAAAAAAACATCGTCTTCAAGTGAATTGATGGGAGCAACGACTCCATCACCTATGTATGTGTCATCATCTTCATCGTTGTCTTCTGGTATGTCCGCATGATCCGGTTCAGGCATGGGTTCAGCAAGCACCTTTTTAAGTACAGAAGCATCACCACTTACCCCTTCTACGTCTTTCCTACTCCAATTTGTCAATTCATGGTCTCCGTCGTCGACAGTAATATTTTCCACTCCAATGACAATCAAGTCAACATCGGCATCACCAACATTATTATCAGCGTCCTCTCGTTCAGGCATGGCAAATAGGGTCCTAGGTTTCATTCTGAGGATACTGCACCAATTAGCTTTCTTTCCACATTACAAATAACATACTTGCTCCACTTGAATCGCTAGAACGTATGGTTCATCTGAATAGCGAAACCGAGAGGTATCAATATTGATGATCCCAAATTTATCTTTGTTGTGCCCTCTAGATTGGTTCAAAGTTGGTGCCGGAACATAATACCAGTCACATTGGAACAACTTTACTTCCTGCGCATTAGGAAAATCAAGGATGATGATTTTTTTAACCACTCCGTACCATTCCATGTCATCACCCTGGACAACAACACCACTGTTCTGTGTTGTTAGATTTTTCTCTATATGCGATGTCCGAAAGAAAAAACCATTGATAGAGCACCTGTTAATCACAGTAACTCGACGATCTGGACCACGAGATAGAGCATAGATCATATCATTTGCAGTTCCCTTAGCATGTTCCTTCCTGATCTGCACTCATATATGTTCTTGACAAATTACAACATTATTCAACTGTGATGCATTAAATGGAACACAAATATAAATGACTCACCTTACGCTTGAACCACTCCACAAATTCTTTCTTGTGCCTTGTTTCAACATTCTGTGGGTTCGTTTTCCTCAATTCATCCATATGCTCACTTCAACGAAACGAAAACGAAACAAAAACTTGTCAGTTTGATAGTGAACACATTAACTATTACAGATCAACTCATAAACATGTAGCTTACTTTATCCATGGAATGGCCTCATCACAGTTGGTTAATATGTAGTGCCTCATCCTCTGAAGATCATCATAAGATGCTATCTCAATATTATGCTTATTAGAAGATTTCTTTCTATCAAAGTCCATGCTCGCAAACACACTTAGACTAGCAGGTGGTTCATTAACAGTGCTCCTTGTTGGTATTTCTTAGCGTCACCACTTAGAGTAGTGATGGCACTAGAGATGCTTTATCGTAAATCTAAACATTACAGATATTCTGCAAGCGCACAGAAGTATGTTGTAGCATTTCACTCGGGAGTATTCCAGAGTATCGTTATTTGTTTATCCACAGGGAAAGCG
>CM014274.1:48846470-48861819 GCA_004135705.1 Alloteropsis semialata | reverse complement strand
TTATTATAGATGGCTCTCATTTACTAACTTTATTTGGAAAGAAAAACTTTATTTGATAGTTCTTACCTGAACTTACCTGAGCTGAGGGTCCTCCCCCAAGCTAGTTTGTTGACACCGATGAACCTGTCGGCGCAGGACTCGTGTTTTACGTCGTCGAGCGAAGACGTCTCCATTGTTCGATTCAACTTGATGAAGCAGCATCTGACCCTGGAGATGAGGATACAGATGATTTAACCCGCCATACCTGTTTTACCTTCTTCTGGCGGTCGACAGCTTGTTCCGGTGTTTTCTTCGCCCGTGCTTTCCCACCTCGTATAGGCTTCTTGTTTTTTGCATGATACCGGATGGGGAATTCTTTTTCCCAGAACTTCTCCATAAACTTTATTAAGCTGTCTTTCTCTGGAGGTGTGACCTCCACCTCCTTGACATTCTGACTGTTTCTGCAGTACTTGATCTTGATCATGGAGCATTGCTCCACCTTTGGCCTGAACTCAAACTTCTCCTTCTTGCCATTGATGTGGAGCTGGATCTCTCCAGCACCCACATTAATGTGAGCGTCTGCTGTGCTCAAGAAGGGTCGCCCAAGGATGAGTGACGAGTCGTTGCTCACGTCCATGTCCAGCACCACGAAGTCGACAGGGACGAAACAATCCCAGATGCGCACCGGAATGTCCTCGGCTATCCCCTCCGGGTAGCGGACCGTGCAGTCGGCCAGCTGCAGTCTCATGGGAGTAGGAGACAAGGTAGTATAGTTAAGGCGGTCGAAGACTACCTTTGGCATGACGTTGACGCTTGCCCCTAAGTCACAGAGTGCGTGCTCACACTACAAGGTTTAGACCACTACAAGGTTTTTGGTCTAATGCCATGGAATGCATTGCAATGACACGAAATCTGTTGCAATCGTTATGTGCTATTGCAACCATTTCCATAAATCGTTGCTACAGGTCGATGTTATTGCAACCATTTCCATAAATCGTTGCCACTTGGCCCATTTTGTTGCGTCTTTGCCAGCGGGTAATAGTGGAGGAAGATGTCCTCATCATTCCCACCCCCTTAACAAGGGCCCAGCTTTGATACCAAATGATGAGTCCGGCCCAGGTGGGGTTTGGATGGAAAGCCCGACGCACCGATCTGGCCACAACGCCACTAGGGCCTTGTTGCGCCTCAACAATCTTAGCACCGACAGCCGAATTTACGACACACCGATCCGGCCCACAACACCACTAGGGCCTCTTGTTGCGCCTCGGCAATCTTAGCACCGCACTCCGGCGCACCCCTCAGGGAAAGGCCCAATCACCCCAAAAGACTAGTCCGATAGGGAAGGGTGGCTCTCCCCTTTAAGGTGGCTTCCTCCTCCCTAGCTAAGCAAGGTGGGATTATTCAGAGGCTCACACGGTCACCGCCCGACTACAACTGGGCCTCTTTTGGCCCATTTTCTTGTTGCGTCTTTGCCAGCGGGTCATTAAATGATGAGTCCGGCCCAGGTGGGGTTTGGATGGAAAGCCCGACGCACCGATCTGGCCACAACGCCACTAGGGCCTCTTGTTGCGCCTCAACAATCTTAGCACCGACAACCGAATTTACGACACACCGATCCGGCCCACAAAACCACTAGGGCCTCTTGTTGCGCCTCGGCAATCTTAGCACCGCACTCCGGCGCACCCCTCAGGGAAAGGCCCAATCACCCCAAAAGACTAGTCCGATAGGGGAAGGGTGGCTCTCCCTTTTGAGGTGGCTTCCTCCTCCCAAGCTAAGCAAGGTGGGATTATTCAGAGGCTCACACGGTCGCCGCCCGACTACAACTGGGCCACTTGGCCCATTTTGTTGCGTCTTTGCCAGCGGGTAATAGTGGAGGAAGATGTCCTCATCATTCCCACCCCCTTAACAAGGGCCCAGCTTTGATACCAAATGATGAGTCCGGCCCAGGTGGGGTTTGGATGGAAAGCCCGACGCACCGATCTGGCCACAACGCCACTAGGGCCTCTTGTTGCGCCTCAACAATCTTAGCACCGACAGCCGAATTTACGACACACCGATCCGGCCCACAACACCACTAGGGCCTCTTGTTGCGCCTCAGCAATCTTAGCACCGCACTCCGGCGCACCCCTCAGGGAAAGGCCCAATCACCCCAAAAGACTAGTCCGATATGGGAAGGGTGGCTCTCCCCTTTAAGGTGGCTTCCTCCTCCCTAGCTAAGCAAGGTGGAATTATTCAGAGGCTCACACGGTCGCTGCTCGACTACAACTGGGCCACTTGGCCCATTTTGTTGCGTCTTTGCCAGTGGGTAATAGTGGAGGAAAATGTCCTCATCACAAATTATTATACAGAAGAAGAAGATATATCCTATCGCCGATGCACATCATTCGGAGAAGCAGCATCATCGTGCTTTGGGTCAAGGCTCGACGCAAAAAAATATGGCCACCTATTTTGAAAGCTTTTACCATGGGATCGCATTGGAGCAATTTGACTATTTCGCCTACCCCGATCCCGATCGCAATTACGAATTGCCCTTATTTAACATCCAGAATGATCTTGCAGCGATCATGCCGATTCTGAAATCCTTCATTACACCAGCCATCCTTGGAAGTAACATCGTATTCGGCAGCAAAATCTCATCTTATGAATTTTACAATCCATCAGTAGCAGCTCGTCAATTGGGTTTCGGTCAACTCCCGATCGGCCTTTACTTCTCCAATAAAATAAAGCACAGAGAATCGGTCTCATCATCCCTAGAGATGGATAGGATCTTATCACTTGCCCCCGAAGCCAATTTTGAAATACCAGAATGGCTATGCACCAGCTTCTCATCCAGGCTCTTCAGAAATTGGTGGAAAGAATTACGCCTTCACATATTCAGACTCCCGGCCATCACTTTTTGCACCCACATAGACTCTGATTTTGAGGCCATGGAAAATCCTGTAAGTCTTTTTGAATTCTCCCCATTCTCATTCATCTCTTTTAAAATGAACTGTTCATAATTTGAATTCCATCCTTTAACAGCCAGTCGAAGAAAATGCACCACCGGTGAGCATCAGTGGCAAACCGATCCAATATGCCATTAGGACTCCATATCCAAGGATCGGTTCTACCGCTCCATCTTTGAAGGAAATTATGGATGGTAAAGGCAAGAGAAAATCCGCCCCCACTAAGATTCCTGAACCAAAGAAGCCGAAGAAAAGCCAAGTCGTACGATTTTCTTATCCTTCTGATTTTCGTTTCTGATTCACACCTTAAGCAAATAACCTTCCCATACAGCCTCCTGGAAAAATCCTTGGTCAGTCGACTTCCAAAGCTGCTGAGGAAACCGCACAGAAAGCTGCCGAGGGCGCAAAGATGCTACTAGATGCAGTATCGGTAACAATCCAATTTTTTCTATATTTACTTTTCTTTAACTTAAATCGGCAATAATAATTCTCTCTTTTTAGCAAACAAATATCGTATTGCCTGATCCCCAACCAGCTCCAGCCCAAGACATACAAGCAGAATCGGCTCAACAGGTAAATTTAATCCAATTCTCATTTTCTTCAAACATATACGCTTGAACTAACCGATTCAACCTGTAGACTGCCATTCTGAAACCAATCATCGAGGAATCAAACACATCTGCTCAATCGGAGACTATCCATCAACAAGCCGAAAAGACTATCCAATCGGAGGTCATTTCTGAGCAACAAATCAAAGAAAATATTCAATCGGAGGCCATCCCTGAGCAGCAGATCGGAGAATTATCTACAAATACTCAATCGGAGGAGCTTCCTGAACAGCCAACAATAACTTCACCAGTGCCACCTCCGATTGAGCCGCCTCAAATACTTCAAATAGCTGCTCCTGGCACAAGCAACTCCCAGCCTCAAGTAATCCCCGATTACGTCCGGGAAGGACAATTTAAACTGGTATCAATTCGTCACCTCGTGTCAATATTTCATTATTATAATAACATATTTTATTAACACTCCTTTTCAGGCACACGATCCTTCAGCAATGAGTTTCACATCATTTGACCTGGACGCCATCATCGGAGAAGAGGAAGTTAGTTCCGCTCAATCATCTACAACCATCTCCGATGAGGCCAAGGCGAAGCTTCAAGAAATGCTAAATCATTTGAACAAAAGCATCGCCATCCTGGTTGAAGATGCCGAACCGATTCGCCAAATCTTCAAGGAACTAAAGGGTCAGCTGCCATCAGAGCTGGAGAACGCGATCATCCCTGCGGCTTTCATTGAAGGTCATCAACCCCAAGTTTCTGCCGCTCGTCAAAGAATATCGGATCGGCTAGCTCAACAAGACTTATCCAAGAAGCGCGACGACGGCAAGGACGAACTGAAAACAATGCAGGCCCACATCAAAACTTTGGAAGCCGAACCAGTACGGCTAGAGAATCGGATGAAGCATCTCCATGGTGTTGAAGCCGAACTACTCAAACGGCTCGCAGAAGTCCGCAAGGAGATGTCGGAGACCCAAGACGAGCTCAACCAAATTCCAGCTTCCATCAAATCGGCGCGAGAGAATTTGAACAAACGCTTGGAGGAAGTGCGTCAAATTCACAAAAGCATCAAGAACATCCCCAGCTCCGATGTGGAAGACTTGGAAGAAATTAGGAAGATTGATAGCATTCGGTTGAGCGCGATCGAAGCGATCCGCAAATTTCTGTAATGTTTAAACTCTAACCATACTGCTCTGATGACAGTGGTCATCGATGAACCTAGGTGACTCTGACAAAGTCGATCGTCGATGAACACTTGTGTAAATATTTTTGCCCTTAAGGCGATACGTATCGTATCGGCTATCTTAGACGACATTGCTTAGAATATCGGCTTTAAGAATCGATCCAAATGCTTGGATAATACTTCTTCAAATATTTTCCATTAAGTGCCTTTGAAAATTCTTCTCCCCCCAACGTTTCCAAAATATATGCATTTCCTGGGACGCACCGATTTACTCGATAAGGACCCTCCCAATTAGGCGACCATTTTCCAAACTTAGAACTTTTAGTCCCTATCGGCAAAATCAGCTTCCAAACCAATTCTCCTTCGATGAATGCTTTTGGCTTAACCTTTTTGTCATAATATTTGGCAATACGCATTTTATTATTCTCAATATTCTCCAATGCCCTCAATCGAGTTTCAGCCAAATCATCCAACTCAAAATTCATCAAACTTTTATATTCATCGGCAGTCAAGTTTCCTTGTTCCGATATCCGCCTCGATCCGATTTTAGTCTCCCAAGGCAAAACAGCTTCATGTCCATAAACCAATTGATACGGGGGTAATTTAGTAGATCCATGACAGGCCATCCGATATGCCCATAACGATTCGGTTAACGTTAAATGCCATCGCCTTGGTTGTTCATCAATTTTTCGCTTGATGATTTTGATAATACTTTTATTTGATGCTTCTGCTTGACCATTAGCTTGCGCATAATAAGGAGAAGAATTTAGTAATTTAATACCCATACTGGCAGCAAAATCTTGGAATTCGTTAGACATAAACATAGTTCCCTGATCGGTCGTGATGGTTTGAGGAATACCAAACCGATATATAATATGCTCCTTAACGAATTCTACCATATTTTTAGAATCGGCACCCTTCAAAGGAATCGCCTCAACCCATTTAGTGAAATAATCCGTTGCCACCAATATAAACTTATGACCCTTGCTCGATGATGGATAAATTTGTCCGATCAAATCGACTCCCCATCCTCGAAAAGGGCATGGCTTGATAATCGGATTCATGGCTGACGCAGGCGCTTTCTGCACATTCCCAAATTTTTGGCACTCTTGGCAACCTTTATAATATTCAAAACAATCCTCCAGAATCGTTGGCCAGAAACAACCTGTCTTTCGAATAATCCATTTCATTTTATAAGCCGATTGATGTGCACCACAAACTCCTTCATGCACTTCATCCATCATATCTTTGGATTCCGATTTACTTAAACATCGGAGCAAGACACCATCAATTGTCTTATAATATAATTGACCATCAAGTAACACATATTTAACAGCCATGAATCTTAACTTCCTGGAAACCTTTTGCGATGGATCTTTAAGATAATTTACAATCTCATACCTCCAATCTCCGATTTCTAGCTCAATCGTCATGATCTCATGAAAACACCGATAGCCAGAAGCAGCTTGTGCCAAATTGTTAGCTTCCTGATTTTGAGCCTTGGGGATATGTTCAATATTGACCATCACAAATTCCTTCAACAATAATCGGCATTCATCAAAATACTGAATCAAAACATCATCTTTGCATTCATATTTACCGATTAACTGAAAAATCACCAACTAGGAGTCTCCAAAAATCTCAACAGCTTCAGCTCCGGTTTCTAATAACAATTTCAATCCCTTAAGCAATGCTTCATACTCAACTCTATTGTTGGTAAAACTCGGATCCATCGGATAACTGAATTCAAAATTTGCCCCCCGAGGCGAAACAATAACGATTCCGATGCCACATCCTTGACCACACGAAGATCCATCAAAGAACAATGTCCAAGGTGTCGGATCGACCAATTTAACTTCACCTCTGATATGCTGTGTTACGAAATCAGCCATTACTTGTCCTTTAACCGCCTTAGCCGATTCGTATTTTAAATCAAACTCCGATAATGCTAATACCCACTTTCCGATTCTTCCTTTTAACATCGACATGGATAACATATATTTAACCACATCGGTTTTACAAACAATTGTGCACTCAGAAGATAATAAATAATGTCTCAACTTAGTGCATGAAAAATACAGGCACAAGCATAATTTTTCAACCGGTAAATACCTTGTCTCCGCATCAATTAACTTCCGACTCAAATAATAAACCACTCTTTCTTTTCCTTCAAATTCTTGTATAAGAACAGACCCGATCGCCAATTCATCGGTCGACAAATATAATCGAAATGGCTTATCTCTCTGAGGTGGAATCAAAACTGGCGGTGTCATCATATATTGCTTTATTTCATCAAATGCCTTTTGTTGATCTTTTCCCCAGACGAATTCTTCATCGGCTTTTAATTTCAGCAGCGGGGAAAAAGGACGAATTCTTCCAGATAAATTTGAAATAAATCTTTTGACAAAATTAATCTTACCGATTAACGACTGGAGACTCGTCTTATCGGTGGGTGGCTCAGCATCTCTTATAGCCTTCATGCTCTTTTGTCCGACTTCAATTCCCTTTTTCATGCACCATGAAACCCAAAAATTGTCCGCCGATACTCCAAACGCACACTTATTAGGATTCATCTTCAAACCATGCTTCCTTGTACATTCAAGAGTCTCTCGCAAATCGGCCAGATGCTGTTTATATCCATCGGACTTCACTACTACATCATCAATATAAATTTCAACAATCCTGCCGATCAACTTGTGAAATATATAATTCATTGCCCTTTGATATGTAGCACCAGCATTTTTCAAACCAAAAGTCATTACGACCCACTCATATAATCCAAGTGCACCAGGACATCGGAATGCAGTTTTAGGAATATCTTCTTCCGCCATAAAAATTTGATTATATCCTGCATTACCATCCATAAAACTAATCACCTTATGTCCTGAAGTTGCATCAACTAACATATCGGCAATCGGCATCGGATACCCATCCATCGGAGTCGCCTTATTTAAATTCCTGAAATCAACACAAACTCGCAACTTCCCATTTTTCTTGAAAACAGGAACGATATTAGATATCCATTCAGCATATCGGCAAGGTTGAATAAACTTAGCTTCATATAACCGAGTTATTTTGGCTTTTATTTCTTGGTCCAACTCAGGTTTAAATCGTCTCGGCGCTTGTTTAAAAGGCCGATACCCTGGTTTAATCGGGAGCCGATGTTCAACAATAGATCGGCTTAAACCTGGCATCTCATAGTATTCCCAAGCAAAACAATCACGATACTCTTTTAATAACTTTGCACTTACATATGTCGGCCGAGGTCTATCTCCTAAACCTATATCTATTTCCTCTAACTCATCGGCCGACATAAACCCTTGACCAAGTTTACCCTCATCTTCAATAAAATCATCCATTAATACAAACTCTCAGAGCCGACTGCTAGGATCAGCTTTAGACCATCATCGGACACTTGGATAAAATTTCCTTCCCAATTCCTGCCCGATAAGCATTCGATTCCTTCAAACTCCCAAACCGTTAAATCGGCGGTGGCGACGCTGACCGATTCATCGGCTTGGACAGTCTCGATGTGATCCCCATGCCATTGAATAAGGCATTGATGCATGGTAGATGGCACACAGCAATTGGCATGAATCCAATCACGACCCAGGAGCAAACTGTAGGACCCTTTGCTGTCGATGACGAAGAATGTAGTAGGCAAAGTCTTGTTCCCGATCGTCAATTCAACATTCAATGCCCGAGCCGGCGATGGATTTCCGCCAAAGTCCTTAAGCATCATATCGGTCTTGATCAAATCATCAGGGCCTTTGCCAAGCTTCCGATATGTGGTATAAGGCATCAAATTCACAGCAGCTCCCCCATCAACAAGCATCTTGGTCATCGGCTTACCATCAACATATCCTTTAACATATAAAGGCCTCAAATGCCGATATTTCTCATCAACTGGTTTGTCAAATACAGCTTGCTGTGGTTGTAGAATCAACTGCACTATAGCTTCCTCAACTTCATCAGCCTCATCATCGGTTGAACTTGCATTGTATTCAGCAGGCAGCACAAACACCATGTTCACCGATGCCGATGGCCCATCATCATCACGTTTAGGCTTAGCTTTCCAGACCTTGGAATTGTCATCTCTTTGACACTTCTCCTTCAACAATTCTTTAAATTGGAGACGCTAAACCCTTCGCTTCTGAGTCTTGGTCAAACCATCAGGACACCATTGCGGATTGACCCCTGGACGTAAATCCGATTTGACCTCCGTCTTCGATTCCTGTGCGTCTTCTGGCTCATGAATAATTTCTTTTTTCCTGTACACCAGACGATCGTACACAGAGAGACGGTCTGCTTTATAATTTAGGCGATCATCATACTTTCGGCGATCATTGTCCCATCGGTCATAGCACCGATTTTCATGCTCACGCCGATTATGGTATTCACGCCAATCTTCGCGTTCCTGCTGATAGGCTACCTCATTATGCCAGCTGCATCGATGCCCAAATTCCAATCGGTCATGCATAGACTGACGCTTCCTTTTTGAATCTCTATAGCTCTCATATTGATCGCTGCACTCTGGACAATCATAAATTGATGGAAGCTTAACTTTTCATTCCAACAGAACCTGAAGAACGGACATCCCCAATGATTTTCATTATCAAATCTCCCTGTCGGAGGACTCCAATCCCTTTCTTGTTGGCGCATATATTTATCAATGAGCTGCCCCGATGTAACTTTAGTCTTATCGCCACGTCGGTGATCATCCCGATAATGCTGATGATTCCGATTTTGCACGTCATCTGCCGTTACTTGGCAATCCGGGTCAACAGCTCCCGATTTCTTCGCATTCTCCGATGTAAGGACTTTGGCTTTCATTTTTCTGTCAGGTGCTCCGATCTCACCATATTTTGAGGAAACGGATGTCCATCAAGCTTCATTGGTTTTTTGCCAGTTTCAACTTTAATAATTCCTTTTTCAATCGCCGATTGAATCTCATTGCGGAAAACTTTGCAGTCATTGGTATGATGAGAAACTGAGTTATGCCACTTGCAATATTTCTTTTTCTTCAACTCTTCGGCAGAAGGAATTGTATGATTCGGGGAAAGCCTGATTTGTTTCTCTGCTAGTAATAAATCAAATATTTTATCGGCTTTTGTGATATCAAAGCTGTACCTTTCTGGCTCGACCTTCACCCATGGGCAGGCAACGGAATTTTTATTCTTGGTCCACTCAGCCAAATCGACCTCAGCTTCCTCCCCATCGGAATCATATTCGATATTGGCAATTTTCCTTTGGAATTTCTCTCTCCGATAGTCATTGCCACGTCCTTCATGCTGAGAGAGCTTTTGAATCATGTGCCCCAAGCCTTCAAAATCTTGACTTGTATATCGGTCTCTGACCTGAGGCAACAATCCTTGGAATGCCAAATCGACCAACTGTCCCTCCGATAAATTCAACGAGTAACATTGGCTATGCACATCTCTGAATCTTTGGACAAACTCACTAACTGATTCACCGTTTCTCTGTCGGAGTGCTGTCAGATCGGACAATCTGGTCTCTTGTACTCCCATGAAGAAATAAGCATGGAACTGTTTTTCCAAATTGGCCCAATTACTAATAGAATTCGGTGGTAATGATGAAAACCACGAAAAGGCCGATCCAGAAAGCGACATAGGAAACAACTTAACTTTCAATGGATCAATCGATGCAACTTCACCACACTGAATTGTGTATCGGCTGATATGCTCAATGGTGGTAACATCTCCTTGTCCAGAAAATTTATAAAAATCCGGAATCCTGAATCGGGCTGGCATAGGCAATGTATCAAACCAGTCCGGATACGGCTTCCGATACAGATAAGATTGACCCTTGGGCTTCAGACCAAACTGATTCTTCATGACGTCAGCAATCTTATCTGCCCAATCCTCCTGAGTATAATTTCCTTGACTAATCGGAGCACGATTCATTATGACGGGTGTCTCATTAGGTCCGATTGACGGCTCCCGATTGTCAGCTCCCTTGTTCCTGGGTGGATTTTCAGTATTGAAGAAAACAGGATATACCATCTTGCCCTCAACAACAGGAATTCGGCTGCCAAACTGGTCAATATGCTGAGTTCCGCCATATTCCTTGTCCTCCGATTCTTCTTCCTGTTCGTTTTCTTCACCTCCTTCTACCGCCTTAGCTTTTGCCTTTTTTATCTTGGGAGCTTCATAACACTCAGGGTGAGTTTCTGGTGATGTAGACGAAGTAAATTGTGTCATCTTTTTCTTGAGATCC
The DNA here is from genome assembly GCA_004135705.1 of Alloteropsis semialata. NCBI lineage: Eukaryota > Viridiplantae > Streptophyta > Magnoliopsida > Poales > Poaceae > Alloteropsis > Alloteropsis semialata. Next base: position 48,850,915 of record CM014274.1, on the reverse strand, counting down.
TTAATTGCTGCAGCAGCTCCAGTATCAAAGTAAGCAGGTCCCTTCTGGACATCCTTCAATATAGCTCCATCCAGCAATTGGGCAATCAATCCCACCACCGTGTTAACCAATATTCCAGATTGGTTAATCAAAGCATGACTCAAACCAGCATCAACAAAATCTTGGAAGAATTTTCTTTCCTCGGCAGTGATCCGATCGAACGCTTCCTGAGGAACAGGAAACTGATTTTTCTTAATCACCGCGTTGCGAGTTTTACTGAATGAGTCTAGGCACAGGTTCTTGAAATCTTCAATTTGTGCTTCCACGAGTTTCTTCTGCTCGTCACTGAGATCCTCCATCGTGATCGTAGGGATCGCAGCTGCTTTGTCTCCAGGTGCCATCGCAGAAGCTTTCTGGTCCCACCGGGCGTGCCAAAATGTGTTGACGTCCAAAAAGTCAGGCGTTGACTCTCAAAAATTAACACTGTGGCCTGGAAGATTTGCTTCACTTCAGTGCAGGTCCAAAATCTCGAGGTTCGCGGCGTGCCAGTCAATTTGACCTGAAATTGACAAGGTAGAGTTTAATCAGTAAACAACAAGGAACTCATCGGCCAAGGCCCCGATTTGTCCCAACAGATCGGATCAATGTATAACGGAAGTCCGATTTGAGAGCATAAACCATCAGCTATGAGTCCGATTTGTAAAGATGTAACAAATATTAAAACGGACCATCGGCTATAAAACCGAATCGTGAGGGTACAGCATTAGATTAAACCATCGACCATGCAGACCGAATCGGAGATAGACCTGATTTAAACTCGTTCTTTAATATTCATCTTTCAAAGGCGATAAATAAACTAATTCTCATGTCACTAACAATCGGATCGATTTCGAGACAGCGTTGCTAGCAGGGCACCGATTAGCCTATTTATTCCAATAGATCAATTTATATCAAACAACTTATTTAAATCAGATCTATTTGTAACTTGCGAATTAGATCTAAATCAGCTATATAAACAACAAGAACAGATCTATTATGAAGCTTAAATTATGATAAAACAAAATAGATCTTTCTCTGATAGATGTAAGCCGATAAGATGAAACAGCAAGATACGGTAAAAGGTGAGCAATCTAAACGAAGAAGGGCGATACGCCTCAATCTAAATCCTAGAATAACTCGATAAATTGGTGAATTAACTAAACAAAGAAGGACGATATGCCTCAATCTAAAGCATAGATTAATTCGATAAGGGTGTCGAACTTACAGTCAAACCGGAGGTCAAGATGATGCAGCCCTGCTTGCTGAAGAACTCGACGAAAAGGATTTGGGTGGCACGTTAGGCCGAAAAGTTGTGTTTGATTGAATGGTTGTGTGAACATCTTTTACAATGGCGCAGGGTTCATATTCATACCCTGGAAATCTAGCTAAAACTTGCCGGCTACGACAATATCTCTAATCTAATTAAAGCAATCTAATCTTAAACTACTATATCTATTACAAAACTTGACGCAATTAGGCCTTGAAGAAGCTTCCAGACGTGTCCTCCCTTGTCAGTCGTACGTGCTCCGGCCTCCCTTGTCTCGTGTCCGATCAAGACTCCTATCGGACGAACTCCGATCGGAATCGGACGTCTCCCAGAATCGGACTCGGCCTTTGTCTGGACTCTTATCATACACACGCTCAGCCGAGTCAAAATCTGGTGTCAACAGAGACGCATCGCCGCATGTCTACCGCACGACCTATTAGCATTAACGGGCCTCACCGCGCGCCGTCCGGTGTGGCAGGGGATGTGACGCGCACTGTTCCAGCCGCCCCGTAGGCGCCGCGGAGGGACGAGCACGACCCTAGCAAGCTCGAGACTAGAACCTACTCCAGCATCATCCACAGTACCCCGCAGGTGGTGGGGCTTCTTCAGCAAGCTTCCTGTTGTTTGTCATTTGTTAAACACGCATTGTACCAGGTCTTTCCCAGGGTATAAAAAGAAAAATAAGACCTCAGGGGAGACACGACGGACAAGAGACACACACACGCACACGTTCATAGAGACTTGAGGCTCTTCCTCTCTCTCGACCGCTTGTATCCCCTACTACGAGCAACGCGAGTAACACGAGCTGACCGACACTGGACGTAGGGCGTTTGTGGCTGAACCAGTATAATCCCTTGTGTCCTCTCGCGAACCATCTGAGCCTAAACGCGCAATCCACTAAATTTACTAGTTGGTGATTTCTTGCACCGACACTTTCCAAAACCAACACACTCCAACCATTTCCCCAAAACCTTTGGTATTGTGACCAAGCCATAACTCGCCCATGACCGTGGGCACGGCTATTCGAATAGATGTTAACTCTGCAGAGGTGTACACTTTCCCCACAAGTAGGGTACCGCAACACGGTCACCTTAGTGCCAGTGCGGATCCTATCGAAGCCATTACCCACCATAGCCAAAACTGCCTAGCCATCTACGAGAAATAACCAAGGGGTTCCTGACCATCCAGTGAGGCCTACAACCATGACACTAAGTCTGCACTTGGCTTCCCGCTGCCTATGCTACACAGATACGTGGGGAAGGTGCCGTATCATGTAGCGGATGCGTATCCGATACCGATACATGCAGGATACACGGTGGATACGTATCGATGAAGTATCGGTCTAAAAATAATTACCGTAATTCCTAAAACGTGGGCCGATACGTATCAGGTTGATTTTGTGATACGGCCCAACAACACTCTCCTGCAGTCCTGCCCTAGCGCCCCACCTCACAGGACACATTGCGCCTTTGCCCACCCGTCGCACACACGAGCGCCACGCCGCCGTGCGATGGACTGACAGAGGACGCACCAGTGCCGATACTCACCGGCGGCGAACCTCCGCCACAACCAAACTAGTGACGCGAAGAACCTCTGTGCCTCCAACGTGCACCCGGGGCAGGCGGGCAGCGATTCCACGGCAGGCCAGCACCCTCCGTTGAGATTCATCCCCTTCAGTCCTTTCTTTTTTCAGTATAGTCCTCTTGTTCGTGTTCTTATGTTGCTTGATTTTTTATTTCCCCTTGCTAAATGTTGATCTTCCGTGAGTATATGGAAGCAAAGAATTTGAGCAGTGCTTGCGCATTACTGCTACCTTAAGTTTTGTTGCTGTGAAGTAACTAATGTTCATTCTAGATAATTTAAATATAACAAGATTATTTATTTGATAAAAGTTACTAAAACGTATCCACATATTGGGTTTTTAGAAAAAATGCCGTATCCACGTATCCGTATCCGACCGATACTGATACACGTATCCGTATCCATGTAGCATAGCCCGCTGCACTCCTGCCTCCAGACAACTAATAGTCTAGCTAGTGGGATTTAGACTAAGCCCTTGCCACATACAAGAGTCGAGTGGTTGTACGGGATATATTGGGTTAGGTAAGATGACACATCACCTCGGTTTAAAACAGGACAAAATGGATTTCTCCTTACTTGCTTAACCACAAAGGTACAAGCCTACTAATGGTATTTCACAAAGAAACACCCATCCATCTCATCCAAGACTTTCTTTCTTTTAAAACCCAAAACCCATTTTCCACACTCACACATTTATTCTTTGATAAAACCGTATGTAGTCATAATTGATTAAGTAAAGAGTAACAAGTCCTAAGCATTCTAGCAGTAACTATCATCTAAACAGAGCATGTCATATTTAGAGATAACTAGGTCATCAAGGAATGATCATAACAATCAAGGAGTGGCTATCTAATCAGGTTTCAGTAGTAAAACAACATGCAATTTATATAAAGGGCCAATAGGTTGTGTTTATAAAACTTGGGATAAACATGCATCAAAGGATGGGATTGGACTTGCCGTCTTCAAAGCCTTCGGGTAACTCCTGCTCGCGGTACAAGTCCTCGGGCTCTTGCTCGCGGTACTCTCCTTCGTACTCTGGCTCGCGGTACTGTCCCTTCTCGTTCACTCCGTCGTCTAAGGCACACAACAAAACATACAATAAGAAAACAAACAAGCCTTTACCGATGAGCTCAAAAGGGAAAGTGAATAAATAAATTAGGAAGGAGAAGTATTTATGAGAGATTCTTGTATAGCTCGGCCGGAATAGATGAAAGAGAGGTGTGTTCGAATTTGGGGGAATTCTGGAGAGGTTTGGCGCATGAAATGACGGGGTAAATGGATGATTAGGGCTCATTTAGGGGTTTAGGGACCTATTTCTAAAGGATAAAAGGGTCAGGGACCTTTCTGAGATTACTTTTGCATGGTGGAAGGACTGATTTGTAATTTGGGAAAGTATTTGGGGGTAATGGTAATGTGTAGGGGTTTAGTTGGAATTGTTTATACATGACAAGGGCTTTTCTGTAAATCTGTCTAAAGGAGAAGGGCTCTTTTGGAAACAAGAGAAAAGGGAGGGGGTTTTCGGGAAAATGCCATTCATCCCCCTCTTTCTTCTTTCTTTCGGCCGACACAGAGGAGAAAG
>CM014274.1:48811651-48837115 GCA_004135705.1 Alloteropsis semialata | reverse complement strand
CAACCGACCAGCGCTTCACGTCTTTTTCTTTTCGTCTCCACTCATGCTTACCATCCGAGCCCACCACATATTAGTCGTTTCCAATTAAATCACTGTTTCAAAATTAGTTTCCTATTTCCCCATGCGTTTATGTGGTGAGTTCACCGGCAAGCCGAATCAGTTTGCATAAGTTTTTGTATATAAATTTGCTATATAATATTCTATATGTTTTATTTGTTCAAAACTTTTTCTTCAAATATTTGTTGACTAACTTTTATGTGAAAGTTCTACAAGTAATATTTTACCAAAATATTTGCATGTCTAAATTTGGGGCCGACCATCTTGCCCCTTGCCCCTGTCTAGAAGCCTAAACTGCTTCTGTTTCGGCCCCTGCCATAGAAGCCTGTAGTGGTTAGGGTTCAGGGTTGTTGGGGACAACTTCATTCTCTTGGGTTCATAACGATGTTCGGGGTTAGTGGCGGCGATGTGCCCCCTGCCATAGAAGTTAGGGTTTAGGATTGTTGGGCGACTTTATTCTATCGGGTTGTAGAAGGGTTTCTGGGGTTTGGGGTCGATCATGTCCCCCTGCCATAGAAGCCTAAAATGGTTGACCTTCGGGCTCCTTGGCATACAAGGTCATACTGGTTAGTGTTTTGGGTTGTTAGGGGCGACTCCGTCCTATTGGGTTCAGAATGGTGTTTGTTGTTTGGGGCCGACCATGTACCCCTACCATAGAAGCCTAAAATTATTCGGTTTTGGGCTCCCTATCATAGTTAGGGTTGTGGGTTGTTAGGGCGACTTCGTCCTATCGGGTTACAGAAGGGATTTTTATGTTTGGGGCCGACCATGTCCCCTGCCATAGAAGCCTAAAATTATTCGGCTTTAGGCTCTCTACCAAAGAAGGCCATAATGGTTAGGGTTCTGGTTTGTTGGAGGCAATTCCGTCCTATCGGGTCGTAGAAGGATTTTGGGGGTTTGGGTTCCACCATGTCCCCCTGCCATAGAGCCTAAAATTGTTGAGCTTCGGGCTCCCTGCCATAGAAGCCTAACTTTTTTTCCATTTCAATGCATTATCCAACTCTTTTTGAAATTTTTATATATATATGTATAACTAATTATTTTTTAAAAAAATATTTTTAAAAAAATTATTTTCTACCAGGACATGCAAAACCTAGTTGATGAGACAACAAAGTAGAAGTTTCTATATAAATGAAAACTTTTGTACGACAGTTCATGAAAACTTATGTATTTGAAGTGAATTGAAGTTCATAAAAACTTATGTATGAAAGTTTAGAATATAACTTTTCATGGTCCTCGTAATATTTAGTATAACTTTCTATAACTTTATCACTTAACTTTGTACGAATTTTTTTCTATTATTTTAATTTATTTTTTTATCATTTTTGAAAATATTGTTTGTTTTTATTTTATTTTACTTCAAAACTTACTTTTATTTGATTACCCCTGCCTTTTTCTTCTCCATCTTTTTCCCCACGCCTGAATGTTTTTTTGGAAAGAGAAATAAAAGACGGCGAAAGGGAATGATTCAAATTTTTTATACGAAGATGCACAGAAAGAGAATATACGGTGCATGGTGCCTCTATTTTTGTTGTATATACGACGCAAATACTATAGTTACCAAAAAGAAAATGGCAGGGTGGGCAGCAATATTGCTAAAAATGGAAAAAACCATCTAGTCGGGAGATCGACCGCTCGGAAACGTGTTTCCGGGCGACCGTAAACGGGGGTCCGACGAGGGAAGAGGCTACTTTCAGTTGCAATTGAACGGAACCACAGGAGATCTGCAAGCCTGCGAGTGGTAACGGGCAAGAGACGGTAGCAGGGGCAGGCCGTCAATACGTGAGAACATCTAATAAGTAACATCGGAATGGGAACAACAAGCTCTTTTTTTTTAGATCTCATGCTAGCTCTTTTGCACGTTACCGTTATGTTCTAACGGGCTTTATAGATACCTGATAGATTTAAGGAATCCACGGGCCCATGCCTTGCCAGAGGGAAGTCACTACCAGAAAACCTCCTATCCATCCACCCACATTGGTCACGGGTGGATTGGACCCGGTACCAATGCTACCTGATAGATTTAAGGAATCCATGGGCCCATGCCTTGCCAGAGGGAAGTCACTACCAGAAAACCTCCCATCCATCCACCCACATTGATCATGGGTGGATTGGACCCGGGGTCCAATGACTACAAATTTTGCGTGCTCATAGGTACCAGTTGGTGACACGAACCGGTACCAATGTGAGCCCCTTTGGTACGGGTTGGTGCCACCAACCGGTACCAAAGAGGCTCTGCGTATAAAGGTCCTTCTTCTCCCCCCTCCCCCAGTCCGAGCCATGGCTCATTTCTTCATCCTCCATTGAGCTCGGGTTGGAGGAGGTCATGCCCAAATTTTTCATAACTTTTGGAGATTTTGCAAACCAAGTCTGCTAGAAGATTATCAACTTCATCCTCTCTCTTTTGACGGTTAGTATGGTCTATTTCATGCTCTATGTTTTGAGTAATTTGTGTTTTGTGGAATGGATTGAAATAAGAGATTTTAGATTTAATCTTCATTTTTATTATAAATTTGTAATAGAGAATCACTATATAGTTAGTTGTTGCATGTGTAGAGATGATGCACAAATTTTTAGACATTGTTTAGATTTTTGGATTATTTGTAGAAACTTTAAATGATTTTCATATTTATGCTTATTATGATTTTTAGATATTATAAATGATATTCATATTTAGGGTTATTAGGATTTTTAGAGATTATAAATGATATTCATATTTAGGCTTATCATGAATTTTAGAATTACATCTTTTTAGAGGCTTCAAATGATGTTGATATTTAGGGTTATTAGGATTTTTAGAAATTATAAATGATATTCTTATTTAGGCTTATTACGAACTTTAGAAATACATCTTTTTAGAGGCTTCAAATGATGTTGATATTTAGGGTTATTAGGATTTTTAGAGATTATAAATGATATTCATATTTAGGCTTATTACAAACTTTAGAAATACATCTTTTTAGAGGCTTCAAATGATGTTGATATTTAGGGTTATTAGGATTTTTAGAGATTATAAAAGATATTCTTATTAAGGCTTATTATGAACTTTAGAAATACATCTTTTGGTGGCATCAAATGATGTTGATATTTAGGGTTATTAGGATTTTTAGAGATTATAAAAGATATTCTTATTAAGGCTTATTACGAACTTTAGAAATACATCTTTTTAGTGGCATCAAATGATGTTGATATTTAGGGTTATTAAGATTTTTAGAGATTATATATGATATTCTTATTTAGGTTTATTACGAACTTTAGAAATTGGGGATGAATTTTTCATTGTATTTTGTGAATAGATGAATCGGCAATGGATGTACAACGCGGATAGACGCTCATCTGACTTCATTAATGGCGTTCATCAATTCGTCGACGCGGCAGAGGCTAACTCGACCTCGGGTTTTATATGCTGTCCATGCAAGGTCTGTGAGAATGAGAAGGATTATCACATCTCGTAGAAGGTGGTTCATACACACTTGCTTAGGAGTGCTTTCATGCCTAACTATATCTGTTGGACCAAACACGGCGAAGCGGGGATATTCTTAGAAGAAGGTGACGACAACATCCCGGACTTTGCACAATACGGTGCCTTTGCAGATGATATAGCAATGGGCGAGGGTGAAGCAGTTGCAGAAGATGAGGATGATGATGCCTTAGGTGGCATGATCCATGATGAAGAGAAAGACTGCGAAAGTGCGAAAGAGCGGGAGAAGATGAAGCGTTTGTTGGAGGACCACAAAACATTGTTGTACCCAGATTGCAAAGAGGACCAGAAAAAGTTGGGTACCACACTGGAACTGTTGCAATGGAAGGCAACTAATGGCTTGTCTGACAAAGGTTTTGGAGAGATATTGAAAATGATAAAGAAGATGCTTCCAGAGGGCAACACATTGCCCGAAACAACATACGAAGCAAGAAAAATCGTTTGCCCTCTAGGACTGAAAGTACAAAAGATACACGCATGTCTCAATGATTGTATCCTTTATCGGGGCAAGGTGTATGAATCTTTGGATGCCTGTCCGGTTTGCAATTGTTCGCGGTATAAAATTAGGCGAGACGACCCTGGTGATGTTGAGGGAGAGGCCCCCAAGAAGAGTCCCTGCCAAGGTGATGTGGTATTTCCCTATAATACAACGTCTGAAGCGCTTGTTCAGAAACAAAGAGCATGCTAAATTGATACGGTGGCACAAAGAGTATCAGAGGGAAGACAATATGTTGAGACACCCCACTGATGGGTCCCAATGGAGAAAAATCGACAGAGCATTCCCAGACTTCACAGAAGATGCAAGGAACATAAGATTTGGTTTGAGTACGGATGGCATGAATCCTTTCGGTGATATGAGCAGTAGCCACAGCACTTTGCCCGTGACTCTTTGTATGTACAACCTTCCTCCGTGGATGTGCATGAAGCGGAAGTTCATTATGATGCCAGTGCTAATCCAAGGGCCAAAGCAGCCTGGCAACGACATTGATGTGTATCTAAGGCCACTGATTGAGAACCTTTTGTTGTTGTGGGGCAAAGATGGTGTAAAGGCGTGGGATGAGCACAAGCAAGACGAATTTAACCTACGAGCATTACTGTTCGTGACCATCAATGATTGGTCTGCACTTGGTAACCTATCGGGACAGTCAAATAAGGGATACAAAGCATGCACACATTGCCTAGAACACACCGACTGCATTTACCAAAAACATTGTAGAAAGTATGTGTATATGGGCCATCATCGATTCCTTTCTGAGAAACATCCGCTAAGAAAGAAAGGAAAGCATTTTGAGGCAGAAATTCGTAGCATACCAAGACATCGGGATGGAAAATATGTATTTGCTATGGTAAAAGATGTGAAGGTGGTCTTTGGGAAGGGACCTGGCAGCCAGCCAGCGGCAAGTGAAAATAGAAAGGCACCCATGTGGAAGAAAAAGCCAATATTCTGAGACCTACCATATTGGGAGGTCTTAGATGTCCGCCACGCAATTGATGTGATGCACCAGACCAAAAATCTTTGCGTAAACGTGCTAAGGTTCCTTGGTACTTACGGAAAGTCAAAAGATACGCTAGAAGCACGACAACACCTGAAACGTATGAAGCAACGAGATCCCCTGCATCCTGAGAAAAGAGAAAAAGGGCGTTGGAACTTACGTCCTGCTAGCTACACTCTAAGCAAGGAGGAGAAGACCAGCATGTTTGATTGCTTGAACAGTATTAAGGTCCCGTCCGGCTACTCATTGAATGTAAAGAGTCTAATAAATATGAAAGAGAAGAAATTCGTACATCTCAAGTCTCATGACTACCATGTGCTGCTCACAGTTGGTTCTGGTGGCGTTAAGGGGAATTCTACCCGTTAATGTCCGAACAACTGTTGTGAAGCTATGTGCCTTCCTCAATTCAATCGACCAGAAGGCAATCGATCCCAGTAATCTAGCAAGGCTGCAGGATGATGTGGCCCAAAGCCTTGTCAGCCTTGAGATGATATTTTCTCTGTCTTTCTTTAATATTATGACGCATCTCCTGGTCCATGTTGTCAAAGAGATTGGTATTCTTGGTCCTGTATTCCTACACAATATGTATCCTTTTGAGAGGCTCATGGCTATTCTAAAGAAATATGTTCGTAACCATTCTCTTCCAGAAGGATGCATCGCCAAGGGATACAGAACAGAGGAGGTCATTAAAATATGTGTTGACTATATCCCCGAACTGAAACCGATTGGACTACCTGAGTCACACCATGAGGGTAGACTACTTGGAAAGGGCACGTTAGGAAGGAAACAAACAAGGTGTAGCGACTATGATTTATTCATGAAAGCCCATTATACTGTATTGTAGTCATCAACCATGGTGGCTCCTTACATCGAGGAGCACAAGACTATAATATGCTACCAAAATCCAAGAAAGTCTGACAAGTGGATTACACGCCATCACATAGAAACTTTGACCGGTTGGTTGCGACAAAAGCTCATGGGTAACGAGACAATACATACACAACTGGCGTATTTGGCAAGGGGACCATCATCCTCATTCTTGACGTTCCAAGGCTATGACATAAATGGGTATACATTTTACACGAGAGCCCAAGACAACAAAAGCACCAACCAAAATAGTGGTGTCTGTATAGATGCCTATGACAACAAAGGGAACAGGGACTCATATTATGGCCAGGTAGAGGAGATCTGGGAACTAGATTATGGACCTTTGAAAATACCTCTTTTTCGGTGCAAATGGGTGATACTTACAAGTGGAGGTGTTAATATAGACCACTACTGCATGACAACTGTGGATCTCAACAAAATTGGGTATGTAGACGAACCATTCGTGCTCGCCAAGGATGTGCATCAAGTGTTTTATGTGAAGGACATGTCTACGAAACCCAAGACGGGGACTCTGCAAACAAACAACTCCGAACTTTATCCAAAACGGCACATAGTTCTCACGGGGAAAAGAAAAATCATGGGTGTCGAGGACGTCACCGATGAAGATGATTATAATAGGTGTGACGAGGTGTGTCCGTTAAGTGTGGAGGTTGACATAAGCATCCTGTTCGCCAATGAAGATGCTCCTTACGCACGCAACGATCATAACCAAGGCACTCTTGTAAAGAAAACATTTATTGCTGTTCAATCATAATGTAGTACTTATGTTGAAGCATGATGCTATATAATTCTAATTATTTTGAAGCATTATGGTACGTAATGTCGTTGTTGTGTTCAAGTATTATTTTATTAATATTTTATTTGAAGAGTTAAATTGCAAATACTAAATATAAAAAATTAATTGCAAATACTAAATGGCGAACAAGTTAAATTGCAAATATTAAATAGTATATATGTCAAATAATAAATACTAACGAGTTAAATTTCAATTACTAAATATAAATAAATTAATTAAAAACATTAAATGGTGAACAAATTAAATTGCAAATACTAAATAGTATATATGTCAAATAATAAATGCTAATGAGTTAAATTTCAAATACTAAATATAAAAGAATTAATTAAAAATACTAAATAGAGAACAAATTAAATTGCAAATACTAAATAGTATATATGTCAAATAATAAATACTAACGAGTTAAATTTCAAATACTAAATATAAAGGAATTAATTGAAAACACTAAATGGTGAACAAATTAAATTGCAAATACTAAAAAGATAAAAAGAAGAAAGAAGTGGCTGGAAAGGAAATTGGGGTCCCTTTGGTACCGAGTTGAGACACCACCTGGTACCCTAGGGTTGCAAAATGGCGCGCAAAATACCCTATATAACAAACCACCGCCCCTTCTTCCTTCTCTCGCACTCGATCTCGTCCTCGATCCACGCCGCCGCCGCCTCAGCGCCCTTTTCGCCCGCGCCGCTCGTCGTCGCCACTGCGGCCCTCCTCGACCGGTGCCGCCTCCGTCCGGTGTCCCTGCGCCTTCCTCGACCGCCGCCCCCGCGCCCGCCGCCCCCGTGGGCCGGTGTCCCCTTCCTCGGCCGCGCCGTCCCCCGTGCCGCCGACGCAGCACCTGGCCTCCATCCCGCGCCCGGCCTCCATCCCGCCGCCCGGCCTCCATCCCTGCAGGTTGCATTGGCCGGCCCCTGGCGCCCCGNCTGCTCGGCTGACGTCACTTTTTTTTGTTTATCTTTAATTATGCATTTGTTATAGAAAATTCATACAAATCCATATAAAATTGATAGAAAATCATAGAAATGTTTATGTTTAATGATGTATTTGTTATATATTTATAAGAAAGAATAGTTGTGGATTATTTGATAGTCATAAATTCAATCGAATTTGATAGAAATTCATCAAATTTGATAGAAATTCATCAAAATAGTTGTGGTGATGAATCATACTATATTAGAAATGATTATTAGAAAATGTTTAGAAATGATTATTAGTGTATATGACTATAGAAATATGAATCCAAAATTTACATGATTATTAGTGTATATGACTATAGAAATATGAATCTAGAATTTACATGATTATTAGTGAATGTGCAGAGGAGCAATGCATGTGTGTGATGTGTGAATGTGCAGGGAAGAAATTCATCTAGAGCAATGCATGTGGTGTGTGTGTTTAGAAATAGTTTAGAATTAGTTTAGAAATGATTGTTAGTTGTTTAGAAATGTTTGTTACTTATTGTTAGTTATTGTTATTTATAGTTAATTTAGAAATAATTATTAGTTATAGTTTTGAAATGATTATTTATAAGAAAGAATAGTTTAGAAAAGATTATTAGTTATTGTTAATTTAGAAATGATTATTAGTTATAGTTTTCAAATGATTATTGTAAGAATAATACTCTGTTGTTATAAGAAAGAATAGTTGATTATTACTTTATTTATAGATTTACAAATAGTTGATGTATATTTTCTTATTACATAGCAAATGAAAACTTGTCACTTACAAATAGTTGATTCAGTTCGGGGTCTCGAGCAAAGGGTCCGACTTTGGTTGAATATTGTTCAGCAATCCATAGTATCGGCCAATGCAAAAGTTGTAGATGAATCATTGGGCTACAACTCTTATTAAGAAACCATTAACATTTGATCAACAGTTGGAAAGTTATAGAGCTGTGAAAACAGGCACAAACCACGTTTTTCAGCACTTAGGCTGAAAAAGTTAAGTGCTGGAATTTCAGGGTTTTGACCCGACTTTGATTCACATTTTCTCCAAATTGCGTTTGTAAACTCAGGAAGCGACCAATACAAAAGTTAGAGAGATAACATATGCCTACAACTTTTGTGAAGGGTGCCACTTGTATTGGGCAAGGGTTTGGAAGTTACGAGGCTGTAAAGTTGGGCAAAAACATAATTTTTAGGACTTAGAGCCTTTTCAGCTAAGTGCTAAAATTCAGAAGTTTGACCCAAGTTTGATCACTAATTTGAATAATCAAAACTTGTTTTCATGGATCAAGGTCATCATCATTGTAAAGTTGGTACTTTGTACTCCAACTTTCATATTGGTAGTATTTCAAATGCTTAGGTAAAATAAATTGTTTGGAGCCTCTCAAAAAGGATGAAAAGAATTTGCTCATTTACATAGAATGAGAGTCAAAGGAGGTCAAATTTGAATTTCAAATTTTGAGCATCATTTTGGTATATTTTTCATATATGACTAATTTGCCTATAAGAGTTGACTTTGGTCAACATATACACACACATATGCACAAACAACATGGTATGAAATGATGTATGCTATATTTATACAATAATTAGGTTCATTTAGTTGTGTTAGACCTAAAGTGACACCTGGGGTGTCACATGCTCGGTCAAATTCCAAATGTGCTGCTGTAGTCCAAATGTTGATAGAAATTTATCGAATTTGATAGAAATTCATCGAAATTGTCTTATCATTAGTGTAATTTCATAGAATAAGATAGAATTTGATACAATTTTAGGTGCCAAGATGATGACGGAAGACGAAATGAACAAAATGATTATGATGGACGCAATCGCAAAAGGCAGTGCACGTGCCACTAACCTCCTCGATGTCGAGGAGGAGGCAGGTGGTGACGATGGTAGCCAATTTCTCAATATGTCTGGTGATGGCATGGAAGAACCTGCTACAAATGTTCACACAGAGGAGGTATATATGTATGCATATTGTCAATATCGATGATATATATATATATATATATATATATATATGTTCAAGCATGAAATCTTGATACATTTCTTTCTCGTATGTATAGCCCTCAGGCTCAAAGCCTTCTGGGTCCTCATCATCGAAGAGGACGAAACGTGGCCCGACCAAAAAGTTAGAGGGCAGACTTATAATCACAGATGTGGCAGAAGATGGTCGGCCAGTTGCGCCAGATAAAGCTGCTACAAAGATGGCCAATCAGTGTGGTGTTCTAGTGAGAGACCACGTGCCCATCAGCTTGCAGAGGTGGAAACCCAGCGATGATCATTCATACATGCCGCAATCAGAGAAAGAAATGCTATGGGCTAGTCTGAAAGAACGTTTCACAGTGCCTGAAGGTTCAGAGGAAAGAGTCAAAAATTGGGCTCTAAGGACGATGTGTACTGCATTTCAAACATGGAAGAATAACCTGTACAAGGAATATGACGAGAAGAACCTGACACCCAATTTTGACGAGTACCCAAAGCTGAGGGGTCATTGGGATTCGTTCGTGCAGTACAGGCGGTCGGAGTTAGGTGAAAAGAACTCGCGACAGAATAGGATCAATGCCGCAAAGAAACATTACTTCAACTCTCTTGGACCAACTGGCTATAAGAAGAAAATTCCTATCTGGGACAAGATGGAAGAAGATTTGGTTGCCAGGGGAATCACGCCGGCGACAATGAATTGGCCCGAGCGATCAAGGCACTGGTACTACGCTCATGGTGGCACTCTGGATCTTAATGATGGGTCACTTATATACAACGATGAGTTAAAAGAGGCGGCCCGTGCTATCCTTACAGCACTTAAAGAGAAAGCCGATGGGACATTCGTTCCCGATAGAGAAAACGACGAGCTAACAAGGGTTCTAGGGAATCCCAAACATCCCGGACGAGCTAGAGGTGTCGGCGTCGTCCCGTGGAAGGTTGCATTCTCTGCGGATAGTGACATGTACAAGAGTCGAAGCCGCTCTAAGGCCGCACAGGAAAGAAGAGTAGAGAACTTGAAAAGAGAGCTTCAGCAGACAAAGGCCAGCATCGCAGATGAAGTGTCTAGACAGATACAGACATTGCTGAGCCAAGGGCAGACGGTGCCGGGAGGAGTACTTGTACGAGCTGGTGGATCAGCTGATGGTGTTAGCCCGCCCTCCCAATGTCGCAGCAGTGTTGCTTCCACGGAGCTCCCACCTGCCGATGCCGGGGACGAGAGTGCTCGCTATCCAGTGGACGAAATCACTTTGCGTACGCCATGTGAGCTACATATACCATGCAGGAACTTATCCACTAAGGTGGCTTACGGTATGGCTTATCCGGTGGAGCAAGGGCAGACCATTCATGGGGCACAAATTCCAAGTGGCTACTGCAAGGTGAGGGCGAGCAAATTTGTGAAAGATATGATGACTTGGAGCTCGACATCGAAGGTGGCAACGGAGAAAGGACGTTAGCGGATGCTACCCACGGTAGTATCATTCTATGGAAGAACTGTTACGTCAAATTTGGCAGTTCAAGGGCCATCATCTACTCCACCCAGGGATCCCCCGCAGCCACCGTCACCTTCAAGAAGGGACGAGGATGAGCCAGAGCTGCCACCTCTAGGTAGGGATGATGCCGGCTCTCACATGTCTCCTCCTCCACCAGCATGGCATCCCCCAAAGCGCCAAGCTGCGCCCCCACGACGGGCTACTCGCTAGAAAAAGCTACATCAAATGGTGGAAAAAGAGCCTACCGAAGAAGAAAAGTTGGCCGCCATAAGGAAGAAGTTACCTTATGACCAAACTGACGAGGAAACTGCTTTGGTGGTCAAAGCCCAGGTCAAAGAACATTTCAAACCAGATGAGCCAGAGAAGCCGGTAAAAATAGATCCAAATGCGAAGAACTTTTTCAAATCAATGAGCGCGGTGAATCAGAAGAGATTCTTAGTATCTGACTACGACCGCCAGCTTGCAAAGTCTTATCAGCAGAAACAAGCCAGCAGTGGATCCTCGGGGAAGAAGGCGGCCACTCCTAAGAAGAAACAAGTCGGTCAGAGCTCTGCTAGGAGGACATAAGTGCAACAGGATGTTAACAACGAAGCACTTGCTCGGATGGTCGCGGATACGGGCCTCTCACCGTCAGAACTTTTAGAGGGCGAAATTCCTAAGGCAACACCAGTGAAACATTGGGATTTTTGATATGGCGAACCAATGGTGCCTCCATTTGTGGGCCGGGTCTCTTAGTTTTGGATTTCAAGGATGTGTATATATTGTACCATCAAGATGCCATAGACCTCTCATTGATGAGCTGCTGGGTTGTGTAAGTTTTTTTCACTGATCTATTCTCGCAATACTTGCTTCCTTAATTACAATTTGCAACAATAACAATCTATTCTTGTCATGTAGGATGGAGATCCATACATGCCGCGAAAAATTGTATGATGATGTCGGCTTCATGGATCCATGCATGGTAAATGCCGTACTTGTATCCAGTAAGCCACTAGAGACGGTGGACAACATATACTTGTACCTGGAGAGACAAAGAAGCAAGCATCACATTCTTTTGCCATACAATTTCAAGTGAGTACTTCTCTCTCTATATATAACTTTAAGACTTTTTTCTCAGTACTTGTGCATGTATTTATATATCTATATCTACAGGTTCCACTGGATACTCCTTGTGATCATTATAAACACCGGTCATATTTTTGTATTGGACTCAATGCGGAAATCACAAGAGGATTACCAGCTAGTTTTAGACCTGATTGACATGGCATGGACATGTTTCCGTGCAAATGTTCGAGGAAATTTCAAAGAAAAATTGGATGTGAAGATGGACTTTCCGGTATGTGGCTGGTGTACCCGTATATCTCGTAAAATCACACTAATATATAGTTGTTATGTATAACTTTATTCTTCTCCACTTTTAGTGTGCCAGATAGGAACAAGGGACGAATCTATGTGGATACTACGTCTGCCAGTGGATCCATAGCTTTATTTCTCCCAAAAAAGCGACTAACGAAGAACTCATGGTATGAATTAAAACAATTCATACTTACATATGACTTGTTCTGTAATGTGTATGATCTAATGGTATCCAATGTATAATGAGATTAAAATGTTGTCATTTGTGATTAATACAGAGGATGTTTTACCATGAAGAGCTCCCAATGACAGAAAAAGCAAAAGCTATGGCGGACCAACTATTTGGATTCATTATGGATCAAGTTATAAATCCAAACGGAGAGTACCACCATGACGGACGCGATATCGCTCAATATCGCTCCCTTTCCGCTCCTTCTTCCAGTTCTGCTCGTCAATTGTAAACAACTTTTAATTGCTCTAATTCATGGTCAAAAATTGGTCAAACTGCTGTTTCCAACACTTAGACAATTTCTGACTTCTGTATTGGCTGATCTTAATGTTTATATGTGAATGTTCGAGAAAAATGCAATCAAAGTTGGGTCAAAATCAATTGACAATTGCGACGACTTCAATCTTATTGCGTGAAAGATCGTGTACAACATACGACGCGTAGACACATAGACGCGTAGACACGTAGACGAATTGCATATAACTAACCCAAATAGCAAACATTTAAAAAAATAACCAAAACATCCTTTGGTATACCAAAGGCCTTCCCCCATAGCATACGTGGGAGGGCCCTTTGGTACCGGTTGGTGTTATCAACCGGTACCAAAGTCCCTCATTGGTACCGGTTCTGGACCTGGTACCAAAGGCCGGGCCCTTTAGTCTCGGTTGTGCGGTACCGATTTCAAAACTGGTACCTAAGGGGGTTATGACCCGGTACTGATGGCGCTGTCTCCAGTAGTGAGTCCTTTACCCTTTAAGTTACTTGCAAATATGCCCGTGTGTTTCTATGGCGGATGGATAATAGCCCTGTATGGATATTGCTACTCCATATCATGTACTCTGCCTAAACTACCCAAGGAAGTGTATATATGGTATGTTCTTTGTGTAGGTTTGATGCCATATTTGTGCATTTCCTGGTGAAGCTAGCTCCTTCAACTCTATCAATATGGCCCTTGTTGCAGCATGGTTATATAAATATACCTGACAACAATAGGTCTCAACCTGTGACTGGTTAAGTTGTACGGGGTCGGGCCAATCGGAGACCCTTCTTCAGGGTTCGCCGAGCCCTCCTTCCCCTTCAGATGGGGTCAGACGAGGCATTGCTTACCCAAGGGTTCGATCCCAGATTACTCCAAGGATTTATGGGTTCATTGAGCCTTAATCCCCTTCATCGGGTATCCCATACAGTGGTATCCGACAGTAGCCAGTCTCTTTTTGCAATTCCGACCCCCAGGTTCTTGCGCGTGGCGAAGATCTGACTGGACTGCCGGTTCGACTTTGTGTCACCTTCCCTCGAGCGTACCTTCCGATAGGATGGAGGAGTCAAGACGTACCATGTTTTGCCCCATGGGCTGAAACGTGGCTCTCAGCGAGCTACAATCGGGTCAGTTCGAGTGAGGCCCTGGCGCCCCGTCGGGGGGTGGAGGGGGAGGGGGGACCGACGGATCATTTGGTGATCGACCTCAATACACTTGGCGGCTGTCCCTAATGGTTCTCATGACCGTTCGACAGGTGTCGAGGGCTCATTGCCTTTTTGCGATAAAAAACTAGGCTCAAGCCGAGGCTCAAACGCGGGTCGGGATTCCCCAGGTGCTTGAGCACCGGGGTCATGCCCGCTAGCGGGCCCATCCTTTTCCGCCCTCACTCTGATTGCATCCGGGAGTGACCGCCGGACCTGTTTGTGGGTCGGCCTTAGAACTCCTAGACCGTTATTGGGCCATCAGGACATTTCGGCTCGTATCCCTTCTTACTGTGACACCTCGGTGTCACTAATGTAATTAAAACCCTTAATTAATTTAATTAAACTCGGTACGGCATGCATCATTTCATAATCGTGTTGTTTGTGCATTTGTGTGTATGTGTTGACTTAGTCAACCAAAATAATTAAAATAGTCAAAATACAAAAATTATACCCAAAATGTCACAAATAATGTCAAATACATGTTTATGAACTTAAATGAGTATGGGAAGTTCAAACAAAAATTTAAAATTCAATTTTGAAATCGTTTGGTCCTCATTTCATGTGTCGCGGGTATTGCTTTTTACCCTTCTCGAGAGGCTAATATCTTTATATTTTGCCTACACACTTGAAATTCCACCAATATAAAAGTTGGAGTACAAAGTACCCTCTTTACAATGGTGATGATGTGGATCAAGGAAAACTTTGTTTGATCACTCATAATCTTGGTCAAAATTGGGTCAAAACCAGCAATTTCAGCACTTAGCTGAATTAAACTAAGTCTGAAAAATGTGATTTTTGCCCGTTTTCTTCACCCCGTAACTTTCAAACCGCGGCCCAAAAGTAGTGACACTCTTTGTAAGAGTTGTAGCCTAATATACCAGCTACAACTTTTGTATTGGACGATCTTGATGTTTAAATCTTAGAGAAAAAGGTCATCGAATTCGTGTCAAAACCATTCGATTCAGACTTAGGATTTTCAGTTCGTCAGTTAACAGCATTTTTGGCCGGATTCTCCACGATTTATCTCTCAAAACATTGATCAAACACTATAACTCCCTTTGTAGAAGTTGGAGCCTGATGTACCATCTATAACTTTTGTATTGGACGAATCAAAAGTTTATATACGAAAAGTGGAGTTTAGGTCAGTTGAAATCGGGCCCGTGAGCTGAAATAAACTCTGATTTTCTGAAATTCGAATTTTGGTTGAAATTTAGGGCCTTGTATCTTCCAAACCATCGATCAAATGATATGAGTTCCTTTGTAAGAGTTGTAGCCTGAACGATCGTCTATAACTTTTGTATTGGGCGATCCCAGAGTTTATACACGAAATTTTGATAAAAATTGACACGAAGTTGGGGCGCCTGGGCTGTGACGGAACTGAATCAAATCCTTTTGATTCAGTTCGTCAGAGTCGAGCCATCGCTCGGCCTGGCGCCCTTCGCCGGCCGAGTGCCGCGCTGGCACGCCAATTGGCTTCGGCCACGCGTCCAGTCCTCCGCACGTCCCCGTGGCCGTCGCGCTGGCAAGCCGAGCTCGCCTCGTCGCCTCCGCGCGCAGTAAAGGCCGGTTAGGTTCACCCACCAAATTAACCTCCATTCAATTCACCATACTGCAATTAACCGAGCATGCAACTCCTCCCCCTCGTCAGCTCCGCCCGCCACCACTCACAAGCTCAAGCCGAGCATCACAGCTCCACCAATTTTAGTTTTCCAGCCACCCTTGCCGCCATGGACACCTAGAGCTCTACACCACGTGGACATACCCCTGCAACAATCCTCCCCATCAATTGTGTCGAGGTTGTACTCGTCAGATATTTGTCCGGCAGGCACCCCGCTTCGTGCGAAGATTGATCACGGTGACGAACAGAGAGACACAGGATTTTTATACTGGTTCGGGCCCTCGAGATCGAGTAATAACCCTACGTCCAGTTGCTGCTTGTATTATTTCGTCGAGTACAGATTACAATGCGTAACAAGTACCCTCGGGTTGATTGTCTGAGATTGTGGATACCCTCTACGTACAGGACCCCGCTATTTATATCCAGGGAGACGTGCCATACAAGACAAAACAGACCTAAACCTAGTAGGACTCTAGCTATCTCCGGGCTTTCCTTCTGCGATCTGGCCATCGTGTCTTGTTCGGAGTCTTGATAGTTCAGAGTCGGTAGTCGGTAATCCTCGTGATCGGGCACCCTGGTATTATGGCCTCAACAGTAGCCCCCGAGCTTATCTTGTTCAGAAAAGGTTGACTGTTCAGTAGCCTTCGGGCCTTTTTGCTCTTCGGGTGATTTTTGGATATGTTAATACCTCATCAATCACTTGTACATGAGAGCCAGGAAAGTTCCCTAACTCTTGAATGTTGAAACCTGCATCTGAATGATAAGGTCAAAGAAAAATATCAGCCATGATAATAGCAAAAAAGAACTGTTCTGTCTTGGAAAGTGAAACACCCCAGGATTGATGTAACTGCTGCCCAGTGCATTAAAAACCCACTCTGCACGTCTCCCGGAACTTTAGCAGCGCATGCGATACGGCTCTGCTCTGGCTCCTCGATTCTCGCGCGAAGCGTCACACCCCTGGGTCTTTAAATATCAGATCTCCTGGATTGATGCATACTTGAAGCTTCCATCCTAAGCCTTCTTCCTCCACTCGTCATGGGAAAGAAAAGGCTTAGCCGCAAGTTCAAGCTTCCTCGCCTCCTTTTCGGAGACTCCCCTCGCAGCTCCGGCGAACAACCGCCCGACATGCCGGAGGACCTGCCGGAGACGTCACCACCCACTGCTCCTCCCCAGGCTCCGCTCCTCGCTCTCCCCTGGTACGGGGATGATGGAGTCGAGGTCGAGCCACCAGAGGAGGAGGCTCCGGCGGCGGCGCCGCCGTCTCCCGAGGCTGCTCCGTCAAGCATTGCCGCCGGGAAACGCCCTGCGTCTTCCTCCCCAGCCCCGGCATCTCCTGTCTCCCTCTCCTCCGACGACGAGCCAGAACAAGGAGGGAGCGGAATCCGGCTGAAGCCAGAGGCGGCGCACGTAGGCGCATCTTCGTCTACAGCTCCGGTGGACACCAGCGGCGACGAGGAACTCGCCCGGCGCCTCTTCGTCTCCCTGAACCGCGACCTGATCGGGATCCCTGGAGACGGAGCGCTCGTGGATCTCGTCAGTGACTCTGAAGAAGAGAACGCGGTAGATGATGATCCACCAGCGAGCACACCATCGCCCTGATCAAATTGGTTGACAATCATCAACCCAAGATCAGGGCGCTTTTGTATTTTGATTTCAGGATAGTTATCAATCCCTTGTGAAATGTTCCCCCTTTTGGATTAATGAAGAAATTTCACTTGATGGATGTTACTTAAATCCCTTGTGCTTGGAAATTTATCTGTGTCAATCTGTTCACGAAATTGCTCATCCAGAAACAAAATTCCCGAACAAAAAATTTCTTCCGACCAGACTAACCATCTTCAGTGTGTTCGGGAAATTTGACCCTGATCAGACATGATCGGGGCATTTCCTTGATTCACACCGATCGTTTGGTCATTTAAAACTGGTAACTTACTAAATAAGCTAACAGCCCTAAATGCATTGAATCGGACCTGCACATTCTTCGAAACGACGCGTGCCATAGAAAAAGGAAAGAATCTTTTTGACCCAACAGTCACTGCGGATTACACGGCTCAAGGGCAGGTTTCTCGGGGTTCGTGCTCCCTGGCTGAACCATAAAAGCCCCAGGTGCGGCCGCCTGGACTCCATTTGGGCCTTCGTCTTCTCCATTCGCATCTACAGAACACTTGCCATCTTTTATCAGCTTTCTTCCCTTCATCCCCCTGCTCCTCCAACTCCCTGGGCTAGCCTACGATCGCCATGGCATCCACGCACCAATCTTCATCCGCCACTGAGTCCTCAGGGGACCAGAGCAGCGCCGCCACCGGGCGAGAGCTCCGCAGCGGGGGCACGGTCTGCACCACGGACAAGTATTGGCACAAATCCACCACGACGGCCAAGCAACTGCAGAAACTGGAGGACCTTGGATTGCTCCCCGACACCAGCCTCTTCCCTCGCCGGCATGCCAAAGGTCAGGTGTATCCGACCCCCAACACCCTTGAGATGGTGGCGTTCTTGGAGTTCTTCCATTGTGGATTCGGGGTTTATCCTTCTGACTTCTTCCACAACATATGCGAGCATTAACAGATAGAGCTCGTGCACCTTAAGCCTGGCACTTTGACGATGCTTAGCATTTTTGCCTTTCTGTGCGAAGCTTGGTTAGGGATTAAACCTTCGCTGCTGTTGTGGAGATATTTTTACACCCCTGCATACTACAAGAAACAAGTCATGATCGGGTCTATAGGTTTTTCCTTGAGAGATCGGGAGATCTATATCCCCTTTCCAGTTAAGGACAGCTGGAAAGGATATGAGCGTCATTGGTTTTACATCACTCTTCCCACGGCCTCAGTGGCAAAAGGGAAGTATCTGATGCCCTACCTCAAGGAAGAAACCAAAGCCCTACCAAGGATCACCCCGGAGATGCAGAAGCATATTGATCGGGTCCTGGAGCTCCGCAATACTGGTCTGACGGCGGTTCATGTAGCAGAAATCTTCATTAGATGGAGATTCATTCCGCTTATGACTCACGACCGCTACGCTTGGACATTTAGGGGCGACAATGACCCGAACAGAATGAAACCCGATGGTGAGTATTTGTTTTTCTGTTCGATTGTTTTTCCAAGTTTGTTCGGTCATTTGAGTTCATGACTCTTAACTAGCAGTTGTCCCAGAGATAGAAGTGGCTGCATGCCTAAAGAAGATGTTTGGAGCTGATCCCCCGGATTGGGAGAACGTCCCAGCACCCTACAGCGCTGACAACCCTCCTCCAGAGGTAAACTGTTATTCAGAAAAAGCTCTTTCTTGCTTAATATTGATATGATGCAACTCTTTTTTCCCGACCAGGCCCCAGCTATTGTTGATGCCCCCGCCCAGAGCGGTGCCATCAATGTTGAGGAGGAGGGAGATCAGCCCGTTGATCAAGGCACCGGGGCCCCGACCAACGAACTACCTGAACCATCACCTGGTTTGGAGAAAGAGGTCCCGAGCAGCCCCAAGGCGATTATCCCCCGAACCCAAAAACGCTCTCGCAGTGTGGAAAGGACAGTTCTGGATTCGGGAGTTCTTGGATCGCCTAGGTCCGCCGATCTGCAGCCCAGTCGTGATCCGCCTCGTCCTGATGCCCAGGTATCGAGCATGATCGTATTCGGGCGTTTATTCGCAGCTTTTGATCGCATAACCAAAGCTAAACGTGATCGGGAGATTTCTCGACAGGAAAATCGTCCGACCGGACAGTCATCAAAGCTTATTCCTGGTGCCAAGAGACTTAAAGTCAAAATCCCGATGGCCGAGTAAGAGCTCTGACAATCTTTGATTATGCATGAGCACTTTTCTTAAATGTTGTTTTCACTGTATTTGATTATTCGGGAGTTCAGGCGACCCGATCCCACAGCCTCTCCTCCTGTTAAACCATCTGCCAAAGAGAAAACTCCCGAGGCAGACTCGACGGCACAACTTGACAGCTCAGAGAAGACCACAGAGATCGTGGGACCCATCCCGACGCCCCTGGGCCCGATCATTAGCGCGCTCTCGACAGCTGAAGAGCAATGGCGTTCGCTAGACGCTCGTGCCTCAGCTGCAGAAGCGTCTGTGATCAGACTGGGAGCCCAGGTGACCGTTCTCCAGTCCGAGAAAGAAGGTACATGTCTTAAATCTCATGCTTCGCTTATTGAGTCTTTATCTTCGAACTTTTGCTTACACGCTGCCTTTGACCCTGTAGCTAACTCCAAGAGCATTGAGGTGCTCGAGAAGAAAAACTCGGATCTGGAAAGGAGGCTGGCTATTCGGGATAAAGACGTGGCTGATCTGACCGCCCGTCTTGAAGCATCAGAGAAGCGCAGTTCGTCCTTGGACTCCAGGCTGATGGAAGGTGCCTGCATCGCTGCAACTCACACCATCGGGGCTTTGAAAAGCCACCTCCCTAATCTGGACGTTTCTCTGCTCTCAAAAGGCTTCAAGTGCTCAACGTCAGAAGCTGAGGTAATGTTTGATAGCCTTACCCCACTGGTGGAACCGTTTGTCAGAAAACTTGATCTCCATCTGAGTGATTCGGAGGAATCACCCTGAACACTGTGCAAAATTCCTGTAATAGGGCAAAACTTTAATGGTTTAGAATGCGATTACATTTTGCGAAACATATGCTTGCATGTTTTTACGTAAGTCTTTAGAGCTGATCGGTATTTGCATGGATCTTTTTAACTGATAGCTTTGGCATAGCCAAAAAATCCCGTTACCATAAGCTATTTTGGAATTGTTTAGTTGCTGAGACGCGGGCGGCCTTCTGAACTGTGTAATTCCTTGTAGTCATGGTGTTCAGTAATTTTAGCGTAGCTTAGCTTTCTTGAATTAAAAAGCCCGTTTCTTGCGTGGTAATAGTACCGTAGTAGCCCCCGGGCTCTTTTACAGTCATGCTGGTATGCTGAAAAAGAGTCTAGAAGTACAAACCGCAAGAAACTTCCCGATCAAATGGGGAGCCCCCGAGCATAGAGCTCGGGACGCATAGAATAGGTCTGAAAAGAAAATTTTCAGCATGGTAGTCCCCGGCTCTTTGTTAGTGTATGCAATATGGTAACAAAGAGTAGAAACAGAATAGAAAATAGAAAACCCAGCCCCCGAGCATAAAAGCGAGGGTGAGTAGAGTATATAGAACTTATCTTTTTTTTTTGTTGGCGCTGTAGGCGACGCAGATGACGGTTTATATCTGCCAAACCTGATGGTCGGTCTTGAACTGTGCATGATCTTCATTGTTTAGGCGTAGAACCTGCGTAGTTGATCCATATTCCATGTCTTTGGCAGTATGTCCCCATCTATCTCTGCGATCCTGTAGGCTCCAGGTCGGGCGATATCTACTACAATGTACGGCCCTTGCCATGGAGAAGACAATTTAGTTTTGTCCTTGGTGCGTTGATCTAGTTTGAGCACCATGTCACCAATGCATAGGCTTCGTTGTCGAACATTAGCATCGTAGTATTGCCGCAATTTTTGCTGATACTGGGCTACTCTAAAAGCAGCTGCGTCACGAGCCTCCTCCAGGAGAATTAGCTCATCAGCGCGTCTGTCAGGCTCTTCAGTCTCTGAAAACATTGCCACGCGAGGGGCTTGTAGTCGGATGTCGGATGGTAGAATCGCCTCTGCTCCATACACCAAGAAGAAAGGTGTTTCGCTTGTTGCCCGATTCATAGTGGTCCTCATTGACCAAAGTACTGTAGGGATCTCATGAATTCAGCGCTTGTCGTAAGCTTGCAATCTGTTAAAAATCCTCTTCTTGATGCCCTAGAGCACGATGCCATTGGCACGTTCTACTTGCCCGTTTGTCTTCGGGTGCTTTACCGATGACCGATCATGCCTAATCCCGTGGTCGTAGCAGAAATCAGAAAACTTTTTACTTTTAAACAGTGTTCCATTATCAGAGATTATCCTGTTCGGGACACCGAATCGTACGACAATGCTCCGTAGGAATTTGACAGCTGCCTCTTTTGTGATTTTCTGAACTGGCTCGGCTTCAACCCATTTTGTAAATGTGTCAATGCCAACGAACAGAAATCTGTATCCCCCGACAGCCCTTGGAAAGGGCCCGAGGATGTCTATACCCCAAGTGGCAAAGGGCCATGACAAGGGTATAGTGTTTAAAGCTTGCGCAGGTTTAGTTTGTTTCCGTGCGAAGAATTGACATGCCTCACACTTTTTTACTAAATCGCTCGCGTCTTGAAGAGCTGTAGGCCAGTAGAAGCTCTGTCGGAATGCTTTCCCTGTTAGATATCGGGGAGAAGCATGTGATCCACAGATTCCTCCGTGAATGTCGTGGAGCAAACTAATGCCCTCGGTCCGTGTGATGCATTTGAGGAGCATTCCATTGCGGGTTAGCTTGTATAATCGCCCGTCAACCAATTGATAGTTCTTGGCTTTACGATGGATTTTCTCCAATGTAGCATCATCGTCCGGAATAGCTTGGTTTGTGAGGTACGCCCGGATTGGATCCATCCAGTTCTCCTCGTTTCCAACTAGAGCGGCGGCTCGGGCCGTACCGACCAACATAGACTCCTTGACGGATTCATTGGTTGTAGAAACTGATCCCTTGGCGGGTTCAGTTTTTAGGTTCGGTAGTGAAACCGACACAGATGGTTTAGTAAGAACTTCAAGTAACACGTTACCTGGGAGCCATGTGCGCTCTGCAGCTGCCTTTGCCAGCTTATCTGCGTCGCCATTGAATTCCCTCTTCACGTGCCGTACTTCAAGCCCATCAAATTTGCTCTCCATCCGCCTATATGCTTCCAAGTATTTAGCCATGACCTCGCTCCGCGCACTGTACTCTTTCATGACTTGTTTTGCAGCTAACTCGGAATCCCCTTTCACGAGCAGCCTTCTGACACCAAGAGATGTAGCTATGCGGAGGCCTGTCAATAGCCCTTCATACTCGGCAACATTGTTAGTAGGAGTTGGATCAACAAAATTGATTTGTAAAGCGTACCTAATGATGTCATTGTGTGGTGAAATCAGGACTACCCCAGCCCCCGCGCCTGCTCTGCAAAATGCTCCGTCATAGAACATCGTCCAGTGTTCGGGATTTTGGGTAGCTTCTTCGGGTTCGGGGTTAGTCCATTCTGCGATGAAATCTGCCAGAGCCTGTGACTTGATGGCAGTTCTGGGTATGAATTCAACGTCGTAAGCCCCCAGCTCCATAGACCATTGCGCGATCCTACCCACGGCATCTCGATTATGTAAAATGTTGCCTAGGGGGTAAGTTGACACAACCCTGATCTTGTGGCTCAGAAAATAATGCTTGAGCTTCCTGGAAGTCATTAGTATAGCATATAATAATTTCTGAATCTGAGGGTACCTTGTTTTAGCATCATGTAGCACCTCGCTTACGAAGTAAACGGGATGTTGTGTTGTAGACTTTTCTGTTGGTCTTTCGACCACCAGAACAGTGCTAACAACAGTTGGTGTCGCAGCTACATATAACACATCTCTTCTTGTGGCTTTGGCAGGACCAGTATGGGCATTTTCCGCAGGTACTGTTTGAACGCCTGGAACGCCTCTTCTGCTTCTGCCGACCACTCAAAACGATCAGTTTTACGTAACAATTTGTAAAACGGCATACCTCGTTCGCCTGACTTGGACACGAATCGACTTAGGGACGCCATCATTCCTGCCAACTTCTGGACTTCGTGGCGGCTGCGTGGAGACTTCATGTCGTCGAGTGCCTTGATCTTGTGCGGATTTGCCTCTATACCTCGTTGGGAAACAAGGTAACCGAGGAGCTTACCCGATGATACACCAAAGGTGCATTTGGCAGGGTTGAGCATCATCCTGTTTTTATGCAAGTTGTTGAATGTTTCGGTTAAATCAGCAATTAAATCACCCTTTAACTTACTTTTCACAACAATGTCATCTATATATGCCTCCACATTACGGCCAATTTGGCCTTCGAGAACAATGTGAACACATTTTTGATAAGTGCAACCTGCGTTTTTCAGACCAAAAGGCATCTTTATATAGCAATAAACACCGAAGGGAGTTACAAATGCAGTTTTCTCCTCATCATCAATGCACATGCTGATTTGGTGATACCCCGAGTAGGCATCTAGAAAACAAAGCAATTCGCATCCAGAGGTCGAATCTACAATTTGATCTACCCTAGGTAATGGGTACTCATTCTTCAGGCAGGCTTTATTCAGATCTGTGTAGTCCACGCACATCCTCCATGTTCCGTTGGGCTTCTTGACCATGACTGGGTTTGCCAGCCACTCCGGGAAAGGGACCTCTCGAACGAAGCCGGCTTTGAGTAGTCGGTTGATTTCTTCGTTAATGGCGTCTCGCTTCTCCGGGGTATATCTCCTTTGCTTCTGCTTGACTGGTCGGACGCCAGTTCGTATGCCAAGCTTGTGCTCGATTACCTCCCTGGGGATCCCGGGCATGTCAGATGGTTCCCAAGCGAACACATCTGCGTTTGCCCAGAGGAAAGCAATGAGCTCGAGTTCCTATTTGTCACCTAGGCCAAGGCCCACCTGAGTGGTCTTGGTCTGTCGGATGTTTGGACTCGGCAGTCCACACAGGGTAGCCTACGTGGTTGATTTGTTGAGGGACAGATCGAGGATCGGAAGTCGATGGTAACACAAGACGCAAGGATTGAACAGGTTCGGGCCGTCGAGATGACGTAACACCCTACGTCCTGTGTTGGCGGCGATTGTATTGCTGTGTATGAAGTTCCTGGAAGGATCTCCGTAATTGGGTTCTGTCCTAGGGTTGTATGGTTGTGGATTGTTGCGTAGATGATCTGGAGGGGGGTCTCAAGGCGCCTTATATAGTCCGGCTGCCTTGAGTTACAAGTCGGCTAGAGATCGTAACCTACCCGAAATACAAGGATTCGATCCTATAACGATTACAGATATCTTTTCCTATAATTCCGGCTAGTTTATCTTGATCTCCGAGCTTCTTGCGGGATACGCCGTCTTCTTTCCTTGCCGCGCGCGCCGTCGCGCCCATCCGGTTCGCCCGACTGGTGGGCCTCCCGACTGGTGGGCCACCCAGTCCAACAAACCGACCCAGTTGCACTCGGATTGGGCCGCCTCTTGCTGGTTGGGCCAATCCGCCTTCTGGGTACCCCTGGGGGTCTACCCCCGACAAGCCCCCGAGTAGTACGTGGTTGAGAGACAAGTCGGCGAGGTCGTGCTGTCCGATGAGCGTCGAGCCTGCTGCAGTTGGAAGCGAAACCGCGTGATACTGGAGAGAAAAGAGCCGTCTGCAACGGATGCGCCGCGAGGTGCGTCCGTTGGCCGTAGCCCCCGAGCCTTGAAGCGATTCCGAAGGAATCGGTCCAAGGGTTAGTAGCCTTCTTCTGAGGTCACCGAATGATCAACGGATGCGCCGCGAGGTGCGTCCGTTGGCCGTAGCCCCGAGCCTTGAAGCGATTCCGAAGGAATCGGTCCAAGGGTTAGTCAAGGAGCATCTGGCTAAATCATCCGGCGTTAATTTCGGCGTCCAGCCCCCGAGCGTGAGGGCCAGCAGAGTCCTGCGAGACACGCCGAGCAGTCGTCCCGGCGCCAGCCCCCGAGCGTGAGGGCCGAGAACGCCGAGTAGTCGTCCCGGCGCCAGCCCCCGAGCGTGAGGGCTGAGCACGCCGAGTAGTTGTCCCGGCGCCAGCCCCCGAGCGTGAGGGCTGAGCACGCCGAGTGGTCGTCAATACCCTG
>CM014274.1:48799136-48810624 GCA_004135705.1 Alloteropsis semialata | reverse complement strand
CGAGTTTCCGCCATCGCCGCATCAACTTGCTCCGCCGTGGCGTCCGCCGCCACCCCATCTCCAACCGGCGCAAGGTCGATCCGCGGGTACAGTGTCCGAACACGCGCCAAGGCGTCGTTCGCGCACACAACGGCCGATTCCTTGATCAACTCGGCGATGCGGGTTGGCGCGGCTTGAAGACGCGGGACCAAGGCAGTAGGCTCACCCTCCTCCGGGGCCACGGAGTCCAGCAGGTCCCTCGCCGCCTCGTTGACCTCCGTCAAGGCCAGATGCGCCTATGAGAGATCTAGCTCCAAGCCTGTTATGATTTGAGAGTTATTCTGGATTGTATACATGGCTTGGAGCATCGTCATGTCCGCACCTTTCCGGAAGTCCTGCTCCTGCTTCAACTTGCCCGCCATCACCTCCTCCGACTGCTGCAGAGTCGCGTTCGCAAACCGCAGCTGCTTCAGCTCGGAGATGTGGCGCTCCCTCTCCATCTCCTTCTCTGAAAGGGCAAGAAGGCACTCGGTCAGGACGAAGACAACACGGCACAGTCCTATAGTTTAGCAACTACTCGGAAATCACAAGGAGAAGGCCTTACGATGAAGAATGTGCCGATGCTCCACGACAGTGTCATTCAAGCTCTTCTTGGCAGCGTGGCGTTGACGCTTGACCCGCTTGAGCTCTGCTTCCGCCTTCGCCGCACGACGGAGCGCCGACTCCGTGTCCTGAGACTGCGCAAGGCGCGACTGCCGGAGTGTAGCCAATTTCTACAACCGTCCGAAAAGGCAAAGGACTCAGAAAACCAATAGAGAAGAAGAAAGGATCAGCAAGACAGAGGAGGAATCTTACTGCTGCAAGACGCTGTGCGTGGTCGACGGCAATCTGAAGTTCGGCGATCACCGACCCTTCCTTTTCCGCCATAGCATCCACCCCGGGGACAGTGACAGTCCCCGAGACGTCCGACTCCTTCGGCAGATCCTCCTCCTGAGCTTCCCGCCGAGTAACGTCGCCCGCGCCGACAGGCGAAGATTGGATCACCGTATCCAAGACAGGATCTCCAACGACGCTTGGAGTAATCGCCGTATCGTCGGCCGCCGGCACCTCCTCTATCAGCTCCGGGTCGGGCCTGATCGGGACCTCCGCCGTCTGCGCTGCTCCCGGTCCATCGGCCGAGTCCGTCACCTCGGGCGTAGCTCCAGGAGATGACTGGCCGGCAGGTGTGGCCGGGGGAGCACTCGGGCCTCGCACGGCGCCACTTGACGGAGCCCTCCCGCTCGCAGCCTCACCATCTAGATCGGAGGCATTGCTGAAAAAAGCACTCGGAATTGAGACAAGAACTCGGAGATAAATGATAACAAGGAGAAACGCGAAGACCAACAACTTACCGAGTACTCTTCATCACCGCAACTAGGGGCCGGATGACGTGGAGCTTGGGACGCTGCTGCACCGAAGCCGCTATGGGGATCGGCCTAGTCCCCAAGTCGGAGACCGGCCTTGCATCCGCCGTAGCCTGCACAAGCGTCTCCGCCACCAGCCGCCGCCTCTCCTCCACGGAAACGCCCATGGCCCGGGCGTGCTCCTGCTCTTGGAACACCTCGTCGGGCACCGCCTCGTCCTTTTCCTCCTCCTCCATGACGGCCGGGGAACGACGTCCCGGCTCGTCAACATCGGCGTCCGAACCCGCAGACGGCTGCTGGGCCGGCTGCGCGTCCGGTTTCTTCGCCGCCACCTTCTTCGCCAGCACCTTCTTCGTACGCCTCCGCTTGGGAGGCGGCGGCGTCGTACCCGCCACCGCGTCCCGGACGGAGGGCGCTTCGTCTGACAACGTGGCCGAGTCGTCGGCCGCCCGTCGTCAACCTCCACCGCCCGCTTGGAAACGCCGCCCCCGCGGTTGTTCCTCTTCGCCACGGCCGCCCGGCGCTTCCGCGGACGGTCCTCCACCACCTCCTCATCCGAAGGACTCAGGGAGCCCTCCGTGTCACTCGGCGCCCATATACGGGGAGCAGGCGGCTCAACCGACCCCTCTGCCCGAGTGCCGACCTGAGCGGCCGGAGGCGTGTCCTCGAGAATCACCTTCATCGGGAAGTCCTCCGGAAGTGGGGCAGCAGAGAAGAACTCGAAGACTCGATCCTGCGCAAGAAAAGGCGCAAAATCAGAACGGCCAACGGACGCAACCAGAAATTACGTTAAGAGAAAACACTCAAAAGGACTCGGAAAGGTAACTCACCGGTGGTGGAGGCCTCTTCAGCGAAAAAGGGCGCGGCTGGTCCTTCTCCGACACACGGCCGAGGAAGAACCCGCCGACGCGCGCCTTCATCTCCTCCTTCCCCACGGTGCAGTTAGCAGCACGAGTCGGGTCGTCTCGCCCCGAGTACTCGTAGCCCGGGTGCTTCCGCTCCTGGATGGGTTGGATCAGCCGCCTGCTGAAGTTACAGGCGATGCCAATCGCCGTCAAGCCTTGATCCTTCAACTCCTTGATCAGCACAAGGAGCTCTTCAACCTGATCCATCTCGGAGGCGTCAGGAAGCTCATTCCAGCAGTCCTTAACCTGTGGCCGCTCTCCGGTATGGCAGGGGATCGCCGGCTCGTGGTTCCCGACGTAGAACCACTCGGCTTTCCATCCTTTGTTGGAGGTGTTGAGGGCGATGTCGAAGTAATCGTCCTTCCGCCCTTGGCGCAGCATAAATCCAGCGCCTCCAACGACCACCATCTTCTCCTCCGACGGCTGAGGCTTCAGCCAGTACAGATACCTCCACAAGCTGAAGTGGGGGGAGATCCCAGATATGCCTCGCAGAGGTGGATGAAGACCGAGATCGCCATGATCGAGTTGGGATTGAGGTTGATGGCCTCAATCC
The DNA here is from genome assembly GCA_004135705.1 of Alloteropsis semialata. Lineage (NCBI taxonomy): Eukaryota > Viridiplantae > Streptophyta > Magnoliopsida > Poales > Poaceae > Alloteropsis > Alloteropsis semialata. The sequence continues at coordinate 48,807,784 of CM014274.1, read as the reverse complement.
CGTAGAAATGCAGCAACCCGCGGAAGAACGGCCCCGTTGGCAAGCCGAGTCCCGCCTCGAAGAAAGGCTTGAAAAGGACCAGCTCGCCGGAGTTCTCCGACGGGAACACCTCCCCCGCGCTCGGCCGCCATTCCGCCACGGCCTGAGGCGGCAGGACACTCCGCTCCACCATCTCCTCCAGCGCCTCCGTGGTCACCTTCCCCCGCGTCCACGCGAGGACAGGGGAAGGGATCTTGTCGGACTTCGGGACGCCAGTAAGCTTCTTCTTCCCCGCCATGGATCTAACGGCAGGAGTCTTTGATCGCATCAGCGAGATTGCGCTCCCCGTGGTGGCTGAGATCGCGCAATGGACTGACGAGCAATGGGAGCTCTGGTGGCGGCGGGGTGAAAAGCGAAGGAACAGGGAAAACAGATCTGGAAATGGGGAAATTTCCCTCCGGGGTTAACCCTCGCCTTTTATAGCGCGCCTTGACGCCCGAAATTACCGCGAGTTGACGCGATTAGCGGGGGCGGGCGAAACGGTACAAAGAGCCGTTGGGCGCTTCACCTTCCGTTACACGCCAGGCGTCAACGGTAAAAAACGTCTCCAGAGCACTCGAGCAAGACAAAGCAGTCGGCGTGCCGCTAAGGCTCGAACAGCTCCCATGCTCGGGGGCTGGCGCCACGATCAAGCCAGTGTGCCTCTCGGGCTCGATTGGCCCCGAACCACTCAGGAGCCAACACTGCAAACCCAGTGGTGTGCCGCTAAGGCTCGAACAGCTCCCATGCTCGGGGGCTGGCGCCACGATCAAGCCAGTGTGCCTCTCGGGCTCGATTGGCCCCGAACCACTCGGGAGCCAACACTGCAAACCCAGTGGTGTGCCGCTAAGGCTCGAACAGCTCCCATGCTCGGGGGCTGGCGCCACGATCAAGCCAGTGTGCCTCTCGGGCTCGATTGGCCCCGAACCACTCGGGAGCCAACACTGCAAACCCAGTGGTGTGCCGCTAAGGCTCGAACAGCTCCCACGCTCGGGGGGCTGATGCCACGATTAAGTCAGTGAGCCTCTCGGGCTCGATCGGCTCCAAATCACTCGGAGGCCAACACTACAGAACTGAAGGCGTACCGCTAAGGTTCGACCGGCACTCGGACTCGGGGGCTGGCGCCATATCAAACGCAGCGTGCCATTCGGGCTTGATCAGCCCCGAAACGATCGAGAACTGACGCTGCGAACAAATCGCGACAGGTAATGCAATCCTTTTGCAGGAAATACAAGCCGGACTCACGCCGGTTACAAACATCAAACACATTAGCCGCCAAGATGACGGCCTGGGGCACTCGTCCCTGCGCCTAGTGCTACATCCGGAGCAAGCTTGGGTCACATGAGCTCCTCGCAAGCTCTCTTGTAGCACCACTGCAGCCGTCGACGGGACAGCACCGGTGGAGGGTTGATGGCGGATGCCTTCGGCTATTCCTTGCTCTACAAAGCATTTCACCCCACATGGCCCTCATCACATGTGAATGCGGGGGTGAACGGGGCAGCATCTACACGCCGATCAACGCCTCAGATCCCTCGCAAGCACTCTTCTAGCACCACGCCAAGATAACTCCATGAACTTTCCCCGGTGGATGAACCCAGCAATAAGCCTCCGGCATATTAACTGCAGGAATCCTATATCTATTCGCTCTTGGGTAGCAGCTCGGGCTCCCCGACGGGTATTTATAGCCCCTGGCCACCGGAGGACGGAAGATTTTTCTCCACGATGACGAGCGTGGACTCCGTGCCACGCGTCTCTTCTCCGGCCTGAAATGCACAGGTCGCCCTTATCTCCTTTGGCTCCGCACGGCCACGGGAGAGCCCTGTGCAATCACGGGAATTCTGTTCCTGGCGCCGCATCATGAATACGACGCCGCCTTGCCTGTCTCGCCTTTGGCATACCCGACAGAGAAGGAATCCTCCGGGGCTCGAACTCTTCGCCAAGATAAGTATCAATTGAGTAACTTTGTCAATTCCGCGAGCTTTAAACAAGTTGCTAAAGTACTCGGGGAGCACACGCCTTAATCCATGAAACCTCGGCTCTTCCGTACGCCTACGCTCCTACGCGTGCATGCGGCCCAGCTCCCTGCGCTATGGACTACGGCTATCGGGGACCAGGTGCATAAACGTAACAGGCTAACTGCCCGGGGAAATTAAAAGACTTAAAAGCAGGAAGCGGAGTTCAGTAATATTTATATCGCCGAATGCTTTCTCCTCGAATTTTTACTTTGTTGCAGGGTACTGGCGACCACTCGGCGTGCTCAGCCCTCACGCTCGGGGGCTGGCGCCGGGACGACTACTCGGCGTGCTCAGCCCTCACGCTCGGGGGCTGGCGCCGGGACGACCACTCGGCGTGCTCAGCCCTCACGCTCGGGGGCTGGCGCCGGGACGACTACTCGGCGTGCTCAGCCCTCACGCTCGGGGGCTGGCGCCGGACGACTACTCGGCGTGCTCAGCCCTCACGCTCGGGGGCTGGCGCCGAGACGACCACTCGGCGTGTCTCACAGGACTCCGCTGGCCCTCACGCTCGGGGGCTGGACGCCGAAATTAACGCTGGATGATTTAGCCAGATGCTCCTTGACTAACCCTTGGACCGATTCCTTCGGAATCGCTTCAAGGCTCGGGGGCTACGGCCAATGGACGCACCTCGCGGCGCATCCGTTGATCATTCGGTGACCTCAGAAGAAGGCTACTAACCCTTGGACCGATTCCTTCGGAATCGCTTCAAGGCTCGGGGGCTACGGCCAACGGACGCACCTCGCGGCGCATCCGTTGGAAGACGGCTCTTTTCACTCCAGTATCACGCGGTTTCGCTTCCAACTGCAGCAGGCTCGACGCTCATCAGACAGCACGACCTCGCCGACTTGTCTCTCAACCACGTACTACTCGGGGGCTTGTCGGGGGTAGACCCCCAGGGGTACCCAGCAGGCGGATTGGCCCAACCGGCAAGGGGCGGCCCAATCCGAGTGCAACTGGACCGGTTTGACGGACTGGCTGGCCCACCAGTCAGGAGGCCCACCAGTCGGGCGAACCGGATGGGCGCGACGGCGCGCGCGGCAAGGAAAGAAGACGGCGTATCCCGCAAGAAGCTCGGAGATTAAGATAAACTAGCCGGAATTATAGGGAAAGATATCTGTAATCGTTATAGGATCGAATCCTTGTATTTCGGGTAGGTTACGATCTCTGGCCGACTTGTAACTCAAGGCAGCCGGACTATATAAGGCGCCTTGGGACCCCCCTCCAGAGCACGACATTACGATACAACCCACGATCATACAACCCTAGGACAGAACCCAACTACGAAGATCCTTCCAGGAACTTCATACACAGCAATACAATCGCCGCCAACACAGGACGTAGGGTGTTACGTCATCTCGACGGCCCGAACCTGTTCAATCCTTGCGTCTTGTGTTACCATCGACTTCTGATCCTCGATCTGTCCCTCAACAAATCAACCACGTAGGCTACCCTGTGTGGACTGCCGGGTCCAAACATCCGACACTATGGAAAGAAGCCACAAAGACCACCGGTCACTAACAGTGAGCCACTCCTACCCCTGCCCAAAGAATTTGCACAAGGTGCTAAGGCCCTGAAGATAGCAACACCAACACCACCTTGCGTCAAGAAAACAAAACAGGAGTGCCGCTGCAAGGCACCCGCATCATCTTCAAATGCGGAAGCCAAGTCATCAAGCTAAAGCATATTTTGGAGACGTCCACACTCGACAGACAAAAAACAATGAGTCCTCACCGGTAGGTACATCAGTATGTATCTCATATTTACTTCACAATTGTTGACGGTCCTTATAACATAAAATCCGACCGTCGCTAGGCTCAGAAACCAATAAAGATCAAGGCATAACTTAGACATTAGTATTCAAATAATGGTATACCATGCATATCTGGAATATATTTGAGTACAGGGACTACGGTGCAAAAGATGGGTGAAACTGGGCACAGGCCTAGGTCGGCCGACCTGGCTAGGTCGGGCGACCTGGCCTGAACCCCGATCAAGCTCACTTTCGACACAGGTCAAGAAGCACACTGAGGAAGGATCATGGACGTTGAATCATCGTCGGTTCAAGTCAAGGGTGAGGATGAGCCACGTGTCATTCCCACGGATTGAAGGGCCCACACATAAACACAATTGCACCCAAACGGAGTATACCCACCTTGAACCGTCATAAGGACCCACATGGAAGTCTACCAGAGAAGAGTGGGACCGAATGGCAGTGGACCAGGTCGGCCGACCCAGCTTGGTCGGCCGACCTGGCCCTGCGGCCGTTTCGCTTCCCCCTTGACCAGTACCTGTAAACCATCATCAGGAGTTCATCAGAGCCATGCAATGCTGAAGAGGGTGGATCCAAGGGTCGGCCGACATGGGGAATTCGGCCGACCTAGGCCCACCTCCAAACTGCCTCAACCGCCTCTGGCCGGCTCCAACCGCCTATGTGATGCTATAAATACCTGCAAAGGGCGCCGTACTCAACTCACACCAGAAGAAGAGCTCTCCTTTGCTACAAGCTTAGTCTTAGTCTTAGTAGTGATAGTCATAGTGTTAGATCTTCTGAAGGGCTTCGAAGGAGTCTTGGTAAGTTCTAGAGTTCAGTTCTTGTATTCTCTTACTTACTTGTAATACTCTGAACTTAATGGAAATACTTTCATACTTATGTTGTATGCCTCAGTTATACCTTATCCACTTAGTATATACTGCTTATGTCTTATACCTCAATCAAGTGAATGTATGCTATGACATTGGCTCAATGTGCCTTTTGGTTGCTCTATTTATTAACGTGATAGATAGAGTTGTATCTCATATTGCAAACATGGTGTTTGGGATATGGAGTACTGTTGAGGGTACCGCTGCCCCACGGATTAGTAGAGGTAGGCGGCAGGTGGTGACAGCCCTGTCCGTCCTTTGTAATCCTCCATGTACGGGAGTGGGTATTAGGCCTTTATGATAAGACGTCCTACTGTCGTCCCTTGATGAGGGAACCACTGGATACCTCGATGTGTCCTCTTGCATACGATCATTGAATGAGCTTGTATAGGGTATTGTAGTATATCCAAGTTCCATTGGTATGATGCTAATGAACCCTTATTAATCTTCACTAGTGTACTATACTAACTGAGACTAACATAATGATGAGCAATGAACTTCTGTGTGTCAACCCATTCATTCACTTCTATATCATTTACCCCTGTTTAGATTATGGTACATTAATACTGTTGTACGTAAGAGCATTGGATGGCACATCTCTCTTTTAACTAAATGCTTTCCCTGCGGATAAACAAATAACGATACTCTGGAATACTCCCGGGTGAAATGCTACAACGTACTTCTGTGCGCTTGCAGAATATCTGTAACGTCTAGATTTACGATGAAGTATCTCTAGTACCATTACTACTCTAAGTAGTGATGCTAAGAAATACCAACAAGCATTTCTGGCGCCGTTGCCGGGGAAAGCAGTGGTTAAAGAGATTTGAACATCCATGCATTTCGTGCAACAAAATTAATTGCCAGTAATCTAGCAGGTTTACCCGTTTTGCTCTGTTTCTCTGTGATGTGAAATAGGGTAGTGCATGACTAGTTTCCAACTACCGTCCAACTACGTCGAGAACCCAAATACCAAAGGAAGGAGGGTACGCTCTCGTGTCGTAATCCCTCAGGTGTTCTTGTCGGAAACTGAACCAGTCATCGGAGAATCCCCCAACCAAGGAGAACAACCCGTTCCCGTAGCACCCCAACCGGAAGAAGCCATGGCCGACAGGACCATTCGTGACTACTCCGCTCCGTCCGCTGCCCAGATCCCTACGGGTCCAGCAGTGGAAGTGGGGGATCATGCTTTTGAGCTGAAGGCTCCGCTTATCAACATGGTGCAGGCTAGCCCCTTCTGTGGGAAAGCTAATGAGGATGCCAGTGCTCTCCTATAGCACTTCCTGGAGGTGTGCAGTACCATCACCATCCGAGGGGTGGATCAAGAGGCCATCAGGCTCCGTTTATTCCCGTTCTCGCTGCTGGGTAGAGCCAAACAATGGTTCTATTCCAACCGTGAGGCGGTGAATACATGGACCAAGTGCTCCAACGCCTTCTTGGCGAAGTTCTTCCCCATTGGGAAAACCAATGCCCTTCGGGGAAGAATTTCCAGCTTTTAGCAAGAGTCCGGGGAGACGGTCCCGGAAGCATGGGATCGCTTCCAGGATTACATTCTGGCATGCCCTCACCATGGCATGCAAGAGTGGCTCCTGCTTCAGAACTTCTACCATGGGCTGTCCCAAACAGCCCGTGAACATATGGATGCTGCTGCTAGAGGGGCATTTCTCTCCTTGACCGTGAACGCCGCAAAGCTTCTCATCGAGAAGATGGTGTCAAACCAATCCTGGAATGACGACCGTCTTCAGGGACGCAAACGCGGTATGCACACTGTAAAGGAGGTGGACATGCTGGCCGCCAAGATGGATCTTATTATGAAGCGCATTGATGACCGCACCAAGGATGGAGGTGCCGACAACGAAGGGCCACTGGACTCACACATGATGTGTGAAGTCTGTGGAGAAACTGGCCACTCGGGGAACAACTGCCCCGAGACACAAGAGGAGGTACAGTTCGTGAACGGCAACAACGGATACCGGCCTCAAGGGAACTGGAATCAGCAACGCCCATTTTACCAGGGAGGTAACAATAATAACTCTTTCTCTAATCAACCTTCCCTTAAAGATCTTGTCCTTGGTCAGGCCAAGATTAATGAGTCTATTTCCAAAAGGCTTGATGTTAATGATAAGGCTCTAGAGGGCATAAACTCTAAAATAGAAAGTTTGTCCTCCACCTTCCAAAGTCAGCTGAGTTTTAATAAGATGTTAGAAACCCAATTAGCTCAGTTAGCTGCCGCTGTTCCGTCTGGTGATAAGGGGCGAATTCCCGGACAACCGGATTCGTCCTTTGAAAATGTTAAGGCTGTGTCCACGAGGAGCGGCAAGGCTACTCGGGACCCGGTTCCCCCTAACCATGCAGGGAAAACAGCAGCACCAAGAAAGGAGATCCCCACAGTGGAAGAAGAGCCGGAAGCCGAACTAGCACCAGCTGGACAGACCGCGCCGCATGAGTTCTACGACTCCAACGTCTTGCCATTCCCGCAGCGTCAAAAGAAATCATCCGCGGATGAGCAATTCGCCAGGTTCGTAGAAGTTATACAAAAATTGAATATACATGTGCCTTTGCTGGATGCTATGCAGGTACCGACCTATGCAAAGTACTTGAGGGACATTCTCAACAACAAACGTCCACTCCCAAGTACCGAGGTCGTAAAGCTGACTGAGGAGTGCAGCGCAGCGATCCTAAATAAAGTTCCAGAAAAGAAGAAGGATCCAGGATGTCCCACCATCACATGTACAATCGGGACACAACACTTTGAGCATGCGCTCTGTGATCTAGGGGCGAGTGTCAGCGTAATGCCAAAGGTAGTTTTTGACCGCCTTAACTATACTACCTTGTCTCCTACTCCCATGAGACTGCAGTTGGCCGACTCCACGGTTCGCTACCCGGAGGGGATAGCCGAGGACATTCCGGTGCGCATCCGGGATTGCTTCGTTCCTGTCGACTTCGTGGTACTGGACATGGACGTGAGCAGGACATTCCGGTGCGCATCCGGGATTGCTTCGTACCTGTCGACTTCGGGGTACTAGACATGGACGTGAGCAATGATTCGTCGCTCATCCTTGGGTGACCCTTCTTGAGCACAGCAGACGCTCACATTAATGTGGGTGCTGGAGAGATCCAGCTCAACATTAATGGAAGGAAGGAGAAGTTTGAGTTCAGGCCAAAAGTGGAGCAATGCTCCATGATCAAGATCAAGTACGGGAGAAACAGTCAGAACGTCAAAGAGGTGGAGGTGACGCCTCCAGAGAAAGACAGCCTAATTAAGTTCATGGAGAAGTTCTGGGAGAAGGATTTCCCCATCCAGTATTATGCAAAACACAACAAGAAGTCTACACGCGGTGCAAAGGCACAGACAAAGAAAACACCGGAACAGGCTGTCGACCGCCAGAAAAAGGGAAAACAGGTATAGCGGGTTAAATCATCTGTATCCTCATCTCCAAGGTCAGATGCTGCTTCGTCAAGTTGAATCCTACAAAGGAGACGTCTTCGCTCGACGACGTAAAACACGAGTCCTGCCGACAGGTACATCGGTGTTAACAAACTAGCTTGGGGAGGACCCTCCACCAGGTAAGTTCAGGTAAGTATTATTGAATAAATTTTTTTGTTCAAATAAAGTTAGTAAATGAGAGCCATCCATAATAATCCCATAAATGTTTTAAATCCATGCTTAAATCTTTTGGATATGATGAAAAGTTGCTCTTATTTCTCTCTTCTACCTATGTTTCAACCTGTTATTCTCTTAAAGTTTTGAGTTTGCTGGTTGAGCATGATCTTTCCTGTTATCTTGTCTACCTGTGGGTAGTGTAAGCACGCTCTGGTCTAGGTTGTTGTTAGCTAAGATATGATAAGATCTGAGTGCCCTAAGATCTTACTAAGCTGGACTTGATAACCGGAGTTTTCTCTTTTAAAATAAAAACAGAGAGTTCCTTATGGTGATTAAATTCCCTACCAAAGCTCGTATTATTTAAAACCCCTACA
>CM014274.1:48764242-48798663 GCA_004135705.1 Alloteropsis semialata | reverse complement strand
TGAGAGAGGAAATTGGTAAGGAAATACGCCATGAGTGACTTGAGAGTACCACCTAAGGAACTCCACCTTTTGAAAATCCCAAAACCTCCGGTTTGATTGTCAAGCAAGGTAGAAGGAAAGGTGCTTGGTCTAAGTCGTTCTAGCCATCAACCGCCCAAGACAAGGAGAAGCTACAAGCCCCATAAAAGGCCAAGGTAATAAGGGAAGTTTATTTTACCAGCTTATTCAATTCTTGGTAGAATATCTTGCTGAACCACTGGTACTTTTGAGGAGTAATGAGGAAACAACTCCTGATCCACTGAGCCTAAAAGTTCTAATCTTTGCTCGGGACGAGCAAGGGTTAAGCTTGGGGGAGTTGTTGACGGTCCTTATAACATAAAATCCGACCGTCAATAGGCTCAGAAACCAATAAAGATCAAGGCATAACTTAGACATTAGTATTCAAATAATGGTATACCATGCATATCTGGAATATATTTGAGTACAGGGACTACGGTGCAAAAGATAGGCGAAACTGGGCACAGGCCCAGGTCGGCCGACCTGTCTAGGTCGGGCGACCTGGCCTGAACCCCGATCAAGCTCAATTTCGACACAGGTCAAGAAGCACACTAAGGAAGGATCATGAACGTTGAATCATCGTCGGTTCAAGTCAAGGGTGAGGATGAGCCACGTGTCATTTCCACGGATTGAAGAGCCATGCAATGCTGAAGACGGTGGATCCAAGGGTCGGCCGACGTGGGCAATTCGGCCGACCTAGGCCCACCTCCAAACTACCTCAACCGCCTCTGGCCGGCTCCGACCGCCTATGTGATGCTATAAATACCTGCAAAGGGCGCCGTACTCAACACACACCAGAAGAAGAGCTCTCCTTTGCTACAAGCTTAGTCTTAGTCTTAGTAGTGATAGTCATAGTGTTAGATCTTCTGAAGGGCTTCCGGAGGAGTCTTGGTAAGTTCTAGAGTTCAGTTCTTGTATTCTCTTACTTACTTGTAATACTCTGAGCTTAATGGAAATACCTTCATATTTATGCTGTATGCCTCAGTTATACCTTATCCACTTAGTATATACTACTTATGTCTTACACCTCAATCAAGTGAATGTATGTTATGACATTGGCTCAATGTGCCTTTTGGTTACTCTATTTATTAACGTGATAGATAGAGTTGTATCTCATATTGCAAATATGGTGTTTGGGATATGGAATACTATTGAGGGTACTGCTGCCCCACGGATTAGTAGAGGTAGGCGGCAGGTGGTGACAGCCCTGTCCGTCCTTTGTAATCCTCCACGTACGGGAGTGGGTATTAGGCCTTTATGATAAGACGTCCTACTGTCGTCCCTTGATGAGGGAACCACTGGATACCTCGATGTGTCCTCTTGCATACGATCATTGAATGAGCTTGTATAGGGTATTGTAGTATATCCAAGTTCCATAAGTATGATGCTAATGAACCCTTATTAATCTTCACTAGTGTACTATACTAACTAAGACTAACATAATGATGAGCAATGAACTTCTGTGTGTCAACCCATTCATTCACTTCTATATCATTTACCCATGTTTAGATTATGGTACATTAATATTGTTGTACGTAAGAGCATTGGATGGCACATCTCTCTTTTAACTAAATGCTTTCCCTGAGGATAAAACAAATAACGATACTCTGGAATACTCCCGGGTGAAATGCTACAACGTACTTCTGTGCGCTTGCAGAATATCTGTAACGTCTAGATTTACGATGAAGTATCTCTAGTACTATTACTACTCTAAGTAGTGATGCTAAGAAATACCAACACCCCGCCAAATGCACATTTGGTGTATCATCGGGTAAGCTCCTCGGTTACCTTATTTCCTAGCGAGGTGTAGAGGCAAATCCACACAAGATCAAGGCACTCGACGACATGAAGTCTCCACACAGCCGCCACGAGGTCCAAAAGTTGGCAGGAATGATGGCGTCCCTGAGTCGATTCGTGTCCAAGTCAGGCGAATGAGGTATGCCATTTTATAAACTGTTGCGTAAAACTGATCGCTTTGAATGGTTGGCAGAAGCAGAAGAGGCGTTCCAGGCGTTCAAGCAATACCTATGGAAAATGCCCGTACTGGTCCCGCCACAGCCAAAAGAGGAGATGCTGTTATAGTTGCTGCAACACCAACTATTGTCAGTACTGTTCCAGTGGTTGAGAGACCAATAGAAAAGTCAACAACACAGCACCCCGTTTACTTCGTGAGTAAGGTGCTACATGACGCAAAGACAAGGTACCCTCAGATTCAGAAATTGCTATATGCTGTGCTAATGACTTCCAGGAAAATCAAGCATTATTTTCTGAGCCACAAGATCAAGGTCGTGTCAACCTATCCCCTAGGCACCATTTTACACAATCGGGATGCCGTGGGTAGGATTGCACAATGGTCTGTGGAGCTGGGGGCTTACGACGTTGAATTCATACCCAGAACTGCCATCAAGTCGTAGGCTCTGGCAGATTTCATCACAGAGTGGACTAATCCTGAGCCCGAAGAGACTGCCCAAAACCCCGAACACTGGACCATGTTCTATGACGGAGCGTTTTGCCGAGCAGGCGCGGGGGCTGGGGTGGTCCTGATTTCTCCACACAATGACGTCCTTAGGTACGCGCTACAAATCAATTTTGTTGATCCAACCCCTACTAACAATGTTGCCGATTATGAGGGGCTTTTGACAGGACTCCGCATAGCTGCATCTCTAGGCGTTAAGAGGCTGCTCGTGAAAGGGGATTCCTAGTTAGCTGCAAAGCAGGTCATGAAAGAGTACAGTGCGCGGAGCGATGTAATGGCCAAATATTTGGAAGCATACAGGAGAATAGAGAGCAAATTTGATGGGCTTGAAGTACGACACATCAAAAGGGAATTCAACAGCGACGCAGACAAGCTAGCAAAGGCTGCTGCCGAGCGCACACGGCTCCCAGGTAACGTGTTACTTGAAGTTCTTACTAAACCATCTGTGTCGGTTTCACTACCAAACCAAAAAACTGTGCCTGTCAAGGGAACAGTATCTACAACCAACAAATCTGTCAAGGAGTCTATATTGGTCGATACGGCTCGAGCTGCCGCTCTAGTTGGAAACGAGGAAAACTGGATGGATCCAATTCGGGCGTACCTCACAAACCAAGCTATACCCGACGATGATGCCACATTGGAGAAAATCCATCGTAAAGCCAAGAACTATCAATTGGTTGACGGGCGGTTATACAAGCTAACCCGCAATGGAATGCTCCTCAAATGCATCACACGGGCCGAGGGCATTAGTTTGCTCCATGATATTCACAGAGGAATCTGTGGATCTCACGCTTCTTCCCAATATCTAGCAGGGAAAGCATTCCGACAGAGCTTCTACTGGCCTACAGCTCTTCAGGACGCAAGCGAGTTAGTTAAGAAGTGCGAGGCATGACAATTCTTTACACGGAAACAAACTAAACCTGCGCATGCTTTAAACACTATTCCACTGTCATGGTCCTTTGCCACTGTTGACGGTCATTAAATGCTAAATTTGACCGCCAACTCCTGCTGAAAATATATCAAATATAAAAACCAAACATAGTGATAGGATTTATTACTAACAAATTCCACGAGTGTTGGTGTTTTACTTTGTAATGCAGGAAATGACACTACAGGCTGGAGAATGATCTAAAAATATCATTATCACAAATCAATTCAAATGTCCATTTATATATTGGGGTTGAGATAGAAAAGATATTAAAAGAATTAGAGAATAAAAAGGGCATTGGTAAAACCAGGACCCACGAGGCTAACAGGTGCACCTCGTATGCACTCACTCAGGCCAGCCAGGCAGCACACATGCTCGCATGCATGCATGTGCGGGGCTACCAGGCCAGCCATGTACGTCAAACACCTGCAGGAAAGAGCTGCTCGCGTGCGGACATCTGCAGCTGACGCAAGCAGGGGCCCACGGGGCACATGTGCTGCGCGCACAAGTGCAGAAGGCCCAGGCACGGCCCATGCTCCCACCGTGCCCACGCACCGGCCACAGACCGAGCTAGCCACGGGATTCCTATGTATCTTCCGGAAGATTTTTTGCCCACTTATCTTCCAATGTTTGAGATTCGTGCGTGTAACATAGACCGCCGGATCCTTTCTTCTTCCTCCGTTCATTTCTTCTTCCTTCGTTCATTTTTCTCTGCTGCCCGCGCCGCCGCGCCCGCTCGCCGCCGGCCAACTCGGGGCTAGGGTTAGGGTTAGGGGTTAGGGTTGGGGGTTGCTAGGGAAGGAATCCAATCACCTCCGGATCTAGAGGGAGGTCGGGGGCGGCGGCAGGCCCGGCGGCGGCCGCGGGTTGGCCGGCGGAGGGCAAGGCGGCGCTAACGGCCGGGCAGGGCAGGACATCCGGTGGGCAGGGTCGGAGGCGGGGGCGGAGCAGGCGCCGGGGTGGAGGTGGGCACGGGGTGGGGGAGCAGCGACGGGGAGGAAGACGAAGCCGGCGAGGTAGACCGGCGGCGCGGCGCGCGACGAGAGGAGGAAGATGGGCCTTCGTGGGCTTTGAAGATGGTTGGCTTATCCATCTTCTAGTTGATATATAGGAGCCCCCAGCTAGCCAGGCTTGCTAAGCGGCCGCTCAGCCAGACGCCGTGCCAACCGCGGCACGCGGTCAACTTGTAGGAAAGGCCTGCCTCATGCGCGCAGGAAGATCAGGCCGAGCGGAGGAACCCGTCCCAGGCCAACGTGTCAAGCTGCCACTCGTCCAAAAGGCAATCACGCGGATCGAGGTCAAGCTGGACGTCCGGATTTTGCCGAGGAAAACACAGCCCGCGCGGGACTTTTCCTATACGCGCGGTTCCTTCGCGCCACCGACGTACTTACGTCGGTTTCCACGACACTAAGCACATTGTGAGAATTAGGAGGAGGAATATTCTCTAGGATCAAGGGGAGGATCTCCACTCTCCCAAAACACCTCCATACTATAAATAGAGAGCTTCATCCCCTCATTCAACACACACCAAGAAGGAAAAGCTCTCTTTGCTTCAAGTTGTAGTCTTAGTTAGTAGTGAAGTAGTCTTAGGAGTCAAGCTTCTATGTGCTTCCGAAGGAGTCTTGGTAAGCCTAGAACTTAGTTATCTTTTATCTTTTGTTTACTCATAAGACTTTGAGCTTTTAATGGAATTACTATTTTGCTTATGTTATTTGGCTTATTATCTTATTTGTTCATCATATAAGTTGTATGTCTTGCACCACAATGCCCCGCAAGGTTGCTCTATTTATCTGGACAATAAATAGAGTAGTTATTTCATATTACAAACGTGGTGTTTGGGGTATGAAATACCATTGGGGATACCCTAACCCACGTATTCAGAGATAGCCCCCGGGTGGTGACAGCCCCGCTGGGCCTTTGTAATCCCCGTCGTTCGGGTTTGGGCGTTTGCAGGCCTTAGTGATAAACATCATGACAGTACCCTTGGATGAGGGGATCCCACGACTCCTCGATTTGCCCTCTAACATGTGTATCTTGCTGAGCTTGTATAGTATACACTTATAATGTATGTAACTCATAAGTGAGAAGTACATAGAATCCCTGTTTCTCTCTTAGGATCTTCATATTAACTAGACTTATATAGTGAGCAATGAAACCTTCTGTGTGTCACACTACCCCATTATCAATGTTTACCCCTTGTTAGACTTCGGTATATTAATAATGTTATAATTGAATACAATGGATAACTACTCTATTCAACCACTGCCTTCCCTGTGGATTCGATACCCTGAATACTTCCGGGTGAAAGCTACAATGGTATCAATGCGCTTGCGGATTTATCTGCGACCGTAAGAAATACCAACAAGCTTTCTGGCGCCGTTGCCAGGGAACGGCAGTGGTTGAAGAGTGTTGTTAACCCATGTACTCAATTAATAGCATGATTAATTACCACTGCTCCGGCAGGGTTATCTTTGCTCTGTTTCTCTTTGATGTGGAACAGGGTAGTGTATGACTGTCTTGAACTGCCAATGGACTTCATCGACAACCCAAGATTATCGGGAAGTACGATCTTGCATCATATCTTCCTAGGTAGTCTGATCGGCAGTAACTCCAGTCAATCCTGCATCACCTATATCGACGAGTGCTACTGCCAAAAGAAAGATTCGCGAGTTCTCGATTCATTCTGATTCGCAAACCGGCCCAGAGCTGAACATGAGAGACACCGCATTCGATCTTAGGCTAGCATCTGTCAAATTGGTACACACCAGCCCATTACATGGGAAGACCAACGTGAACGGACCCTTGGCCATGGCTCAACACCAAGGCCTACATGATCCCATCCGAAGAAGACAATTAGGTATGGCAATACAAACCATCTCCAAATGTTGCATAAAGTCAAAACTTATGATGGAGACGTCCCCACTCGACGGACGTAAACCGACAAGTCCTCACCGACAGGTAAATCGGTATGTATCTCATATTTATTTCACATTGCATTTTTCTGAATTCCAACCGCTGCATGTTTAAATTCCAAATCGATTTTGTGCATTGAAATTTGAACTTGGAGCTTTTTATCTTGAAATCCCTTTGGATTCCCCACTCCTGCGTGCGCATACATAATCTTAATGGGTAGGGACCACATAGGATAGCCGAGCTAGTTGGGCCGGAAAGGTACCAACAGGCCGTCGGCCGACCCCAAGGGTCGCCCGACCTGTGACTGCCTTTCCTGCGCCGCATTCATTCAGATTCAAAACAGCTTTTGCATATGGTATACCACTGCGAAGGTTCCACAGAATGGGCCCTGTGCCAGAATCGCCCGACCCCATCCGTCGGCCGACCTAGCCCCAGCTCTTCTGCAGCAAATTCAATCACTATCATTTCATACCAGCGAGTCCAGTGCAAACCTTGAAACTTTGCTGAAACGGAGCCGTGCTAGGGTCGGCCGACCCAGGCCGTCGGCCGACCCCAGGCCTCCTCTGTTCAAAGAAAGTCGGTGCCCTCCCCCCAGCTAAGCTGCCAAGTGCCCTCGGCCTTTCTCCTATCCCTCCTTAGGATTTTCAAGTGATTGGCTCCTAAGTTTATAAAAAAAATACAAATAAAAGCAAGAACATGTTCTAGGATAAGTTCCCCTCGTGTATTTTTGGTCGCTAACCATTACAGGTTAAAACTGAAAAGAATGAAGGGTGCATGATGCATAAGAACATGGAGCTACATCAGCAACAATGGTAAGTTTTGGTGATGGAACAAATTCAAAGGAGGCCTACACACTTGATTTTTGGGTGTCCTGCGATACACAAAAATCCAAGTGTGGGGGAGGTCGGTAAGTGTTACACGACAAGTTCCATTGGTATAAAATTTTATCTTGGTTTTCAGGTGATGCTAGTTCTTGCATTTCTTGCTTAAAAAAAGAAAAAAAGAAAGATATAGCCGGCGAGGCTCAGTGGGATTGAGACAACTGGGTGTACATGCCATTGTGGCATTACACCTCGATAGTCCCCATATGCCTCCTGGTTTCACCTTGCCTTGCACCCTTGGTTCTTGTGTTTGCTTTCATGAGAAAAGACGTCTGCTCGTGTTTTGCCGCCTTGCCAACTACTTATTGGGGAAATCCCAACATTTAGTGCGCACTTGCAATCCACGTGCGATCGTGTGACCGTCAATGACAACACCAAGAGCCAAGGAACTATTGCGGCGACAATTCTAAACTCGTCATCAACTAAACGCCAATGGTAAGTACGCTAAGGTAAGTATCATGTCTTGCTTTTGACTTTAAACAAAGCCCTTCCGGGAGGTAACCCGAATTTCACCATTTTTATTCTCATGTTCATCTCCATTTGAGAATAGCTTGATCATGTTCTCATGCCTTTTTTATCTATTCTCGTATGCTCTGGTTTGAATG
The DNA here is from genome assembly GCA_004135705.1 of Alloteropsis semialata. Lineage (NCBI taxonomy): Eukaryota > Viridiplantae > Streptophyta > Magnoliopsida > Poales > Poaceae > Alloteropsis > Alloteropsis semialata. The sequence continues at coordinate 48,790,803 of CM014274.1, read as the reverse complement.
TATCTTCGAACTACATTCATAGACTTTTAAATTAAGCGTGGTGCTTAGGTTAAATGGTCTTCTTTAATCAAATGAGGCATGGTGTCAAGTTTGATTAATGAACCTTGAAGTAAATGCATGTATCGATATTGGTTGTATGTATGGACTAACCCTTGCAGGAAAGATTTCAAATTTGAGCGGGTAAGTCTTCGAGCTTGATTCAAATTGGAGACAAACCAAGGCATTGGTGCAACATATTTTGCACAACATACGAGGAGGTACATAACCTTTCGATGGTTCACTGTGAGTGTATTGCAAAACCCTCTTTGATCATGTTGATGCGATCCAGCCTTGTTTGAGTTGTGCTTAAAGGATGGTGGTGAAAATAAAATTTGAAGAAAAAAAGAACATTTGAAAAATAAATATAAAAAAATTTGGCCAACAGGATCTACGCTTAACAATGTTAAAGACCAATCTGTTTTTAAGCGTGGATGTGAACAACTAACCCGATGGCAACAATGATTTATTCTTTATAGTCCTTCGGGTACTCGTTGTCCACTAACTTTTTGCAGGGATGAAGTAATGACTAAGGGATGGCGAGCATAACTTCAGCATTCAACATCTTTAGTCACATGGAAGAAATTTGCACGATGAAGCAAGATGAGCAGTGGACTAGAGTTTGGGGGAATTCGTCAGGGAAGTATCCAAAATATTCTGTGCACTTATTTTCCTTTGATCTCCTGCTTAGTTACCTTGAAAGATTTGTTTGCCATGAAAAAATAAAAACCCATAAAAACGTGCATAACATAAAAACACCAGAAATATTTGAATTCCAATAAAGGCTCATGGGTTCTTAAAACCATGGAGCCATTGTTTTGTTTCTACTATGTGAGAATAAATGCAGGCAAAAGATCAAGTGTGGGGGTCTCTCCAGCTTTCTAACGCGCACATGATCGAGACCACCCACAGACAGGCTGCACAACATCGCACAAGGCTACACAAGAAAGATCAAAGAGGAAGAGGCCCAAAAGGGGTCGGCCGACCCCCCCAGATCGGCTGACGTCCCTTTGGTACCTCTCGCCTCCATTTTCGTCCAAAGCGATGGTTTGCGCATCCTATCCCTCACCCTCTATGATTCATGAGTTTAAATAATTCCAAATTTAAGATGATCACTAAAAAATTAAACTCAATGAATCCCGATGCTCTTTTGATATACATGTCCATCCTTGATTGGCTTGCATATTCTTTATTCCTTGCACATACACCTGTTGCTTGTGAACATATCTCTTTAGAAAAACATGTTTATCTAAGTGGTTGATTAATGAGATATGGTATGATGAAAGAAATCTTGCTCTTTCTGTATAAAGTACTTGGGAGGTTTTTATTGCAAAAGTTTAAAATCAATAGCCTTGCAAAGCTCCTCAATGATATTCCATTCCTACCAAAGCCATATGTTGCTCAACTTGAAAACCTTTACACATATGCTGCTTGCTATTGCATTGAGCTTGGTCAAAGTGTTAAGACCCTTGTAAGATGCTCTTCATGCTTTCTTGATCAAGATCACGTACACCCCACATACATCTGCAAAACTTCTACACTGGAAGTTAGCAATACCCATCCATCCACCAAATAAAGGCCCCATATGTGTTGAGATGACTTGACAGAAGAGTTGAGATGACTAGAATCAAGGCCGTTCTGTTCCTCAACCACCCGAGATTACATGATAGACACTTCAAAATTCACAAGTGCAGGTATGTCTTGGAATAACTTATATGCTCACATCATATCAATTGGACTCATGTTTTCCACCTTAGTTTTTAAGCTTCACTCGAGGACGAGCAAATGCTAAGTGTGGGGGAGCTTGTTGACGGTCATTAAATGCTAAATTTGACCGCCAACTCCTGCTGAAAATATATCAAACATAAATACCAAACATAGTGATAGGATTTATTACTAACAAATTCCACGAGTGTTGGTGTTTTACTTTGTAATCAGGAAATGACACTACATGCTGGAGAATGATCTAAAAATATCATTATCACAAATCAATTCAAATGCCTATTTATATATTGGGGCTGAGATAGAAAAGATATTAAAAGAATGAGAGAATAAAAAGGACATTGGTCAAACCAGGACCCACGAGGCTAACATGTGCACCTCGTGTGCACTCACTCAGGCCAGCCAGGCAGCACACATGCTCGCATGCATGCATGTGCGGGGCTACCAGGCCATGTACGTCAAACACCTGCAGGAAAGAGCTGCTCGCGTGGGGACATCTGCAGCTGACGCAAGCAGGGGCCCACGGGGCACATGTGCTGCGCGCATGAGTGCAGAAGGCCCAGGTGGCCCATGCTCCCACCGGCCACAGACCGAGCCAGCTAGGACTGCTAAGCAGCTGCTCGGCCAGACGCCGTGCCAACCGCGGCACGCGGTCAACTCGCTGGAAAGGCCTGCCTCACGCGCGCAGGAAGATCAGGTCGCGCGGAGGAACCCGTCCCAGGCCAACGTGTCAAGCTGCCACTCGTCCAAAAGGCAATCACGCGGATCGAGATCAAGCTGGACGTCCGGATTTTACCGAGGAAAGCACAGCCCGCGCGGGATTTTTCCTGTACGCGCAGTTCCTTCGCGCCACCGATGTACTCACGTCGGTTCCCACGACACTTGGCACATTGTCAGAATTAGGAGGAGGAATATTCTCTAGGATCAAGGGGAGGATCTCCACTCTTCCAAAGCACCTCCACACTATAAATAGAGAGCCTCAACCCCTCATTCAACACACATCAAGAAGGAAGAGCTCTCTTTGCCTCAAGTTGTAGTCTTAGTTAGTAGTGAAGTAGTCTTAGGAGTCGAGCTTCTACGGGCTTCCGAAGGAGTCTTGGTAAGCTCTAGAGCTTAGTTATCTTTTATCTTTTGTTTACTTATAAGACTTTGAGCTTTCAATGGAATTACTATCTTCCTTATGTAATTTGGCTTATTACCTTATTTGTTCATCATATAAGTTGTATGTCTTGCACCTTAGTATAGCTGATGCATGTTATGGCAATGGCCCAGTGCGCCGCAAGGTTCCTCTATTTATCTGGACAATAAATAGAGTAGTTATTTCATATTACAAATATGGTGTTTGGGGTATGAAATACCATTGGGGATACCCCACCTCACGTATTCAGAGGTAGTCCCCGGGTGGTGACAGCCCCGCTGGGCCTTTGTAATCCTCGCCATACGGGTTTGGGCGTTTGCAGGCCTTAGTGATAAACATTGTGACAGTACCCTTGGATGAGGGGATCCCACGACTCCTCGATTTGCCCTCTAACAAGTGTCCCTTGCTGAGCTTATATAGTATACACTTATAATGTATGTAACTCATAAGTGAGAAGTACATAGAATCCCTGGTTCTCTCTTAGGATCTTCATATTAACTAGACTTATATAGTGAGCAATGAAACCTTCTGTGTGTCACACTACCCATTATCAATGTTTACCCCTTGTTAGACTTTGGTATATTAATAATGTTATGATTGAATACAATGGATAACTACTCTATTCAACCACTGCCTTCCCTGTGGATTCGATACCCTGAATACTTCCGGGTGAAAGCTACAACGGTATCCGTGCGCTTGCGGGTTTATCTGCGACCGTAAGAAATACCAACAGCCACATGGGGAATAGATATCCTCGGGCCTTTTCCAAGGGCTGTTGGGGGATACAGATTTCTGTTCGTCGGCATCGACACATTTACAAAATGGGTTGAAGCCGAGCCAGTTCAGAAAATTACAAAAGAGGCAGCTGTCAAATTTCTACGTAGTATTGTCGTACGATTCGGTGTCCCGAACAGGATTATCTGTGATAATGGAACATAGTTTAAGAGCAAAAAGTTCTCTGATTTCTGCTACGACCACGGGATCAGGCATAATCGGTCATCGGTAAATCACCCAAAAACGAACAGGCAAGTAGAGCGTGCCAATGATATCGTGCTCCAGGGCATCAAGAAAAGGATCTTTAACAGTTTGCAAGCTTATGACAAGTGATGGATTCGTGAAGTTCCTAGAGTACTATGGTTGATGAGGACCATCATGAACCATGCAACAGGCAAAACACCTTTCTTCTTGGTGCATGGAGCCGAAGCAATTCTACCATCCGATATCCGACTACAAGCCCCATGCGTGGCAATGTTCTCAGAGACTGAAGAGCCTGACAGACGCGCCAATGAGCTAATCCTCCTTAAGGAGGCTCACGACGCAGCTGCTTTCAGAGTGGCCCAGTATCAGCAAAAGCTGCAAGAGTACTATGATGCTAATGTTCGCAAGAGAAGCCTATGCTTTGGTGACATGGTGCTCAAATTAGATCAACGCACCAAGGACAAGAACAAATTGTCCTCTCCATGGCAAGGGCCTTACATTGTAGTAGACATTACAAGACCAGGAGCCTACCAGATCGCGGAGATAGATGGAGATATGCTGCCAAATACCTGGAACATGGATCAACTACGCAGATTCTACACCTAAATAAAGGTAATCAAGCAAGTTCATGCCTGACCAACAAGTTTGGCAGATAAAACCATCATCCACGTCACCTCCAGCGCCAACAAAAAAAAAGATAAGTTCTATACACTTTACTCACCCTCGCTTTTACGCTCGGGGGTTGGGTGTTATTTTTCTATTCTATTTATATTCCTTGTTACCATAATGCATATACTAACAAAGAGCCGGGGACTACCACGCTGAAAGTTTTTTCAGACCTATTCTATGCATCCCAAGCGCAATGCTCGGGGGCTCCCCACATGATCAGGAAATTCTTGTGGTTAGTACTTCTAGACTCTTTTTCAGCATGCTAGCATGACTGCAAAAGAGCCCAGGGGCTACTATGGTACTACTACCACGCAAGAATCGGGCTTTTTAAATCAAGAAAGCTAGGCTGCGCCAAAATACCAAACGTCGTAACTACAAGGAATTACACAGTTCAGCAGGCCGCTCGTGTCTCAGCGACTAAATAATTCCAAAATAGCTTATGAATAACGGGACCTTTGGCTATAGTGCTATCAGTTAAAAAGTTCCACCAAATGACCGATTAGCTTTATGACTTAAGCAAAAACATGCAAGCTTATGTTTCGCAAAATAAAAGTCGCATGCTAAACCTTTAAGTTTTGCCTTATTACAGGAACCAAGCACAAAGTTTAGGATGAGTCCTCCGAATCGCTCAGATGGAGATCGAGTTTCTTAACAAAAGGTTTCACCAGTGGGGCGAGACTGTTAAACAATACCTCAGCATCCGCCGCCGAACACTTGAAGCCTTTAGAGAGCAGCGAGGCATTGAGATTGGGAATATGGCTTTTCAAGGCCCCAATGGTGTGCGTTGCAGCAACACACGCACCCTCCATGAGCCTGGTCTCCAAGGACGAGCTGCACTTCTCTGAAGCATCAAGACCGGTGGTGAGATCAGCGACGTCCTTGTCCTGAACAACGAGCTTGCCTTCCAGATCCGAGTTTTTCTTCTCGAGCACTTCAATGCTCTTGGAGTTGGCTACAGAATCAGAGGCAGTGCGTAAACGAAAGTTCGCGGATTAGGACCAAAAACAGACATGGTAACAAAAGACAAATACATTCTTTCTTGGATAGGAGAATGACAACTTGGGCCTCCAGTCTGGTCATAGATGCTTCCGCAGTAGAGGCACGAGCGTCAAGTGAACGCCATTGCTCTTCCGCTACAGAGAGCGAAGTAATGATCGGGCCCAAGGGTGTCGGGGTAGGTCTCGAGGCCTCTACGCACTTCTCTGCACCATCGGGCTGGGCCGCCGAGCCAGCCTCGGGTGTTTTCTCTTTTTCTGATAGCCTGGTGGGAGGAGAAGTTGCGGGCTTGAAGAGCCTAGGTTCCCGAACAACAAAATAGTTAAAAATATTCTCCCCGTGAGAAGCCATAAAGCAAAACCAAATAAGTCAGAGTCCTTACTCGGACGTCGGGAGTGTGACTTTGAACCTCTTGGCGCCAGAAGGAGGCTTTGATGATGGTGGGGTTGGACGAGTTTCCTGATGAGAAATCTCCCGAACACGTTTAGCTTTGGTTTGCGATCAAAGACTGCAAATAAACGCCCGAATACGACCATGCTTGATACCTGGTCATCGGGACGAGGTGGATCACGACCGGGCAGCAGCTCCCTAGTTTCTGGCACACCAAAAGATCCCAAACCCGGAGTCATCCTCTCCACGCTCACGCTGTGAGAGCGCTTGCGGGTTCGGGGAACGATGGCCTTGGGGCTGCTTGGGTTCTTTTGCTCCGCAGCAGGCGATGGTTCGGGCTGTTTGGTGGTCGGGGTTTTAGCGCCTTGATCAACGGGTGGCTCCACCTCCTCCTCAACATTGATGGCCTCGCTCTGAATGGGGGCATCAACGACAGGTGGGGCCTATTAAAAACAAGGAATTATATCATATGAACATTAAGCAAGAAGGAAAATTTTCTGAGAACCAGTTTACCTCTGAAGGAGGGTTGTCAGCGCTGTAAGGTGCTGGGACGCCTACCCAGTCTAGGATATTGGTGCCCAGCATTTTCTTCAAGCGAGCAGCCACTTCCGTTTCTGGGACAACTGTTAGTTAAGAGTCATGACATCTCAAATGACCGAACAAACTCAGAAAATTTACCGAACAGAAAGACAAGGGCTTACCATCGGGCCTCATCCTGTTCGGATCATTGTTACTCCTGAACGTCCAGGCGTAGCGGTCATGAGTCATGAGTGGGATAAATTTCCATCTAATGAAAATCTCTGCTACATGAACCGCTGTTAGACCGGCATCACGGAGTTCCAAGATCCGATAGATATGTTTCTGCATCTCAGCGGAAATCTTCGGCAAGGCTTTGGTCTCTTCCTTGAGATAGGGCATCCAATGCTTCCCTTTGGCTACGGAGGCTTGGGGAAGGATGATGTAAAACCAATGACGCTCATAAACTTTTCAGGAATCTTTCACTGGAAAGGGGATATAGATCTCCCGATCTCTCAAGGAAAACCCAATTGACCCGATCATGAGTTGATTTTTGTAAAATCAAGGGGTATAAAAATATCTTCACAGGAGCAATGATGGTTTAATCCCTAACCAGGCTTCGCACAAAAAGGCAAAGACGCTGAGCATAGCTATGGCACCGGGCTTGATGTGCACGAGCTCTATCTGGTAAAAGTCGCAGATGCTGTGAAAGAAATCCGATGGATAGACCCCAAATCCGCAATGGAAAAACCCCAAGAAAGCCACCAGCTCGAGAGTGTTGGGTGTCGGATAAAGCTGACCTTTGGCATGGCAACGTGGAAAGGTGGTGGTGTCTGGGAGCAATCCAAGTTCCTCCAGCTGTTGCAGCTGTTTCGCTGTGGTGGTGGATTTGTCCCAGTACTTGTCCATTGTGCAAATCGTGGATCCGCTGCGCAACTCCCGCCCGGCGGCGGCGCTGCTCTGATCCCCCGACGATTCATCACCAGATGAGGACTGGCTTGAGGACGCCATGGCAGCGAAAGGCTGGTTCGAATGGTTGGAGGAGCAGGAGGATGAAGGGCAGAGAATGGATGCGGAATGGCGAGTGTTTGTAGATGCAAGTGAGGAAGACGAAGGCCCAAATGGAGTCCAGGCGGCTGCGCCTGGGGGCTTTATGGTTTCACGAGGGAGCACGAACCCCGAGAAAACTGGCCTCGATCCGTGCAATCCGCAGTCACTGTTGGGTCAAAGAGTTTCTTTCCTTTCTCTGCGGCAGGCGTCGTTTCAAAAACTATGCAAGTCAAATACAATGCATTTGGGATTGATAGCTTACTCAGGAAGCTACCAATTTTAAATGACGGAACACTCGGTGTGTTTAGAGGAAATAGCCCGATCAGTTTTGACTGGGTTCAAATTTCCCAAACATGTTAAAATAGTTGGTCTGTTTGGAATGAGCTCGTGTTCGTGGATTTTATTATCTGGACAAACAGTTTCATAAACAGATCAATGCAAAAAGTTTTCGAACACAGAAAACGGGACTATTGTTGTGTCCCTCAAGTGAAATTTCTTTATTAATCCAAAAGGGAGTACATTTCACAGGGGATCGATAACTATCCTGAAACTAAAAATTCAAAATAACGATCCTCGCCCGACTGATGTCATCCGCGAGGATCAGTGTGGTGCAGCACCAGGCGGTGGAGCCTCCTCCGCGTCCTCCTCTTCGGAGTCGCTGACGAGGTCCACGAGCGCTCTGTCTCTCGGGATCTCGATCAGCTCGCGGTTCAGGGTGACGAAGAGGCGCCGGGCGAATTCCTCGTCGCCGCTGGTGCCGACCGGAGCAGAAGACGAAGATGCGCCTGCGCGCGAGGACTCCGGCTTTGATTGTGCTCCGCTCTCTCCTTGTACCAGCTCGTCATCGGAGGAGAGGGAGATGGGAGATGCCAGGGCTGGAGAAGGAGGCGCAGGGCGTTTCCCTGTGGCGATGCTTGACGTAGCGGCCTCGGGAGCCGGAGACGTCATTGCCGGGGCCTCCTCAAGCGGCTCGACCTCGACTCCTTCATCCCCATGCCAGGGGAGAGCTAGGAGGGGAGCCTGAGGGGGAGCGGGAGGTGGTGTCATCGCCTGTGGATCCTCCGGCTTGTCGGACGGCGGTTCGGCGGAGCTGGGGGAGAGTCTCCGAAGAAGAGGCGAGACAACTTGAACTTGCGGATGATTCTTTTTTTTCCCATGGTGTGGGGACGGAGAAGGATTGGAAACGAAGTTTCAAGTGTAGATTTGTTCAATGAATTCGATATTTAAAGACCCTGAGGCGACGCTTCGCACGAGACTTAAGGAACTGGAATAGTGCCGTAGTTTATGCCGCGTGCACTACCAGAGTTTCGAGAGACGTGCGGAGTGGATTTTAAATGCACGGGGCAGGCTACATCAACCCTTGGCTTTTCAGTTTCCAAGATGATACATTTTTTATTTATTAATATTATGGCTGATATTTTCTCTGACCTTATCATTCAGATGCAGGTTTCTCCATTCAAGAGTTTGGGATCTTTTTCCAGCTCTCACTTTAGAGTGATGGTCGAGATATCTGCATATCCTAAAATCTCCCGAAGAGCTAAAAAGACCCGAAGGCTACTTAAGGATTAACCTTTTCTGAACAAGATAAGCTCGGGGGGCTACTGTTGAGGCCATAATACCTGGGTGCCCGATCACAAGGATTACCAACTACCGACTCCGACCGAAGAAGACTCCGAACCAGACACGACGAACGGATCGCAGAAGGAAAGCCTGATGATAGTTAGAGTCCTACTAGGTTTAGGTCTGTTTTGTCTTGTAAGGCACGTCTCCCTGGATATAAATAGTGGGGGGTCCTGCACGTAGAGGGTATTCCCAATCTTAGTCAATCCACTCGAGAGTGTTTGTTACACCATTGTAATCTGTACTCGCCGAGATAATACAAGCAACAACTGGACGTAGGGTTATTACTCGATCTCGAGGGCCCGAACCAGTATAAAATCCCGAGTCTCTGCGTTCATCCTCCATGATCAATTGCATGAAGCGGGGTGCTTGCCAGACAAATATCTGCCGAGTACAACCTCGACAAATATGCTTCTGCATCCCAGAAGTGACATTGGGTAGGGCTTTGGTTTCTTCCTTAAGATAAGGCATCAAATGCTTTCCTTTGGCCAAGGAGGCTTGGGGAAGGATGATGTAAAACCAGTGGCGTTGATAACCTTTCCAGTAATCTTTCACTGGAAAGGGGATGTAAGTGTCCCGATCTCTTAAGGAAAACCCAATTGACCCAATCATGAGCTGGTCCTTGTAGAATGCAGGGGCATAAAAATACCTCCACAAGTTAAGCGAGGGCTTAATCCCTAACCAGGCCTCGCACAGGAAAGCGAAAACACTAAGCATGGTTATAGCGCCTGTCTTGATGTTGCATGAGCTCTATTTGGTAGAAGTCGCAGACACTATGGAAGAAATCCGACGGATAGACCCCGAACCCGCAATGGAAGAACTCAAGGAATGCCACAAGCTCAAGAGTGTTGGCGTTGGGTAAAGCTGACCTTTCGCATGACAGCGAGGGAAGGTGGTAGTGTCGGGGAGCAGTCCAAGATTCTCCAGTTGCTGCAGCTGCTTTGCCGTGGTGGTAGATTTGTCCCAATACTTGTCGGTGGTGCAGATGGTGGATCCGCTGTGCAGCTCCCTTCCGAGGGCGGCGGCGCTGCTCTACTCCCAGACGATTCATCCCCAGATGAAGACTGGCGAGAGGAAACCATGGCCGTGAAGAGTGGCTGGATTGTTGGAGGAACGAGAAGATGAGTAGCAGAAAGCGAATGCGGAATGGCGAGTTGTTGTAGATGCGAATGAGGAAGATGAAGGCCTAAATGGTGACCAGGCGGCTGTGCCTAGGGGCTTTATGGTTTTGATAGGGAGCACGAACCTCGAGAAAACTGGCCTCGATCCTTGTAATCCACAGTCACTGTTAAGGTCAAAAGATTCTTTCCTTTATCTGTGGCAGGTGTCGTTTCAAAAATCGTGCATGTCAAATTCAATGCATTTGGGATTGATAGCTTATTGGAGAAGCTAACAATTTTAAATGACCAAATATAATATGTTCCAAGAAAATAGCCCGATCATCTTTGACTGGGAGCAAATTCCCCGAACATGTTAAGCAGTTGATTTGTTCGAAGGAAAATTTTGTTCGGGGGATTTTGTTCTCTAAAATAAAACAGTTCCTATAGATTGATCAATGCAAAAAGTTCTGAACACATGAAAGGGATCATTGTTTCGTCTTCCAAGTGAAATTACTTCATTGATTCAAAAAGGAGTACATTTCACTGGAGATCGATAACTATCCTGAAACTAAAAATTTAAAACAATGATCCTGGCACGAGCGAACATCATCGGCCAGGATCAAGGCGGTGCGGCACCAGGTGGTGGAGCCTCCTCCGTGTTCTCCTCCTCGGAGTCGCTGACGAGGTCCATGAGCGCGCCGTCTCCTGGAATCCCGATCAGCTCGCGGTTCAGGGAGACGAATAGGCGCCGGGCGAGCTCCTCGTCGCCGCTGGTGTCGACTGGAGCTGAAGATGAAGATGCACCTACGCGCGAGGACTCCGGCCTCAGTCGAGCTCCACTGACCCTTTGCTCCGGTTCATCGTCGGAGGAGATGGAGATGGGGGACACCGGGGCTGGAGATGGTGATGCAGGTCTTTTCCCAGCAGCGATGCTTGACGGAGCGGCCTTGGGAGCCAGGGACGCCGTCGCCGGAGCTTCTCCTTGCGGCTTGGCCTCGATTCTTTCATCTCTGTACCAGGGGAGAGCTAGGAAGGGAGCCTAAGGGGGAGCAGAGGGTAGCGCAGCTGCCGGCGGACCTTACGGCACGTCGGGTGGTGGCTCGACGGAGCTGTGAGGGGAATCTCCAAAAAGGAGGCAAGGCATCTTGAACTTGCGGCTAAGTTTCTTCTTTCCCATGGTGTTGGGAGGGGGAAGGCTTAGTGGGGAAGGTTCAAGTGCGGATCTATCCAAGGGATCTGATATTTAAAGACCCCGGGGGCGACGCTTCGTGCGTGGATCGAGGAACCGGAGCAGTGCCGTGATTTATGGCGCGTGCATGTAGCAGACCTGCCCCAATTAATCCGGTTCAAGCGCATGAGACCAAATATTTTAGGTCATCAAACACTTCAACCGAGTTAATCGTGCTAGCCTGTCGGGTAACGTCCTGATTGAACTACCGGTAATCATTGATTGAGAAACCCGATAGCAGCATGTCTCACTCGACGGTGAGTACAGATGATACAAGTCACCATTTATTACATCACAATGGTTCACATGGATAAAGTAAGAACAAGTTTTAGTACTTCAATATTACAGACCAGAGTTCATTGCACAGCGGAAAAAAGGATAACTCTAGACGACGATACTAGTGGTGCCATGATGAAGCCCGTACATGACATCACTCCTCGTTCTCCCTTCCCGGGGAGAACGATTCCAGCTCCACGGTCCAACCGGGAGGCAGGGTACACGGCCAAGTCAAAGCACCAACAGAGTTGTAGGCATCATCATCATCTGAAAGTTGAGCCACAAGCAAGGCTGAGTATACTAATACTCAGCAAGACTTACCCGACTGGAATAAGAATATTCTGAATCCTAGACATGCAAGGCTTTTTGGCTGAGGGGATTGTTTTGCCAAAAGCGACTAAGAGTTGGTCCTTGTTTTCAAATTTTAGCACCCCTTTATTGTGGGCCTAACCATTAACTAGGTTTGCACCTGACTGATTCAATCATGGTGGTGACAAATAATTAATATCATAGTTCAACCATATTCATCATTCATCTCCATAATTCCTCTTGTTTAATACAGTGTGAAAAGAGATCAAGCAGCTTCATGTAACCGCGAAGGACGGACAACTTAAGTCGGTTTTATACCATGCATGGGACAACCTAATCGTACGTCACGTGGGCGACACCCCGGTCCTCACGCAACAACCTTTCCCGCCTTTTCCTGACGTTTGCGCAGAGCCCACTCCAATCGGGGGCAAAGCCCCACAACCCCAGATGCCCCAGGCAGAGCTGGCCTGCGACCACTACTACACCCGCCATCTTCGCCCTCGCCCAAAGGAGTGGGGAAAAGTCAAACGTCAGTTCCAGTTGGTACATCGGTTTACCGCTTTCCATTATTTCACGGCATACGACTAGTACTTTCAAAAGCTTGATCAACATCGCCACACATGCATCCTTAACCAAAATTCAGTAGGTGGACGGGACGATCAACCACCACGTGTTATCGCATAAAACCCATCCACTAATTTCCTCATGATTCCAACATAAGGGGGAAACCTATATCTCGCGAGTGACGAGAAGTCACTCGACTTCTACCGAGTCCTATTTTAGCATAACAAGCTAACGACCTAGCATTAATAGTAAGAACTTGGGTACCTTTGGATCATGCATCTAAGGTTTCAAACAACTCCTGAAACTTAAATGCACAAGCAAGGTAAACATAGAAAAAGTAATGACATTTCAAAACATAAGGGTCATATGCTCCGGTGCTTGCCTTCGTCACAGCATGGGGCACTACCCAGTACTTGGTCCTAGTCTTGGGGAGTCGGAGTAGCGTCGGCTTCAAGCTGCTCACTCTCGGACCGGGCCACCAGCTCGTAGGTTCCGTCAGCTAGCGCGAAATCTACACGTATGCACATGCATAAGATTCATAGTGCTTTCACCAGCATACTCATTAGTCTTAAGATTGTAGCAACTCAATTATACATGTGGCAGAAATTAACTGAGTATATTTATATTAAAATTAAGTGTTCATCGATATTACTTATTTAATTATGTCTAAGCCTTTTTCTTGCATAGTTTAGCGATTAAAGCATAGAAAACATATTTGCAGGAATAAAATTATTGCAAGCATGTTTCTAAAGTACAAACAATTAAAACATGTGTTTCCAGGGTGCTAGCCATATATTAATCTACTGTTTTATATTTATTTGGACAGCCATTATGGAAAAGTTTAATTAAATCTACAAGCATCGAAAGAAGCTGATATTTTTACTGTGGTTAGGTTTATAACAGAGGGAGCTACTGTGAATTTTTCAGATGTTTTTGAGGTGTACAGAATATTTAAGGATTTATTTACTACAAAATAGCTAGCAATAAGATTAAACCATAATTAAATCTACACATCCTTTTTGTACTTGGGATTTCTACAGTATGTTCCTATACCACAGAGGAGCATGTCATAAAAAGTATAATATTTTATGAATAGCAGAGACATTAATTAGATTTTATCTTGCTTAAACCATAAGTGCACAAAAACTATAGGAAAACATATAAAAGATATGTTGAACAAACTACCCAGAAAACTCTAATGATCAAAACAAAGCTATTCCAAGTAGTTTCATAATTTTGCCATACACATAATGATCATTAAGCATTTCTTTAATTTCATTAGCATTTCCATTACATAAAAGAATATAAAAGCTTAGGCCAAGATTCCATGAGTTCATGACCTACCACTGTGTAGATCTGTTTATAAGGAAGCTAACAAAAGTGGTTTCACATTTTTAGCATTTTTCTGTGATTTTATATGCATTTATTTGTGTTCAACTGGTTTAAGCAATTAACCCAAGAAATACTTAAACACTCTTGCGAAACACCCATGAACTTTTGAAAGCTTAGCACATAAATTCCAGCATATTTCCCTGTAACCCCTTATACTTCTATTGCTTTGCAGCCATATCCTTCTTCTACCTCTAGACAGTACGTGACTTAGAACAGAAAGAAACGCTTCCAGGGGAGTTGCTGGCCAGCAGTCTGGCCGTCGGCTCGGCTCGGCCTGAGCAAAGGCGCGCGCGGGAGCCTGGGGCACGTCCAGGGACGGCGCAGCGGCGGCTAGAGCCGGCCCAGGGCGCGGCCACGTGCAGCCCCCTCGCGGCCAGAGACTGGTGGCGATGGTTTTCATGGGGCAGGGTCACGGCACAGTGTGGAGGAGAGGGAAGCGAGGGTGCGGGCATCAGGAACTCACCGCGAGTCCGTCTTGGTGGTCAGTTAGGGCGGAGACGGAGCAGAGCGGGCTATCCACGGCGAGGGTCGAGCTCGGGCGGCAGTAAGCAATGGCGGCCAGGAAAGCTTCAATTCCCGGCAGGGGAAGGGTCGGCTTGGTCCTGGGGTTGCTCAGGTGTGTAAAGGAGGGTGTGACGGCGCCATTCTTGCGAGGAATTGGAGAATGGCGGGCTGTGGCGGGGTTAATTTGGTGGAGCACGAGGTTTGCAGCTCTGCTTGGTGAAGGAACAATGGAGGCCGGTTCGGCCTTTAAATAGGCGAGCAGGGGAGGGGAGTTGGGCGAACCGGGGCGAAGCAATGCCCAGCCATTGGCTTGTTGGGCGGCTGGCGCACGCACGGCCGCGTGGCTGCAGTGGGGCGGCGTGCTGAGCGGCGAGGTGAGGCATCGAGGGGTGTTGCGTGTGCTTGTCGGGGAAGCCTGCGTGTGGGATAGGGCAGCGCGAGGATGAGGCAAGGGTGCGCGCGGGTTGGGTTGTCGCCGAGCGCTAGGCAGGAATCGAAGGACGCGTGGAGCTTGGTTGCTGCTCCTGCCGGCCATGAATGGGAGGAAGAAGAAGAGTTTCAGTTGAGATTTGAAACGCGAAAATTTGCTGACATTTGATCCCAAATAACTTCAAAACCGTTGCGATTTTGGCCGAGCTCAAATTGACAAAGTTGTGGAGGGGACTACCAGCTTCAATTTCGTTATATGGACATCTTCTAATTCTCAACAGATTAAGAGATATAGCTGAGCAAAGTTTGGGGAAAACCGGAATTTTTCTGAATTTTCTGAATTTTTCCATTGAATTGCAGTTTGACCAGAAATTGACCATGATTTCGAACAAGTTAGACCCAGAATTAGAAAGTGAGTAAAACACCATTGGAAAGGAGATACTTTGTAGATTCCATTTTGCTATTATGACCAGATATTCATTTTGTTTCACTAACTTTAAAATGTGGTCAAACATAGGTATTTTGACAAGATTTCAGCTTTCAATGCTTAGAAAATTTTGAAGCTTTCAACCTTGCAATGCAATTATGGAATAATTTACTTAAGTAAAAGTGTTTAACATTCCAATTTGAGTTGCTTGACATCCTTGAATGTTTTTCAACTAATTACCTCAATGGAATAATTTATTTACTTTAATTACATTTATTTGAGATTAATTGCAATTAAACCACATAGAAAGCACATAAAAAGAAAAAGGTGCTATTTCATGTGTATCTTTGGACCTCAAAATTTATCAAGGCATGTGGTTATGATGTGGTCATGATAAGGATTAAGCTTGACAACACTTTTAAATTTTTGGACTGTTATAGCCCTCCCCCCTTAAAAGAATCTCATCCCGAGATTCCGGTGCGGTATTTAGTGCGCGAAGGCTAGGTAGCTTACTTCGGAGTCGAGGAAACCAGGATACTTGGATTGCAAGTAGGACTCTTTCTCCCATGTAGCTTCTTCTTCAGAGTGATTGCTCCATTGGATTTTGTAAAACCTGATAGTCTGACGTCGGGTTACTGTCTCTTTTTGGTCAAGCACCTTAATCGGACGTTCTTCATAAGTGAGATCTGGCTCGAGTTGGATTTCTTCTGGTGCTACATTTTCAGTGGGGACTCGAAGACATTTCTTGAGTTGCGATACATGAAAAACATTGTGGGCGACTGTGAGGTTAGCTGGAGGTTGTACTCGGCATGCCACTGGTCCACAGATCATGATGATTGGATAGGGTCCGATGTACCAAGGAGCTAACTTCCCTTTTATTCCAAACCTTAGAACTCCTTTAGTTGGTGAGACTCGAAGATACACATGGTCACCCACTTCAAAGGCTAATGGCTTTTTCCTTTTATCATGGTAGCTCTTCTGACGAGATTGAGCGGCTCTGAGATTTATTTGAATGATTCTCACTTTCTCTTCCGCTTTTTGAACTAGATCGGGTCCAAACATTTTCTGTTCCCCAGTTTCTGACCAATTCAGAGGTGTGCGACACCTACGACCATACAATGCTTCAAAGGGTGCCATTTTCAAGCTTGCTTGATAACTGTTGTTGTATGAGAACTCAGCTAGAGGTAAGCATTGGTCCCAATTTTTGTCATAATGTACGACGCAGGCTCGAAGCATGTCTTCTAACATTTGATTTACTCTTTCGGTCTGCCCGTCTATTTGAGGGTGATAGGCAGAACTTCGGATAAGTTTGGTGCCAGAGATTCATGTAATTGTTCCCAAAATCTTGCTACAAACTGACTGCCTTGATCAGAGATGATAGTCTTGGGGATTCCATGAAGACAGACAATACGCTCAAGGTATAACTCTGCATATCGCTTAGTAGTATAGTGGGTGTTAACAGGTAGGAAATGGGCAGTCTTAGTGAGTCGGTCCACGATGACCCATATGGAATCATGTTTGCAGAAAGTGGGTGGTAAGCCAACAACGAAATCCATACTTATGTCCTCCCACTTCCAAGAAGGGATCGGTAAAGGCTGAAGTGTTCTGGGTACCTTCAAATGACTAGCTTTCACTCGTTGACATGTATCACACTCGGCCACATATTTGGCAATTTCCCTTTTCATTCTGGTCCACCAAAAGTTTTCCTTGAGATCTTGATACATCTTGTTGCTACCAGGATGAATGGAAAATTTTGATAGATGAGCTTCATCAAGAATCTGCTTTCTAAGCTCATGATTCTTGGGAACAACTAAACGACTTTCAAACCATACTATTCCTTCCCAGTCTTGCCTAAAGCATTTATATTTTGGAACTCCCTGGGCTAGTCCTTGTATTATGTGAGCTATTCCCTGATCACTTTGTTGGGCCATGATAATCTGATCCATCAATGTTGGTTCGACGAAAATGTGATTTAGGGTAACTTGGGGAACTATTTCCAGCTTAAGCTTGGCCATCTCATGGCAAAGGGTGTCGGCAAATGAACTGGCGGTCAAACAGTTGCACTGACTCTTGCGGCTTAAAGCATCTACGACTACATTAGCTTTCCCTAGGTGATAATGAACTTCAAGATCGTAGTCCTTGATCAACTCAAGCCATCTTCTTTGGCGCATATTTAGATCAGCTTGGGTGAAGATGTATTTGAAACTTTTATGATCAGTATAGATGTTGCAATGTGCGCCCATAAGGTAGTGTCTCCAAATTTTCAGGGCATGCACAACGGCAGCAAGTTCTAGATCATGGGTGGGGGAGTTTGCTTCATGGGGTTGGAGAGCTCTAGAAGCATAAGCAATGACTCTGTTTTCTTGCATTAGAACACAACCGAGGCCGGTGCCTGAAGCGTCACAATAGACATCAAAAGGCTTGGACGTGTCTGGTTGAGCTAAGACTGGTGCTGAAGTCAGGAGTCTTCTCAAAGTGTGAAAAGCCTCTTCACACTTGTCACTCCACACAAACTTTTCTCCTTTCTTGAGTAATTCGGTCATAGGCTTAGCTATTTTGGAGAAGTCCGGAATAAAATGACGGTAATATCCTACCAATTCTAGGAAGCTTCGGATCTGATGAACTGACTTTGGAGGTTTCCAGTCCAACACTTCTTGAACTTTTCTGGGGTCTACGGAAATTCCTTTTTTTGAGATGGTGTGACCCAAGAATTTGACACTAGATAACCAAAAGTCACACTTGCTGAACTTAGCATAAAGTTGGTGATCTCTAAGGTGCTGAAGTACTATGTGAAGATGTTGGGCGTGCTCTTCCTCATTTTTTGAGTAGATCAGGATATCATCAATGAAAACCACCACAAACTTGTCTAGTTCTGGCATGAACACCGAATTCATGAGATACATGAAATATGCTGGTGCATTCGTAAGTCCAAAGGACATCACTAAGTACTTGTAGAGTCCATAGAGAGCAGAGAAGGCCGTCTTTGGAATATCACTAGCTCGGATTTTGATTTGGTGGTATCCCGAGCGAAGATCAATCTTTGAGAATACTCGGGCTCTGGCTAATTGGTCAAAGAGTGCATCAATTCGGGGTAGAGGATATTTGTTCTTGATAGTCACCGCATTAAGAGGTCGGTAATCCACGCATAACCTCAGACTATCATCCTTCTTTTTCACGAATAGGGCAGGGCATCCCCATGGTGAAGCACTTGGGCGAATGAATCCCTTATCCAATAATTCCTGAAGTTGGATCTTGAGCTCTGCTAATTCTTTAGGTGCCATACGATAAGGCCTTTTGGAAATGGGAGCAGTGTCTGGCTGTAGTTCAATTATAAACTCAACTTCCCGATCCGGGGGCATTCCTGGGAGATCATCTGAAAAAACATCTGGGTACTCACATACCACAGGAATCTCTTCCAGGCTGGATTCAGTTGCGGCGTAAGCACAAGAGTGGATGCAGTCTTGTTGGGGCAAGTATAGAGTGGAAGTGCCGTGACTAGGCGAGTTTATTTCCATGCTCCGGGATACTGTGTCTAAGACTATCCCATGAGCGCTCATCCAGTTCATACCCAGTATAATTTCTATGCCTTGATTTCCCAACAAAATGAGATCAGTTTCAAAGACCCGGCTTCCCAATTTGAGAGGTACTCTCCTTACTATTTGATTTGATCCCATTTTACCACCCGGTGTGGTTACCACAAAATCTTGTTTAGTGTGAACAAATGTAAATCCTTATTTAGCAGCCTATTTTCCACTGATAAAACTATGCGATGATCTAGAATCAAACAAAATAATTGTTGGTAGTCTTTGAACAGAGAACATACCCGTCATCACGGGAGCACCATCCGGAAGATCCTCAAGGGTGGTGAAGTTGACCCTCCCATGCTTGACTTGAACTACCAACTTCTTGCCTTGCTTGTTGCTGGTCTAGGTCCTTTGTGGAGCTTTCTGCACCAAACGATACCTCTGTGGCGGGGTGCTAGAGGGTCCAGCGGGTGCCTTCCTCTTCTTTTCCGCTCAGTGGGTGTTAATACAATCCTCCTGGGTAATGGCCATGTTGACCAGCTCATTGTAGGTGTCAACCTTGACCGTGTTCAGGCGTTCCTTAAGCTTGGTATTAAGGCCTCTACGGAAACGATCCTTTTTCTTGACATCTGTATCAGCATGATAGCCCGCATACTGGCTCAGGTTGTTGAAAGACTGGGCATACTGTAGCACAGAGCGGGTTCGTTGTGTAAGTGCCAGAAACTCGTTCAACTTTCTTTCCAGTAATCCCTCGGGAATATGATGGGCTCTGAAGGCAGTCTTGAATTCATCCCACGTGACTACATGGTTTGCGGGGAGCATGGCAGAAAAGTTCTCCCACCAGAGACGTGCTGTGCTGCGGAGCTGCTGTGCGGCGAAGTGGGCCTTGCTATCATCTGAGCAAGGTGCTGTCAGAAGGGTGAACTTGGACTCAATGGTACGGAGCCATGCATCAGCATCCAAGGGCTCTTCCGTTTTGTTGAACAGCGGGGGCTGCGTTCCCAAGAAGTCCTGGAAGCTTGCAGCTTGAGGCTGGTGAACATTGTGCCCACCACGCTGTTGTTGCTGCTGCTGGAATTGCTGGAACGCTTGTTGCCCTTGAACAAGCTGGCGCAGGAGATTTGTCTAGGCAGCCATAACCTCAGCCAAATTGTTCATCGGAGGCTGTGGAGGTAGTTCCTCGGATCCGCTCGGGTTTCCGTGGGTTCCTACCATCAGCATATGTTGTGAATTTCCCATTAGCCACATGACAATTAATATTTTGCTCTAAAATAATTGCAATATGGTAGAGCATATGCAGGACTCAACATGGCTCAAAAACGAAGTAAGGGAATTCTGGACAGATTGTGTGCATTAGGGAGAAAATTCATATCTCATAAGTCCAACCTCTGAAAATTCCCATATTTGGTCAGGGAATAGATAACTTAATACCCTATCTTTTTGGTACTCAAATCAGAGGCTAAAATGATGGTTATGCTGGGCAAAAAGTTCATCCTTTGTGTCTCTGTTTTGGCTGTTTTTCAGCAGGCTGAGTCATGGTTTTTTGTCTATAACTTATGTTATAAACATGCGTTCATGTTGAAATTCGGTGAGCTCGTAGTTCACATCTTTTATAACAAGTTTGGTATTCATTGCTCAGCTCAGAAATTCATGGAATTAAAACTAAGGATGCAATAAAAATATAGGACAGAACACCACAGGGTCATACACCAATACTGCCAAGTCTCAACCCATCCTACTACATCAAGGGTGATTCTACCACATAATCATCACATCAAAAGAATACTCTACTCTAAGTTAGCCTATTACATCCATGTCCAAAAGCTAGGCTACACTGAGGAGTATACACAAAAGTCACGCTACTCTCATCTAAAAGTCGTCTAGGTTACCTACGGATGACTGGCTGCCAGAAGGGGTAGCCGGTGGTGGTAACGGGCTGCCGACCTCGTAGTCTATGTCTGACACGCCCTCTACCTCCTCAGGCTCCTCTCCGTTGGGGTCTATCTCCATCGCAGCATTCTGAGCCGCTATCTGCTGGTGGTGAAGGTCTAAGTGGTCGTTGGCATCCGCAAGTGCTAACTGTAACCCCTGAATCTGCGCCTTTAGGTGGTCTATAGTAGCAGCCTGGTCTGTAGTCTCCTCGTGGAGCTCGTCCACCCGGGTCTCTAAGTCATGGATCCTGGTGTCCTGGTCGGTCATCTCCATGGTCATGTCAGTAATGGAGCTGTCTCGGAGGTCCACTGTCATGTGTGCTGCCTGGGCCACGTCAGTCAGTGAGGCTATCACCTGAGCCTGTAAATCCTGAAGCCGGTACAGTGCATTCACGTACCGTATAGAACTGAAAACTATCTCTCTAGGGCACACCAGAGCCAATGTGTCAGCGTGCCCCACTCTGTCGATCCACATGGGATCGTCTCCGTCCTGCGCCGGAAATAAGCCAATGGGTGCCATGGCTATCTCCAGCGGGTGCTGCTCGCAGAAGGTCGTCAAAGCTCGGAGTCCAGCTAGCTCCCAAGTGTCGACTAGGCAGCAGCCTAGCGCCTCGACCTCCAGGGGTGGCCACTCAGGGTGGACTGGGTGAGGAAGTAGTGTCAGGTGCACACGGCACCTAGGTACTCGGTGGTCCTCAAACTCCACTCCCACATAGTGGGGAGGTGTAGTGTAGCCGACTCTGCTCAAAACGTCCCCCAACACTGAGGGAAAACCTTCCCAGTGTAGGCCATCGGTGTGGACATGTCCCTCAGCGTCCACCACTACGTGGAAAAGGTCAGCCAACAGAACAGTGATCGTAAAAACAGATCTGTCCAGTGCACAAAAAGAGCTATAACTCAAAGAGATTGTAACAAAAAATCCTAAGTTTTTGTTAGCTGAAAGATGCCATATTTCTCTACAGAATTGCTATATAAAGAAGGGCTGAAAGTGTGTCTAAGATAGGCGGATCCTTAAATTTCCAGTCAGATGGCACCCAGAAATTTCAGCAGACAGCAGGTTAGTGTTTTGGTCACAACTTCTATTCAGTTCAACCAATTTAGCTGAATTTTTGGCAGTAGATAGGTGCAGAAATTTGGAACAAATCTTTCAATTATCACCTAGACAGAAAACCTCATCTAATGGGGTAAAAGACTGGAAGAATAGATATGCACAGAAAAGGCTGAAAACAGCAAGTATGGTAAAACAGACATATCTCATATTTTACTTGCTTAAAATTTGTGAGATTTTCACAGTGGATAAGTGACTTGATTTGGAACACTTTTTGTAATTATAGGTCCAGCAACTGAGTTTGTTTAACTTTTGAAAGAAGTTCAACTAGGCAGCTGAGTGCAACTTGTTTCTAAATCAGCTTTATGTGAAGTGCAACAATTTCGAACACGAATTTTTATTCCCTTTGTGGCACATATCTTATATGTTACTTGGTTATTAACCATGATGCATGCACGAATCATCTTATCCATCCTCACAAAATAAAATAATTACCAAGTATTCTTGGACTTACGGAGTTAGTCATTGGTGGCACATATATATATATACGTCTCTACTTATAATAACTAGTCGAATTTCTAGCGAGCACACAACCTATGATTTCGTGGTTAGCGTACCTGCAGAAAATATTTATCACTGAACCGTTTGTGCCAGCACTCACAAACAGTCCCATGTACCTCACGCCACATGGGCGACGCATATGTGGTTGCCCACATATGATGACCACACCCATTGCTTACTATAGAAGCAGCAGTCAACCAAGAAATTAAAAGCATTACAGCCATTATAACATCATGAAGATGTTATATTGGCTGCACCACCAAGTAGGCCACTACTTGGGGAACAGCGTCCGGTATTCACACCCTCCGGCAATGGGCGACCATTACTTACCTGGAGTCGTCGGTACAGAAAAGTAATGTGCTGGAAGTTAGTTACATACATTAGCCACCTAGATTATACTCCCAATAATTACCCTAGGGCTTTACGTGCTAACTCTTCCTTAACGCATCCAACGTAATTTCTCTAAAGTCAAATTGAATTTTTCATTTTGAGAAACCATTTTTAAGACTTCTTGTACCATCCACTGCAAATCTTTGGCTCTGATACCAGCTATAGCAGACCTGTCCCAATTAATCCGGTTCAAGCGCATGAGACCAAATCTTTTAGGTCATCAAACACTTCAACTGAGTTAATCGTGCTAGGCTGTCGGGTAACGTCCCGATTGAACTACCGGTAATCATTGATTGAGAAACCTGATAGCAGCATGTCTCACTCGACGGTGAGTACAGATGATACAAGTCACCATTTATTACATCACAATAGTTCACATGGATAAAGTAAGAACAAGTTTTAGTACTTCATTATTACAGACCAGAGTTCATTGCATAGCGGAAAAAAAAGATAACTCTAGACGACGATACTAGTGGTGCCATGATGAAGCCCGTACATGACATCACTCCTCATTCTCCCTTCCCGGGGAGAACGATTCCAGCTCCACGGTCCAACCGGGAGGCAGGGTACATGACCAAGTCAAAGCATCAACAGAGTTGTAGGCATCATCATCATCTGAAAGTTGAGCCACAAGCAAGGCTGAGTATACTAATACTCCGCAAGACTTACCCGACTGGAATAAGAATATTTCAACTCCTAGACATGCAAGGCTTTTGGGCTGAGGGGATTGTTTTGCCAAAAGCGACTAAGAGTTGGTCCTTGTTTTCAAGTTTTAGCATCCCTTTATTGTGGGCCTGACCATTAACTAGGTTTGCACCTGACTAATTCAATCATGGTGGTGACAAACAATTAATATCATAGTTCAACCATATTCATCATTCATCTCCATAATTCCTCTTGTTTAATACAGTGTGAAAAGAGATCAAGCAGCTTCATGTAACCGCGAAGGACGGACAACTTAAGTCAGTTTTACACCATGCATGGGACAACATAATCGTACGTCACGTGAGCGACACCCCGGTCCTCACGCAACAACCTTTCTCGCCTTTTCCTGCCGTTTGCGTAGAGCCCACTCCAATCGGGTGCAAAGCCCCACAACCCCAAATGCCCCAGGCAGAGCTGGCCTGCGACCACTACTACACCCGCCATCTTCGCCCTCGCCCAAAGGAGTGGGGAAAAGTCAAACGTCAGTTCCAGTTGGTACATCGGTTTACCGCTTTCCATTATTTCACGGCATACGACTAGTACTTTCAAAAGCTTGACCAACATCGCCACACATTCATCCTTAACCAAAATTCAGTAGGTGGACGGGACGATCAACCACCACGGGTTATCGCATAAAACCCATCCACTAATTTCCTCATGATTCCAACATAAGGGGGAAACCTATATCTCGCGAGTGACGAGATGTCACATTCGACTTCTACCGAATCCTATTTTAGCATAGCAAGCTAACGACCTAGCATTACTAGTAAGAACTTGGGTACCTATGGATCATGCATCTAAGGTTTCAAACAACTCCTGAAACTTAAATGCACAAGCAAGGTAAACATAGAAAAAGTAATGACATTTCAAAACATAAGGGTCATATGCTCCGGTGCTTGCCTTCGCCACAGCGTGGGGCACTACCCAGTACTTGGTCCTGGTCTTGGGGAGTCGGAGTAGCGTTGGCTTCAAGCTGCTCACTCTCGAACCGGGCCACCAGCTCGTAGGTTCCGTCAGCTAGCGTGAAATCTACACGTATGCACATGCATAAGATTCATAGTGTTTTCACCAGCATACTCATTAGTCTTAAGATTGCAGCAACTCAATTATACATGTTGGACAGCCATATATTAATCTACTATTTTATATTTATTTGGACAGCCATTAGTTGCTACTGTTGGAAAAGTTTAACTAAATCTACAAGCATCCAAAGAAGCTGATATTTTTACTGTGGTTAGGTTTATAACAGAGGGAGCTACTATGAATTTTTCATATTTTTCTGAGGTGTACAGAATATTTAAGGATTTATTTACTACAAAACAGCTAGCAATAAGATTAAACCATAATTAAATCTACACATGCTTTATGTACTTGGGATTTCTATAGTATGTTCCTATACCACAGAGGAGCATGTCATAAAAAGTATAATATTTTATGAACAGCAGAGACATTAATTAGATTTTATCTTGCTTAAACCATAAGTGCACAAAAACTATAGGAAAACATATAAAAGATATGTTGAACAACCTACCCAGAAAACTCTAATGATCAAAACAAAGCTATTCCAAGTAGTTTCATAATTTTCCCATACACATAATGATTATTAAGCATTTCTTTAGTTTCATTAGCATTTCCCTTACATAAAAGAATATAAAAGCTTAGGCCAAGATTCCGTGAGTTCATGACCTACCACTGTGTATGCTTATAAGGAAGCTAACAAAAGTGGTTTCACATTTTTAGCATTTTTCTGTGATTTTATATGCATTTCTTTGTGTTCAGCTGGTTTAAGCAATTAACCCAAGAAATATTTAAACACTCTTGCGAAACACCCCCTGAAGTTTTGAAACCTTAGCACATAAATCCCTGCATATTTCCCTGTAACCCCCTATACTTCTATTGCTTTGCAGCCATACCCTTCTTCTACCTCTAGACAGTACGTGACTTAGAACAGAAAGAAACGCTTCCAGGGGAGTTGCTAGCCAGCAGTCTGGCCGTCGGCTCGGCTCAGCCTGAGCAAAGGCGCGCGCGGGAGCCTGGGGCATGTCCAGGGACAGCGCAGCGGCGGCTAGAGCCGGCCCAGGGCACGGCCACGTGCAGCCCCCTTGCTGCCAGAGACTGGTGGTGATGGTTTTCATGGGGCAGGGTCACGACACAGCGTGGAGGAGAGGGAAGCGAGGGTGCGGGCATCAGGAACTCACCGCGAGTCCGTCTTGGTGGTCAGTTAGGGCGGAGACGGAGCAGAGCGGGCTATCCACAGCGAGGGTCGAGCTCGGGCGGCAGTAAGCAATGGCGGCCAGGAAAGCTTCAATTCCCGGCAGGGGAAGGGTCGGCTTGGTCCTGGGGTTGCTCAGGTGTGTAAAGGAGGGTGTGACGGCGCCATTCTTGCGAGGAATTGGAGAATGGCGGGCTGTGGCGGGGTTAATTTGGTGGAGCACGAGGTTTGCAGCTCTGCTTGGTGAAGGAACAATGGAGGCCGGATCGGCCTTTAAATAGGCGAGCAGGGGAGGGGAGTTGGGCGCGAACCGGGGCGAAGCAACGCCCAGCCATTGGCTTGTTGGGCGGCTGGCGCACGCACGGCGGCGTGCTGAGCGGCGATGTGAGGCATCGAGGGGTGTTGCGTGTGCTTGTCGGGGAAGCCTGCGCGTGGGATAGGGCAGCACGAGGATGAGGCAAGGGTGCGCGCGGGTTGTGTTGTTGCCAAGCGCTAGGCAGGAATCGAAGGACGCGTGGAGCTTGGTTGCTGCTCCTGCCGGCCATGAACGGGAGGAAGAAGAAGAGTTTCAGTTGAGATTTGAAACGCGAAAATTTGCTGACATTTGATCCCAAATAACTTCAAAACCGTTGCGATTTTGGCCGAGCTCAAATTGACAAAGTTGTGGAGAGGACTACCAGCTTCAACTTTCGTTATATGGACATCTTCTAATTCTCAACAAATTAAGAGATATAGCTGAGCAAAGTTTGGGGAAAACAAGAATTTTTCTGAATTTTCTGAATTTTTCCATTGAATTGCAGTTTGACCAGAAATTGACCATGATTTCGAACAAGTTAGACCCAGAAT
>CM014274.1:48742532-48762989 GCA_004135705.1 Alloteropsis semialata | reverse complement strand
AACAGGGAAACCTTGATTCTAAACAAAAAACACCGAAGTCACAATAGTACATCACAAGATTGCAGTTTGCTACCCACAAACACATTTTCAACAATTTTTCAAAATGATTTTGCTGTACAACTACAGCATAGTATTAATTAGTATATGGCAGCAGCATATTATGGGTGTAATTGTCCTCAAAATTATCCAGAGCAAGTATCTGAACAGAAACCACACCGAACACCAAGGTACAGCACAAACTACATATGGGCCAATTGATACTACTTCAATCCTCTCAGTCAGTAATCATCTAAAAAAGGAACTAAGAAAAGAAAAAAATTGAACCACAAATTAAGATGTACTACTACATGAACTCCTGACATAAGCATATTGTCGAGCACTTGGCGAGCATGGATTCCTATGCTACAATTTTAGCAAAGATGACTCAATGTGTATGCCATACCTTGTTCATGAAGTCAGCCGTCCTCGCCGTGGAGCCATAAACATTACGGGCGGTCTCCACGAACCCCGGCGATAGCTTCGTCGAGGCGTCGGCCCAAATTCCTCCGGCAAACTCGAGCCGCGGCCCGCCGGAGGTGGACCGGTTCTTGAGCACCCGCTTGACCACGCGCGACGCCACATTCGCGGCGTCCGCAGCGGCGCCCCTGCCCCCGCCACCGCATCCCAGCACCTGGAGGACCTGCCGCCTCGTCGCACCGCGAGCGCCGGCGGCGGCGAGCGCGAGCGAGGCGTGGATAGCGGCGGGCGCCACGGCTGCATTCCCGGTCGCCGAAGCCGCCAGGACGCGCGCCGCGAGCGGCAGGCAAAAGGCGCTCTGAGAGGCCACGAGCGCCTCCCCCCACGGCCGCGTCGGCATCGGCGGCGGCGGCGGCGCGTGGCGCGCGTCTTTGGGTGACGGCGGCGGCGGCAGCGCATCGGCGGAAGCGGAGGAGAAGGCACGGGGCATGGCGCCGTCGGGGACGGGGAAAGACGAGGCGGCGCGCGGCCGCCGCGGATGGAGAGCTCGCCGGAGGGAAGATATCCGCATTTTGACTAGCAATTGAGCGTTCTCTGTGCTCTGTTTTCGCTGTTTGCCTAGGGTTCTTGAGGTTTTGGCTGCTTTATTATGGTGATGTGGGCTTAATAGAGATTGATGGGCCTTATTGGGCGGCCTGGAGTCTGGAGCCGGGCCCAGAGTTATACGAGTTGCATTTTGGGATCATTTTTGGAGAGTTTAATTATACAAAATTTGAATACGGTTTCATAAATATTTATCTGTTTTCATCATTGTTTTATTTATCGGTTAATTTTCGGTACAGCTCTTGATTTTGGTACAGGGTTTAGGGTTAGGGCTTACTTATACACTAAGGATATTATAAAAAAGTCACCATGAACCACCAAATAATCTGAAATAAGCTACCCATATGTAATTTATTTGAGATTATTTGGGTGGTCCATGGTGACTTTTTACCATAGTGTTTGTTGACGCCTTTTACGGTCAACACACAGAACTGCGCTAGCTCGCGCGGATCCGCAACGGATCAGTCACCGACAGCAGGCTGAACAAAACCGGTACCACCGGTTTGAGGAATCCGGTACCACCGGATTTCTAAGGCTTGCTGCGTAGACCTAAGATCGCCAGTCCAGAGGGGACCCCGTCAGGGCAGGCGCGCCTAGGGTTTCTCTGAGGTTGGCAGGCCACTCAGAGAGCCGTCAATCGCCGTGGAAACGAAGAACGAACAGCAATTAGGGTTGGAAAAGCTAGGGTTTGGAGATGACAAAAAAGTAAAGGTATATTGATTTGATCGATTGGATAAACCCTCAATCGGTCGTGGCCCTTTATATTTATAGGGTGGGGAGGTCTTGCCCCGCAAGAAAAGTCCTAAAACAACTCGGATCTACAAAAAGAGTCCAATTCTACTAGGACTCGGGAAAAACCGGTGCCACCGGTTTCTAAATCCGGTGTCACCGGATTTGGTTGCCAGACAGGCAACAGCGACCGAATCCGGTGCCACCGGTTCTAGAATCCGGTCCCACCGGTTTTGCTGACAGAACTGTCCTGTGCCATTTTTTATCGCCAACATATGCCCCCTGTTTTTTGGTAAAGCTTGCGTACCAGAAAACATTTTAGCACAAGAAACTACTCCTGAGGGCGATGTTTAACAAAATCCATCGGCCTTTTTATTCTAAGGGTGATATTAATACTATCGGCCATTCAAATCAAACTTCCTGCCAAACACTGGGATAATATTTCTTCAAGTATCTTCCATTGAGAGCTCTTGGCAGCCGCTGACCTTGCAAAGTCTCCACCATATAAGAATTGCCGAAGATCACCTTGATTACCTTGTATGGACCTTCCCAACTTGGAGACCATTTACCAAACCTGTTGCTCTTCGATCCTATAGGTAGAATTGTCTTCCAAACCAGATCATCAACCTGAAAAGATTTTTGTTTTACCTTCTTATTGTAAGCCTTAGCAACCCGAATCTTGTCTTTCTCAATCTCCTTCAAGGCCTTTAATTGCTTGTCGGTCACCTCATCAATATTATCCATCATCAAGTCATGATAATCAACAGCATTAAGATCATTTTGCTTAGCCAACCGATAAGCACTCAAATTCACTTCAACAGGTAAAACAGCTTCCTGGCCATACACAAGCTCAAAAGGAGTAACCTTAGTAGCACCATGTCTAGACATACGATGAGCCCACAAAGCCTCAGATAAAACCTCATGCCACCTTCTAGGATTCTCCTCTATTTTCTTCTTAATAAGCTTAATCAAAATCTTATTACTAGACTCGGCCTGACCATTAGCCTGAGCATAGTATGAAGATGAATTGAGCAATTTAATACCATACATCTCAACAAACTCACAAACTTCCTTTGATATAAATGAAGTACCTTGATCAGTAGTCAAAGTTTGTGGAATGCCAAATCTATGGATAATATGCTCAGTAATAAACTCAATTACCTCCCGATGTGTCATATTCTTCAAAGGTACTGCTTCGGTCCACTTTGTAAAATAATCAGTAGCCACTAACACGAAGCGATGCCCCTTTGATGAAGGAGGATGAATCTGCCCAAC
Source organism: Alloteropsis semialata (assembly GCA_004135705.1). NCBI lineage: Eukaryota > Viridiplantae > Streptophyta > Magnoliopsida > Poales > Poaceae > Alloteropsis > Alloteropsis semialata. The sequence goes on along the minus strand of CM014274.1, from coordinate 48,759,926 downwards.
AAAATCCAATCCCCATCCTCGAAAAGGCCAAGGTTTGATAATAGGATGTAATAAAGCTGCTGGAACCATCTGAATATTCCCAAACCTTTGACACTCTTCACAACCTTTGTAGTACCGAAAACAATCAGCTATCATATTAGGCCAATAAAAACAAGCTCTTCTCAAAAGCCACTTCATCTTAGGAGTCGATTGATGTGTACCACAAATTCCTTCATGAACTTCACCCATTACAACTTTAGCTTGACCAGAATCCAAGCATTTTAACAATAAATCCTCAGTTGTCCGACGCTACAATTCACCATCAACCAAGATAAATTTAAATACCCACCGTCAGACTTTTCTATCAACTTTATGATTAGGATTCTGCAAATATTCAATAATGGGTATTCTCCAATCAGCAACTTCGTCCTCATTAATTTTGGACTGCTTATTGGCCGAAGCGCTACTGTCAGCGGATAAACCGGTGCCACCGGTTCCAGATCAGGTCCCACCGGAATTTTCGGTACCACCGGTTTCGGATTCCGGTGTCATCGGTTTCTCCTGGGCAGAAGACTCGGCGATACAAAGTGTCGGCTTTCTTTCATAAAAATTTCTTTTCTCAACTTCATAGCCAGACGCTTGCTGAGCCAAAGCATTCGCCCTTGGATTCTTATCTCTTAAAACATGATATATAGAAAATTCATCAAATTGAGCAATCATGTCTAAGCATTTATTAAGATATGCATTTAAAAATCCATCGAAGCATTGGTACACCTTATTAACTTACTGTACAACCAGCAGAGAATCACCAAATGCTTCTACATGTTTTACTCCCATGTCATGCAAAATTTCTAGCCCGAACAATAAAGTTTCATATTCGGCTTGATTATTAGTACAATTATTTTCTAATCGGTTAAGAGCCTCAAATTCAGCACCACTTGGTGATATAAAAACAACTCCAATACCACAACTGCTCTTACAAACCGATCCATCAAAATGCAATTTCCATGGAGTAAAAGTAATATAACCGATATCTAAATCATTATCATTAATGTTATGCTCAACAATAAAATCAACAACAATTTGGCCTTTCATAGATTTCAAAGGTTCACAAGCCAAATCATATTCAATGAGAGCATATGCCCATTTACCAATTCTCCCACTTAAAATTGGTCTATGTAACATATATTTAATGATATCGGTTTGACAAGCCACTATGCAAGTATTGGATAACAAATAATGCCTCATCTTGGTACAAGCATAATATAATGATAAGCAAAGCTTTTCAATAAATATATACCTCATTTCAGCATCCAATAATCGATGACTTGCATAAGTAATAATATGTTCCTTTCCTTCGGTTTCTTGAGTCAAAACAGCCCCAATTACTTGATCTTCAGCAGCCACATATAATTTGAATGGAATTCCTCTCCTAGGAGCTTTCATGACCGGCGGTGAAGACAAGTAATATTTAATCTTCTCAAAAGCTTCTTGCTGTTTTGCCCCCCAAGTAAATTCGGCTTCATCTTTTAACCGAAGAATAGGAGTAAAAGCATTGACTTTCCCAGACAAGTTACAAATAAATTTCTCAAGTAATTCACCTTGCCTAGGAATTTCTGCAAATCTTTCTTGCATGTAGGAGCTTTAATCTTCTTGATAATATCAATTTTCTTAGGATCTATCTCTATGCCATTTTCATGAATAATAAAGCCTAGAAACTTTCCAGCCGACACACCAAATGCACATTTAAGTGGGTTCATCTTTAATCCATATCGATGCATTCTTTCAAAAGCAAGCCTTAAATCAGCTAAATGAGGTTTTAAACCAGCCGATTTAACAATAATATCATCGATATAAACCTCTATGATTAAGCCAAGTAAATCATGAAAAATTTAATTCATTGCCCTTTGGTAGGTAGCACCAGCATTTTTTAAATCAAAGGTCATGACTACCCACTCAAACAAACCAACAAAATCTGGACATATGAAAGCCATTTTGGATATATCCTCTTCGACCATGAATATTTGATTGTAACCAGCATTACCATCAAGAAAACTAATAACTTTATGTCCAGAAGCATCATTAATAAGCATGTCGGCTATAGGCATAGGATATTCATCTTTAGGAGTAGCTCTATTAAGATTTCTAAAATCAATGCAAACTCTAACCTTACCAGAATCCTTTTTTATCAACTGGCACAATATTTGATAATCATTCAGAATAACAACAAGGCCTAATAAAATTTGCATCTAACAACCAATTAATTTTTTTCTTTAATCCGGTCATACATATTAGGATTGAAAAACGCCTAGCAGTTTGTTTAAAAGGCCTAAAACCAGGTTTAATAGGCAGTCGATGTTCAAATAACTCGCGCCTTAAACCAGGCATCTCTTGATAATTCCATACAAAACAATCAATATACTCTTTCAACAGCTCGATTAATTCAGCTTTATAATCAGCTTTTAATTTTTTGTTTACAAAGGTCGGCCTAGGTATAGTGCCATCACCAATATCAATTTCCTCTAAAGGATCAGCCGACGTAAAGCCTTGTCCTCATTTACTCATGTCATCAAAATCTTTAATGGCCTCACACATATCGTTCTTTTGTGCCCGATGGTGCTCAAGTCTCTGCTGCAACCATTCTGAATTATTCATTGATTCACAACAAATGGTTTAGCCGATACTCAACCGGCTTTAGAACAGCAGGCACAAAGCCATCTCTAGTACAGCTGATCATCTCATAGTCAGAAATATCTAAACCTGTCAAGCACTTGACATGATCATGCATATACATGGTAGAACCATCAGCCACAGCAACACAAGCCGATATGTCTCCATATACAACCTTAATATCTTCGTCAACCCATTGAATAAGAAATTGATGCAAACTAGAAGGTACACATCTATTCGCATGAATCCAATCACGACCCAATATTAAATTGAAGTTACCTTGGGTCTCGACGATGAAGAAAGCAGTAGCCAACGTCTTGCTCCCAATGGTGAGCTCCATAGAAGCAACGCCCTTAGCACTCATAGGCTCGCCTCCTCCCACACCACTGATAGTCATGTTGGTCTTGATCAGCTCATCATCTAATCCACCAAGCTTCTTGAACATAGAATAGGGCATCAAATTGACAATTGCCCCGGTATCAACAAGCATCCTGGAAACTGGCTTCCCATTGATATGATCCTTCATGTACAACGCCTTTAGATGATTTTCAGAATCCTTTGGCCTTTTAAATATAGGTTCTTTTGGGCCAAAGTCTAAATGAGCCATCTCTTCCTCTAGAATAACATAATAATCTGAAGATAAGTGCACCACATTATCATCCACATTCATACAATCAGGAGATGAATCGCAATCAACAAGCTGTTCATCGTCCACATCCTGAGAACCCGATAACAATCTTTGATCAAATGTAGAAGTAACAGAAATCTCAGAAGCAACACAAGATGACCCTGGATCAGCAGAAACCGGTACCACTGGATCCAAAACAGGTGCCACCGGTTTTGGCGCAGCACTCTGGCACCGAGGGGGCTAAAACCGGTTCCACCGGTTTAGAATCCGGTGCCACCGGATTTGGCTCTGGAACTTCAATTTTCTTCCACCCCTTGCCTGGAGGAATCATGGGCCTGTACTTGTTGAAGTGCTCCTCCCTCTGCTTCTCCAGCTCCTTCTCCTTCTGTTCTTGAAAGCGAAGCCACTGTAACTTCCTCTTTTGTGTGCGTGTCAAACCTGGAGGACACCATCTTGGCATTAAGTATTTAGATTTGTCAATTTCAACCTTCTTACCCACATCAGGCTCTGCAGCAACATCCTTCGGGACTGATGATTTAGCTTCATCACCAATTATCATTGGCATCTTGTCATCGTCCTTTAAATTCACCTCAAAGTCGTCAATTTGAATCACATCAGCAGCAGTAGTCCTTTCCCGGTCGACATCCATCTTCTGAACAACTTCCTCCACCTTCTTAGGCTGGTAAACTTGCTTGGGAGGATATGCCCGCTTTTCCTGAGGAAACCGGTTCCACCGGTTTTGAGAACCGGTGCCATCGGTTTTGGGTCGCACGTCCCAACCTGATCGACGAGGAGACGAATGGTTATCCACCAACCTCTCACGTGCTGGCACTCTGTCATTACCCCATCCTGGGTGAAAAGGAGGATACTGCATAGGGTAATAAGGCATGTGCATCCCATTGTATTCCCACGCCGAATATGGAGAATTATAATATGGAGGCATCCATGGCACAGTTTGATATTGATTTTGCTGAGGATAAAAACTAGCGCCATCACCCTTCTGCCTGTTATTCACCCTTGGTGGCGAAATTGGCCTTTCTTGACGCATAGGTGATCTCTTTCTCTTTTTTGCCGGCCAATCATCATCAACTGGCCTTTGATTAGCATATTTGGAAAATAACTGGTCAAAGGTCGGCTTTGATTTTACAACTTTATCCTGATCTTTGGCCACATTAATTTTCCAAGTTCCAACCTCAGGACGCTTGGGTTTTAACATTTTTGGGCGCCCCTGACCAAAACCGGTAGTACCGATTTTAGAAACTAGCGGCACCGGTTTGTCCTGTGCAGCAGGCTCAAACGGTGCCTTTGATATTCCTTGCCCCCCGAGACCCGTGGTTCTTGCAGTGATCTTGAAAGTCTATCTGCCATTGGGGGTCTTTTCGCACTTTCACAGCTTCAAGATTAAAATGCTTGCAAACATCTCTTGCAACATCAAGGACAGTCCTCTCTCTCTTAGTTCCAATATTATAAACATGACCAACTTCTCCATGGTGAAGAATGATCTCGAAAGCCTCTACAACATCCTCACAATAAAGGAAGCTTCGGACATTGGATCCATCACCATAGATTGGGAGGGGTTCCCCCCTTATGGCCAAGAGAATTAGCTTTGGAATAAGCTTCTCTGGAAACTGATTAGGTCCATAGACATTATTTCCCCGAGTAGTGATAACCGGCAGACCATAGGATCTCCCATAGGCCATAACAAGCATCTCTGCTCCAGCTTTCGTGGCTGAATATGGATTTGTTGGGAGTAGCTGTGCTGCCTCATGGTTACCAACCACTGCATCCGCATCTGTCTCCCCATAGACCTCATCAGTACTCACATGGATGAACCTCCTAATCTGTCCAGTAACCTTGCAGGCCTCAAGAAGGACATGGGTACCATAAACGTTGTTCATAGTAAATTCAAAGGAGTTCCCAAATGAATTGTCGACATGTGTCTGGGCTGCAAAGTGCATTATAGTATCAATATTCTCCGTGACAAGGAGGAAGTTGACAAGATCAGCACTTGCAATATCGCCCTTAACAAACTTGAAGTTGGGAGATGAGCAAACTGGGAGAAGGTTCTTCAGATTAGAGCAGTAGTCAAGCTTGTCAAGGACAACTATCTTGTAATCAGGGTAATTCTTTATTATGCGGATGGTGACATGGGAGGCAATAAACCCAGCAGCTCCTGTAATGAGGATGTTCTTAGGTTTGTATGGTGTCGCCATATCCTCTGTTCTATTACTTCTGAAATCCTTCTCTGGAAAAACAAAGTAGTAAAATGGGATCAGACTTGAGAACACGGTGAAAAATCAAAGAGCACCAAAGATACATGAATTGCATTCAAAGCATGGGGAACACACTATGATTCTTGATGTCTGATAACAGTTTAATCGGTATATTGTTCACTGATATTACAATAAAAAGTTGGATTGAAAAAACAAACCTTGAATGAGAACATAAATGGGAAAAAATGCCTAAGCCTAACGACTGTCATGTGCCAAACAGTATACAACGGTGATGATAAAGGGATGTGTCCAACACCATTGATCATGAGAACTGGACTTCAAACATGTCAGTGCACTCTTGTGGGCCGTCCGTTTCATTTGATCTACGAGTCAAGATTGAACGTGGTGACCTATTATTTGTTGTATGCAAAAGAAGACATGGATACTTGCAGTAGTTACTGTTTTAAATTTTATGACAGGCTATATGATATATATCAGTTAAGAAATAACTAAAAAGGTGCACAAAAATAAGAACAGTGGAGATACGAAACAGGCATTGTCCAAAGTCCTGAGCCCCTCATGGCTGTTCTTCACTGCATGAATAGCACTAAATATTTTATTGAATAACTCCATGTCCGTGCAAGGACCAAGTTCTATACCACATTAAGGATTCTTTGAAACAACCGTTTCTAAAAACACAGGAACAAGGGAGTGGATTGGATTTAAGAGCCCATGAAAGTATCAAGCTCTTGGATGTAACGCATAGAAAACATAGGAATTCAAGACAAAACTTCATGCTTATGTTCCTCCAAAATTTCTATGGATTGGTCCATTCCGTAGGAATTTCAATGGAATCTTGGGGTAGCAATCCTTTGTTCCAAAGGCATTCATAGGAAACCTTCATATGGGAATTGAATCCGGAATGTGACAAAGGTACATGGGTTTCACAAGTTGAGACTATTTTATACAACAAAAGCAACGGCAGGAACTATATATAAGACCATAACACTATGTACGGAAACACAGAGCGGGAAGACGTTTCCATTTTCTTAAAAAAAAGACTATAAGAGAGTCCAGATGGCTAGAGGGCTATATCTCAAAAAGAAAAAACAGAGACTATGAATGAGACATAGGCTTTATGCTAATGAGCCTTGTTCAACAAATCTGCTAATTGTGTTCTAAAGAGTAAAGACTAGTAGATAGATAAAAGCAATCCTACAGAAATACCGGTACGGTTTGCAAATCTGTAGTGGTCAGCTATTCAGAAACACCAATCTGCTAATTGTTGTTTGTTTCCACTCAAGATTATATAATCCAGCTTAAAATCTGAAAAATAATCTCTCAAGGAAACAAACACTCTAGCTTATTCGTCAGATTATATAATTTATACCCTCTAGATTATAATAATCCATAAACTACTGAAAATATGCTTATTTCAGATTATATAATCCAACTCCTATAATCCAGATTGTATAATCTTGCTTGTAAACAAACAGGCTTAGAATAACTATACAAGTAAACAACCAAACAAGTACACTATAGTTTGCGATTAAAAGTTCATTACATAGACGCGTTTGCATAAGCATGACATGAAGCATCGTGTCCCCTTCGTCATTTTTCTAGGAGTAGGAGGTATGTGCACTGTACATTCTCTCCTCAGATCCAGCCTAAGAAGTCAAAACTAGAAGACATGCTTCGATAAAATCCAAGATCAAACACATGAAAATCAAGATAATATTTGCAAATCGAGCTCGCCGAGACTCACATAGTGGTGGAGCAGCCTGACCAGCTGGCCTGGGGGTGACCGGAGCTCGACAAGCAGCAGGACGCCTGGGATCGCGCGGGAGGTCGAAAGGTGGGTGGCACGAGCTCGCCTGCGCTGGGAAAGGTTTCCGCGGTACTCAGGGACAACGGGATCGTCCGAGAGGAGGATTGGAGAGCCTTGGACTTGGAGGTCGCCAATGCCGTTGGGAGGCGGCGAGCCGTGGGAGCGGGAAGATGAGCTGAGCTGGAGCAGGCAGATGAGGAATTTTTTTAATTTTTTTTACGATTTTTCAAAAATAACGGTTGGATGACAGAATTTGCAATTCTGTACCGCCAAATGATACGGCGGTAAGAGAAGCTAACCGCCAATTCATTCGGCGGTTAGAGAAACCGCCAAATAAACCGGCGGTTAGTATTAACCGCCGGTTTAATCGGCGGTTAAATCTAACCGCCGAATGAACCGGCGGTTCCTCTAACCGCCGGCCTGCGGTTGAAGTAACCGCCGTTCCATTTGGCGGTTAGGCTTGCCGCCAAATGGAACGGCGGTAAGGGTTTTTTTTCATTTTTTCATTTTTGCATTGAAAAAGCGGTTTAATTTGTATGTCGCACCGTAAATTTTTTAAAATCTTGCGAATGAAGGAAAACGAATAATATCACAAACAAGAAAGTACTGAACATAAAAAGTATAATACAACATCCAGTACAATACATAAGCACTCGAGTGTAAAAAGTAAAAAACTAAATGCGGCCTCGCTTGACCACCTTAGGCCTGACCCTCCTGGCCGCCTGCTGCGCGGCCCTCGTGTGGTGCGCGGAGTACGTGAGGGGTCAGGTGGCGGTGCCTGCCGACTCGGGCGCCCTGCATCCGCAGGAGGCGGTGTCGCGAACGGTGGCTGCTGCGAGAACTGAGTAGCAGGTACAGGGGCGCTACCTAACTGCGAACCACCAACCTCCTCCTGCGACCCCTGCCCCTGTCGGTACCAGGTCTCAATGTCGGAGGGGACCGTCCACTGGGTGGCCGCGGGGTGGTGCTCCTCGACTGGGTCGTCGGGTGTCCCGCCTGAAGCGTACGCTGCATTATACACAATCACGTTAGTACGCAAGTAAAAGTATATAGTAATATCGTTTGGTCAATTACGTACCTAAGCCGTGGACGGCCTGCCCTGCCGACGTGGACGCGCCGGCTGTGGTCATCGGTGGTTGCCCTGTCACATAAAACGTTAGTCGAGAACGTAATTAGTCAATGATAGGATGTTACGAACAAAACTTGGATACTATAGTGTACCTGTGCTGTAGACAGCTGACGGCCTCGGCGTGTACGTGGGTATCCCGAAGGGAGCGCTCTGAACCGGGGCAGGCGTGCTAAGCGCGGGAGGTACCGTCGACGCACCTGGTCCCATAGAAGTGAAGTGTAAGCCCTAACCCTAAACCCTGTACCAAAATCAAGAGCTGTACCGAAAATTAACCGATAAATAAAACAATGATGAAAACAGATAAATATTTATGAAACCGTATTCAAATTTTGTATAATTAAACTCTCCAAAAATGATCCCAAAATGCAACTCGTATAACTCTGGGCCCGGCTCCAGACTCCAGGCCGCCCAATAAGGCCCATCAATCTCTATTAAGCCCACATCACCATAATAAAGCAGCCAAAACCTCAAGAACCCTAGGCAAACAGCGAAAACAGAGCACAGAGAACGCTCAATTGCTAGTCAAAATGCGGATATCTTCCCTCCGGCGAGCTCTCCATCCGCGGCGGCCGCGCGCCGCCTCGTCTTTCCCCGTCCCCGACGCCGCCATGCCCCGTGCCTTCTCCTCCGCTTCCGCCGATGCGCTGCCGCCGCCGCCGTCACCCAAAGACGCGCGCCACGCGCCGCCGCCGCCGCCGATGCCGACGCGGCCGTGGGGGGAGGCGCTCGTGGCCTCTCAGAGCGCCTTTTGCCTGCCGCTCGCGGCGCGCGTCCTGGCGGCTTCGGCGACCGGGAATGCAGCCGTGGCGCCCGCCGCTATCCACGCCTCGCTCGCGCTCGCCGCCGCCGGCGCTCGCGGTGCGACGAGGCGGCAGGTCCTCCAGGTGCTGGGATGCGGTGGCGGGGGCAGGGGCGCCGCTGCGGACGCCGCGAATGTGGCGTCGCGCGTGGTCAAGCGGGTGCTCAAGAACCGGTCCACCTCCGGCGGGCCGCGGCTCGAGTTTGCCGGAGGAATCTGGGCCGACGCCTCGACGAAGCTATCGCCGGGGTTCGTGGAGACCGCCCGTAATGTTTATGGCTCCACGGCGAGGACGGCTGACTTCATGAACAAGGTATGGCATACACATTGAGTCATCTTTGCTAAAATTGTAGCATAGGAATCCATGCTCGCCAAGTGCTCGACAATATGCTTATGTCAGGAGTTCATGTAGTAGTACATCTTAATTTGTGGTTCAATTTTTTTCTTTTCTTAGTTCCTTTTTTAGATGATTACTGACTGAGAGGATTGAAGTAGTATCAATTGGCCCATATGTAGTTTGTGCTGTACCTTGGTGTTCGGTGTGGTTTCTGTTCAGATACTTGCTCTGGATAATTTTGAGGACAATTACACCCATAATATGCTGCTGCCATATACTAATTAATACTATGCTGTAGTTGTACAGCAAAATCATTTTGAAAAATTGTTGAAAATGTGTTTGTGGGTAGCAAACTGCAATCTTGTGATGTACTATTGTGACTTCGGTGTTTTTTGTTTAGAATCAAGGTTTCCCTGTTTTGTTTCATCAAAACAAAGCATCAGTCTGATTCAGCATGTAGAAGCGTATTATTAGTTACGTGATTTTCTATTCAGCATGACAGTCTATAACTTCCGTGATTTTTCTTTTGAGATTATTAGTTCTGAAATCTATACATTTTCTATTATGTTTTTTTTTTCTGAAGCCAGAAGATTCTGCGAAGCAAATTAACTCGTGGGTCATAGACTCGACGAAATGTACTGTTATGTCACTTGAACCAGATGTATCGTTTGACCAGAATACAGGACTTGTTCTTGGCAGCATACTGTATTTTAGGGGAAGATGGCTTAACCGGGATGATATAAGGAACACTACAGCGCAAAAGTTCTGCTGTCTGGATGGAACATGTGTTGATGTCCCTTTTCTGGAATATGACAGAACTCGACCTTTTGCAGTTCATGATGGATTTAGAGTCATTAAGCTTCCTTACCACCCAGGAAGGAATGAACGGAAGTTCTCCATGTATATCTTCCTGCCTGATGCTCATGATGGCTTGTTTGAATTAACTAAGAAAATTTTTGCTGAACCTTTATTCTTAGAACAACATTTGCCAACAGAGAAGCGACACGTGGATATCAGGGTGCCCAAGTTCACAGTATCTTTCCAGACCGATATAAAGGAATATCTCAAAGAAATGGGCCTTGAATTACCTTTCCATCGTGATGCAGATTTCACAGATATAGTAAAGGAAGATGAATCCAGTGGTCCTTTGTTTCTATCTGATGTACTTCATAAAGCAGTTTTGGAGGTTAATGACAAAGGAATTGAAGAAACTTCTGTGTCGATGGGCATTGGCAAGCCTTCACCAGCAGAACACTTTGTTGCTGACCACCCCTTCTTCTTTGTCATTAGGGAGGAGGTGTCTGGTTCAGTAATCTTCATGGGTCATATACTGGACCCTTCATCACAATCATAACTTCAGGTTTGGGACTCCTATCATCAAATTAAGCTGTATCTCGTTTGATGTCCAACTTTTCAAGTCTGGTTCATTGAGATTTTGGTACTTGCTTGTCTGCTTCGTGTAACATATGAACCAATAGTGGTACTCGAGTAATTTCATATACTGTGCACTTCCTTGCCTGCTTCGGGTAACATATTAACAGCTAGTTACTCTACTAGATTTTTATATTGTCTTGTATGCCTTTCTACTTTGTGCTAAACCATATAAAGTTGATGTATGCATGTGCTGCTTTGCAGGAATCTCTATTGTTTTGTTCATTTTTTGCTGTTGATGTCGTTTAGTTTATGTTCATATAATAGATCACTATTTATTTACCCTTTATACCAGGAACAAGCTGGTAAGCTTACTTACATAGAGGTTTTGCTATAGGCATGTGGAGATGAAAAGGCTTGCTTTTAGGATTTTCGAAGAATGTTGTCTCAGTTTAAATATTCTAATTTGATGGTATTTACTTGGTGATTGTCAGGTTATATTGCCTTAATGATGGCATGCACAGTTGTGTCGCTAGCCTGGGACACCAGTCACCTAACATTGATCTACCCGAGAAGAATTTAAAGGGAGGAAAAAGTATGTCCAACTCATAGCTTGAGTTGAGAGTAGCTGGTCCAAGGAACAATAGGAATGGTAATGATTTGTACGCTCGATGTGAGCAGAGTAACCCTGCTGACCAAATAAGACACTACAGTAATACAAAGACTTTTAGTGTGGGAATACCCTTGGAATGACGAGTGAAGAAAAACCCAGCGAAATAACCATTGCATTTCTTGTGTCTGTGTCCCTTGCGCGTGATGCGCTAGGAAATGGTTGCTTCTTCGGTTTTGTTTGTCATGTTGCATCATTCTGCTGACAATTTTAATCCGAGGTTAAAATTTGTTGCTGCGTTAGACAAAATAGGCATTTTCATCCCTTAAATTTTAAATCCGTCGATCCTTTTTGATTTGCTCGAAGCTATGTAATATCTGACCAAACATGCAATTCCCAGCATCATGAGTAGAAGTAATTCCCACTTTCAAGCATACCAAATTCAAGCATCGAGCTCTGCCTGTATGTCTCATCTAGGCGTTCATCTATGTGGATCTAGTTGCACGCCATCTGTCTCTAGTGCCTCGTCTCAGCCCGCTTACACATGATGACGCCTCTAAGCCCTCGACAGACCACATCACTCTCCGGACCCTCAAGTTGCTCCAACCACCAGATCCATTGCTGATCCAATTGCTGTTACATCAATTCGTAATAGTTTCCCCCAAGTGTCAGGAGTGGCGGCAGCGCTTGATTGTGCAGCATGCGCGCGCGCTGTCTCTCTCTCTCTCACACACACACATATCAAATTTCATTAATTTGTTTTAAAATTTAGTTCTTTAATAATTGTAATTGGATTATAATGTTTATTTAGCTATATTGCTTCCAAATACATACACAGATGAACTACTAATTTTCTTATTTCAATTCTGGATTTAGCTATTTATTAGTAACATTTAACGATTTGATGTACAACTAATTTAGCTATTTGGCTTTGCCATAATAGTTATTTATTAATTTAGTCATCTTATTTCTAAAATTTAGCTACTAATATTCTTCTTCAGATTATTTTATTTATTAATTATATTTGGTGATTTTGTCTCCAGGATCCATCATCGGTTCTCTCTCGTTCCATTCTTTCATATACACAGTGGCTATGTAGTCACGTGCAAAAGCAGTAACTTGTGAAAGAACCGTGACACCCTAAGAGGGGATTGAATTAGGTGTCCTAAACACTAAGGCTCCAAGCATATATAAAAATCTATTCCAATCTCTATCTCGATGTGCACTAGGTTTTCTATGTGATGCTATCTCTATCGTAAAAGAGTTTTGTACCCTAGGTTCCAATCCTATCAACTACACAAAGGCAATTCTAGGAAAGGTAAATGCGGAATGTAAAAGGCATAATGTAAATGCGGAAGTGTAAATGGTAGAGAATGCAAACTCTCGGCACAACGATTTTTCTCGAGATATCGAAAAGCTAGCTAACTTTCCCCTAGTGCTCATTGGAGGCCCTTTTTTAGAAATGTCCTTTCCTTAGGGCAATGTTCCGGTGGCAGGCAAACTCTGTGATAGCCATGGGACTATCCACAACATGAGTGGGTCTCTGCTTGGGCTCTCGCCGGTGACCTCTGTCGTCTTCACTATGATAGAGTTTCGGCAAACCGACAAGGGCCTCTCCTCCCTCGCACAACCACCGGCGGCCTCTCCACAAAGCTTTGTCAGAGGGTCTTACAAGACTACAGCGCTTCGGATTTACAACACTTGGTGCGCGCAAGCACCGATAGCAAAGAGGTATGCAAACCTCACTAAACTCTAGACTAAAGCCTAAAGCGAAGCGCTAAGCAGCTTAAACTAGCACTAATCAAAGCCTAAGCCTTATGGCTAATTATCTAATCTTCTTTTAAGTTCTTTGGTGGATAGAGCACATGAATTGGTGAACTTCAACACGCTATAGCTTCCCCAAGCTCTAACACACTTCAAATGGCCGGGTGGAGGGGTATTTATAGCCCCAACATGAAGAACTAGCCGTTGGGCACTTTCTGCGTACCACCGACTATTGCGATGCCCTCTGGGTGCACCACCGTAACTTTCTGTCCTCCCCCGTACAGGTAGCCGTTGAGCGTCTGGCAGTGGGTGCACTGCTACAACCGACTATTGCGGTCCATGATCCAAGATGACCACTGCAACAGTCGGTAAAACCAGAGCCAAACTGCACTTGTCTTGATCACCACCCACTATTGCGGTGGGTCTTCGAGTTAGCACCGTAATATTCGGTGCTGTTGCTGCTGTTGTCTGCCCAAGTCTTGCACCTGTTGTAGTCCACCGACTATCGTGGTGCTTCACAAACACTTGCACTCGGTGGCCTTCTCATCTTCCCGCTGCCTCTCTGTTCTGACCAACTGTAGCAGTGCTCAAGCACTAAATATTGCAGTCATCTGCTTCCTTGACTTTTGCTTAATTTTTTCATGGGTTCTTCTTTGGGCTTCTTAATGCCACATCTTGGATACTTTAGAAATATTCTAAGTCCGCTTTTTAGCTGTAACTTGGATTCCATGACTTAGATTACGTGATTTGAATACCGTGGTTTCAATTCCATACTTGGGACCTAAAATACCTTTAAATATACACTTGACAAACTTTATTAGTCCTAATCGACATGTTGTCATACAAACATCAAAATCATAAATGGCCTATCACTAGATCCATTTTCCTTACAGCTTGCATCTTTGCACGCGTTTGAAGTGTCAGCTGCCATTGCCGCTGCCGACATTCACACTTTTGGTGTCCAATTTATGCACTAATAAAATGGTTCTGTTGTCCATCGTATATGCACCTCCACTCTTTTGTCTCGTTTTCCAGAGCTGCCGGCTGATGTTCATCGAGAGGATGCATTTGGTATTACTACCTCCATATCGAAATATTTCTTGTTGTTGACTTTTTCTAATACGTTTGACTTTTCATGTTATTTAAAATTTTAGTGCAAATATGCAAAAAAATAAATCACACATAAAATAAGACGAATAAATCACACTTATATAATGATAAATAATTCATAAACAAAATAATTGATGTAGAAAAAATATTTTGAATAAGACGAATGGTTAAAATCGTGATAAAAAGCCAATGGCGACAAATATTTCGATACAGAGAGAGTAATGCATGGGTTTAAAATTGGATGAATTTGCGTAGAAGAAAACACAAGTAACTAAAGGGGAAACACACCTCCAACCAATCAGAGGAGAGCACACGGATTCATGGATCCACAGTTGGGGGTAAACCGACTCAAATCCACGTGAACCACCCCATACCCACTTCAATGTCCATATGGTAGTGTACGAGAGGAAGTGTGGTGCAAATGGTGGTGCCTGGGTGTAAGCTGAACTCCCGGTTGGCCCCTTTGTCCTCATCTTCCATGCGGTGTTTTCTACCGCATCCCCAAGGTCGGTTGTGGACAAAAGGAGGAAAGCGAGGAGTTGGAGGGAGAATTCCCTTCGGATCCTAGGAGCATCTCCACACTCTCAAGGCACTATCACACTATAAATAAGACCCTTTTTCCTCATTCGCAACAAAAAAGAACATAAGAAGTGTTCCACTGCTAAAGGTGATACTTTCAGTACGAAAAGAGTGAGGGGTAGTTTGGGAAAGTGCCAGGCTTCCAGCACTTCCTCCCAAGTTTGTATCTCTACGAATGCTTTTATATATCTTGTAAGTCCTTGTGATTCTTTTATGTTGTGGATCTTTATATTAAGTAAATTTCTATTCTTATTTGCTTGTGAGTTCAATGTCCGATCTAGGTAGGAAACCCTAACCATCTATAAGCATGGCACTGAGATTATGGAAGTAATCGATAGTATAGATGTGGTGTCTAGGAAGAAGTTTGCCGTTGTTTGCCTTGTGTCCCACGATTTATTGAGATAAGCAGCAGGTGGTGAGAGCCATGTCCGTCCTTTATAATCCTCCACGTTAGAGCTTAGCACAGAGTTGCATGTCAGAGTCGCCTGACAGACCAGGGGTATGTCGGTGCCCGAAGTAAGCAGTTAACCATAGAACCTATCTTATTCCAAGAGTCTTAAGCCATAGAGATCCTCTCTATCCTTGCCTACCTTATCTACTTGTCCTTGGGCCAATCTAGAATGAAAGTTTAGTAGATACACATTCTCTATGGATTCGATATCATGAATACTCTCGTGTGAAAACCATAACAGCATCTGTGCTCTTGTGGATTTATTTTGGACCATAAGAAATACAACACATCCCTAATAACAGTTATGAAGAGAGGAAATTAGTTTCATGACCCTTAGTTACATGGTTACCAATGTGTTGAACCTCTTCATGTATCCATTCAGGTCTAGAATTTTATTTCATCCTATCCCTCGTCCAATTAAACACGCCCACATCATACATGAATTAAATGTGATGCCTAGTCTTGTAAACAGTGAAATGAAACCTTGTATTGCTGGGATTGTTTAGTCCATGGCTTCCTTTCACCCTAAATGACATGGCAGACTTGGTAAGGATGAAATGATACCAGCGACTAAGACTGGCCTACACTCATAAAATAAAAGGTATATATTTAATTTATTTTTTCTAAATAATCTGTTAATCTTAAGACCATTATGGTGAACATGGTGGCTCTTTAACACTAGTGTTACTTATATACTACCTTCGTTCCCAAAAGAATACAACACTTATTTTTCGAGGAGTCAACTATTTTTAAGTTTGACTAGATTTATACAAAATAATACTAATATTTATGGTCTAAAATAAGTAGCATTAGATTAATCATGGAATATACTTTCATACTAAATCTTTTTAAAAATATAAATGTTAATAATTTTTTGTATACATTTGGTCAAACTTGAAATTTTTTGACTCTCCGAGAAGCGAGAGTTGCATTCTTTCTAGGACGGAGGGAATGCAAGACAAAAGTATAAAAAAAGGAAAATTGTTCATATTGGCGTGCTTGTATTTTATTTTGGTAAAAAAAAGGAATAGTGTTTGGGATGTGGAATTAAATAGTTACATTCATGCAAGAATTAAATACTTACAAAAACAAATTGATAATATGATCTGGTGGTTGAGGACCAAGACGAACAGCATATATTTCTAACAATTATTGGTGTATACAAAATGGGACCCCATTATGCACTACTGGAGAGATGCTGATCGGTCACGGTTCGTAACCCTCATAGGTACCGGTTCTGGAACCGGTACCGCGACACCGTGACTAAAGGGGGGCGGCCTTTGGTACCGGGTCCAGACCCGGTACCAAAGGGAGCCTTTGGTACCGGTTGGTAACACCAACCGGTACCAAAGGACCCCCCGCGTAGGCAAGCGGGGGAGGGCCTTTGGTACCGGTTGGTGTTACCAACCGGTACCAAAGGCTCTTTTGGTTATTTTTTTTAAATGTTTGATATTTGGGTTAGTTATATACAAATCTACGCGTCTACGTGTCTGCTCGTCATATGTCATATGTCGTACACGATCTTTCACGCAATAAGATTGAAGTCGTCGCAATTGTCAATTGATTTTGACCCAACTTTGATTGCATTTTTTCGAACATTTACATATAAACATTTGAGATCGGCCAATACAAAAGTTAGAGCATTTAAAAGTTATTTACAATTCACGAGCTGCACTGGAAGAAGGAGCAGAAAGGGAGTCCAATTGAGCGATAGCGGTTCCGTCATGGTGGTACTCTCCCAGTGGACTTATAACTTGGTCCATAATAAATCCAAATAGTTGGTCCGCAATAGCTTTTAATTTTTCTCTCATTGGGAGCTCTTGATGGTAAAACATCCTCTGCATTAATCACAAATGACAACATTCATTCATATAATAAATAAATTTTGCATGTAATCATTTCTAAACAAGTAACTAATAATCATTC
>CM014274.1:48724964-48741532 GCA_004135705.1 Alloteropsis semialata | reverse complement strand
GGTTCCATCGGATCGCGCTGTCAAACGGGCCATAGTGAACCCAAACCGGTTCCACCGGTCCCTGAATCTGGTTCCACTGGTTCTCCTGTGAAAACTGCTCCATGCCAATTTTGATCGTCAGCAGTTCTCTTCAGAGGTTGCACAAAATTTTGATGTGAACAGTATGTTCTTGTGAATTGATCCTGAGATGTTGATGATCTAGATCTTGTGGTCTTTGGAGCGTCGTGTTGTGCATCCTTAGGATTCAAGGTCATCACCATTGATTCATCAGCGAGTGGCATATCTCCAATGATGTGTCTTCTCTGTAGTTCTTGCTTTATCCAAGGTGCCGGGATCGTAGGGGGCTCTTATGGTTTGTGTCGATGATCTGAGCGATTTCCTTCATTGGTAGCATCACTCAATTAGAAACTTCTTGAGCATCCTACTGGAGAAGATTGGTAGTGTCATAGTGCTTCTAATCTTGTTGCCTCCAGTCTTGACCAACTTCAAATCATCATCTTTTGTGCTCAAGGCCCTCCAATCATCCCTTGATATCATCATCACCTTCTCCGTTGTTTGCTGCCGCCTCTTCTTTGTTGAATTCCTCTTAGTCCAGTGCAGAACATATACGAAACTTCTACTCCACTGCGACGCACATCAAATCCCCTTTCCAACGAGTGCTCATTCACTTGAAATGGACTCCGGATGAAAGAGTTATGCTTGTTTTACTCCGACGCTATGTTCTGTCCCGAGCCGATTTCAGAACGCATAGTGTTGAAAGATATTACCATAACTCCTTGCACTGATCTCCAAAATTTGAGATTCTTAATATGTTGGAAAGAAGACTTGATGGATCCTCATATTTTCTAATTTTCCTCCATGGTACCTCTCTGATCATGAGCAAAAAATTGGTCACAACAGCAACCTTCCAGAGATGTTGATGATCGAATCTCACGACTTCTTTGGGGCATGATTCATCACCTATGGCTTGGACAAACAAATCTCCAAGAGACATTAGTCTTTAAGAATAAATTGACATGGTGACATACCTTGTTCATCTTCACTTGTTTTGGGTGTGGGCTCGATAGCGGATGATGGGCCACTAACAAAAGTTAGCACCTACCACTAGAGAGCGGATCTTTACGTAGCCATCAACTTGTTTGACCGAGATTGGACTTGCCGAAGTCCGGATGTTGAGAACTTCTCGATCGTCTTGTGTCTAGGGTTTTACCTGCATTCATGGACACAAACAAGAAACAAAGGATATATGCCACAATAAAATTAGGGTTAGACCAAAAAGTTAGATAGATCTCCCTAGGGTTCGAGTTGCAGATCCCCGGCAACAGCGCCAGAAAAGCTTGTTGACGGTCCTTAGACGCGCCAATTGTGAACCGCAAGCGCACGGATTAGTTGTAGCTCTTTCTTTAGAGTATTCCATCCAAGGTTATCAATCCGTGGATCGACAATGAACTACCAAGTGTTTTCTATCTAGCTAACAGATCTAATCCCAACATTAGGCGTAGATTGCATATGAAGGTAAACCAAATAGATATGAGTGAAGTGTTGGGTTGATCTCATCCGGAAGCGTAGGCAAATGTAGTATAGCCAAGGTTAACGAAGGCCTTATTGTCTCTAGGTACAGCTCTTAGTCAAAAGGTGATCGAAACCATAGATTGCATCTCTACCAAAGGTACCTGAGTCTTCTCTCAGAAAGGCGGCTCGCAAGCAGCCTACTTTCCAATGGTCGCCGCCGCCGCAAGGTGCGCGCTAACACCTAAGGTTTCCCAAAGCTTTACCTCAAACGCCCACCAAGTGCTCTTTACTCGAAGCTCCTCCTCTTGGTGGCCGCGCAACAACTCCCGTCATACTCGCCATCGATCCAACTCAACATCACATCGTCGCCAGAACCTTTCCCTCCAGCATGCTGTCATCACACCAGGGTAATTGACGGACTAGCTAGAATGTACTACTTCAATGTATCTGCAAGATATGGACTAATCACCATGATTAGATCTAATCTTCCTAAGAACATATGGCGGCCGCACATATGAATATAAAGCATCCAATGAAGTAGACTAAGGTTGAGACAACTAGAATAGAGATTAGATTGATATCACCATCATGTGTTTACATACCACGATGAATTTTGGGGTTTGACTCCTGAACTCCACCGTGGCACAACCGCGCAGTGAGGCCATGGCGGCTAGGGTTGATCTAGGCCATGCCCTAGGTACCTTCAAAGACTTGCAGTGACCCTCATCTCCCTTTGGTGTATGTCCTAGTTTTCGCCAACTTCTGGTGGATGGATCGCCATGCCTTCGGGTATCTAGTCTGAGGAAGATTCACGTCGAAGGGGAGGTCGAGGCGGCGCAAAAACGGCCTAGACCGGCTGGCCTAGGGGCGTTGGGCCTGCCAGCCCACCCCCTAGGGGTCCCAAATGCCCAAGTGCTCCATAAGAAAGTTGTAGATCTTTTCGATCCGTGCAATTTTCTTATATAACTTGCCTCCATCGGACTTAAGACGAAGAAGATATAGCCCATATAAGCTCAGCATCTCTAGCGGGCCTATAGTCCAAAGTTGGTGATTGTGTCTTTCATCATCCAAAGTCTGGGCTCAATTCCGAGTTGTACAAAAACCCTCCATTTATGTTGTATTTCCTATAAAAACACAATATGCTCCAAAATACAACACACATGTGAAAATGGTGCTATTTCACGTGCCAAGTGGCAGGTTAGTATATGAATTAGTCCAAAAAATGCCACCTAAATAGCACTAAAAAGGTGTCACTAACGAGCGCCAACACCTGGGACCCCCTCCAAAACCATAGAGGATGTAGGGTATTATGTTGCCTCGATGGCCCGAACCTGTCTAATTCCTTACGTCTTGTGTGACCATTGTCTTCCGATCCATGATCCGCCCCCCCAACAAATCAACCACGTAGGTTGCCCTGTGTGGACTACCGGGTACAAACATCCGACATGAGTGCATTTAAAAAGAAAATAAAAAAATAACCGGCGAAGCTCAGTGGGATTAAGACATCTGGGTGTACATGCCATAGTGTCATTGCACCTCGGTAGTCCCCATATAGTCCCCATATGCCTCCTAGTGCAACCTTGCCTTGCATCTTTGGTTCTTGTGCTTGCTTTCATGAGAAAAGACATTTGTTGCGTGCTTGTGTTTTGCATTTATGCCAGCTACTTGTTGGAGGCATCCCAACATTTAGCGCGCACATGATGTCCACGTGCGACCACGTCACCATTAATGATGTCACCAAGAGCCAAGGAACTACCACGATGGCAATTCTAAACTCATCATCCAATGCCAGCGGTAAGCATACTAAGGTAAGTAGTCAAGATTCAAATTGGAGACAAACCAAGGCATTGGATGCACTGCAACACATTTTGCACAACATACCAGGAGGTACATCATCTCTCGAAGGTTAACTATGAGTATATTGCAAAACTCCCTTGTGATCATGTTGATGCAATTCAGCCTTGTTTGAGTTATCCTTTAAGGAGAGTGGTGAAAATAAAATATGAAAAAAAACTTTTGGAAATAGATATCAAGATAAAGGCAAACAGGATCTACGCCTAATATGTTAAGGACCAATCTTGTTTGTAAGCATGGATGTGAACAACTGACCGGATGGCAATAATGATATCTTCTCAAATAGTCCTTCGAGTATTTGTTGTCCACTAACTTTTTACAGGGATGATATGATGACTAAAGGATGACGAGCATAACTCCGACATTCAAACCTTTAGTCACATGGAAGAAACTTGCACACTAAAGCAAGGTGCGCAATGGACAAATCTTTTGGCACTTTTTGACAGTCCTTAAATGTCAAATTCGACCATCAACTATACCAAAAATTAATACAATAATGAACATCAAACAATGTACTTTGGTTTATCACTGACGAGTTCCACGAGTTTTGGTGTTTAGCGAATTCTGTAGGAAATTACTCACATAAGCACAAGATGAGCCCACAAACATCATTATCACAAACTATCTCAAATGCCTATTTGGACTACACAATTACAAATCTCTCATCGATACGATTCTAGAGGATACATACTTTATATAAAAAAGATAGAAAATATATTATTATTATAAAATATAGTGTCAGGCCCTACAAAGCTGGGCCCCACAAACCTGGCAAGACCCAAAGGGCCCAGCAGGGCCCAGCATCCACTCGCCACCCGAACCTGGGCCAGAGGGGGCCGATGGGGCCCATCACCGCACCAACAGCAGTCGGGCTGCGTAGGAATCCCTCGGCTGTGGGAGGCCACATGGCGCCTTACCACTGGCTGTCGCTGGAAACCTCGTACGCTTCGCTCAGAAGCACATGCGGGGAGGCAGGTGCTGGGGCCCACAGTGGCAGTGCCGGGCCGCACGCACCCTGGCACCAAGGAGCACATCCCTAGCGCGGAAACCAAAACCAGCGAGCCCACTGCCAGTATGCGCGGCACACAGGCGGGAGACGAGCGCGGATACCCTGGCCTGGGCCTATGGCCAAAGGCGCGCACTCGCCCGTCCTGCGCGGCAACTGGTGCCGCCAGGGGCCCCACGGGCAGCCTCAGAGGAGAGTATGGGCGGGAGAAAAGGTCGCCAAAGCCCTTGGCGCGAACACCAACATGCCCACGCACTTGCGCCAGATTTGCCGCTAGGGGGAGTTGGTTTCCTTCCTACGGGCTCCCCCTCAACTATTAAAGGACACCCTCTCCTAATTCACAACAACACACAAGAGGAGAAGAGCACCTCCACTCCAAGGTGAAGTTCCACCTCTCTTGTACTTAGAAAATAGGGAGAGAGTTACGGTTAGCCCGAGGAAGCGTTGGTCTGTCGGCGCCCTTCCCCGGTCTTGTACCTCGACAGATGCTTCTTTCTTAAGTAAGTGTTCATGATCATCTATGGTGGTGAGTCTCTTGGTTAACTAAGTTCTGTTCTATGCTTGCTTTAGGGTTCATTGTCTGTCCTCGTGAGGGATGCTCTAGCGGAGATCTACGCTAGAGTAGTAATCCTTAGCATAGGCGTGGTGTCTAGGCTAGAGGTTACCTTTGTTTGCCTCGTGCCCCACAGCACTATGAGGTAGGTGGCAGGTGGTGACAGCCCTGTCCGTCCTTTGTATTCCTCCCTATTTGGGTACGATGTAGAGCTGTTGGCTGGAGGCCCTTTGCAGACCAGGGGTAAACTAGTGTTCAAAGTAAGCAAGTGGAGGCTGAGCTTATCTATCATTGACGGCCCTTAGACGCGTCAATCGTGAACCACAAGCGCACGAATCAGTTGTAGCTCTTCCCTCAGAGTACCCCCCAAGGTTTATCAATCCGTGGAACTAAAGACATAAGAAAGAATCCAACTAGCATAGAAATCCTTTGTCTTGAGAGAGGTGAAAAATGAATCTAATCTAGTAAACACCAAACACCAGAGTTAGCGAGAGAAAGTTAGAGATAACCAATCTAGATCGCCTAGATCATGCATATGTTGCAGCTCCGAACCAAATAAAGTGAAGTAAGGTAGATGTGAATCTCAATAAGAAGCATTTTTAAATCATGACCTCCAGTCAAACTCCCGAATGCCCCACCATACATGGGATCACACCCTGTCACGGTGCTCCCTATCGGTGTGGGTAAGTAAAGGGCTCGTTCACAAGTGAACGTGTCGAACCACTTGGTAGATCCGGCATGAACCCCTAGCCACCTTTGCTACAAGAACACCCCAAGCAATCTATCTCGAGAATAGATTGGAGAAGAAGCAAAACCAAGGGAGAACGAAATCATAGAAAGACGCACTTGATCGCTAAATATTTGTAAACACAAATAACTTCACCATGAATGATAGTACATCACAAGATCACCACCGGGATCCTATCTTGATCTTGATGATCCTAGCTCCAGAACTCCAACGTGGTCTTCCTCGCAGGGTTCCCACGTCGGCTAGGGCAGAACCTTAGACAACTAGCACAACCCTCAGCTCTCCGAAAGGTATCCCTCTAACTTCTTTGCTCCTCGACGTCGAATGGCGAATGATCTCCTGCATGGCAGATGGCATGGGAGCTATTTATAGCCATGGAAAACCCTAGGTCGATGGGGAGGCCGAGGCGCCACAGGAAGGGGCTGGGCCGGCTGGCCCAGAGGGTCCCAGGCCGGCTGGCCTGGCCTCTTTCATGGCCGCCTCGTGCCATTTTTTTCCCAAGTCTTCTGGAAGGTTCAGTAGTTATTTCTTCTATGCATGTGGGCCTTGTACGTCGTTTGCTTCGGGAAATCTTCGAGATAGGAATGGGAAGTAGATAACCATCCAAATTCTCCATTTGATTTGCCTTGATCCCAAGTCACTTGACCTTATCTTCAAGCACTTGCCTTTCGAACATTCTTGGAGGATGGTTCACCGAAGATGAGCATGAAAGGGTCTTGAAACTCCTTAGGCCTCCGGCCTTCATCTTTCTCGTGTTGTCCTTGGTCATGAGCCTCGTCCATTTACGCTCCAAATTAGCCCAAAAACCTGCGTAAACAGAAATCCTCCAAAAACACATGCATATGCAAAAACATCCCGGTTATAGAGTATGATCAATAGTTTAGATGTTGAATTCATGCCATTATTGAAGATAAACAGGGGTAAAAAGGTGTCGCTAAGGAGCATCAACAGTCCCACCATGCTTAAACCTTGCTCGTCCTCAAGTAAGTCTTCAATAAAATCAGCGTTGCCTTTCAGTGTCCAATCCCTGCACTTGATCATACACGAGAAAACACAATGCTTCCAAAGTGTTTTGCAATTAATTCCTCTAGTTGTAACCAACTCTTTTCAATATGGAGGGTAGATATGAATTAAGTGCTCCCCACAAAGAATTAAAACACATGCTCTCTAATTTAAACGAATCTCAGAAATTATGAGATAAGCTTCCAAAAGAATTGCTAAACCAAAATCAATAATTTGAACCTTATGACAATTGCTCATGGAAACTCTCAGCTCATCTTGTCTCTCGACCTTGCTAGAACTTTCTTCACCTTCCTTTCTCTCATGTAAGTGTAAGGCTTTATCTGGAGCTTTGGAAAGGTTAGTCCTAACAAAAGATATTATAATCAAGATATTATCAAAACAAGAAATACTTCTCATGGGTTTACTGAGACTCGTCAAAAAGACCATAAAAAATAATTGCTTTGTGGTGAGGGGAAAATGGAACATACATTTTAGATAGTGGACATGTGCAAATGGCAACCATTGATCTCGAGGCACAAATGAAGTCCTTGTTATCGGATTGCACATGGTTGGAAAATTTGAGAATGGAATAGTCTTCGAAGCACTTGGAATTTAATGAAGCAAAAAGAACTGAAGTGCATATATTTTTTTCATATTTTCTTCTTTTCTTTCTTTCTTTCTTTTTGATGTATTATTTTTTTTTCTTTTTGCTCCGCAGAACTTCTAGCAACATAGTACTTACTCAGCACCTGCCCCCCATGCTTAAACGATTGCTCGTCCTCGAGCATATAAGCGATGGCTAATGCTGAAGTAAGTATCCATCTTCATCTTCTGGAAAATAGTTGGAATCTTCAGGGAGTATATTCTCGTCGAATTTTGAAGCCATCGGAGGAGGATAGGGGGTAGGCCGGTCGGCTTAGGGTGCTTGGGCCGGCCGGCCCACTCTTCGTGGACCTCCATTTCTTCTGATTTTTTTGTTGCGTACTCTTTGATGCCTCCCGAGTTTATGTTCCTTGTGTCAAGCATTTGATTCTTCAGAATTTCCTAGAGATAATGATCCATATTCAAATGTGGGTTGTGGTCAAGGAGGTATTCACAAAAAGATAATTTGGGTTTAAGGTGGATATCCAGCTAAGTTTGTGAAGTTCCTGGTGTAGAAACTCACAATGCATGGATAGAAAGGTTAACAAAGAGAAGGTACGCAAAATGGAATGGTCAGCTTCTTAGTCTCGTACCAGAGAAGATAAGTCCTGGATCAATTCACTTGAAAATAATTCTTGCACTATGGTTTATCATGATATATCATTTAGGCTTTGGATAGGTAGAGAAATTGCAAAAGGTATTAATGACAAGGTTAGCTCAATAATATCAAATAATTAAATATCTCTCGATAAGTTTAAAAGAGAGAGAAAGAATAATAAACATGGGTCTTTGATTTACCATAACCTCCACAAAAGATTGAGTCAGTATTTAGATAAATTTCAGATCATGTTAGGGAGAGCATTAGTTTAATCATGCATAAACTGAGCACAAAGGTAGACAAAGCAGCAACGATCATCATATTTTGTCATGGCATAAACTATCTATCATCACTAATAATCATATCATGAAAGCATAGATAATGTATATAGGGATCATGGTGATGATAAAAAAAAAGAAAACAACTAACACACATGCTGAAAATAAATAAAACAGAAAATGCTACGCACACACAAGCTTGCACACACACTAAAAATAAATAAAAGAAAGGGAAAATCCAAACCACACGTGTGCGCAATTTTATTCTTGGTCTTTCATCGGTCACTCCTCTTAGCTTGGCGGATTTCTTGCATTGTATCCTTGGTCATAGTACACTTGCGAATCCCAGGAATCCCATTTGATATGAAATCCCCGCGGTCCCGTCTTCTAGTCGGTCCGTATGTCTCTGGATGGCATTAATATCCTCCAAGTTTCTGTCAGCATAGGCTTCAATTATTCTTGTGCTTCTTTCCGGTTGAGGGAGATGTGCAAATTGAGCTCCAAAAGATGGGTCCGGAAGCACTCCTTGATATGGCGGCGGTGGGTAGCCATAGTTGATATATGTAGGCGGTGGTGGATATACCGGTGGCTGTACCGGCGCTCCATACCCCCATGCTTGAGCTGGTGCACTTCCCTATTGTTGCCCCCATCCTTCCGGAGGTCCTTGTCCACTTGGCGCATTTTGAAATTCAGTCTTCCAATAGGCGGAACTAGCCGGTGGTAATTCCTCTCCCACCTCTTCTTCAACCGGTGCTGATGGTTCTCCAACATGCCTCTCTCTTTTATTCTTCTTGGCTTTGACCAAAATCCCTTCCTCGCGCCAATCAATTCTTCCTCTTGCAAATAATTTCAACCTTGCATCAGGGAGAGAGATGTTTGTATTTGTGATATTGAAACCATTCTTCTCATCTCCCGCAATATAATGACCTTGCCTCATAGCTTCAATTCCCAAATCGGTTCCTTTGATGTAGAATGCTGAATTTGTTTCCATTCTCGGGTTCAATGAATATGCTATCATGGTAAGATAACAACCCGAGCCAATATCTCCAAAGCCGGATGTTGCTTCACATAGCCACCTATCAATCATCATGTAGGTGGGATCAATTGCTTGCTTCTTCACCAATGCAGCGTATAAGTAATTTAACTCCGCATCGGTTAGTTTGGACTCTCTCATCCTCCCAAAGATTCTATTGCTTATCCAAGAATGAAATATTTGAAGTATAACATTGCTTATATTTCTTCTTTGGCGGTTGTCACCTTTTGCTATTTTCTTCCAAAATTCATCAACCCCTCCTTCGTCAACTTCGGCCCTCTCCGGTGCATCACTCTTAAAACCAAGTAAATTTCCAATATCTTCAAAAGTGATGGACCTTTCTTCATTCTTCAACCTGAACTCAAGGCATGGTACTTCTTCCTCATCAATCTTTCTTTTTACTACTTTCATTGTCATCAACATCTCCATGGTGATTTCTCCATGCACATGCACTAGAACACCATCGGAAAATTACCTCCACCCGAGGTTTTCCAATAGCCCATAAATATCTCCATAGAATCCCAACTTTTGCAATGCATCATCATCGAAATTGGTGTTTTCTTTCAACCTTCCTCTGAGATTCTTGAGCCTTGCTTCTTCTTCCTCCGACAAGATGACAAACCCATATTCTGAAATTTTTGCCTTGTAAGATGGTGGTGCGGTTGATCTTGTGGAACGTCGAGATGGCGGAGGTGGTGCGCCGGCACGTCTACGCGGTTTGGTGAACCGCATGGAGGAACTTCTTGGGTCTTGCATCCGACCAAGGAGCAACATGTCGCTCCTTGGTGCGGGGTTGTCTTCCTCCATGCTTCTCGGCGACTCGGCAACCGAATGCCTCCGCTAAGAGCTTGCCGATGGTGCATTGGACGCCGACGAACGTGTCTTCCTTCCAGTAAAGAGGTTCATAAAACCCCTTCTCATGATGCCTTGCTGCACAAACACAAAAACCAACACACTGGGGGTTCCTTGCCGGTGGAAAAACAATATATCAAGGAACAAAGCAAACTAGAAATTGTGGTGAATTTGTGGAGATTTTTGGGGCTGACCTGGATGCATGAAATTTTCAGAGCTCTTGTTGGTGTTCTAAGTGGAAGAACTGAAGAACAAGAACAAGGAAATGTTTGAGTGATGTACCTGTGAAAGAGGAGCACCAGGGGGCTTAAGAGGAGGCTAGGCCGGCCGGCCTAGGGTGCATGGGGCCGGCCGGCCTAGGGTCCTCCCTGGCCTCCTTCACATGTTCTTGCTCCCATGTCTTCCTGAGATTAATTCCATCCTTTGTCCAGCAGCTCCACTTGATTCCACCATCCAATTCTTGTGAACCACTCCTTTGCCAAAGTTGTCGACTTGCACATTATTTTCTCTACTTTGTGTCATGCCTTTGTCCTTTGCTTCAACTCCACTCCAAATGTTGCTTTCAATCCTGCACAAATGAGTGTACCACCATGCATGGCTGCTCCCTCTCTTGGATTCCCTTGCATGTGGTGGTAGGTGTAGAGCACAAAAATCCTTCCCGTGATCCCAATCTTGGTCATTAGTAGTGATCATGCTCATAAACCCTTCCAAACTATGTTTAGATGCTTAACTCCTCCTCTAATTTTGATAATTAAGAACCAACTCAAAGCAAGCAATGAGTTTGAATGAATAAATAGAGGGGAATTTTGGCATCATAAACTATTGAAGCCATAATACTAGGGTGCCCGATCACGTGGACTAACGACTACCGATTCCGAACGATCAAGACTCCGAACAAGACACGATGGCCGGATCGCAGGAGGAAAAGCCCGAAGATAGCTAGAGTCCTACTAGGTTTAGGTTTGTTTTGTCTTGTAAGGCACGTCTCCCTGGATATAAATAGCGGGGGTCTTGTACGTAGAGGGTATCCCAAAATCTAGCCAATCCACCCGAGGGTACTTGTTACGCATTGTAATCTGTACTCGACGAAATAATACAAGCAGCAACTGGACGTAGGGTTATTACTCGATCTCGAGGGCCCGAACCAGTATAAAAATCCCGTGTCTCTCTGTTCATCACCGTGATTAATCTTCGCACGAAGCAGGGTGCTTGCCGGACAAATATCTGCCGAGTACAACCTCGACAGAGGCGCGCCAGGTAGGGGCCCTTGCGTGAAGAAAGATCATGCCGATCGTCAACGGAGTCTGGATCGCCGACGCGTCGAGTTCATCGATGCCCTACATGCCCAGTTCTGTCAAGTCGGAAGCCATCGGGAGTTCTGCCTCCGCTTCCGATCTCTACGCTCACTGCCATCTAGTGCCTGCACAGGAGATCCGCTTTGGGGATCTCGTGTTCGAGCACCAAGGCGATTACGAGCTCAAGATGACAGGGATCCATGATCCCGATCTCACGTGCGCCGGTCGGGAAGTTTTCGCCACCTTCACGGAGCCAACTCCCGAAGACATTGCGGATCGCACTGCACAGTTGGATCTCGAATACAGTGGATCTAGCAATGGGTCGGAACAACCCGAAGACCGCCGCATCCATGTGCTAACTGCAAACGGGACCGAGGCCGCTGCCGAGTCATCTAGCTCGCGCAGGCCCATGCCTCCTCCACGTTTCAGCAACGCACCAACGCTTCAGACGGCTAAAACCCGAACACAGCAGGTCGCGTCCTCGTTGGCTCCCCGAGATCTCAACAACGATTTCCGGGCTATCGAGTAGGACAATCTGCAGATCCGAACCCTCTTGGAGACCATGGAAGCAATGGTCGAAGGGACCCCGATGGCCACCATAGCCAAGAAGGCTCGGGAAGCAGCGGAGAAGGCCAAGGAGCGCATTGAGGCCGCCGCTGCCGCACCACCAGCTCCGTCAAACAGACCACATGAGCCACAGCCGGTTCGGTCCCAATCTGTTAATGGACGACCCCACTATCGCCCACACGAGGGGCGCGACATGAGGCCGCAGCTCGAATGCAACCGTCGCGCTCGCGACGCTCGGGAAACTCTCAACTACAATCGAGATTACCGAGCACGTGAGGGCTACTATCGGTCCCATCCAGATTCGCCGCCACGTGACTCCCGACCAGGCACGGGGGGATGCCTTGCGTACTCCCCAGCCCTGCGCAAGGTCAGGTGGCCCGAAAAGTTTCGTCCTACTAACATCGAGAAGTATGACGGAACAACCAACCCCCGCGAGTGGATTCAGATCTATTCCACGATCATCGATGCCACCGGGGGTGACGACTACGTCAAGGCCAACTACTTGCCGACTGCCCTGCAGGGATCAGCCCGTACGTGGCTCATGAACCTGCCCGAGGCTAGCATCAAGTCATGGAGCCACCTCCGGGAGACGTTTGAAGCCAACTTCCAAGGCACCTACAAACGCCCCGGACATGAAGGAGATCTGCTCAACTGTGTGCAGAAGCCTGGAGAATCCCTCCGGGACTACATCCGCCGGTTCAGCGACACTCGTAACACCATCCCTGACATGGTGGATGATCGGGTGATTGTGGCCTTCAATCAGGGTTGCAAGGACGAGCGAACGATGGAGGAACTTGCCTAGAAGAACCCGAAGATGGTGGCAGAGCTCTACGGGATCCTGGAAGAGACCGCCAAAATGGCGGACGCCCGAGCGCGGGTTCACGGAAAGCCCGAACAAAGCCAGCCAGCCGGGGAAGGCAAGAAGAAACATAAGCATAAGAACAAGAAGCGCAAGACCGAGGGCGACGAAGTCATGGCCGTGGACAACAAGCCCCCGTACAGGCGTCAAGGCAAACCTACCGATCTCCCGATGTACTGCCCAATCCACCGATCCACAAAGCATCACTTTGTGGACTGCACGGTGTACAAGAAGCAGAAGCAGGAGGAAGAGAGCCGGCAGCAGGGGGCTCCGCATGACCAGGCAGCCCACAACCCTCGAACGCGAACTACATGGATTGTGATGATGAGCCAGATCTTCCCGAAGATCTGGAGATCGCCACAATTTTCGGTGGCTGTTCTACCCGAACCTCCAAATCCCAGCTCAAGCTGGTCGAGAGGCAGATAGCCAGCACCGAGCCCTGCAAGCATCTCTTAAGGTGGTCCGAAATCCCGATCACATTTGATCAGAGGGACCACCCCGAGACGCTTTACGATGGGCCGCTACTACCACTGTGCATCAAACCATGGATCGGGCCCCGCAAGATCGGGCGAACCCTGATCGACAGTGGAAGCGCCCTCAACCTACTATTCGTCAACGCCTTTGACGAACTCGGGATCCCGAGGAGGTCCTTGTCCCGGTGGAGAAGCCTTTCTACGGGGTCATACCAGGCATCCAAGCCTTTCCCCTAGGGAGGATCGATCTGCAGGTGACCCTCATGGAGGGCAAAAACATCCGAACAGAGTTCCTCACCTTCGAGGTGGCTGACATCACGTCGGCCTATAACTGCATCTTGGGCCGGCCGTTTCTGAAGAAATTCATGGCGGTTGCTCACTTTGTGTACTCCATGATCAAGGTCCCAGGGCCACTGGGCCCGATCACCGTCTGCGGCGATCGCAAGGGCGCGGTCCAGTGCGACATGAAGACCCTAGACATGATCAAGGGAGACGAGCAGGAGCCAGCCAAGGCTGCCGAACCTGCCAAGAAAAAGATCAAGCACTAGCCTAAGACTGCCGCTAAAGCAGCATTGGCTGAAACCTCCCGAGCAGCGGAGATCCGATCAAGGGCCAAGGGGAAAGAAGTTCCCGAACAGGAGCCCATCGGGGAAAAGAAGACCGACGACGGCGCCGCTGAGAAGCAGACCGTGGTGGACCAGACCCCACTCAAGGGGACGCCATCGCAGGCAGCCGGCGAGTTGCCAACTGACGCCTCACCAATCGTGCCAACAGCCAAGCGCTCCGAGCCAGGCACAAAGGCTGTGGCCCTTGACGAGGCGGACCCAACCAAGACCACCCAGGTGGGCCTTGGCCTGGGTGACAAATAGGAACTCGAGCTCATTGCTTTCCTCCTGGCAAATGCAGATGTGTTCGCTTGGGAACCATCTGACATGCCCGGGATCCCCAGGGAGGTGATCGAGCACAAGCTTGGCACACGAACTGGCATCCGACCAGTCAAGCAAAAGCAAAGGAGATATACCCCAGAGAAGCGAGACGCCATTAACGAAGAAATCAACCGACTACTCAAAGCCGGCTTCGTTCGAGAAGTCCCTTTCCCGGAATGGCTGGCAAACCCAGTCATGGTGAAGAAGCCCAACGGAACGTGGAGGATGTGTGTGGACTACACAGATCTGAATAAAGCTTGCCCGAAGGACGAGTATCCATTACCTAGGATAGATCAAATTGTAGATTCAACCTCTGGATGCGAGCTGCTTTGTTTTCTAGATGCCTTTTCGGGGTATCACCAAATCAGCATGTGCATTGACGATGAGGAAAAAACTGCATTTGTAACTCCCTTCGGTGTTTATTGCTATATAAAGATGCCTTTTGGTCTGAAAAACGCAGGTTGCACTTATCAAAAATGTGTTCACATTGTTCTCGAGGGCCAGATCGGCCGTAATGTGGAAGCATATATAGATGACATTGTTGTAAAAAGTAAGTTAAAGGGCAACCTGATCGCTGATTTAACTGAAACATTCAACAACTTGCGTAAAAATAGGATGATGCTCAACCCCACTAAGTGCACCTTTGGTGTATCATCGGGTAAGCTCCTCGGTTACCTTGTTTCCCAACGAGGTATAGAGGCAAATCCGCACAAGATCAAGGCAATCGACGACATGAAGTCTCCACGCAGCCGCCACGAAGTCCAGAAGTTGGCAGGAATGATGGCGTCCCTGAGTCGATTCGTGTCCAAGTCAGGCGAATGAGGTATGCCATTCTACAAATTGCTACGTAAAACTGATCGTTTTGAGTGGTCGGCAGAAGCAGAAGAGGCGTTCCAGGCATTCAATACCTACGGAAAATGCCCGTGCTGGTCCCGCCACAGCCACAAGAGGAGATGCTGTTATACGTAGCAGTGACACCAACTGTTGTCAGCACTGTTTTGGTGGTCGAGAGACCAACAGAAAAGTCAACAACACAACATCTTGTTTACTTCGTAAGCGAGGTGCTACATGATGCCAAAACAAGGTACCCTCAGATTCAGAAATTATTATATGCTGTACTAATGACTTTCAGGAAGCTCAAGCATTATTTTCTGAGCTACAAGATCAAGGTTGTCTCAACTTACCCTCTAGGCAACATTTTACATAATCGAGATGCCGTGGGTAGGATTGCGCAATGGTCTGTGGAGATGGGGGCTTATGACGTTGAATTCATACCTAGAACTGCCATCAAGTCACAGGCTCTGGCAGATTTCATCACAGAGTGGACAAACCCCGAACCCGAAGAGGCTGCCCAAAATCCCGAACACTGGACCATGTTCTATGACGGAGCATTTTGCCGAGCAGGCGCGGGGGCTGGGGTGGTCCTGATTTCACCGCACAATGACATCATCAGGTACGCATTACAAATCAATTTTGTTGATCCAACTCCTACTAACAATGTTGCCGAGTATGAGGGACTCTTGACAGGACTCCGTATAGCTGCATCTCTTGGCATGAGAAGGCTGCTCGTGAAAGGGGATTCCGAGTTAGCTGCAAAGCAAGTCATGAAAGAGTACAGTGCGCAAAGCGAGGTCATGGCTAAATACTTGGAAGCATATAGGCGCATGGAGAGCAAATTTGATGGACTTGAAGTACAGCACGTCAAGAGGGAATTCAATGGCGATGCAGACAAGCTCGCAAAGGCAGCTGCAGAGCGCACACGGCTCCTAGGTAACGTGTTACTTGAAGTTCTTACTAAGCCATCTGTGTCGGTTTCACCACCGAACCTAAAAACTGCGCCTGCCAAGGGCTCAGTTTCTACAACCAACGAATCCGCCAAGGAGTATATGTTGGTCGGTACGGCCCGAGCCGCCGCTCTAGTTGGAAACGAGGAGAACTGGATGAATCCAATCCGGGCGTACCTCACAAACCAAGCTATTCCAGACGATGATGCTACACTGGAGAAAATCCATCGTAAAGCCAAGAACTATCAATTGGTTGACGGGCGATTATACAAGCTAACCCGCAATGGAATGCTCCTCAAATGCATCACACAGACCGAGGGCATTAGTTTGCTCCACAATATTCACGGAGGAATCTGTGGATCACTTGCTTCTCCCAGATATCTAACAGGGAAAGCATTTCGACAGAGCTTCTACTGGCCTACAGCTCTTCAAGACGCAAGCGAGTTAGTTAAAAAGTGCGAGGCATGCCAATTCTTCGCACGGAAACAAACTAAACCTGCGCAAGCTTTAAACACTATACCCTTGTCATGGCCCTTTGCCACATGGGGTATAGACATCCTCGGGCCCTTCCCCAGGGCGGTCGGGG
>CM014274.1:48648193-48723964 GCA_004135705.1 Alloteropsis semialata | reverse complement strand
GTGAAGATAATGTTGAGGATGCTCCCGCCATCGATCAGGACCTTGGAGAAGAGGACCCTGTCCACGATGGGGGCGACGACCAGTGGGTAGGACCCTGGCTCGGGGAGGTGGACCCAGTGGTCGGCGCGGCTGAAGGCAATAGGCATCTCCGACCACTGGAGGTATTCCACCGGCTTGGTGGAGACCATCTTCACTTCGCGCTTGTGGAGTTTATCCTTGCGCCGATCTGGGAAGGCGCCGGGCCCCCCAATGATGACGTTGACCTGGCGGTCAGCACGCTGGAAGTCGCCGTTGGCGTCGCGCCTGGGCGCCTCCGGCGGTGGTGGTGGTCGGTGTTCGTCGTCATGACGACGTTGGTCATCCTGGCGAGCCGGAGCATCGCGGTCGCGCTCGCCACGGCGATAGTCGTCGTGGCGGTCGCGGTCTTCTCTGCGGCGGTAGTCGTCCCGCCGGTCGCCGTTGTAGCCGTCACGACGGTAGTCGTTGTAGCGTCCGCCGTTGTTGTTATAGCGCTGCTTCTTGGTCGGCGGCAGGGCGCCGAGTTCTTTGAGCAACGCGTGACAATCATGGAGATTGTGCTTCGCGTCCTTGTAGGAAGGGCACTGATCGTTCAGTGTGTCGTAAAACTCCTCGGGCAGGAACCTGGGTTCTGGCCGGCCTTCTGCTTCTGCTAGGGCTACGAGGGGCTCAGGGCCTCCCTTGCGCCCACGTGACGGCTCATGGCGCTTCGAGTTGTCAACCTGGTCGTCTTCCTCCGGGCGCTTCTGTTTGTTCTTGAATTGGGCTTGTTCAACCTGATCTGCCCGAACCTCCAAGTTGACCACCTCCATCAGGTCGGAGACCGTGACAAGGTTGGTTTTGAAGAGCGTACGGAACAGCTGGGTGTCGATAAGGCCGCGCCGGAAAGCGTCGATGACATCCCGATCCTGGACATCGGCGATCTTGTTCCGGTTATCAAAAAACCGGTCGGTGTAGTCTCGGAGACTTTCACCCTTCTTCTGCTTGACATTATCCAGATCGAATCTGGTCCCTGGCCGGGTGTAGCTTGCCTGGTAGTTCTTGGTGAAGGCATGGCAAAGGTCTGCCCAACCGTCGATGGTGTCCCGGGGGACGCCCTCAAGCCACAGGAGTGCTTCCTTGCCTAACATCACAGGGAAGTAGGCGGCAGCTTGGTTGTTGGAGCCGTGGGCAGCCTTGACTGCTGTGTGGTACGTCTTGAGCCAGAGCTTGGGGTCGGAGCGACCGTCAAACTTCTCCACGAGGGCTGGCTTGAAGGACTCGGGCCAACGGATGGCGCGGAGTCGGGCGGTGAAGGCGGCGAAACCGTCGTAGATCTCCTCATTGCGGTGGTCGCGGCGGGGAGGTTGAACTGGGTCGGCTCGGGGCCGAACATCGTCGCGCCACTGGCGGCGGTCGTCCCGCGGGGGGCCGTACCGTGCGTCGTACTGCTCGCGCTCCATGAGCTCATGAACAACGCGACCCTCGTCGTCTTCTGCTCCAGCGTCACCAGCCTCTCCCACCGGCTGGCGATCGGGTCGGCCGTACTCCCGGTCGTACCGTTCGCGGCGCTCGAGCTCGGCGGCGTCACGCTCCTGGTGCCGGGCATTGAGGTCGGCACGGAGGTCCCGGGCGCACTCCCTGATGCGATCACAGGTGGTGGATGTCGTTGGCGCCTATCGTGCCGCTCCTGGTGGCGTTCACGGCGATGATCCGCATTGCGCGGGTTACGCCGCTCACCTTCTTCGTCTTCATGGTGGTTCTGGGCCACCTCTTCCTCTACGACGGGTAGCGGAGGATTCCTCTGGCGATGACCCTGATCCGATCTGCTATGGGCAGAGCGGTGGCTTGAAGAGCGGGTCGAGTTTGATCGCCCAGATCGGGATCTGGCATGATACGATCGCTCGATCTGCTCCTGGGCTGCTTCCAATTGAGCTCGGGCCCGTTGCACCTCAGGGGTGTCAGGCATGTGTCCCAGCTCGGTGAAAGCGGCGGTGACGTTAGCCTGGGGTGTGCGGAACGGCACCCTGGCAAAGGCTCCATCGAGGTTCTGGGGTTGGACACCACAAGGACCCCGAGGAGGAGGAGGCGGCTGTCTTGCTGGGGCCCCCGGGGGGACCACTCCGGCAGCTGCGGCAGCTGCGGGGTCTTCGGCCGCTGCCGGGGGCAGGGCTGCTTCTTTAGGGATGGCAATTCAACCCGCGGGTGCGGGTACCCGTGGGTTTTGGACCCGACGGGTGTGGGTGCGGGTTCAAAATTCCACCCGCGGGTGCACCCGCACCCGAACCCGAGATTCGCGGGTGCGGGTGCGGGTCTGAAATTTCACCCGCGGGTACACCCGCACCCGCTCGCATATACTGTAAAAAGCACTACAGATTATTGATTGTGGTTGCATCTAAATACAAATGGAAGCAATATAAGATCTCTCATACATTAATTTGAATGATAGTTGTAATAGTTTATCTATTTGATTATTTGTTGATTTGGAGACCATGTTGTTGTCCTCCCTATTGACTGCATTGTAAAACTTAAATGTATCGTTGTCTGTGAATTTTTATTTGTTGATTTGGAGACCTCTATTTGATTATATGTTTATTCGGAGACTACGGAAATTAGAATTTTTATACTACTAGATAGTTGAAAATTATATGTGTAAAAATAAAACTGTGAAATCACTTAAACCATGTTCAAATTCATCATTTGTACATGTGATGCTCCCAGACCCGCGGGCACCCGAAACCCACCCGAAACCCGACGGGTGCGGGTGCGGGTGTACAAATCCACCCGCGGGTTTCTCGTGGGCGGGTTTTTTTCTATCCCGTGGGTTTGGCTGCGGGCGGGTTTTCACTAAACCCGCCCCCGAATCCGCGGGTGCCATCCCTATGCTTCTTCGACATGGCGGCGGGCTCGAGCAGCGTTTCGCTCCCGTTTGTGATCCCTAGCCAGATTTGTATCTCCATCCTGAGTAACTGAATCCTCAGAGACGAAGACTTCACGCCCTGGGGACGTGGTGTAGCTGGAGTCATTGCTCGAGTCGGCCGGGGCCGGCAAGAGCACGCTTGTGGCGACCTGGAACTCGCCGCAGTCCGGAGACTGGGTGGGCTGGGGTGGCATCTCAGATTGGATCTGAGACATATCTTCTCGGAGCCGAGCCGAGTAGGTTGATGAGGCGTTGCGGAGCCCTAGCGGGAGCGTTTTGCGGGGTCGGCGCAGGGCCTCCTCCGACATGGTGATGCACTCGGCAAGGGTGTCTTGGACACGATTCAACCCGGCGAGGAGCTCAGTCGGGGGCGGAAGTCTCCGGCGAGTGCTCAGGCCCGGAGCCTGGTCGCTGATGGAGATTGCATCAAGCCGCTGCTGGAGCGGGGCGATGACTGACGAGGAAGTCGGCGACGAGGTCAGCGCGGAGCTGGTCGGCGCGGAAGCGTCGGGCGTCGTGGTGGAGTCGGAGGCGGTGGTGGTGGCGGAGTGGATTTCAGCAAAGAAGCTGATACCCTCATGATGCGTAGCGCAGTCCTTGATGGAGTCGGGGAAGATGATGGAGCGACGATCTGCCATCGAGCTAGCTGTAATGCCCCACGATTACCCCTACCTGGTGCGCCAACTGTCAGATCTAATGTCCGACAGTCCACCCGGGGGTACCCAGATGGTTGATTTGTAGGCAAAGGGCAATCGTGAGACTAGGGAGCTCGAGGTAACACAGGGACACAGGGATTATACAGGTTCGGGCTACCCGGAGGTATAATACCCTACGTCCTGTGCTCGGGGTTTTGTATTGCTTTGCTCGGCGAGGTTCCGGAGAACGACGGCGAGCTCTTGGTTACTGGATGAATGGCGTGGGAATCAGATGTCTCAGGGGGTCGACCTAGGCCGCCTTATATAGGCTGATGGCCTAGGGTTTACAAGTCGGTTATTTCTAATTACTGTCCGGCTCAAATCAGGAAACTAATCCAAATCGGTTACAACATAATTGCCATGATCTCCAGGCGGGATCTGAGGATATCGCCGAATACCTTGTGGGCTAAGTCTTCTCCAATCTTGTCCATCAAGTCGAGGATCCTCGTGGGCCGGCCTGGGGTCGGCCCACATCCTTGTCAGACGTGGGACCAGGCCGACTGGCTATCCGGCCGGTAGTGGGCCCAGGGGTACCCATATCCCACAATCTTTGAGGCCAATATTCTTGTTCTTGGTAAGTTGGGTTTAGATCTCATGCTTGGTATGAATTGGTTGGGAAAACAAGAATGGGTTATCAAGTGTGCACCACGCACTGTTGATCTCTTGCACCATTCCGGAAAGAGGGTTGTTTTATCCCTTAATCAAGAAAAATCTTGTCTCTATGCCTTGACGGGTACAGCGACCGCGGCGTTGGAAGAAATTCATGTGGTTTGCGAGTATCTGGATGTCTTTCCGAAAGAGTTACCGGGAATGCCTCCCGACCGAGAGGTCGAAGTTGTCATTGAGCTCTTGCCCAGGACGGCTCCAATCTCTAAGCGTCCCTATAGAATGCCTCCTAATGAGTTGAAGCAAATGAAAGAGCAACTTAAGAAATTATTGGAGAAGGGTTTCATTCGTCCGAGCACCTCACCATGGGGATGCCCGGCTCTCTTTGTGGAGAAGAAGGACCATAGTTTGTGGATGTGTGTTGATTACCATCCATTAAATAAGGTCACCGTGAAGAACAAATATCCTCTACCTCGCATTGATATATTATTTGATCAATTATCCGGTGCTCGGTATTTCTCTAAAATTGATCTAAGGTTGGGGTATCATCAAATCAAAATCTGGAAGGAAGATATTCCTAAAACGGCCTTCTCTACTCGGTATGGACTTTATGAATATACTGTTATGTCCTTTGGTCTCACTAATGCACCGGCCTATTTCATGTATTTGATGAATAGCATCTCCATGGAGGAACTTGATGTCTTTGTTGTTATATTCATCAATGATATTCTTATCTATTCCAAGACTAAGGAAGATCATGCCCATCATCTACATGTTGTCCTCCAAAAACTTATATCATCGCCTCTATGCCAAGTTTAGCAAGTGTGAATTTTGGATTGAAGAAGTGGCTTTTCTTGGGCATATTCTATCTAAGGACGGTGTTGCCGTTGATCCAAGCAAGGTGCAAGATGTTCTTAATTGGAAGCAACCAAAGAATGTCTCCGTTATTCAAAGTTTTCTTGGACTTGTGGGTTACTACCGCTGGTTCATTGAGAACTTTTCCAAGATAGCCAAGCCTATAACCGAGTTGTTGAAGAATGGGGTCAAGTTTGAATGGTCCAAGGAATGTGAGGAAGCCTTCCAAACTCTCAAAACTCGTCTCACTACCGCTCCGGTTCTTTCTCAAGCAAACATCCATAAAAGCTTTGATGTCTATTGTGATGCGTCTCGCATCGGTCTTGGTTGTGTTCTCATGCAAGAAGGTCGAGTGGTGGCCTACTCGTCAATTGAAGCGTCATGAAGAAAATTATCCTACTCATGATTTAGAGCTTGGGCCATTGTTCATGCTCTAAAAATATGGCGGCACTATCTTCTTGGTAATCATAGCAACATCTACACCGATCATAAGAGCCTCAAGTATATCTTTACCCAAGCCAATCTTAATATGAGGCAAAGAAGATGGCTTGAGTTAATTAAGGATTTTGATCTTGAAGTCTACTATCATCCCGGGAAAGCCAATGTTGTTGCTGACGCCTTGAGCCGCAAGGCTAGGTGCAATTGCTTGGCCATGGGACCTCATGCGGACACTCTATGTGATGATTTTCGGAAACTTGGAATTGGAATGGTTAAGGAAGGTTCTCTTGCTGCTCTCATTGTTAAATCCAACCTCTATGACCAAATCAAAGAAGCTCAACGGACGAACAAGGGAATGGCTCGAATTCATGCCTTGAAAAAGGAGGGTAATGCCCAATGTTTTTCCGTTGATGATCAAGGAGTTCTCTTCTTTGGGAAAAGAATTGTTGTACCTAAGGATCCCACATTGAGGCGTTTGATTCTTGATGAAACTCATAGTTCTCAACTCTCTATTTATCTGGGAAGCACTAAAATGTATCAAGACCTCAAACAAAAATTTTGGTGTACAAGAATGAAGCGTGAAATTGCTTGGTATGTCGCAGAGTGTGATGTTTGCCAAAGGGTTAAGGCCGAGCATCTCAAACCGGCCGGCACTCTTCAACCTTTGCCTATTCCATCTTAGAAGTGGGAAGATGTTGGGATGGATTTTATCACCGGCCTACCAAAGACTTCTCAAGGGTATGATTCTATTTGGGTAATTGTTGATCGCTTGACCAAATCGGCTCAATTCTTTCCAGTCAAGACCACAAAATCCACCAAACAATATGTGGAGTTGTATCTCACTCGGATTGTATGTCTCCATGGTGTTCCTAAAACAATTTTCTCTGACCGAGGTTCTCAATTCATTGCCCGCTTTTGGAAGAGTCTTAATCAAGCTATGGGAACCGATCTCACCTATAGTAGTTCCTATCATCCTCAAACCGATGGCCAAGCTGAGAGAGTCAACCAAGTCCTAGAAGATATGTTGCGTGCTTGTGCGCTCATATATGAGAAAACGTGGGCGACTTACTTGCCATTTGTGGAGTTCTCTTATAATAATAGTTTTCAGGCAAGCATCAAGATCCCCCCCTTTGAAGCTCTCTATGGAAGAAGATGTAGAACCCCCATTAATTGGTCTGAGTCCGGAGAAAGGCCTTTCTTTGGCCCAGACTTGGTCAATGAAGCCGAGGAGAAAGTAATAAGGGTTATTCATGAAAATCTTCACATAGCTCAATCTCGCCAAAAGAGTTATGCTGATCATCGTCGCCATGAGCTATGTTTCAAAGTTGGTGATCATGTCTATCCCAAGGTTTCTCCTTTCAAGGGCACTCATCGCTTTCGAGTTAGAAGGAAGCTAGCCCCTCGTTATCTTAGACCTTTCGGAGTCATCAAGGGAGTTGGTATGGTGGCATATCAATTGGATCTTCCGCAATCATTATCGGCTATTGACAATGTGTTCGATGTATCTCAATTAAAGAAATGCCTTCGTGTTCCAACCGAAGCCATTGATGTGGAGATTCTTGATCTTCTACCGGGCCTTATTTATGATGAGCATCCTATTGGTATTCTTGACCACAGCAAGAGGAAGTTGAGAAGTGGAATTGTGAAATATGTCAAAGTTCAATGGAGTAATCACTCTGAAGATGAGGTTACTTGCGAGCAAGAAGATAAAATGCAAGAGGACTATATCCATTAGCTCTTCTCTAACGAGTAAGACCTACTCACACCACACCATGCTTTCTTTGTGAAGATTCATCTTCTTATGATCTTATATGTGTATACAATCACCATCAAAATAGTTTGGATAGTCTCACAATAATCATCTATGTTCATTGGGAGTTTGCTTGATCTTTTAATCTTGTCCAAGTGAACATGGCCCTCTCTAAATTAGAGTTTTTACCATATATTCCTCGCTGCCCTATAATTAATTTTTGCCTCACAACATAGCCGGTTGTGATGACCTTTCAATAACCTTAAGTTTCTCCTACCTACTCTAGTTGCTTGAATCTCGGGACGAGATTCTTTTAAGGGGGGAGATTTGTCACATCCCCGAATTCGGCCCATGAGGCCCAACCCGTGCACCGGCCCAACCCGGCCATGGACCCCAGTCGTCATCCTCCTCCCTCCCTTTCTCCCACGTGGGCGCGCTCGCATGCTGGCCACCATGGGCGGCGGACGCCACGTCCACGCCGCGGAGCGGCCGGCGGCACCCCCAAGCCGCGCCACGGCCCCGTCCGCTCCTCTTCTCCCTCTCCTTTAAAAGCCCGAGCGCTCCCGTCCAAGAAACCCTAGCTCCTTTTCCTCCTCCGAGCCGCCACCAGCATTGCCGCCGCCGAGCTTCGCCATCGGAATTCGTCACCGTCGGTGAGCCTCGTGCCAATTCCCCCTGCCACTCCTTCCTCATGTTCTTGCGCTCCTATTGCGGCCCTCACATTTCCCTGTCTCTCGCCATGTAGGGCCGCCACCGGCGCTGGCCGTCCGCCGCGGGAAGCCGCCTCCTCGCCCTTCTTCCACGCCGCCGTCCCCTTGGGTGAGCTCCACCCCTCTCCCTCAAGGGCGGGTGCGCCTTTGGGCGGCGCTCCACCGGCCCTGCCGCCGGACCGTCCCGCCGCAACCCCGCCGCGTCGCGCTGTGCGCGCGTGCGTGCGCGAGGCCGCACGGTCAAGACCGTGGCTCGGCCTTGACCCAGCCGGGCCCCCTTGGGCCCGCTCATCAGTGGCCCATGTCTGAAGGGGCAGCGGCACAAATATCCCAGATCTGAGGAGCTTGGCTGCAAAACTCGCGAATCCATTTTCTTTTAAATCTTGATTAATGGCTGAAACTTCAATAAATCATAGGAAAATAAATATAGCTCCTAAAATGATGAAACTTGTTTTGTTGCTGGATTCCTTATGAGTTTCTCTGTCTCAGAAAAATAGGAATGTGTATTTTACTACTCTATGTTGTTATCTATGATTTTATATTGTTATAGCTAAATAAATACATGATAAATTGTGCACTGCTCCTAAAAATGTGAATCCAGCATTGTTAGGTTCCTCTGGTCATGTAATCTGCAGATCTGTGACTTAAACTCTTGAAAGTTGCAGTTTTACTATCATTTCATGTGTTTGTTCCTTTATGCTGGCTGAAAACTAGTTAATGCCTAGTAATTAGCTCAAAAATGGTTAAATCATAAGACCAACTTTGTTAATCTTGTTTTTCTGTTTGCAATCTGGGGAAAATGACTTTGGTGCTGTTCTGATGTTTTACATGCCTTTTATGAATTAATTTGTTCTAGGTAGCTCTAGCTTGCATAATTTGTAATTAAATATCTAAAATGGTTTTTAGTGTAAATCCAAATTTTTTATTCTTATTTAGATATCCTCTGCTGGCATGATTTGTTTCACATCTGTTAAGCAACCTGAGAATTTATTGTGGTGTTTGTTTGCTCTTTAAATAAGCTAGTTAAAGAAATAGTCCTTTTATTGATTTAAACTTGTTTAGGTGCTGTTCTTAATTTATTTGTGCAGTGCTTTGATTGCGTTGTGTTCTTCATACTCATACTTGCACTCATGACATCATTCTAATTACCGCATCATTTATTCATTATAGAGAGTGCTTGCCCGGAGAACGAGTACGTTGAGCCCAAACCCTAAGTCGAGTGCATCATTCATTCATCATGTGCGTACTTCTCCTATTTTTGCAATTAAATTTGTTATTATGTCTATGTATGGGTTGCATGGGAGATATATACATGTATTGCATTTGTTTAGCACCTATATTGATGTTTACCTTCCTTGCCTTACATACCTTTACCTTGTCGCTCGTTAGCTTGGCTTAAATTCACCTTTAATTTGCTAAATGCTTAGCCATGCTTAGAGTAGATGGTTAGGGAATATTTTGGGAAGGTTGACTAGTTAATCAACAACGTAATAGTTGGAGTCCTCTCTTAAAATTGATGGTCCTATGAACATGATATGAAGTAGAGGTGCGACTTGAGCGGTGTGTAGGGTCACGAGAAAGGAGTCTCGGTGACATAGACCGCTCGGGTTGATTAAGGACCGTCCAGTGATGCCGTTGGCTTGAGCATTATTTCCGTGCTACCACATATCCCCGAGTGGGAGGATGAGCTAATTACCTTTTTGATCCTTTCACATGGGGCACAATCCTAGATGTGCGATCATTAGGACTTGGTAGGGGACCCTAGAGTGTCCACAGCGGGCCTAGGCATCTCCCGCACAAGCTAGGCGTGTTTTGACTCATTTGATGGGGACAACTTGGGAAAGGTTGACCCGAGTACCCCCTTGTCCACCTTTAGCGGGGTGTGCAAGTCGCATGGTCCTTATGTCATGTGGGGAAAGAAGTACCCCCTTGCAAGGTTATGATCAATTCGAATTGCCGTGCTCTCGGTTATGAGCAAGCTCTTTGTCCATTGAATTCATCGTATGTTGACATTGTTGATGACTCATATGTTCACATGTTAAAGCTCTATGTTTACATGATATTGTTTATGCTCAAACTAAAATTTGATGTGGGTTTGGGCAAGATTTTAATAAAATATGCT
This sequence comes from Alloteropsis semialata, assembly GCA_004135705.1. NCBI lineage: Eukaryota > Viridiplantae > Streptophyta > Magnoliopsida > Poales > Poaceae > Alloteropsis > Alloteropsis semialata. The sequence goes on along the minus strand of CM014274.1, from coordinate 48,713,871 downwards.
AGCTGTCCATTGGATACAAATATCATGCTTATGCTCAAAACTAAGGATAGGAAGAGATAGGCTTTTGCAAAATTTTACTTAACCTTAAAGCCTCATTCCTTGCTACCATCCAAATGCATTATCCTTGTTTATTAATTGTGTAAGTCTTGCGAGTACCTTTTTGTACTCACGGCTCTCTCGTTAACTAAGTTGCAGGTAATCCGGAGCCAATCTTTAGTCCTTTTTACCTCGCCACTCCCGGTGCGGGTGATGAGTGATCTTTTGTGATGAATGTGCTTCAATGGCGCCTTTGGGCAATGGCGTTGTTGCACTTTTAAATTTATCTATCCGCTGCGATTTAGTGTCTTTTGTTGAGAGTTTGAGCTTTGGTGAGATACAATTGAACTCACTTTATTCATGTTGTCATTTGAGGGGCCAAGACTTGTATTTTGGATCCCTTTCCTTTTAATTTCAGATTTAAATTAAGCATGTGTTGAACTTGTAATAATTGTTGTTGCACTCATGTAATATTTAAAATTTGCTCTTTGTGGTCCACTCGGAGATGTGAGACTTGTAAGGTATGTGCGTTCGATCGTGGGCTTGTTGTGAAGCATGTACCGGGATGATCGGGTTTGCTTTCGTTTAAATGAATTTGTGTCCGGCCGCGTGCCTTTAGGTGTGGGCCAACACTTGGCACGCTACGTGGCGAGTATGTGTTATTGGCACGCTACGTGGCGAGTATGTGTTAGCTCTCACCTTGTTGGAATGGCCGACGGTTCATTTAAACCTCTATCCTCGACCGACAAACTTTTCAGAAGTCCCTCAGGACTCATCTTTGAATGTCGTGGGATTGCAAGGGTTGTGCTGATCAAAATAGACAAAATCAAGGTTCATCTAGATTTCCATATCTTTTCTATCCTCTATTTTGACCTTCTTATAGGCTTCCCACTAGAAAAGCTTCTCCAAAAAGAATCATCTCAAAGCCTCCACGAGGAGTCTGGGAAAGTTGTTTTTGCCACTCCTATCTCTTGTCTAGAAATTCCAAGAGAAAAGCCTCCTCCCCAGCATAGCCTGCTCAAGAAGGTGATGTTTGTGTCGCCATTTGAACCTACTTCTCATCTCTATGAACTCGAACCACCTTAAATCAAGCGAAAGCCGTGTCCCGTAGGCCCTCATGAATTTATTCTCGATAATGGTCGAGAAACAACTCTGATTTTCAATGATGAACCTCTTGAGTCAGAGAACCCAAGAGCCATGGACAAGTTTGAAGTATTGACTATGGAGTCCGAGCGAAAGGATTCTATAAATGAGCATGAAACCTTCTCTTTCGAAATCCCACAAGAGTCATGCCCATTTAATGAATCTCCAAAGTTAGTCATGCTTTGTGGCACAAGCACACAAAAGGGCTACAACCACCTTAAGGTCCTCATTTCTAAAATGTTTAGGAGGTTGGTTGTGGATGCATTCATTTATCATAAACATTGCAGATTTCATGTTGCATCTTTGGCACTAATATTGCAGCTTGAACTTCAATGGTACATCTACAATTGATGATGGAGTTGGGAACTATGTCGCCAATGGCAGCAGCAATGCGAGGATTCCCAATGGTCTAGCTTCAGACCATAAACAAAGCACTGTCGGGAGATGGCCTGGACTATGATTTATTTTTCTTTTGAATAAAAGCAAGAACATGTTTTTAGGAAAAACCTTCCTTCAGGTATTTTTGGTCGCTAACCATTTCAGGTGGAGATTAAGAAGAACGATGTACATGTGTTCCTTAAGGACATGGAGCTACGTCACAGTAATACCTTGGTAAGTTTTGGTCATGGAACATATTTCAAAGCAGGCCAGCACACTTGAATTTTGGTGTCCGTGACACAAAAATCCAAGTGTGGGGGAGGTCGGTGAGTAGTTCCCAACAAGTTCCATTTGTACAAAATTTTATCTTGGTTTTCAGGTGATGTTAGTTCTTGCATCTTGCTATATATAAAAAGATGTTCCATAAAAATTTGCATAATCTAAAACAATAGTCATATTTGAATTCAATAAGGCTCCTGGTCTTTAAAACCAAAGAGCCATTGTTTTGTTTCCACCATGTGTGAATAAATGCAAGTACAAGATCAAGTGTGGGGGTCTCACGAGTTTCCTAACATGCACATGATCGAGACCACCCACAGACAGGTTGTACAACATCGCACAGGTTAGCTCAACAAAGATCAAAGCGACCAAGGCCCAAAAGTGGTAGGCCGATCACCTAGGTCGGCCAAAGGCTTTCTGGCACCTCTTTCCCACGTTCTTGTCCAGAGCGATGGTTTGCCCATCTTATCCCTCATCCTCTCTGATTCATGAGTTTATTTCAATCCTATCTTGAGATGATCAATGAAAGTTAAACTCATGATAAAATGAACAAGGACGCTCCTATGGTTTACATGTCTATCCTTGATTGGCTTGCACATTCTTTATTCCTTGCACATACATCTGCTGCTTGTCAGCATATATCTTTTGGAAAATATGTTTATCTAAGTGGTTGATTAATGAGATATGGCATGATGAAAGAAGTCTCTTTCTGTATAAAGTGCTTGGGATGTTTTTTTCTTGCAAAGCACAAAATCAGCAGCCTTAAAAAGCTCCTCAGTCATGCCTTATTCCTACCAAAGCTATATGATGTTCATGTTGCAAAACCTATGCACATATGCTGTTTGCTATCACATTGAGCTTTATCAAATTGTCGTGACCCTTTGTAAGATGCTCTTCATGCTCTCATGATCAAGATCACGTAAACGCCACATACACATGCTAAACTTTTGCACTGGAAGTAAGCAATATTCGTTCATCCACAAAATAAATGATCCATATAAGTATTGATCTCCCTTTCTCCAAATATCCTTTGCAAAAGAGACATGGGCTATAAAAAAGAGAGAGAAAAAAGAATACATATATAGCCATGTTCTCAAAATAAATTCAAGAGGAGAGAGATCATACAAAAAGGAGCTACAATTCCATTTTTTCCACACACATGCACATATTGATCATATTGTATGGATAGTTTTCTCCTTGGATACGCTCTTTGACTTTGCAATATATGTGATGCAAGTATGCCTTATCTTTACTCCTACCTTGAGCTACACATAAGCCTTTTAGAAGTAGTGTGGAAGAAGGCAAAGAAATGTCTTGGTAAGGAATCATACAAAAAGAGCAATTCGAGAGAATCATTCGAGGAGCTATGTAAGGTTGTGCTTTTGAAAATTTACCAAAAACCCAAGTTACTTAAAAGAAGAATGCAGATGACTTGAATCAAGGTTGTTCCGTTCCTCAACCATCTGAGATGACATGATAGACACTTCAAAATTCACAAGTGCAGGTATGTTCTGGAATAATTTATATGCTTGCATCATATTAGCTGGAGTCATGTTTTCAACCTTAGTCCTAAAGTTTTACTCGAGGACGAGCAAAGGCTAAGTGTGGGGGAGCTTGTTGACGGTCCTTTCGTATGACTTTTGGTCATCAATTCGTGCAGAAATTATATCAAATACAAGCACCAAATATGGTGATAGGGTTTAATACTAACTATTTCCACAAGTGTTGGTGTCTACTTTGTCATGCAGGAAAATGACAATATGGGCTTGAGAAGAGATATAAAAATATCAATATCACAAACTATCTCAAATGCCAAGTCGGAGTGCACCATTGTGAAGATCTCGTCAAAATGATTCAGACAGATACATTGTTCATATTATTCAGAGATCACACTAAAAAGATATACATAAAAGAAATAGAAGCACATACGGCGGGACCCATCGATTGGCGCACTCGATCGCGCAGACGCGGGAGCAAAGCCAGGGGCCCACGGCCTGCAGTGGGACGGGCCCACGGCCTACAGTGGGGCCAAGCGCAGCACATGCTGTAGGGAGTGAGGGGGCTCTCCACGCGTGGTCAACACCCCTGGGCGACTTGGCGGCTGGTCATAGGCTATGCCGGCCCACGGGCTTGGCGCATGCACGCCCACACAGAGGGGCCCACATGCCAGTAGCACCAGGCGGACCGGTGTGGTCAAGCCTCACACGGGCAGCGCAGACGAGACACGCCTCCCTGCGGGGTGCAGAGTACCCACGCGAGACGTGCCGACTCTCTCCGCGTGGGTCAGAGCCACGTGGCACGAGGCAACTGGCCGCGATGCCATGCTCATGGATCGCCCAGGCGTTGCGCGCGTGAAGACCGAGCCAGCAGAACGACATGGCAGCCTCCTATTTGCCCAGGCCTATTTCACGTGGATCTAGGACAGCAGGAACGTGTGGCGAAATCCAAGGGAAGCCTACGTGGGAGGACTTTTTCCTTCACTCCATGTTTAGATTCACAAGAACTTATTACGAAATTTACTGTAGCAAAACTAAATCGAAGATTAGAAGGCCTAAACATGATCTAATTATAAAACTAAATACACGGATGGACGAAAAATCGCGAGAGGAATCTATTAAGCCTAATTAATCCGTCATTAGAGATTGTTTACTGTAGCACGACGTTGTCTAATCATGGCCAAATTAGGCACATTAGATTCGTCTCACGAAGTTACCCGCGTTGTGAAATGGGTTTTGTCAGCTATCCACATTTAATACTCCTAATTAGTAACCAAACATTCGAATTTACTGTAGCAAAACTTATCTAATGGAACTAAACACGGCCTCGGTTCCTTCTCTCCACCAACGTTCGTAGGTCAGTTCCCAGGGACACATGGCACAAGGGAAGAATAGGGAGAGAATATTCCCTAAGACCTAGGAAGGATCTCCACTTACCCAAGGCACTACCTACACTATAAATAGATCCCAACCCCTCACTCTCAACACACACAAGATTGAGAAGCCACAAGCTCCACTCCAAGGCGAAGTTCTACTCCACTATGGTATCTACATAATATGGAGAGAGTGAGGAGTAGTCCAGGGAAAGTGCCAGGACTGTCGGCACTCTTCCTCAATCTTGTACCTTGACGGATGCTTTCTTCTCTTATCAAGTATTCATGATTCCTTATGGTATTAAGTACTCTTGATTAAGTAAGTTCCCTTCTATTGTTTCTTGCGGGTTCATCGCTTTATCTCAAAAATGCTCTAGTCTCTAGCTAAGATTAGAGTAGTAGTATATATCTTAAGCATGGTGCTTAGGTTATCGACTACCTTCATTTGCCTTGTAACCCCACGGATTAGTAGAGATAGGCAGCAGGTGGTGAAAGCTCCTGTCCATCCTTTGTAATCCTCTATGTTTGGGTACGGCGTAGAGCTGTAGGCCGGCAATTTCCTAGACGTCTAGGATACCCTAGTGCCCAAAGTAAGCAAACCATTGACGTTGAGCTTGTCCTTCATCAAGGTCCTTAGCCATAGGAATCCTCTCTACCCTCGCCATCCTTTCTCTTGTTGTCCTTGGACGATCTTGTTAGAAGGTTAGTACACACATTCCCTATGGATTCGATACCCTGAATACTTCTGGGTGAAAGCTAAAATGGTATCCGTGCGCTTGCAGATTTATCTACGACTGTAAGAAATACCAACACCGACAAACTTCATTGAAGATCCCGAGACTCTCTTGAGAAGGAACATCGCTCGCGTCATTCTTTCTTAGCCCGTTCTCCCGGCAAAAGAACCAGACATCTCAGCACCAGTCACTAACACCCCCATGGCTGAAAAGACGCTCCGTGAGTACTCTGCTCCGTCCGCAGAGAACGTGTCCAAGGGACCCGCTGCCGACGTGGGCGACATCAACTTCGAGCTCAAGACTAGCCTCATCAACATGGTGCAGGTTAGCCCATTTTGTGGCAAGCCAAATGAGGATGCCAACGCGCATCTCCAGCACTTCCTCAGCCTATGTGACACCGTCACCAAACGCAGTGTCACCAAGGACGCTGTCATGCTCCGTCTGTTTCCCTTCTCCCTCTTGGGGAAGGCGAAGCAGTGGTTCTACAAGGACAAGAATGCCGTCAACACATGGGTGAAGTGTGAGGCTGCGTTCCTCGCCAAGTTCTTCCCATTGGGCAAAACCAACATCCTTCGCAGGAAGATCACTAGTTTCCAGCAGTCGGGGATGGAATCCATCCCCAAGGTGTGGGAGAGGCTCCAGGAGTACGTCTCCACCTGCCCCCATCACGGTATGTAGGGCTAGCTCATTCTATAGAGATTCTACAACGGGTTGAACACAAACTCCCGTTGTCACCTCGATGCTACTGCTAGAGGAGCCTTCCTCGATCATACTCTCACACGGGCCACGATCTTGATCGAGAAAATGGTCTCCAATCAGGGGTGGAGCGAAGAGCGACTCCAACCCCATGCTGGCGACATGCATACTGTTGGTATTTCTTAAGTTTACAATATTCTGCAAGCGCACAGAAGTACATCGTATCATTTCACCAGGGAGTATTCTAGAGTATCGTTATTTGTTTATCCGCAGGGAAGAGATGTCATCCAATGCATTTACTTACAACATTATCAATCAACCAAAGTCTAAGCAAGGGTAAAGGGTATAACATTATAGGGGGTAAAGTGACACACTGAATTTCATTGCTCATCAATAAATAAGTCTTAGTTAGTAGCTAGAATATTAGTAAGATCACAAAGGGGTCATAGACACCATACAAATGGAACTTGGATATACCACCTTATCCTATACTAGCTCAGTCAAGGGATATATGTTAGAGGACATATCGAGGTATCTGGAGGGTTAACTCATCAAGGGATGACAACTAGACGTCTTATCATAAAGGCCTAATATCATCTGCCGAACATGGAGGATTACAAAGGACATATAGGGCTGTCGCCACCTGCCGCCTACCTCTACTAATCCGTGGGGTAGCGATACTCTCAATGGTATTTCTTATATCAAACACCATGCTTGCATAAAGAAATTCAACTCTATCTATCACGTTAATAGACAGAGCAACCATAAGGCACATTGAGCCAATGTCGTGACATACGTCAGCTTGAATAAGGTGCAAGACATACGATGCATATGCTAAGTAAGTAGAGTAAAGTAGAGGCATACAACATAAGTATGAAGATAATTCCATTAAGATCAAAGTCTCACAAGTAAAGAGATACAAAAGCTGAACTCTAGAGCTTACCAAAACTCCTCCGGAAGCCCTTTAGAAGATCAACTATTAAGACTATTACTACTAAGACTAAGACTAAAATTGTAGCAAAGGAGAGTTCTTCTTCTGGTGTGTGTCAATTGCAGAGGCTCTTGCAGGCATTTATAGCATCCATAGGCGGTGTAGAGCTGGTCAGAGGCGATTGAGGCCTGTTGGCTGTGGGCCCAGGTCGGCCGTGGGGGGCGTCGACCGACCCTTGGATGCACCGCCTCCAGGCGTCCACATCCCAGATGTGTTCCAGAGGTCGGTAACGAGGCACCGGTCTAGGGAGGGCCGAGTCGGCTGTGTGGGGAGGTCGGCCGACCCAGCTCCACTGCCTTTTGGGCCCACCTTGCTCTGGGTGTCTACCTAGTGGGTCCTAAGGTCGGTTCCGGGTGGGTGCCGTCATTTTGGGTGCATGAAGCTTCTGTTGTGGGCCCTTCAATCCATGTGATGGCATTGAGACTTGATCTTGACCATTGGCTTCAACCATCATTGAATCAGTGGCTGAAATGATCCAATATTGTGCTTCTTTGCGTGTGAGGAATATGGGCTAGATTGGGTGCCAGGCCAGGTCGGCCGACCTAGGCCTGGGCTCAATTGCCTCCTTCTTTTGCCCAAATGTACCTATACTCAATTATATTCCATATATGCATGCTTCCATATTATTTGAATACAAATGCCTAAGTTATGCTTAGTCTTTAGTTATTTTCTAAGGCTAGTGACGGTCAGATTTTCTGTTATAATGACCGTTAACAACTCCCCCAGGCTTATCCCTTTGCTTGTCTCGAGCAAAGACTAGAATTTAGGCTTAGTGGATCAGATGTTGCTTCCTTATTACTTCCCAAAAGTACCAGTGGTTCAACAAGATATTCTACCAAAAATTGAAAACTGGTTGAAAAGTAAACTTCCCTTATTATGTTGGCCTTTATGGGGCTTGTAGCTTCTCCTTGTCTTGGGTGGTTGATTGCCAGAATGACTTAGATCAAGCACCTTGCTTTCTACCTTGCTTAACCATCAAACCAGAGGTTTTGGAGGTTTTTCAAGAAAACAGAGTTCCTTGGGTGAGACTCTCAAATCACTCAAGGTGTATTCCTTACCAAGATCCTCTGTCAACTCTCATTTCACTTATTGAGGTGGGGTTTGTGCTAGGAAAGTTTTGTAGCTTACTTGCAGTGCACATATTGTCAAGTCAAAACCAGGATTCAAGAAGAGAATTAAGTCATACTTTCAAATCAAGATGTGCATGTGTGTGGATGTCATGTAAAATCTAGCTCCTTTTTTGTATGTTCCTCTTCCCTTCTAAGAGTTGCTTTGGAGACATGGCTATCCTTTTTCAACAATGAGCCTTCATGTGCTCACTTTTTTTTTCACATACTTGGACCTTCATGTGTCCATATTTATTCTTTTTTTCATTGGCCCATATCTCTTTTAGCTACATTGTTTTAGGGAAGAGTACCATACTTTCTTTTGAGAAGCATATTTGGTCGATGGATGAGTGCTATGCTCACTTCTATAGTAGAAGTATGGCATATATGGGTGTCGTGTACGTGATCTTGATTTTAAAAGCATGATGTAAATCTCCTAAGAATCACAATGGTCTTAACAAAACTCAATGCAGTAACAAGTAGCTTTTGTAGGGGTTCAAACAATATGGGCTTTGGTAGGAATTTTAAATCACCATAAGGAACTCTTTCATTTATTTTTAAAATAAAAACTCCGGTTATGAAGCCTTACTTGGTATGAGCTTTAGGATAACTTAGATCTTATCATATCATAGCCATCAACAACCTAGACTAGAGCTTGCATATGCTACCCACAATTTGGCAAGATAACTGAAAAGAAAATGCTTAAACCAGCAAACTCAAAACTGAGGAGAATAACAGGTAGAAACATAAGTACAAGAGAGAAATAAGAGCAACTATTCATCATATCTAGATTAAAGACTTAGCAAAAACTTATGACATTTAGGGACTAACCTAGATCTATCTCATTTGGTAACTTTATTAAGAAAGAAATAAAAACTTTATTCATAAGAACTTACCTGAACTTACCTGATGGGGTCCTTGACGGACCAAGATCCATTGGAGTCCTTATGGGTTGCAGGCCCACGAGGAGATTAGGCCGCCAACTCTGACATATACAAGGAAGAGACGTATATGTTAAGGAAACTTGTCGGCTACTAGGAAACAACCCGACCTACTCATGTTAGGACTCTATGTTTAGTATCCAACTAGGAACCTGTATTATTAGCCTTGTAGACCCTGTCTCCCGAGTATATAAGGTGAGGCAGGGACCCCTTGTAAAATCATAACCATCAATACGAAGCCATCCACCATACAAGATGTAGGGTATTATGCTCTCTTTCGAGGCGGCCTGAACCTGTCTAAATCATCCCGTGTTCACCATCGTGCTTCTGGTTCTGGCGAGTCCCTTGCGAACAACTCGACTACTCAGGGACCCCTATAGTAGGCTAGCCGGTATAAAAAACCGATAGCTGGCGCGCCAGGCAGGGACTTGTTGATGGTCCTTATAACAGAACATCCGACCGTCAATAGCCTCAAAAAGAGAATAAAGATTAAGCATAACTTAGACATTCATATTCAATAATGTTGTAGCATGCATATATAGAATATATTTGAGTACATGGACCTGGGAGCAAAAGATGGAAGAAATTGGGCCCAGGCCCAGGTCGGCCGACCTGGCTAAAGGTAGATGAACAGCCATTTGATCCTAGGTCGAGTGACCTAGCCTAGCATCCATTCGAGCCCATTTTCCTGCATGCAAAGAAGCACAATTTGGAGTCATCATGAGCATTGATTCAATGACGGTTGAAAGTAAAGGACAAGATTTGGCCTCAACCCCATCACATGGATTGAAGGGCCCACAACCAGGGCTTCGTGCACCCAAACTGACGGCACCCACCAGGAATCGACCTCAGGACCCACAAGGCAGTCTCCCAGAGAGAGGTGGGCCCGAGAGGCGGCAGGGTGTTGACGGTCCTTAAGTACCACTTTTGGCCATCAATTCCTATAGAAATATGTCAAATATGAGCACCAAACATAGTGGCAGGATTTATTACTAACAAATTCCATGAGTGTTGGTTTTTTTACTTTATCATGCAGGAAACGAAACTATGGGCTTGAGATAAGATCTAAAGTATCAATACTATAAACTATCTCAAATGCCAAGTTGGAGCGCACTATTGCGTAGAGCTCGTCGAGACAATTTTGATGGATATATTAATCATATAATTAAGAGCTCAAATATAGAAGATATAAATATTTAGGAGGGATAATAGGAATGCTGATGTCCCGACACCTCAAAACCGGAACTGCAATACAGGCGGGGCCCACACGCCGGCCCACCTCAACCACGTCATCAAGTGGGAGGGGTGCCAGGCGGGGCCCAGCACCACGGCACCTGCGCGCCTCCCCTCGTGGGAGCACGGGAGACCGCAGGTCTTGGCGCGCGATTCTTGTGGCGCCATCGATGTTTCTACGTTGGTTCTAGGGGCAGGTGTCAAAAGGAGAGAACAGGGAGGGGAATATTCCCTAGGACTTAGGGAGGATGTTCACTTTAGCAAGGCACTCCCTACACTATAGGATGTTCACTTTCACAAGGCACTCCCTACACTATAAATAGACCCCTACCCCTCACTCTCAACACACACAAGATTGAGAAGCCACATGCTCCACTCCAAGGTGAAGCTCTACTCCACTTTAGTATCTAGAGAATAGGGAGAGAGTGAGGGGTAGTCCGAGGAAAGTGCTAGAGCAGTCGGCACTCTTTCCTGATCTTGTACCTCGACGGATGCTTCTTCTCTTAGTAAGTGTTTGTGATCTCTTATGATATTAAGTTCCCTTGATTAAGTAATTTGCCTTCTATAGTTACTTGTGGGTTCATCGTTCATTAATCATTTGTGAATGCTTAGTGAATACTTTGGTCTAGGAACAAGACTAAAGTAGTAATTGATAGCATAGACGTAGTGTCTAGGCTAGAAATTACCTTTGTTTGCCTCGTAACCCCACGGATTAGTAGAGGTAGACGGCAGGTGGTGACAGCCCTGTCCGTCCTTTGTAATCCTCCACGTTCGGGTACGGCGTAGAGCTGTTTGCCGGCAATTTCCTTGAGGCCTAGGATACCCCGGTGCCCAAAGTAAGTATACTATAGACGTGAGCTTATTCTTCATCAAGGTCCTTAAGCCATTGGAATCCTCTCTACCCTCGCCAATCTTTCTCTTGTTGTCCTTGGATGATCTCGTTAGAAGATTAGTACACACATTCCCTGTGGATTCGATACCCTGAATACTCCTCGGTGAAAGCTACAACAGTATTCGTGCGCTTGCGGATTTATCTGCGATCGTAAGAATTACCAACAAGCTTTCTGGCGCCGTTGCCGGGGAACGGTTGCTGTATTATCTTCGAACCTTGTTGGTCCTCATATCTTTTTATTTTCCTTTTGATTTCTCTTACCTGTTACCCCCTCTACCATGGAGCAATATTCTATTCGAGACTTCTCTACTCCAAGGCATGAGTTCTTTGAGCTACCACCCTCTGATCAAACAATCACCACATCTGGCTTTGAACTCCCCCTCGGCTTTATAGCCATGGTTCAGAAGAAATCCTTCTCAGGGGCCAACAATGAAAATCCTTATGATCACATGCGAGAATTCGAGTTGTTGTGCTCATATCTGAGGATCTCAGGCATGACACAAGAGACCATCAAATGGAAGTTGTTTCCCTTCTCTCTCAATGAAAAGGCAAGGAGATGGTACTACGAGACCGTCATGGACATAAACGGAAATTGGGGAAAACTACGGGACAAATTTTGTCTTTATATCTTTCCCATTCACCGTATATGTACCCTTCGGAGGGAGATCATCTGCTTCTAGCTTGGGAAATATTTGTTTCACTAAACAAGTTTGGCTCAGACTTAGGCATACCCGACTTCATGCTCATGCAACATTTTCGATCGGGCCTAAATCGTGGAGCTGCTTTCATCCTAGATGGTGCCATCGGAGGTTCATTCATGCACGTAACCCTGGATGAAGGGAGAACTCTTCTAGAAAAGATTTTGGAAAACACTCCCTCCATCGAAACACAGCATGAACCCCAGCACAGCTCCAAGACAAGATCCGAAATGATGATCCTAGTATGGCCGTACCCGAGCCAAACCCTTTTACCTCGCACGATCCAGTTGTAGAGCCCACACCCGAACAAAGCTACCGAAGGAAGAAGAAGTTTTACCTTCAGCATCCAAGGATTCTAGAAATCCCTCGAATCACACTAGGCACAAAAAGGCTACGACACCTCCTTTTTCTCATCCTTTAGATCCACTCATGGAGGTTTTCCCCGATATATCCATAAGGGAACCACCAATGGATTGGTTAAAGGAAGTAAAACGTTCTTCCGAAGCAATTCGGATGGTTGCACCTTCCAAAACCATGCCTTGCTGTTTAAGGGGAATTACCGTAGAAGCCCTTTACAACACAACCGTCGAGGCTAGCATCATGTCTGAATCCTTTGCGAACATTTTCTTGGGTAACATGCCTCTAGCCTCGACCGACAAGCTTTTCAGAAGTCGCTCAGGACTCATCTTTGAATGTGGTGGAATTGCAAGGGCTGTGCTGATCAAAATAGACAAAATCAAAGTTCATCTAGATTTCCATATCTTTTCTATCCTCGATTTTGATCTTCTCCTAGGCCACCCACTAGAAAAGCTTCTCCAAAAAGAAGCATCTCATGGGAGCCTTCATGATGCGCTTGGGAAAGTTGCTTTTGCCACTCCTTTCTCTTGCTCAGAAACACCAAGAGCAAAGCCTCCTCCCCAGCATATCCTGCTCGAGGAGGTAATGTTTGTGTCTCCATTCGAACCTACTTCGCATTTCGAACGACCTTCATCATCACCTTCAATCAAGCGGAAGTTGTGTCCCTTAGGCCCTCAGGATGTTATTCTTGATAATGGTCGAGAAACAACTCCAATTTTCAATTATGTACCTCTTGAGTTGGAGAACCCTAAGGCCTTGGACACGCCTGAAGCATTGACTCTGGAGTCCGAGCGAAAGGATTCTATAAATGAGCATGAAACATTCTCTTTCGAAATCCCACAAGAGTCATGCTCATTTAATGAATCTCCAGAGTTAGTCACGCTTTGTGCCACAAGCACACATGAGGGCCACAACTACTCTAAGGTACTTTTTTCTAAAGTGTTTAGGAGGTTGGTTGTGGATGCATTCATTTATCATAAATATTGCAGATTTCGTGTTGCATTTTTGGCACTAACATTGCAGCTAGAACTTCAACGGTACATATACAATTGACGATGGAGTGGGGAACTATGTCGCCAATGATAGCAGCAATGTGAGGATTCCCGATGGTCTAGCCTCGGACCATAAACAAAGTACTGCTGGGAGATGGCCCGGATTATCATTTTTTTACTTCCAAATAAAAGCAAGAACATGTTTTTAGTATAAACTTTCCTTTGGGTATTTTTGGCCGCTAACCATTTCAGGTGGAAATTAAGAAGAACGATAGACAGGTGAGGCTTCAGAACATGGAGCTACATCAGCAGTAACACCTTGGTAAGTATTGTTCATGGAATGAATTTTGAAGGAAGCCAACACACTTGATTTTTGGTGTCCCGTGACACAAAAATCCAAGTGTGGGGGAGGTCGGTAAGTATTTCGCAACAGGTTCCATTTGTGCAAAATACTATCTTGGTTTTTAGGTGATGTTGGTCTTTCATCTTGCTCCATAAAAAAATGTTCCATAAAAACTTGCATAACTAAAAAAAGGAAATATTTGAATCCAATAAAGGCTCTTGGTTCTCAAAACCAAAGAGCCATTATTTTGTTTCCACCATATATGAATAAATGCAGGTACAAGATTAAGTGTGGGGGTCCTCAAGCTTTTTGATGCACACATGCTCGAGACCACTCATAGACAGACTGTACAACATCACACAGGTCGACACAAGAAAGATCAAGATGGACGAGGCCCAGAAGGGGTCGGCCGATCCCCTTGGTCAGCCGAAGGCCCTCTGGCACCTCTCGTCCACATTTTCGCCCAGAGCAATGGTTTGCACATCCTATCCCTCATCCTCTCTGATTCATGAGTTTAATTCAATCCTATCTTGAGTTGATCACTGAAATTGAACTCATGATAAAATGAACTTGGGTGCCCTTTGGTTTACATGTCTATCCTTGATTGGCTTGCATATACTTTATTCCTCGCACATGCGCCTGCTGCTTGTGAACATATATCTTTATGGAAACATGTTTATCTAAGTGGTTGATTAATGAGATATGGTATGATGAAAGAAATCTTGCTCTTTCTGTATAAAGTGCTTGGGATGTTTTTCTTGCAAAACCTTAAAATCAATAGCCTTGCAAAGCTCCTCAATGATGCCTTATTCCTACCAAACCATATGGTGTTCACATTGCAAAACCCATATACTTATGCTGCTTGCTATCACTTTGAGCCTTGTCAAATTGTTGTGACCCCTGTAAGATGCTCTTCATGCTTTCATGATCAAGATCACGTACACTCCACCTACACATGCTAAACTTCTACACTGGAAGATAGCAACATACATTTCATCCATCCACTTAATAAAAGCTCCATCTAAGTGTTGATCTCCTCTCCAAATATCATTGCAAAAGAGACATGATCTATAAAAAAAGAGAAAAAAATATGGACCCATGAAGGTTCGAGTAAAAAAAATTGGGCACATGCAAGCTAAGATATTATGAAAAACAATTATATATATAGCCATGTTCTCAAAATAAATTCAAAGGAGAGAGATCATACAAAAAGGAGCTACAAATTCCGTTGTTCCACACACATGCACATCTTGATCAGATTGTATGAATAGTTTTCTTCTTGGATCCACTCTTTGACTTTGCAATATACGTGATGCAAGTATGCCTTATCTTTACTCCTACCTTGAGCTCCACATAAGCTTTTTAGAAGTAGGGTGAAAGAAGGCAAATAGATGCCTTGGTGAGGAACCAAACACATTGAGCGATTTGAGAGAATCATTCGAGGAGTTATGTAAGGTTGTGCTTTTAAAAATTTACCAAAAACCCAAGTTACCTAACAGAAGAGTGTAGATGACTTGAATCAAGGCCGTTCCATTCCTTAATCATCCGAGATGGCATGATAGACACTTCAAAATTTATGTTGAGGCCATAATACCTGGGTGCCCGACCACGAGGATTGCTGACTACCGACTTCGAGCGAAGAAGACTCCGAACAAGAAACAACAGCTGGATCACAGAAGGAAAGCCCGATGATAGTTAAGAGTCCTACTAGGTTTAGGTCTGTTTTGTCTTGTAAGGCACGTCCCCCTAGATATAAATAGCGGGGGTCCTGCACGTAGAGGGTATCCCCAATCTTAGCCAATCCACCCGAGAGTATTTACTACATTATTGTAATCTGTACTCACCGAGATAATACAAGCAAACAATTGGATGTAGGGTCATTACTCGATTTTGAGGGCCCGAACCAGTATAAAATCCCGAGTCTTTGTGTTCATCCACTGTGATCAATCTTCACATGAAGTGGGGTGCCTGCCGATCAAATATCTGCCGAGTACAACCGCGACAGAGGCGCGCCAAGTAGGGGACCTTGCATGAAGAAAGATCATGCTGATCGTCAACGGAGTCTAGTTCACCGATGCGTCGAGTTCATCGATGCCCTACATGCCCAGTTCCGTCAAATCGGGAGCCATCAGGAGTTCTGCCTCCGCTTCTGATCTCTACGCTCCACGCCATCTATTGCCTGCATGGGAGATCCGATTTGGGGATCTCGTGTTCGAGCACCAAGGTGATTACGAGCTCTGGCGGATAGGGATTCATGATCCCAATCTCACATGCGCCGGTGAGGAAGTTTTCGCCACCTTCGTGGATCCGACTCCCGAAGACATTGCTGATCGCACTGCGCAGTTAGATCTGGAATACAGTGGATCAAGCAATGGGTCGGAACAACCCGAAGACCGCCGCATCCACATGCTCACTGGGAACGCGAAAAGTGCTGCCGCCGAGTCGTCCAACTCGCGCAGACCTCCAATTCCTCGTTTCAGCAATGCACCGACCCTTCAGACGACCAAGTCCCGTACGCTGATAACTCCGTCCTCGTTGGCTCCCCGGGATCTTAACAATGACTTTTGGGCGGTCGAACAGGACAACCTGCAGATCCCAACCCTCTTGGAGACGATGGAAGCTATGGCCGAGGGAACCCCGATGGCCACCATTGCCAAGAAGTCTCGGGAAATAGCGGACAAGGCCAAGGAACGACAAGAGTCTACCGCTGCCGCACCACCAGCTCCGTCCAACAGGCACGGTGAACCCCAGCCGGTTCGCTCCCGATCTGTTAATGGACATCCTCCGTATCGCCCACAGGAGGGGTGTGACAAAAGGCCGCAGCTTGAACGCAATCACAAAAATCACGATGCTCGGGAAACTCTCAACTACAATCGAGATTACCGAGCACGTGAGGGCTACTACCAGTCCCATCCAGATTCACCACCACGTGACTCCCAAACAGGTACTGGGGGGTGCCTTGCGTACACTCCCGGCCTGCGCAAGGTCAGGTGGCCAGATAAGTTCCGTCCTACCAACATCGAGAAGTATGATGGAACAACCAACCCCCGCGACGGACCTAGATCTATTCCACGATCATCGATGCCACCGGCGGAGACGATTATGTCAAAGCCAACTACTTGCCAACTGCCCTGCAGGGATCAGCCCGAACGTGGCTCATGAACCTGCCCGAGGCTAGTATCAAGTCATGGGCACATCTTCGGGAGACATTTGAGGCCAATTTTCAGGGCACATACAAACGCCCCGGACATGAAGGAAATCTGCT
This sequence comes from Alloteropsis semialata, assembly GCA_004135705.1. Lineage (NCBI taxonomy): Eukaryota > Viridiplantae > Streptophyta > Magnoliopsida > Poales > Poaceae > Alloteropsis > Alloteropsis semialata. The sequence continues at coordinate 48,696,918 of CM014274.1, read as the reverse complement.
CAACTGTGTGCAAAAGCCCGGGGAATCCCTTCGGGACTACATCCGCCGATTCAACGACACCCGTAACATCATCCCTGACATGGTGGATGATCGGGTGATTGTAGCCTTCAATCAGGGCTGCAGGGATAAGCGGACAGGGAAGGAACTTGCCAAGAAGAACTCGAAGATGGTGGCCGAACTCTACGGGATCCTTGAAGAGACCGCTAAGAGGGCGGACGCCCAAGCTCGAGTCCAAGGGAAGCCCAAACAGAGCAAGCTGCCCGGGGAAGGCAAGAAGAAGACAAACACAAGAACAAGAAGCGCAAGACCGAGGGAGAGAAAGTCATGGCCGTGGATAGGAAGCCCCCATACCGGTGTCTGGGGAAACCTGAAGATCTCCCGATGTACTGCCCTATTTACCGGTCGACAAAGCATCACTTTGTGGACTGCACGGTGTACAAGAAGCAGAAGCAGGAAAAGGAGAGCCAGCAACAAGGGGGACCATGTGACAAGGCCGCTCAAAACCCTTGGCAAGCGAACTACATGGATTGTGACGATGAGCCACAACTCCCCGAAGACTTGGAGATCGCCACTATATTCGGTGGATGCTCAACATGAACCTCCAAATCCCAGCTAAAGCTGGTCGAGAGGCAAATTGCGAGCACCGAACCCTGCAAGCAACCATTGAGATGGTCCAATGTCCCGATCACCTTCGATCAAAGGGACCACCCTGACACGTTGTACGATGGGCCACTGCTACCACTGTGCATCAAGCTTTGGATTGGGTCGCGCAAGGTCGGGCGAACCCTGATCGACAGTGGGAGCGCCCTCAACCTGTTGTTCGTTAATGCCTTTGACAAACTTGGTATCCCAAGGAGGTCATTGTCCCCAGTGGAGAAGCCCTTCTATGGGTAATACCGGGCATCCAAGCCCTGCCATTGGGGATGATCGATCTGCAGGTGACCCTCATAGAGGGGAAAAACATCCAATCAGAGTTTCTCACCTTTGAGGTAGCTGACATAACATCAGCCTACAACTGCGTCTTGGGTAGACCGTTCCTGAAGAAATTCATGGCGGTCGCCCACTTCGCCTACTCCATGATCAAGATCCCAGGGCTGGTGGGCCCACTCACCATCTGCGGAGACTGCAAGGGTGCAGTTCAGTGTGACATGAAGACTCTGGACATGATCAAGGGAGGAGAGCAGAAGCTAGCCAAGGCTGCCAAACCTGCCAAGAAAAAGACCAAGAAGCTACCGGCTACTAACGGACAGACTGCAGTCGCTGAAACTTCCTGGGTAGCCGAAGCCCGATCAAAGGCGAAAGCGAAGGATGTGCCCACGGCGGCCAAAAAGACCGATGACGACGCCACGGAGAAGAAGACCTCGGTGGATCAGACCACGGACAAGGGGACGCCACCTCAAGCGGCGGACGATTCATCAACCGACGCCTCACCGATCACGCCGGCAACAACGAAGCGTGTTGAGCCAGGCATGAAACCAGTGATCCTGGACGAGGCAGACCCAACCAAGACCACGAATGTGGACACTAGTCTGGGTGACAAATAGGAACTCAAACTCATTACTTTCCTTCGGGCAAATGCAGACGTGTTCGCTTGGGAACCTTCCGATATGCCCGGGATCCCCAGGGAGGTGATAGAGTATAAACTTGGTGTTGACGCAAAATATGGTCAACACACGAGAGCACTAAATCGTGCGGGTCGCAAACAGACCGAACGACAGGGATGCTGCGCAGACCGGTCAGACCGGTTCGGCAGACCGGTCAGACCTGTTAGCTAGGGTTTCACCAGACCGATCATTTCGAGAGGGTAACTATCACGCTTACGTGGTGAAGGACAGCGAGGTTTACGAGCAGGGTAACTATCACGCTTACGTGGTGAAGGACGGCGAGGTTTACGAGCAAACCAGCAAAGAGATAACCAACGCACTTACGTAGCGAAGAACGACTAGTTTACGAGCAAACTAGCAAAGGCCGTCGAAGCTCTCGCCCGGGAGGGACCCCGTCAGGGTGTGGACGTCGGCGGATGTGCCCTAAGGTGACCAGCAAGCTTAGAACGCCATCTTGATCATGGAGATCAGTAGACGAACAGCATGGAGAGGTTGGAAAAGGGATCTAGGGTTTGGAAGTAAAAAGTAAAGACATGTTTTGTTTAGATTCGATTGGGATACCCTCAATCGGCCGTGGCCCTTCATAAATATAGGGAGGGAAGGTCTTACCCCTGGTGGAGTCGAAACTCATACAAATTTTGTGTCAAAATACAACTCCTACTCGGATTCTACAGACCACACTGGTCTGACCTATCAGGGGCACCGGTCTGACCGGTCCGCCCAGGGTGCAGGACTTCCCGAAGCCGTAACTCCCTCATCCAAACTCCAAATTGGACGTTCTATATATGAATCTTGATCTACTCGACGAGAGCTATCCAATGGTGAAGTCCAATCTAAATTTGGAGAACTTCTTCCACACCGGTCTGACCAGTGGAGTGACCGGTCTGCACTGCCAGATCGGCTACAGAACCACTGACCGGTCAGACTGGTTGACTAGGTCGGTCCGACCGGTGGCTTTTGTCATATCAGCAAGATCTGCCACTTTTGAGTGTCAACATATGCCCCTCTGTTTCTTCGTAAAGCTTGCATACCAAGAAATACTTATCAGCACCAAAACTGCACAAAAGCAGTGTCGAACACAAGCGCATTGAACAAGTTTCACTTTTTAAGGACGATAGCATCTATCGGCCATATTACTTAATTCTGCTCAATGCAACGACTTCATATGCTGCTGCTTATACGTATTCTGTGAGAAAAGCCTGAGCATACATATCCTCGGCTATAGATTCTTGAAATAGTAATTCAAAGCCATTCTCATACTTGCAAGCTATTGTGGATGCATAAAATGACCGAATTGCTATATTGTCAATTGGTCTTTGCAATATTCCTCAAATTGAGAATGAAGAAAGGTAGAACAATTTAACATTGCATCCACAAGTTACTTTGACCATAAACCAAGTAAGGTAAGTAATCAGCCCAAAAGATGAATATGACACAATTAACTTGGAATTTATGATGGCTAGATTACCCATGAACCCCTTACCCTGTTTTTTGATGCATCTCAGATTATGCAAATATTTAACAATAAGCTTTCTCTAACTACTACCCTGACCTTAATAAGTCCTGAAGCTTTAATGGCCAAAGCAGCAACCAAACCGGTCAGACCGGTCCCAAAGGCGGTTAAACCGGTCGAGCGATGATCAGACCAGTCATAGCAACGGTTAGATCGGTCCACTCAGGATGTGCCCTCTGATATCCGCTAAACATCGGTCTCCCTCATGTAGATGTCCTTTGGATATTACAACCTGATGTTTATTGTTCCAGAGTGTCAATCCTGAATTTCAATCATTTGCCAAATCATGCCCCCCGAGCACTTTAAGGTATAAAGTCAAAAGTGATCTCTCATTGGGAAGCTATCACTTTCAGGACGATGATCGAAGAGATGCATCGGCCATATATATTGTCAAGGACGATAATTCAATATCATCCATAATGAATTCATCCATAAGAGTATGTATAACTGAAATAAAAGTGTAGAGACATATATAAATTCAAGAATTAGAACCATCTCCAAGAACTGAATATTTCAGCTTTTTGAAAAATTAATAGCAACACCTATTGCAATTAATCAATATGCATAGTAATTTGGTGATAACCCTCCATGATATAAAGACCCATGTGGAACCCAAAGATCAAAATAAGTATATGAAGGATAACCAAACATATCTAAGGATGAATTCCAAGTCATAGGCATATATGGCATTTGTAAAGCAGATGGACGATGTAGTGGCCAATAATTTTGATGATTCGGTGCAAACCTCATATTTGAAAGTCGTTTCTCGAACCTTTTCTTCTTATTCAAACCATCAGAATTTTCAGATGCAAACCGGTCATACTGGTTAGGCAAACTGGTTAAACCGGTTCTGTCAGAGCCGGCGTTTTTACTTTTGTCTTGTCCCCCGAGTGTCGAATTCTTATATGCACCTTCAGGGGTCTTCTTTTTCAGCCACATCTTCTTCTTCTTCAGCTCTGTTGCACCTTTTTCTTGAACATCATCTTTGTGTTGAATCTGAATGCTTCTTTTAGGAACCCATGCCATGTTCTTCTTATTTAGCTCTTGAGCACTAAGTTTTTGAAGCTTCTTCCTCTGCCAATTTGATAAACCAAATGAATGGCTTTGCTTTGCTTCAGTTCTGGACAACAGTGCTCTCTTCTTGATTTTTGGCTTCTTCAACTCCTTCTGTTCAGATTTGACACTTGGAGGATCAACGGTGAATTTTTCCTTCCCTTTGCCATTAGTAACCGAAGTGCTTTCCACGTTAATCGGCTTTTCAATAGTTGAACTCAGATCTGAACTTTTGTCTTTGCGTCCATCTCTTTTTACTCGATACACTTGCTTGACAACCCTTTTCTTTTCTTGAACCCTAGACCGATCCTTTCGCTCAAAACGGTCATTTTCAACATATGGTTGTCTCGCATATGAAGGTTCTCTTGGAGCTGCATATTCTACATGATATGGTCTAAAATATGAAGGAATATGTGCCCAAGGATTATTCCACTCCCATGATGAGCAAGGATTAAAACAAGTGGGATGTGGAGCATATGGAACTGGCATTGATGATCCAAAAGGAGAATATGATGCTGCTGAATGAAAGGTCTTCCTTTGCCAATTCTAATTCCTAGAATTACTTGTAGGAGATGATCTTGATGATTTAACATCATTTGACCGATTAGCACGCTTGGCCTCATTTTCTTTTTGGTATTTATCCAGAAGTTCATCAAAAGTGAGCTTCGGCTTTTTACCATTGTGCTTGGCACAGTCTTTAACTCCTTGTACTGTAGAACACTCAGGTTCCAGAGTTTTTTGGACGCCTCTGATCAGGACCGGTCTGACCGGTCTCCACAACCGGTTTGACCGGTTTGACCTATTTGGCCAGCCTAGCAGCAGGAGCAATCGGCTCTTGTTCCGATTCAGAAGTATTCGCTTGCCCTCCAGTGACTTCTGGGATATTTGTAGGCTCATCGTTCTTAGGAGTATGCAAATCATGAACGATATTCTCATTATCACTTGAGGGTATTGAATTTTCCACTCTATCAATTTCTCTTGGATCTTTGTATGAACCGGCTGATGCTAACCGATCCAACGATCCCTTGCCACCAAGACCAATTGGAGTCAACTGGTCATCCTCTAAAATTTCAGCAAATCTCAATCGTCCTGCATTAATGGCCGATTGGATGATTTGGCAAAAATATTGCAATGGCTAGTGCTATGACCAAATGAATTATGCCACTTACAATATTCTTGCTCTTTTAATTCCAGAAGTGATGGCATAACTTTGTGATCAAATAACTTAATAAAATTATGCTCAAGCAAGATATCAAATAAGTCATCACACAAAGTCAAATCAAAAGTGTACTTTGTCTTCTTTAGTTGATTCTTTTGTGGAGAAGGTTTCAAAGCTAAGCAAACGAACGGTTCAGATTTATCATCGATCCATTCGGCTATACCTTTACTTGTGCTTCCCTTACCCGATGTTTTAGAATTAATCACTATATTATCATCGGGCTTCACAATGTTTATCAACTTTGGTTTCTTGCTTTTAAATCCAGAACGACCACAAGCAAACCATGAAGACAAAAACTTTGGCAATGATGATATAGAAAATTTAAATGCCAAAGTATTTTCATGATCAGCCTTTCTAATCTTCACAATGCATTGGCTGATAGAATCTAAAGGCATACTATTGCTAGCAATTAAATTACCATCCTCAATCGATCTTTTAGAATTATGTATAATAGAATCACTAATGGATGGACTAACTGAAAATACATGATCTGATTGGGAATTACTTGCAAAGCATACCTTATCAAATATATTGGAGAGGCGAGGAACCTTGATGTGAATGATATCATACTTCTTCTCTTGATGGCAGCCCACAGCAACTGCTTCCTGTAGAAACCGGTTAGACCGGTTTCTAGAACCGGTTAGACCGATTTTTCCAGGGTTGCTGGAAATCACCTTGTGTTGACATGCCAATGCCTTCTCCTTATTTCTTTTGTCATGGTCTTCAACAGTTTGGTGTATTAGACTTTTCTCAGCCAGAACTTGTCGTTCAATGATGTGATAATCACTAGAAAACTGTACGACACCTTTGGCTTTAGAGAAATCAAGCGTGGCTGTTTTCTTATGATTGACCTGATTTTGTATAGCCAAGCTTGCCTCTTTCGTTTGAACAGAATCAGATCGTTCAGTTGTTGTAATAACCGAACTATTGCTCAAATTTGAATCGTTCTTCTTTCCCTTATTGATTGCCCATTGAGAGAAGTACTTCTGTCTAGATTGTCTAAGAAGCATATCCAATTCCTGACGATACTCCTCAGAGAGGTCCTCGTATTTGACTTCCTCATCCAGAAAATCGATGCTTTGGTTTCAAAAATAGCACATCCCGATTTTGCAATTACTGCATGTTTTTGCACATGTGGAGATAAATACATGCTTGCTGAATTTTCATTAATTTGGCTATGGTTATGAATAACACTTGAAGCCAAATTATGATTATTAGCATTTGCATATGGTGCTGAATTTATAGATGCACAATCCACTCTAGTAACTTGTTGTGCAGCACATGATAATTGAGAATAACTGGCCGGACAGGTAGAATTATCATGGCCAATTCTCTCATTCAACGGCATGTATTGTGGTGAAACACAAACTGTGAATTAGCTGCCGATGAATTAAAAGATGAAACACCTTGCTGAATATTACTAGAATCATTAAGACATGGTGCTTCATAAAAATTGGCCAAACTCACAATGTTAGTTTGGCCTTGATAACCATTAACCGGCATTTGAACTTGTTCCGCTGCCAGTGTATGAGAATAATGTTGCATGTTGCTAGTAACATTAAAATCTGAAGTATGCATATTATTTGACAATGGCTTTTGCATGTAACATTCAGAATTATAATTTACATAATTGAAAGCATTATCTGAACAATGACTAGCCGATGCAATATGCCTACTAGTATCATATCTAGCAACATCAACATAAGGATTTGCGGTACTTGCAAAATAATTATTAGAAAAATCTAACATATTTGCAACTTATACCTCGGGCTCATTGTAGTAATATTGTTGTGGAGTGTACGAATAACCCACCATGATAAGTCTTGATGCTTCAGATCTTGTAGTAAATATTCTTGATAATCCAAGCAATCAATGACCAACTCTTCGCTTTTCTTTTGATCTTCAATATGCAAGAGCAAGCAAAACACAATGCAAACGGCTTAAGCAGCCTGATGCAAAGTCACAAATATAGATGCAATCGGTCAAAAAAGACCAGATCCAACTATAGTGGCGAATCAAGATAGTAGATCAATTAGGTATATGGCTAGGGTTGATAGAACGGTTTGAGCAACCAAATCTTTCTTCCCCAGCGGAGTCGCCAAAAGTATGTTGACGCAAAATACGGTCAACACACGAGAGCGCTAGATCACGCGGGCGCAAACAGACCGAATAGCAGGGATGCTGCGCAGACCGGTCAGACCGGTTCGGCAGACCGGTCAGACTTGTTAGCTAGGGTTTCGCCGGACCGATCGTTTCGAGAGGGTAACTATCACGCTTACGTGGTGAAGGACGGCGAGGTTTACGAGCAAACCAGCAAAGGGATAACCAACGCACTTACGTAGCGAAGAACGACTAGTTTACGAGCAAACTAGCAAAGGCTGTCGAAGCTCTCGCCCGGGAGGGACCCCGTCAGGGTGTGGACGTCGGCGGACGTGCCCTAAGGTGACCAGCAAGCTTAGAACGCCATCTTGATCACGGAGATCAGTAGACGAATAGCATGGAGAGGTTGGAAAAGGGATCTAGGGTTTGGAAGTAAAAAGTAAAGACATGTTTTGTTTAGATTCGATTGGGATACCCTCAATCGCCCGTGGCCCTTCATAAATATAGGGAGGGGAGGTCTTACCCCTGGTGGAGTCGAAACTCATACAAATTTTGTGTCAAAATACAACTCCTACTCGGATTCTACAGACCACACCGGTTGGGCACCGGTCTGACCGGTCCGCCCAGGGTGCAGGACTTCCCGAAGCCGTAACTCCCTCATCCAAACTCCAAATTGGACGTTCTATATATGAATCTTGATCTACTCGACGAGAGCTATCCAATGGTGAAGTCCAATCTAAATTTGGAGAACTTCTTCCACACGGTCTGACCGATGGAGTGACCGGTCTGCACTGCCAGATCGGCTACAGAACCACTGACCGGTCAGACTGGTTGACTAGGTCGGTCTGACCGGTGGCTTTTGTCATATCAGCAAGATCTGCCACTTTTGAGTGTCAACACTTGGCATACGAACTGGCGTCCGACCAGTCAAGCAAAAGCAAAGAAGATATATCCCGGAGAAACGAGACGCCATTAATGAAGAAATCAACCGACTACTCAAAGCCGGCTTCATTCGAGGAGTCCAGTTTTCGGAATGGCTGGCAAACCCGATCATGGTGAAGAAGCCCAATGGAATGTGGTGGATGTGCGTCGATTACACCGATCTGAATAAAGCGTGCCCGAAGGATGAGTATGCATTACCTAGGATAGATCAAATTGTAGACTCAACCTCAGAATGCGAGCTGCTTTGTTCTCTAGATGCCTATTCGGGGTATCACCAAATCAGCATGTGAATTGACGATGAGGAGAAAACTGCATTTGTAACTCCCTTCGGTGTTTATTGTTATATAAAGATGCCTTTTGGTCTGAAAAACGCAGGTTGCACTTATCAAAAATGTGTTCAGATTGTTCTTGAAGGCCAAATCGGCCGTAATGTGGAAGCATACATAGATGATATTGTTACGAAAAGTAAGTTAAAGGGCGACTTGGTTGCCGATTTAACTGAAACATTCGACAACTTGCGCAAAAACAGGATGATGCTCAACCCCACCAAATGCACCTTCGTTGTATCATCAGGCATGCTCCTTGGTTATCTCGTATCCCAATGGGGTATAGAGGCAAATCCACACAAGATCAAGGCAATTGACGACATGAAGTCTCCACGCAGCCGCCACGAGGTCCAGAAGTTAGCAGGAATGATGGCATCCCTGAGTCGATTCGTATCCAAGTCAGCCGAACGAGGTATGCCATTTTATAAACTATTACGTAAGACTGATCGCTTTGAATGGTCGGCAGAGGCAGAAGAGGCGTTCCAGGCATTTAAACAATAGCTGCGAAAGATGCCCGTGTTGGTCCCGCCACAACCCAAAGAAGAGATGTTATTATACGTAGCAGCGACACCGACGGTTGTTAGTACTGTTCTGGTGGTCGAAAGACCCACGAAAAAGTCAACAACACAGCACCCCGTCTACTTCGTAAGCGAGGTGTTGCATGATGCAAAGACAAGGTACCCTCAGATTTAGAAATTACTATATGCTGTGCTAATGACTTCCAGAAAACTCAAGCATTATTTTCTGAGCCACAAGATAAAGATTGTATCAACCTACCCTCTAGGCACTATTTTACATAATCGAGATGCCGTGGGTAGGATCGCACAATGGTCTGTGGAGCTGGGGGCTTACGACATCGAATTCATACCCAGAACCGCCATCAAATCGCAGGCTCTAGCAGATTTCATCACAGAGTGGACTAATCCCGAACCCGAAGAAAGTGCCCAAAATCCTGAACATTGGACCATGTTCTATAACAGAGCATTTTGTAGAGCTGGCGCGGGGGCTGGGGTGGTCCTGATCTCTCCAAACAATGACATCATCAGGTATGCATTACAAATCAATTTTGTCAATCCAACCCCTACTAACTATGTTGCCGAGTATGAAGGGCTTTTAACAGGGCTTCGCATAGCTGCATCTCTGGGCGTTAAGAGGCTGCTCGTGAAAGGGGATTTCGAGTTAGCTACAAAACAAGTCATGAAGGAGTACAGTGCGCGAAGTGACATCATGGCCTAATACTTGGAAGCATATAGGAGGATGGAAAGCAAATTTGATGCGCTTGAAGTGTGACATGTCAAAAGGGAGTACAATAGTGATGTAGATAAGCTGGCAAAAGCAGCTGCTGAATGCACACAACTTCCAGGTAACGTGTTACTTGAAGTTCTTACTAAACCATCTGTGTCGGTATCTTTACCGAACCAAAAAACTGCGCCTGGCAAAGGCACAGTTTCTACAACCAACGAATCCATCAAGGAGTCTATGTAGGTCGATATCGCTCGAGCCGCCGCTCTAGTTGGAAACGAGGAGAACTGGATGGATCCAATTCGGGTGTACCTCACAAACCAAGCTATAACCGACGATGATGCGACACTGGAAAAAATCCATCGTAAAGCCAAGAATTATTAATTGGTCGATGGACGACTATACAAAATAGCACGCAATGGATTGCTCCTCAAATGCATCACACAGGCCGAGGGTATTAGTTTGCTCCATGATATTCATGGAGGAATATGTGTATCTCACGCTTCTCTCTGATATCTAGCAGGGAAAGCATTCCGACAGAGCTTCTACTAGCCTACAACTCTTCAAGACGCAAGCGAGTTAGTTAAGAAGTGTGAGGCATGTCAATTCTTTGCACAAAAACAAACTAAACCTGCACAAGCTTTAAATACTATTCCCCTGTCCTGGCCCTTTGCCACATGGCTTCATCAACCCTTGGCGTTTCAGTTTCCAATATGGAATATTCTTTATTTGCTATGATTATGGCTGATATTTTCTCTGACCTTATCATTCAGATGCAGGTTTCTCCATTCTGAGTTCGGGATCTTTTTCCAACTCTCACACAGAAGTGATTGTCGAGCTATTTACATATCCTAAAATCACCCGAAGAGTAAAAAGACCCGAAGGCTACTCAAGGGACAACCTTTTTTGAACAAGATAAGCTCGGGGGCTACTGTTGAGGCCATAATACCTGGGTGCCCGACCACGAGGATTGCCGACTACCGACTCCGAGCGAAGAATACTCCGAACAAGACACAACAGCTGGATCGCAGAAGGAAAGCCCGATGATAGTTAGAGTCCTACTAGGTTTAGGTCTGTTTTGTCTTGTAAGGCACGTCTCCCTGGATATAAATAGTGGGGGGTCTTGCATGTAGAGGGTATCCCCAATCTTAGCCAATCCACCTGAGAGTATTTGTTACACTATTGTAATCTGTACTCGCTGAGATAATACAAGCAAACTACTGGACGTAGGGTTATTACTCGATTTCGAGGGCCCGAACCAGTATAAAATCCCAAACCAATATAAATACCTGAGAGTATTTGTTACACCATTGTAATCTTCACACGAAGCGGGGTGCCTGCCGGACAAATATCTGCTGAGTACAACCTCGACAATTTATAAGTGCGGGTATGTTTTGGAATAACTTATATACTTGCATCATATCATTTGGACTCATATTTCCCGCCTTAGTCTTAAGCTTTACTCGAGGACGAGCAAAGGCTAAGTGTGGGGGAGCTTGTTGACGGTCCTTAAGTACCACTTTTGGCCATCAATTCCTATAGAAATATGTCAAATATGAGCACCAAACATAGTGACAGGATTTATTACTAACAAATTCCACGAGTGTTGGTTTTTTTACTTTGTCATGCAGGAAACAACACTATGGGCTTCAGATGAGATCTAAAATATCAATACCATAAACTATCTCAAATGCCAAGTTGGAATGCACTATTGCGTAGAGCTCATCGAGACGATTTTGATGGATATATTAATCATATAATTCAGAGCTCAAATATAGAAGATATAAATATTTAGGAGGGATAATAGGAATGTTGATGTCATCAACACCTCAAAATCGGAACTGCGATATAGGCGGGGCCCACACGCCGGCCCACCTCAACCACGCCATCACATGGGAGGGGTGCCAGGCGGGGCCCAGCACCACGGCACTTGCGCGCCTCCCCTCGCGGCAGCGCGGGAGACCAGAGGTCTTGGCGCGCTATTCTTGTGGCACCACCGATGTTTCTACGTCGGTTCTAGGGGCTGGTGTCGCAAGGAGAGAACAGGGAGGGAATATTCCTTAGGACTTAGGGAGGATCTTCACTTTCCCAAGGCACTCCCTACACTATAAATAGACCCCTACCCTCACTCTCAACAGGGGAAAGTGCTGGGGCTGTCTGCACTCTTCCCCGATCTTGTACCTCGACGGATGCTTCTTCTCTTTGTAAGTGTTTGTGATCTCTTATGGTATTAAGTTCCCTTGATTAAGTAAGTTCCGTTCTATAGTTGCGTGCGGGTTCATCGTTCATTTATCATTTGTGAATGCTTAGTGAATACTTTGGTCTAGGAACAAGACTAAAGTAGTAATTGATAGCATAGACGTGGTGTCTGGGCTAGAAGTTACCTTTGTTTGCCTTGTAACCCCACGGATTAGTAGAGGTAGGCGACAGGTGGTGACAGCCCTGTCCGTCCTTTGTAATCCTCCATGTTTGGGTACAACGTAGAGCTGTTTGCTGGCAATTTCCTAGAGGCCTAGGATACCCCGGTGCCCAAAGTAAGTAAACTATAGACGTGAGCTTATTCTTCATCAAGGTCCTTAAGCCATAGGAATCCTCTCTACCCTCACCAATCTTTCTCTTGATGTCCTTGGACGATCTCGTTAGAAGATTAGTACACACGTTTCGTGTGGATTCGATACCTTGAGTACTTTCGGGTGAAAGCTACAACGGTATCCGTGCGCTTGCGGATTTATCTGCGACCGTAAGAATTACCAACCTAGGGCTGGGTCGGCTGACCCCCCTAGGTCGGCCGACCTCCCCGCGCGGCTGACTCGGCCCTCCCTTGACCAGTACCTGTAAACCGACATGGGGATCACATCTGAGCCATGCGTCACTGAAGGCGGTGCATCGGAGGGTCGGCCGATCTGGGCCCACGGCCAAACGGCCTCAACAGCCTATGGCCAGCTCCAAACTGCCTATGGATTCTACAAATACCTGCAAGGGGCGTCGTATCCAACACACACCAAAAGAAGAGCTCTCCTTTGCTACAAGCTTAGTCTTAGTCTTATTAGTGATAGTTCTAGTAGTTGATCTTCTGAAGGGTTTCCGGAGGAGTCTTGGTAAGTTCTAGAGTTCAGCTTTTGTATCTCTTTACTTACTTGTAATACTCTGATCTTAATGGAAGTATCTTCATACTTATGTTGTATGCTTTCACTTTACTCTACTTACTTAGTATATACTTCTTATGTCTTGCACCTTATCCAAGCTGACGTATGCTATGACATTGCTCAATGTGCCTTATGGTTGCTCTATTTATTAGCGTGATAGATAGTGTTGTATTTCATATTGCAAACATGGTATTTGGAATACAGAATACTGTTGAGGGTATCGCTACCCCATGGATTAGTAGAGGTAGGTGGCAGGTGGTGACAGCCCTGTCCGTCCTTTATAATCCTCCACGTTCGGGAGATGATATTAGGCCTTTATGATAAGACATCCTCCTGTCATCCCTTGACGAGGGAACCACTGGACACCTCGATATGTCCTTCGTCATATGTCCCTTGTATGAGCTTGTATAGGATAATATTGTATATCCAAGTCCCATTTGTATGATGCAAATGAATCCCTTCTGATCTCCACTAATGTTTTATTACTAACTAAGACTTACTTAATGATGAGCGATGAACTTCTGTGTGTCACTCTACCCCTACACTTTCATATCATTTATCCCTGTCTAGACTTTGGTAGATTAATAATGTTGTAAGTAAATACATTGGATGACATCTCTCTCTAAGTAAACGCTTTCCCTGCGGATAAACAAATAACGATACTCTGGAATACCCCCGGGTGAAATGCTACAACGTACTTCTATGTGCTTGCAGAATAATGTAAACGTTAAGAAATACCAACAGTAACTAGTTTTGACAACATCCCAGAATGGTCCTGCTTAGTGCAATTAATGCACCATTTTGTGCGTGCGAACTACATATTAATTTTTCGCACCGGATGTTTCCACTTTACTCCGTTAGACCAAAAACCATGTGCGTTTGAGTTTCAGACCATTTCGTAACTAGTTTTTACAACATCCCGAAACGGGCCCGGTTATGCACCCATTTGTGCGTCCGAACTACATGTTGAGTTTTTCGCACCGGATGTTTCCAGTCCACTCCGTTAGACCAAAAACAATGTGTGTTTGAGTTTCGGACCATTTCATAACTAGTTTTTACAACATCTCGTAATGGGCCCGGTTATGCACCCATTTGTGCGTCCAAACTGCATGTTGAGTTTTTCGCACCGGATGTTTCCACTCCACTCCATTAGACTAAAAACCATGTGTGTTTGAATTTCGGACCATTTCGTAACTAGTTTTTACAACATCCCGAAATGGGCCCGCTAGTGCAGACATTTGTGCGTCCGAACTGCATGTTGAGTTTTTTGCACCAGTTGTTTCCACTCCACTCCATTAGACCAAAAGCCATGTGTGTTTGAGTTTTCGACCATTTCGTAACTAGTTTTTACAATAACCCCAAACGGGCCCGCTTATGCACCCCGAGCCGAATTCCTTTTGGCCTCTTAGGAACCGCCTCCGTCTACCAGGTGGCGTCATCAAAGCAACTCTAATCTCTAGTCGAATTCGACGAACTCCCCTTGGGCGGGAAACAAGTCGGACTCGTAATCACCGCAACTCTGGAAGGGAGATTCGTCCACTGGCCGGGACGCAAGCCAAAGCTCGGAGCGACACCACAAGAGGACTTGAACATGTCTTGCATCATCACGTGCATTGATCCATTACCTTTTCAGCACGGCGAAATGTTGGATTCCTCGAACAAACACGGCTTTACTCTCCCTACATCTTCAAGCACGGGAAACTTCTCACCAGGGCGCCAAGCCATGGTGATTATCGCCAACGAAGATCCAATCTCTGCCGACGAGCCATCTGTGGCCAATGAAGCTGTAGACGATCGGGACAAGCGCAGGCAACATAATACTGCTCACGCATATCGAAGTCGCCGAGCCAACCGCAGATTAGCTCCGCAGAACCTTGAAGAGCAATTCGTGCAAATCGCCGGCCCAAGACGTCTACACCAATGCCGCAGCCAACATCCTGGCTGTCGCACAAGGACTTGAGCTCCGTGTGGGATATGGGTACCCCTGGGCCCACTACCGACCGGATAACCAGTCGGCCTGGTCCCATGTCTGACAAGGATGTGGGCTGACCCTAGGCTGGCCCCACAAGGATCCTCGGCTTAAAGGACAAGATTGGAGAAGACTTAATCAGCAAGGCAAATGGCGACATCCTCGGATCTCACCCAGAGATCATGGAGATCACGAAGGATATGTTGTAACCAACTTGGATTAGTTTCCTGATTCGAGCCGGACATTAATTACAAATAACCGACTTGTAAACCCTAGGCCGTCAGCCTATATAAGGCGGCCTAGGTCGACCCCCTCATTCATTCGATTCCTAGCTACCAGATCCCTCATTGTAACCAAGAGCTCGCCGTCGTTCTCCGGAACATGCTGAGTAAATCAATACAAGACCCCGAGCACAGGACGTAGGGTATTATACCTCCGGGTAGCCCGAACCTGTATAATCCTTGTGTCCCTATGTTACCTCGAGCTCCCTAGTCCAGCGATCCCCCTTTGCCTACAAATCAACCATCTGGGTACCCCCGGGTGGACTGCCGGTCAATAGATCCGACAGTTGGCGCGCCAGGTAGGGGTGATCGCGGGGCATTACAGCTAGCTCGATGGCAGATTCATCTATGAGCAGATATCAATGGGTCGATGTCAACCGGGTTCTACGTTACCCCGTCTCCAAGATCACCGAACTCGCCGATGCGGCGTCCGCGCGTCTCCAAGTCGTCAAGTCGTCGAACCTTGATCTACACGCCGAACTCGCCGATTGCTGCACATCTCCGTGTCACCGTGTTCCTCTGTCGCCAATGTCCAGGCGTGTCCCAGGAATCGATCTACGGCGGTTGCACTACTCCGATCCGAGGCGAGACTCGCGCGGCGGAGTCTGCGCAAGCACAGATTCCTTCGTGGCATCATGCACGCCTCTGTTGTCGAACATGACCAAGCTGCTGCTACGCGTGGATAAAGTTTATCTCTGCACGCAAATCCCTGGAGTCCCACTACGTGTGCGTGTGAGGATACAAGCTAAAGGAAAGCTATTTAATTTCCATGTTCCTTAATCTCCCTTTCTTTTTATTTCCAATTTTATTCCTCGATGAAGTCTCGGACTGATTCACAATTCTATACTGACTATGTGCATATCCTCCATCAACACTGATGCCGGCCTACAAGCTGTACACCAGGTCCCTGTGGCGACCATGACGTCCCTGTATGCTCCACGCCGGCTTCGTCGACAAGGACCAGCCCTGACTAGACGACCTCCTTGTCAACCTACATCAACGGCAAACTCAGGGGCTTGGCAGATCGGCGCACGGCAACACCGGTTTGTTGCTGACTTCGTCGACAACCTCGGACACGACGCCCATGCAAGGGCGACACGTCGATTCTCCGGCTCGATTACGAATCAAGCTAAGTATTATTCTCAATTAAATATTTCACGGCTTTCGTATATCTCCATACGCTTCGGCTCTATTATGTCTCCGTGACTTTTGCCGAGCACCTACGTCGTACTCCGACTGCTTATACAGCCTGGTCTGTCCAGACTGCACCTCATGGCGCGCTGCTCTAGCGCTCGGGAGAGTCCCTGCTGACTCTGACTTCCGAGTCCTTGCCCGACCCTATGTCCCTCTAGGTAAATCCCAAGTTAACCCGTGCGGTTCAAATCCCTAATCGTGAAACTTGAGCTCCGTGTTCAACCCGCACGCCCCCTACACCTAAGCCTTCCCGCTGAGCAGTGTAGCAGGGTAAGCCGTTCTCTCCGTGAGCAGTGGTTAGCGGGTCAAAAAAGGTGCTTAGCGACACAAGGCAAGGGCCGCACGGCGTCCTACTCGGTGTTTCCGCTAGAGGGAAGGGGTTTTTACACATATGCACAATGCATTCACAGACCTGTTTCTGTTACGACTTTACGACAAACATTGTTTATCATTCAGATTATTGAATATTATGCTACATAATATTTGCACTGTCTTCATACAACACAGGCATTATTTGATGTACTTCGACCGACTCGGCCAGCCCCCAGGCTCGGGGCTGGCGCGGGCCGACTACTCGGTGTGCTTCGACCGACTCGGCTAGCCCCCATGCTCGGGGCTGCTGCGGGCCGACCACTCGGCGCGTCTCCTACCACCCGGCCGACCTCCCAGCTCGGGGACTGGGTGCAGGAGGTGACTCGGCGACTTGCTCGGCTCCCAGACTTGGGGGCTGGGCGCTACAGACGACGACTCGGCGTGCTTCCCGTCGTCCAGCCGACCTCTCTGGCTCGGGCGGGAGGCAACTTGGTGGCTTGTCCAGTTCCCAGGCTCGGGGACTGGGCATTACGACTTCGATCGGTGTAGTTCTTCGACTCGATCAGCCCCCACGCTCGGGGACTGGGCACTACGACTCCGGTCAGCGGGTCTCCGTGACTCGGCCAGTTCCCAGGCTCGGGGACTGGGCACTACGACTTCGGATGATGGGTCTCCGCGACTCGGCCAGCCTCGACGCTCGGGGACTCGGCGCTACGACTACAACGGGTCTCCGCGACTCGGCCAGCCCCGACGCTCGGGGACTGGGCGCTACGACTCCGGTCAGCGGGTCTCTGTGACTCGGCCAGCAAGCCTCGACGCTCGGGGACTCGGCGCCACGATTTTGGGATAAGCTCCTCTCTTCGGGGCGCTAGACCACCCTATCTTCTGGGCGGCCTGTCTGCCCTGAAGTTCGGAAATTCTTCTTTCTTGACCATTAGTTCGACTTTTCTAGTTGGCCTAATGATCGGGGACTACTCCATATGGAGGGCTCCTTGCGTTGCCCTCCATATGCCCCATCAGGATGTGTCACTTTTTCCAAGTGGTGCAGCTCCTCGGTACCCGACTCGGCCACGACTCGGCGCTACGCCACTCGGGGCTCCGCCCCCGGGTCTGTCCAGGGTCATCCCCGGATGCCCTGCGGTTTTTCTTTTTGAGCACCGCCCACCCTTGTGTCGGCCTGCCGACCAAGACGCTTCAGCCGACTGCAAAGGCTTCGCTTCTTCATCAGCACTCCGACACGCGCCTGCACGTTGCTCGGGGACTTGTGGGATATGGGTACCCCTGGGCCCACTACCGACCGGATAACCAGTCGGCCTGGTCCCACATCTGACAAGGATGTGGGCTGACCCTAGGCCGGCCCCACAAGGATCCTCGGCTTGAAGGACAAGATTGGAGAAGACTTAATCAGCAAGGCAAACGGCGACATCCTCGGATCTCACCCAGAGATCACGGAGATCACGAAGGATATGTTGTAACCAACTTGGATTAGTTTCCTGATTCGAGCCGGACATTAATTACAAATAACCGACTTGTAAACCCTAGGCCGTCAGCCTATATAAGGCGGCCTAGGTCGACCCCCTCATTCATTCGATTCCTAGCTACCAGATCCCTCATTGTAACCAAGAGCTCGCCGTCGTTCTCCGGAACATGCTGAGTAAATCAATACAAGACCCCGAGCACAGGACGTAGGGTATTATACCTCCGGGTAGCCTGAACCTGTATAATCCCTGTGTCCCTGTGTTACCTCGAGCTCCCTAGTCCAGCGATCCCCCTTTGCCTACAAATCAACCATCTGGGTACCCCCGGGTGGACTGCCGGTCAATAGATCCGACACTCCGGACCAGACCATGGAAGTCCAATGGATGAAGACGATGCTTGAAACAGGAGCAATTCAGCATGACCTGATGTACCCTGCTCAAACAATCACTAGGTCCAAGGCGACAAGCCATCAAGGCAGCAGCAGCCACCCCGAAAGGAGCAATTGTGGCAATCCGTCCCATCATCCAAGCAGGGATCGCCGAGAACTTGACAACGTGGGAGGCATGGTAGTCGGTGCCGGACCCAGCCACCGCGTTGCCGAACAAAGCCACAATCGCGGGCATGGAGGCAACAGGGGAAGAGACGGACGTCACGACTACCGCGATGAGGACAGGGATCTGTGACACCAACTGTAGGACAAAGACGCACGCACCTGTCATCTCCACACGTGCCCGCGATCGCGAAGAAGAAGAACGCACGCGGTGTCAAGAGCACGACCAGATCTATGGGCCTCGAGGCCAAGGTCATCACAACCTTGGCAAGTACGAAGGGTTCCCGATTTTTCAAACCGCATTCGAGCTACTGCCTGGCCTGAGAAGTTCAAACTGTCCGACATCAAAAGATACGATGGAAAACGCGATCTCGAGCAGTGGCTCCGCATCTACTACTCGGCAATCAAGGCTGCAAAGGGGAATACCGACACTATGTGCACATACTTCCCTGTGGCCCTGAAGCAAGCTCCTCTGACATGGTTAGAAGGACTAAAGCCCGGCTCCATCGACTCCTGGGATGAACTCTGCAGGGTCTTCATCAACAACTTCCAAGGCTCATGGCAGAAGCCGAGTACTCGCTTTGACCTTGCCCAATGCAAACAAGGCCAAAACGAGTATCTCAGAAGCTACGTCCGCCGTTTCTGGGAAAAGCGGGCAACATGAGTCGAGCTCACAAACCAGGGTGTTATTGACTGCTTCCACAGTAGCCTCACTAACCCCGCGCTACACCTAGACTTCGGAAGAAACAGGCCCATGACAGTGAAAGCCATGTGCGACCTTGTCAGCCGGTGGGCCGACGCTGAGGACATGCAATGAGAAAGGTTCAACCGAAACAAGTCGGGCGGAGATCGCAACAACAACAACGACCACAACAAAGGCAAGCAGCCTGAAAACAGCGGCAAACATGACTTCATTGACAAGAAGCGCAAACCTGAAGACTCAATCATCGTTGCCGAGCGAGGACCCTTCCGCAAGAAGTTCGAGAAGCTCCTTGACAAGCAATGCCCCTTCCATCCAAAGGACAAACACTCCAGCAGGGAATGCCTCGGGCTCAAGAAGGCTTTCGACACTGAAAGCACTTCCAAACCCGATGGGCCCGACAACAATGGGGGGAGCAAGGGCGACAAAGACACTGGCTATCAACAAGCCGACAAGGTGGTCGATGTCATCTTTGGAGGAATAGCTTAGACGGACTCAAAACGCAAGCAAAAGCTGATCAATCGCGAGATTGGATGCATTGAGCCAGCTATCCCCACCTTCCTGAAGTGGTCAGAGGTCCCGATCAGCTTTTCCTGCAACGACCAGTGGACCAACATCAAGAACCCAGGGAGATACCCTCTCGTACTAGACCCGGTGGTGGCAGGCGCTCGGCTCACAAGGATGCTAATTGACGGCGGAAGCGGACTTAACATCCTATTCACCATGACTCTGAAGAAGATAGGCTTGGACATCTCCAACTTGCTCAAGCCCACTGACTCACCCTTCTACGACATCGTCCCTGGCAACGCTGCCGTACCCCTCAGCTAGGTATCACATCGAGTTACATTTGGTACCGAGGCTAACTACAGGACCGAGTACATTACATTAGAGGACGCCGACTTCGAATCATCGTACCACACCAACCTAGGGAGACATGCTCTGGCAAAATTCATGGCAATCCCACACTACATCTACCTCATTCTGAAGATGCCAGGCCCTAAGGGGCGACCTGAAGACCTCCTACGATTGCAACACCGAGGCAGTGACGACTGCCGCAAGTCTGCAGCAACCGAGCCAGGCAGCAATCATAGCAGCAATGGCAAAACAACTCAGCGAGGCAGAGTTGGAAATTCCAACGAAAAAGCCAGCCACATCAACCATGAAGCCCTCTCAGGAAGTTCCAATCAAGGCGATCGACCTAGGGATGGGCAACCCCTCCAAGATGGTGCTGATCGGCGTTGACCTATCCATCAAATAGGAAAGCGCGCTCACCAGTTTCTTACAGGACAACCGCGACATCTTCTCATGGAAGCCTTCTGACATGCTGGGAGTCCCAAGGGAGCTAGCTGAGCACAAACTTAATGTTGATCCAGCCGCTAAACCGAAGAAACAACACCTACGACCCTTCACCCAGGACTAGAAAGAAGCCATCCATACAAAGCTGGCAAAGTTACTAGCAGTCAGGTTCATCAAGGAGGTGTTTCACCCCGAATGGTTCATTAATCCTGTCCAGGTGCGAAAGAAGAACAACAACAAGTGGAGGATGTGCGTCGACTACGCCGACTTGAACAAGCACGGCCCAAAGGATCCTTTCGGGCTACCTCGCATTAATCAAGTGGTGGACTCAACGGCCGGATGCTCCTTACTCTGTTTCCTCGACTACTACTCAGGCTATCATCAAATTAGCTTGCAAGAAGAAGACCAAATCAAGATGGCATTCATCACTTCGTTTGGCGCTTACTGCTATACAACGATGTCCTTTGGACTCAAGAATGCAGGAGCAACATATCAGCACGCAATTCAGAGTTGTTTGAAGGCTCAGATTGGCCACAATGTTGAAGCCTACGTTGATGATGTCGTGGTCAAGACAAAGAACCCGGACATTATCATCGTCGACTTGTCCAAGACTTTCTCACATCACAGGGAGTTCCAATAGAAGCTCAATCCAACCAAGTGTGTGTTTGGAGTGCCCGCAGGCAAATTGCTGGGCTTCATAGTCAGCCACCGTGAAATTGAGGCCAATCCTGAGAACATTACTGCCATCACATCCATGAAGCCTCCCAAGTCTCTCAAGGATGGCCAGAAGCTGACCGGGTGCATGGCGGCCCTCAACAGATTCATCTCAAGACTTGGTGATAGAGGATTGACTTTCTTCAAACTCCTCAAGAAGTAGGACAAGTTCGTATGGACTGCGGAAGCTGATGTGGCTTTTGAAGATCTCAAGAAATTCCTCTAGACACCACCAGTACTTACTACACCAGCTAATCAGGAACCACTGCTCCTCTACATTGCAGCCACAACCCATGTGCTAAGCACTGCAATCGTAGTCGAACAGGAGGAACCCGGCCATGTATTCAAAGTACAGTGGCCCGTTTACTTCATCAGCGAGGTACTCACAAAATCAAAAGTGCGCTACCCCCATGTCGAGAAGCTGCTCTATGCTGTCTTGATCACATCTCGCAACCTGTGTCACCACTTCGACGCTCACTGAGTTGTTGTATTCATATCTTTCCCAATTGGCGATATCGTCCACAATCGAGATGCAACAGGGCGAATCTCCAAATGGGCGGTCGAGTTAGGTTCTCACACCATCGACTTCGTACCACACGCTGCGATCAAGTCTCAAGCTCTGGTAGATTTCGTCGCTTAATGGACAGAGATATAACAAGCAACACCCGAAGAACCTCCAGAACACTGGATCATGTACTTCGACGGGTCAATGAAGCTTGAAGGAGCTGGTGCAGGCGTTCTCTTCATATCTCCATAGGGAGATCAACTCAAGTACGTGCTCCAGATCCTCTGGAATGCCACCAAAAATGAAGCCGAGTACGAAGCTCTACTGCACGGGCTACGCCTAGCTGCTTCTCTCGAAATCAAGCACATGGTGGTCTACGGCGACTCCTCGGTGGTCATCAACCAGGTCAACAATGATTGGGACTGCACCAAGGAGAACATGGACGCATACTGCATTGAGGTCCGCAAGCTCGAGAAACACTTTCATGGACTCGAGTTTCATCACGTCCTTAGGGACAACAACATGGCTGCTAATGCACTTTCCAAGCTTGGTTCGCACTGAGCTCAAGTACTGAGTGGCATTTTCGTCCAAGAGCTGTTACAACCATCCATCAGGGAGCAGGAAGTATAGCCGACTACAACACCCCCTCATCAACAAGTCATGGTGATTACACCTGAGTGGACGAAACCCTTCATTGAGTACATTCTACATCAGAAAGAACCCGAGGACAAGGCGAAAGCAGAGCAAGTCATCAGTTGAAGCACAAACTACCTAGTAGTCGGCTCCACCTTATTCCGATGCGGCGCATCCTTTGGTGTCTTGATGAAGTGTGTCCCTCCAGAAATCGAACGGGAGATCCTTGAAGAAATTCACGTGAGAATCTGCAGCAATCATGCCGCCCATCGCATAATCGTTGGCAAGGCTTTCTGTTCCGGGTACTACTGGCCATCCGCAATGGCGGACGCAGAAGATGTCGTGAGGACTTTCCAGGGCTGCCAGTTCTTTGCCTGGCAAGCCCTCCTCCCCACAACGGTCCTCGACACCATACCACCCTCTTGGTCCTTCGCAAGCTGGGGGCTGGATATGGTGGGACCACTCAAGAAAGCGCTAGGAGGATTCGAATATCTCTTCGTGGCAATCGACAAGTTCACAAAGTGAATTGAAGTCAAGCCGCTGGTCAAAGCTACAACACCAAAGGCGGCTGAGTTCATCCAAGACATTGCTCACTGCTTCAGTGTCCCGAATTGCATTATCACTGATCTTGGTTCCCAATTCACAGGGGATGGGTCCTTTGATTTTTGCGACAGTCTAGGAATCGAAGTTCACTACACGTTGGTGGCGCACCCCCATGCCAATGGACAAGTTGAGAGAGCTAACGGCCTCATATTCCAAGGTCTGAAACCAAGGCTCTACGAACCACTCAAGAAGTATGGTGGCAAGTGGGTGCAAGAGCTACCAGCTGTGGTCTGGGGGCTAAAAAACTTAGCCTAGGGCAGTCGCCCTTCTTCCTGGTCTACGGCTCTAAGGCAGTACTCCCGGTGGATATCGAGTACAATGCTCCAAGAATTCAAAACAATTCAGAGGTGGCAGTAGAGCAGAGCATAGTAGAAGACGTCAACATGCTAGAAGAAGCAAGGGTAGCCGCGTTACCATGATCGGAACGTTCAATCTAGATCGTTAAACATTGGTGATCTGGTCCTTCGAAGAATTCAAAGTTCAAAAGATCAACACAAGCTATCTTCCCCTTGGGAAGGCTCGTTCATAGTATCAAGGTTTATCGGCCTGGGTACTTATCAACTACAGTGGGAAGACGGAACAGACGTGCCCCATGCTTGGAATATCGAGCACTTGCGGCATTTTTATCCTTAAAAGTTTTTAGGAGTCTTTAAGAGTCAATAAAATTCAGTCCTTTCAATGTACTAATGTCGGCTTTATGCCCAAAGTTAATAAAGTGTCTATATTCCATTGTCATCAAGCTTGGAATTCAGATACACGTTTTATGCTAAACTTGGTTTCTAAGTTACGCATGTAAGAATTTTATGGATCATGCTGAGTTGTTTAAAGCAACTCAAATAGGCTACATTCATAAACTAATGCCATCAACTATCTGTTTCCACATAGAGAGATTGGGCGCCACATATGCAAATTACAAGTACTACTGTCACAGAGACACAAGTATTTACATCTCATACAAGGTTCATTACACAGGTTTCTTTTACGCAACAAAAAGAACCTAGAACATAAGGCGAGATACAATTTTCTCTGCCGTGTCCTTTTCTTCCTCCAGATAAGAGTTGAACATGTCTTGAGTACAGGCCGGGTTCACCCTACCCTCTGTAATGCTCAAACTCTGGGCAGGCCACCAGGATCGGACTATGCCAAGTACTTGCTTAGTGCAAGACTGGTCTATCTTCTGACAATAGGCACGAACCTCCCCAGGAGCCGCTCTAAGACAATCAACTAAGGGAGGAGATGGCCCACGTACAGGTACTCGAGCTATCAACTCCACCAACGACAAGGCAGCTTTCTTCAAGGTTCCAAGCACCGCTCTAAGATTGTTGATTTCTTCTTCTTGGCTGCGAATCTTGGCCATATCTTGGATAAGCTGAGCATCAGCATCTTTGAGCTTCCTCTGCTCTTCAGCAAGATCGGCCATGCAGTCCCGCTCCCGCTGTTCCGCTTGGTTTGCCCTCTCTTGCTCCGGATAGAAGAGATTCTTCATATCGGTGGCCTTAGCCCCAAGAGCTTTAATCTTTTAATCTTTTTCTCATTATCTGCATATACAATCATATTATTATATTATGTGATTTATGCTAACAAAACGTGAAGAAGTCGGTGGCCTACCGGCAAGCAACGCCCTATTCTTCTCCACGACGTCGTCGCGCTGGTTCTGGTACATGTTCATCTTTTGGTATGCCACGTTCAGATCCAGAAAGAACCGAGCATATTCTTCTTCCCACGAAGATTGGCCCTGCGCGAAGTCCTTCTCCGCTTTCTCTGCTCGGGTGAAGCAAGTATTTGCTCGGCGCAGCATCTCTGTCTTCTGATGCGAGCGGTGGAGAATGCTCTGTTTTCAAAAGAAAACAAGTTGGAGCACTGATCAAAGCACCAATATATGGAAATAAGTACAATTACAATATTGATTTGCTATATATAAGCTCTATGAGTATGGATAGCTGCCCTTGCAGTGCAGCGGCTTTCTCCAGATCTTCCTAGTCGACTTGAGAGTTGAACAGGAAGGCGTTGTCGTCCTCAATTCTGACGCCAGGTGTTGCAGTGTAGATCAGGAACGGCTCTGGCGTGGGTGCTCGGGGCTGCTTTTCCCGGATAATCTCCTCGATGGTAGCGGCCGTGACAAGACCCACAGCCACATCAAGCTCCTCGGTGCGAAGACTAGCCATCCGGGTACTTTTTGCAGCCTTTGGCCATGCATCTTTTGGTCCTTGCGCAGAAGTACTTGGAGTGGCCTTCTCTGGCTCCTTAGAAAAGGATGTGGCTTGAGGTCTTGTTTCCTGGAGCTACGGCGCACTTTGAGGTCACTTCGAAGAAAGGGAGCCAATCTATCCAGAGGAGAAGCCAAATGCTGAGAAAGACAGCAAAAACATGCAAGGTGCAACTGAAACGAAACAAGTACAACTGCAGCCTGATGTCTTTTGACAGGAAAGTGATCATCGGATCAGATCTTGAGCCCGACGAAGAAGAGAGGCTTATTGAGTTCCTAAGAAATAACAAAGATGTTTTCGCATGGTCAACCAAAGACTTGCTAGGCGTAGACAGAAGCATAATTGAACACAAACTCGCAATCAACCCGGATATAAGGCCGAAGAAGCAAAAACTAAGGAAAATGTCCGAAGAAAAAGTGAATGCAGTCAAAGCCGAAGTGCAAAGGCTACTCGATGCCAACGTCAAACGCAAAGTGAAATACCCCAAGTGGTTAGCAAATACTGTGCCAGTGAAGAAGAAAAATGGCAAGTGGAGAATGTGCATTGACTTCACTGACCTCAACAAGGCATGCCCAAAAGACTGAGTCACATGATTTGCATGAATCATCAGCTGGAATCAATTGTTTAAGCCTAGAAATTTCAGCATTTAAAGATTCAATCAAAGCATCATATTTCTTAATCTTTTTTATTTCTTTTATCTAATAAAGTGCCAAGTTTTTCAATAGCAATAGATAATTCATCATATGTAGGTTCTACCTCATTTTCGCTTTGTCTATTGACATCGCTGTTGAAGAAGCTCTTGCTACTTGCCATTAGACACAATCCAGTCAAATCGTGCATCTTCTTCTTACTTTTGTTTGCTGTATCTTCATCATTGCTCTCAGAATCAACATCGCTCAAATTTACTTTCTCAAGTGCAGCAAGAACATGATTCACAACCTTGCTATTTAGAAATCCGTTCTTCTTCTTCTTTCTCTTCGGTGTGCTCTTCTTCTTGTCATCATCGCTGCTTTCATCTTCAGACTCTTCATTCCTTGATATCCTTGCTAGAAACTTTAGGCATTTAGGACGAATATGTTTGAGCGAGTCGCATTCAAAACATCTTTGAGGACCAAAGTTCCCTCTCTTTCTTGATCTCACATTCTGCAAGGCTTTGGTAAATCGAGTAGAGAGGCGTACCAAATCATCTTCTGGAAGTTCTTCTAGCTGTTTATCGGTTAGTGAAGACAAGGAGAACAAAACATGGCTAGTAGAAGAATTATCATTATGAGTCTTGCTAGACTGAGATGTTAGAGCAATTGATTTGGAACCATTTTTCCTAGCAAGCACATCTAATTCACGAGTTTTCAGTTTAGAATAAAGCACATCCAAAGTAAGTGTACTGATGACAGTAGATTCTCTAATAGATGTAACTTTCATCTTCCAAATAGACATATCTAATGCTCCAAGTAATTGACGTGTATTTTCAGCATCAGTATAAGTAACATTAACAGCACAAAGATTACTGAGAATTTTATTAAATCGTGCAAATAAATCATCAAGTGATTCATCAGGTTTCATCTCAAAGCGCATATGCTCTTTTTTAAACAAATCTTGACGCACCTCTTTTATTGTGTTTGAACCTTCATGATAATCGCGTAAAGCTTTCCATACCTCATATGCAGATTTGTGATGAATTACACGATCGAAATCACTTCTTCCGGGACCTTGGATGATCAAGTTCTTGCCTTGCTATTGTTCTCCACATTTGCTCGATTAGCGCCGTTGATTACACCAGGCACTGCAAAAGGAGTAGCCACCTTCTCCCAAATCAGCGAGCCCTGCGCTTGAATATAAGCCTCCATCTTCGCTTTCCAGAACTGAAAATCAACACCACCGAAAACACACGGTTTTGTGAAATACCTATCCATTGCTAATAATTCTAATCACCGGTTAAGATAAATTAGAACAAAAACAAGCTCTGATACCACTTGTAGGATTGAAGCCCTCTAATATTAGCTAACAGAGGGGGAGGGGGGTGAATGATAGCAATAAATTGCAGCGAAAATTTTCACTCTGAAAAACCACTACCGGAGAACGAGCTATCGGTACCGGTTCCAAAGCCCCTTTGGTACCGGGTTTTGGAACCGGTACCGCGCAGTCGGTACTAATGGCTTTGAGCCATTAGTACCGAATTTTGCCACCCGGTACCAATGCATTTTTTCATAAATAAAAAAAACTGTGCTCCAGAGAAACTCCGATGCTCCAGCTTCTCCCAGAAGCTCCGACTTTTCCACCATTACACATACTCAAACAAACTTCACAAACATTCATACATCCACTAACATTCAATCACAAGATTTGGATATGAACAAACATTCATACATCCACTAACATTCATACACATGTTTCTTCACATTTCCATAACAGAACAACCCTTCACAAGATTTGGAAACAAAAATGAAAGAAAATGAAACAAAAATGAAACTAACCCTAACAGGCGGCGGCGGCGGTCCGCGCCCCATCCCCAGCTCGGGAGCAGGCGGCGGCGGCGGTCCGCGCCCCTTCCCCAGCTCGGGAATGGACGGCGGCGGCGGCCNCGGCAGCCGCAGGCGGCCGTGCCCTCCCCCGCTCGGCAGCCGCACGCGCCGCCCCTGCGCAGTGGAGTGAGAGAGAGAGAGAAAGAGGATGAGGACTTGGATTTTTTTCACCGAGGAGGGGATAAAGATGAGCTCGGACGCCAGGGAGATAAAATGGGATTGCAGTATTTTTTCGGGTCCGAGAGTTAGGTACCAGTACCAAAGGGGTATTCTTTGGTACCGGGTCGTGTTCACGACCCGGTCACACGACCCGGTACCAAAGGGTTCTCAGGATAGACCCGGTACCAATGACTAGTATTGGTACCGGGTTCACAAAATTCGGTATCAATGAGCGGGACCGATAGCTCGTTCTCTGGTAGTGAACAGATTCTGATACTCCACTAAAACATGTGTCGTTCCTAGACAGTAACTCCTAAATTCGTGAAACTTGCTCAGAGCATAATATATGAAATTATGAAACCAACCCAACTGGAATCACATCAAACGGAGGTCTACAACTCAAGATATTAATGAAACAAGCAGACCCTGTCAGATGGTGTCACGAATAGGTTAAACCCTAATTTCGTGATTAAACAAAATATATTTAGGGCCAACCAATCAAACTTCTCAGATCAATAACTTGATGACCTAGCACGGTTTTTGATAGACGAAATCAATTCTAAGAACGTTGATAAATGAATCAATCTAAAACCAAAACCGTAAACATGATGCAAAACAATGATTAAGAGGGGAGGCCGAGATTACCAACACATCAATTAGCAAACCTTGATCTTTATTGCATAGATGTGTTCAAAAGATACCAATACATGCATCCATACAAAGATCTCTACAAGATCCAAAACCCTAGACTCCGCTGGGAAAAAACAGAAGCGTCGCCGCCGCTACCTGGCGTCGTCGCCGTCCGTCAAAAACTCTCGACCAACCTCAAAACCAATCTGATCGGTCTCCTTTTATTTGTGCCGGCGCCAACACCTGTGACGTGGGCCTTCCTTTCTTCGTTGCACAGCAACAACCGTGTCCAGCTTGGACACGTTATCAAGCCACACAAGATACGTACAGCAGCCTGCCAGCCAAAACACATTAAGCCAGGAACCGAAGTCCTGCTCAGTGCTCACGCACGTGCACAGGAAAGCCACGAGCATATCCTTGCAACCTGCCCCTTCTCTTCTTTGCATGCCTCCCACATGCGTGTATGCAGCAAGCCCTTGCTGCACTTATGCCACTAATTAATTAGCTAACAAGTCAATTAACTAGCCTAACACATGTGTATGTCTGCCACACATACACATATCCGTCTTCACGACACGCTTCAACATGATGCCATCCTGGCCAACCGCTGGCAGTCGCAGTTAGACAAAATCCATCGTCACCAAGTCACACACTTGCACTTCGACGATCCTTCACATGCACCGTTCTCTAGTCCGAACATCCCGCATGACATCCTTGACCAATAGGACCTCAGTTTCTCCCTGAACTTAGTCTCGAAACCTCAGTTCCTCCCGAACCTAGTTCCAGTCCGCCACCGACCACGTTCCTCCTCAAGCAACACCTGCACATGAACGAACACACATCTGTGTATGAGCACAAGTCCACGACTTGACTCAAGATCAGTCCATGCAACATGCTCACACGAGCATGTTACATCCAAACGACATGCTACCACGAGCACATCCAAACACGCTACTACAAGCGTATAGATAAACACATTAACTCACATGCACATCACCCTATGTCATTATGCTAATTCACTTTGCAATGCCAATTTTAATATAAACCAATTTTTCATCACACATGATCTCACACTTCCTGAGTATAATTTCCCTGATTGCACTACGCATGAGTCGGCGACATCATGATTTGTGGTTCTACAAATCCGCTCGACTGCTCGCGATAATCACTTATCTTCTGCCTCGATGGATTCTCAGTATCAAAGAAAGAAGGATAAACCATCTCCCCATTAGCCATAGGGATCCGATTACCATATTGATCAATGCACTGAGATGGACCGGATTCTTCTTGATCTTCTACTTCTTGCACTCCATCAACTTTGGCTTTAAGCTTTTTATTCTTAGGAGTTTCATACAGCTCAGGGTGTGACTCAGGCAAAGTTGATGAAGCGATCTGCACAATCTTCTTTTTTATTTCTTTTACTGCAAGAGTGCCGGTATCAAATTAAGCAGGTCCATTCTGAGCATCCTTCAGCACTGCTCCATCCAATAACTTAACGATCAACCCAACTACTTTTTTTCAGTATACCAGATTGGTTGATCATAGCATGACACATTCCAGCATCAATATATTCTTGAACAAAATTCCGCTCAGCAGCCGTAATCCTGTCAAATGTTTCTTTTGGCACTGGAAATTAATTTTTCTTGATCACGATGTTGCGAATCCTGCTGAATGCGTCCAGAAACAAATTCTTGAATTCTTCAAGCTATGCTTCTACTAGCTTTTTCTGATCCTCGCTGTGGTCATCCATGGTGATCTGATTGACGTCAGCCTTGTCTCCAGGTGCCATCCCAGAAACTTGTCCTTGGTCCCACTGGGCATGCTAAAATGTGTTGACGCCAAAAAATCGGGTGCTGACTTTCTAGAAACAACACTGTGGCCTGGAAGATTTGCTCGAAGTTTAGTGCAGGTCCAAAATCTTGATGTTCATGGCGTGCCAGTCAATTTGACCTGAAATTGACAATGTAGAATTTAATCAGTAATTTCAATGGAACTCATCGGCTAAAGCCCCGATTCGTTCCCACAATCGGATCAGCATAAACGGAGTCTGATGCAAGCGTGAACCATCAGCCTTCAAGTCTGATTCATGATGATGTAACATGTAATAAAACAAGCCATCGACTATAAGAGCCGATTTGATAATAAATCAAAGTTAATCATGCTCTTTATTACACATACTTCTAAAGATTTGAATAAACTAGGATCAATGTCACCAGCAATCGGATCGGACCTAACCAAGACAGCATTACTAGCATGGCATTGATTTAGTCTATTCGCACCGATAGATCTATATGTATTAAAGAACTTGCTTAAATTCAATTTATTTGTAACTCAATAATTAAATCTAATCAGCATTATAAATAAAACAAACAATCGGATCTATTGCAGGATATATGATGATTAAAGTGAAGAATGAAGCAAAATAGATCTCGTAAACAAATGTAAGCCGATGAGACAAAATCAAGAGCTACGATAAAGGCTGAGCGATCTAAACGAAGAAGAGCGATACGCTTCAAGCTAAAGCTTAGGATAACTCGGTAAATTGGTTAATTAAATAGCTGAAGAAGGGCGATACGCCTCAATCTAAAGCCAAAAATAATTCGATAGGTGTCGTACTTACAGGCAAACCAGAGATCAAGATGATGCAGTCCTGCTTGCTGAAGAACTCGACGAAAAGAGGTTGTTGGCACAAGGCCGAGATTTTGTTTGTATTGATAGTTGTGTGAACATTGATTACAATGGTGCAGGGTCTATATTTATACCCTGAAAAACTAACTAATCCTTGTCGGACACGACAATATTTCTAATTTATTTAAAGCAAATCTAAACCTAAATTACCAAAAGATTTACAACTATCGTGAACAACTAGACCCTAGTGAAGCTTCCAGACGCACATCTTCCCGTAATCATAAAGGCTCCGGCCTTATGTTGCCGTGTCTGATCAGGACTCATCGAACATCTTTAATCGGGATCGGACTTCGCCAAATCAGAATCGGTCTCGGTCTTCTTCCACCGAATCGGAGTGGCTTAATAGTTTCTTTCCTACTATTATCAGCTCTATAAAAATCAGTATTTTACCCCGTCGGCCGAGTCAAAATCTGGTGTCAACAAAATCAGAACCGAAGAAGAGCCAAAAGCACTAAACTCCTACTCTAACACGTAGGTCATGATTTTAGAAAAACAATGAAACTGGTTTCATATTTTTCTGAGCTAAATTGGATTTGTATGAATTTTCTTTGATTAAATTATTTGGAAAAAGGATAAATTTTGAGATAAAAAAAGAAAACACCTGACATGTGGCAACACCAAGGCATGACATGTGTCAGTGCTGACGTCAACATGATGTCCTCGGTTGCGGTACGTCACTGCTGACGTCAACATTGACAAAGTCAATGGTCACTGTTGACTAGGTCAACAAGTCAGAGTTAGAGGGGTACACACGCCAGGGACTGCCAGCGTATGACAAGTGTTCCCTAGCTGTCAGGTGGCAACGGGCCTGATCAGAGATGGTCTTAGGATGATTTCTACGGTAGATCGGGCTCCAACAATACTTCAAAAGGGCATGGGGTCCATGGGCCATGACTGATTCGGCCCACGACCATTTTGAAGTGGAGAAGGGATTAGGTGAGGAGGGCCCTCTATTCAGTAAGAACGTCGGCGCTGAGGTTGCGAGGGTTCCTGGCTCGTGGTCGTGCAGGAGCCTAGGTGTGTACGTGCGATCAGGCCCTGGAGAGAGAACGGGACGACGCCTAATGCCAGACAGGAAGGGTGAGTGGATTTTGAGTGAACTCAGCAGCGACGCGGATGTGGGGAGTGACGCCGAGTGGATGAGAGAGGAGTGCACAAGGAAGAGGGAGTGTGCGGGCATGAGGGAGAAGTGCATGCGATGTGGAGTGGGTGAGCGCGTGAAGCAGAGAGGTGCGGGGACGAGTTCGGCGGCTCGGCGGCGAGCATCGAAGAATCGCGCGAGTGACGGTGGCCGTGGCCGAGAGATGAAGCGAGAGCGAGGAGAGCGCATGCGTGGAACCTGTAGAAGATGAACATGGCTGGAAGGCCGTTCACGTAGAGAAATTGGGTAGAGAAAAACAAAGCGGAGCATGGTGTTCGCCGCGGCTCAACGGCCAAAATTGGGGAGTAGAGGATGGGATTGGATATGCTCACGATGGGGCGATGGAGAAGATTGTGGTTGGCCTGGCAATGCTGCATGGAGTAGATATGGCATCGCTCATCGTTTCCTCGGCCCGCAACGACGTCCTTGGTGACTCGGCATCAACACGGTGATATTGGCGCGGGAAGCTCCCTCCGGTCGAATTCCTACTCCAGAAGCTTTCCCTCCTCCTCCTCTTACTCCTCACTTCAATTTGGCTGTGTTGGAAGGGGCAGGGACTTGCCCACAACGGAATTTGGTGAAGTGGGGGAGAGGAGAGAGATGATTAAACAGAGGGGATTGTTTGCGCGAGGAGGAAAGGAAGGGGATTGCATGTGGCTGCGCCCTGCCTGGCATAGGAGACTTGGGCGCACGGTTTGCTTGGGGAGGGGAAAGGAACGGAGCTAGGGCAAGGCGGGCACGGGTGCCAGTCACGCGAAGCAAATCAGCGTGAAGGGGAAAAGAAAGAAGGAAGAAGATGCTGTTGTGGCGGCGGGGCCCCCACGTCGATGGGGTGGAGGGGAGAGGGATGGCGTTGGCGGGCCAACAAAGTTAGGTGAAGATAAAGGAGTTGATTGGGCTGGGCTGCGAAAAAGAGCGAGGGAGAATGGGCCGATGCAAGGAAAAAGGAGAAAAAGAAAGATGGGTCGGGCTAGTTAGGGATTTTGGGCCTGGTTAGGATAGTTAAGAGGTACTAGCATTTGATTTCACATTTGAGTTTAGATTTCAAATGTGGATTCACACACATTAGTTTGAAAGCAAATAAAAACCAAATAATACTAACAATATTATTTAATTAATATGAAATAATAGCACAATTTGTTTTACTAGGAATTTTAATAAGCTGGCAAAAAAGAACATCCTTATGTTGTCATGCAAATCAAATTCAAACAAAAAGCTTAAAACCCCACATTTTTCAAACACGGAATGTTACACAAATAGTCTGCACTTTGGAAACGCCTAAGGCTTCCAGATCATCAACATCGGATTCGATCCCACGTGCCCCATGAATTCACTCTCACCGCCTTCCAAGGTCCAAGGTCCAAACCCTATTACATATTATCATCCAAGCAAATAGTTTGCAATTTGACAGCGTCCAAGGCTTCCGGATTAGCAACGTCGGATTCGACCCTGCATGCCTGATGAATTACGCCTTATAGGCCGAGTATTCTGTATAGGATCCGAACTGAGTGAGCTTCCGTGATTGAATCCACGATGGAGAGTAGAAGGGGGTAAGAGGATCTGTTGTTAGGCAGATAACGTGAAGGAATAAAGGTTTAGAGAACTTTCACAACAATCTGTACTGCCTTTGCCGTTCTTCAAATAGCACACCGCAAGGCAAGATCAATCAGGCATTTACCAGGGAGCTAATCTAGGTAATTAAGGCTATAGTCAAAGATATAACAGTACAAATGCCTGTCTGATTGTGATCTCTACACGGCTTTAATAAGCTGAATCTGAATATTCGAACGCACAGCTCAACGAATATACATAAGTTAAAGGAAAATTCTTCTTTTACCCTGGCACCATGGAAGACGAACGTGGCGGCCCTGGGCAGGCAGCATGCATATTCATGCAGTAATTAGGAATGAGAACCTTCAATCCGACCATATGAATCGCAATCTGGAAACAGAAAGAGTTCGACATCCAACGGAACTATTTGCAAAACCTCTTCACAGATGGGTGTAACTTTTCAAGATGAATCTAATGATCCTAATTAATCCATGATTAGCTACAGTGACCTTCCTCTGTTCATACGGTCAAAGGTCTTATTAGATTCGTCTCGCGAATTAGCGCAGGGGTTGTGGAGCTGGTTTTGTAAACTGCCTTTATTTAATACCCCTAATTAGTGGTCAAAGTTATGAACAGTAGTACTAAATTTTAGTACACGTGGATCCAAACAGGGCCTATGTATCAACCATTTCACATTGACCATGGATAGTATTGAAGCACTGAAAAAGCCTGCACTCAACGAATATATATTAAGAGGACATGCTAAAACAATGGTCAATTTGAATTTAGCAGCCATAAAGAACAGGAAAACAGAAATTCTTGGCATACCTGGGTAAATGAACAAAGATTTCAAGCAGTGGCGGAGCCAAGATTTTGAGGTTGGGTATTCCCAACATAAAAGAAATAAACACAAAAAATTATATGACAATGTAAATTTCAATGTAAATGTTAAATAGTTCATGCTATAGACATGACCACTAATTTGGAGACAACTATTCGATTGTGCTGCAAATTTAGACTTGAAATTTGCGTGAAAAAATAAAGTATAGAATGTTCTGTTTCTATAAGTCGGCCTTGACGTTTGGGTCCAGCTATAATATTGGGAACCTAACTTTTTTTTTTGCTGACATATTAGCTTGGCCCATGTTTTGGATTTGAGAAGTAAAATAGACGGAGGATGACAATTAAAGCATGATGTGTCAGACTTTAGATATAAAGAGAGATTGAAATAGATGTGATCGGATATATAGATAATATATTCGTAGACTTATAAACAACAGAATGTGACCCAACATAAATTATACATATGTACATACTTTATATATACTTGTTCTTGTGCAAAATAAGTTGGATATTCCTAGGAATACCCTCTGTCTCCGCCCATGATTTGAAGGTCATGCAAGATATATTTTGCATTGGCTGATCATAGCATGGATTCTTTCTTCACAACTTTTAACACATTTTCGTAGCTTGAGATAACTTTCACAATCAAACTTTGATGTATACATTTTCCAAAAAAAAAAAAAAAAAAACTGTCAACCGTGTATACATGTTAGCAAAAGTAAATGAATAAATAAAGGCCTATTTGCATGATATTGTTCTATGAAGCATGAAAGCAGAGAAGGGAGGGGGGAGAGGACTATCAAGCTAGCTTCCTTGTGATCTCGAACGAAAGAAGATGTTAGCCTACTTGTACAGTACTCAGAAAAATACTAGCAAAATCACTTCCTTCTCAGAACGGGAGGCCTAGTCAGGCTTTGTATATTCAAGTAGCATATGTGGTGATCTGTAGATATTTACTAATGTCCAATATAGAACTTCTTCCACTTCTAACTCGCCTTCAGCTCTTGCTGCATAAATGCCTTCACAGATGTCGAGTAGCCTACACAAGGCAGGTATATCATTCTTAGTCCTAGAAAAAACAAACATTGACAATAAAATCTATTCCAATTTGTTAGGGTAGGAAACAAGTGGTAGAAATGGAATGTGAAAAAGATAGGCTTTAAACTTTATCATTTCTACAGCATAAATTTGCACAACAAAAAGGTAACACAGAGAATTAGGGCTTCAGAGCTGCATATGCCTGTGAAAACTTTTCGATTAAGACATAGTTATGGGGTAAATTATCCCACAACACCACTACATAGCTAATGTATGCTGCTATAAGGTGTGAACAGATGCCATCTGTGGTCGCACGAGCTGATAACTGTGCTTCTGGATGAACTGCCTCAGTGGAGGGAGGGTGTGGTGGAGCAATACATGGCAGCACAAAGAATAGTGACAACACAGACAACTAGAATGACAGGATTGACATGACAACTAAAAACACATGGAAATTATGTAGACAGCTTGACATCATGTATCAAAGATTTTCCTCCACATTGTGAACTCCCTGCAGCCACTATAACGACCTCAGGCACATGCAACAATCAGAAAACCGCCGACCATAAAGAGAATCGCTGAGTAGTGCCCAACAGTGGAAACAATTTCATTGGCTCTATGAACCACGGAAGAGAGTGTGGAAGTCTTGGGCACCAGGCAAATGTAAAATTTTATGTGGCTGGCCATAAAGAATCGTTGCTGGACTGCAGATCAGTTACACCAAAGAGGACTTCCACATCCGGAGCGTTGTCCGCTTTGTGATTAAGAGGAGAATATTCAGCACATACTCACTTCTTGTGTCTTTGCGAGACAATTTTGGTATACTGTCCTGCAACCACTAAATCTGACTGAGTTGATGCCTTCAAGGAATATTTGCTTTGCTGCTTGGTGGAGAAAAGCTGAAAAGGAAGTTCAGAAACACCAGAGGAAGGGTTTTAACTCCTTGTGCATCGTTGGGGCCTGGACACTAGGGAAAAATAGGAATGCTTGCGTGTTTGAGGGGGCATCTCCAAATATTCAGATGGCAGTGCAAGCCTTTAAAGAGGAGTCCTTCCTATGGCAACTCTCGGGAGCTAATGAGGCTTACTGCCCTAAGTCTCGAGATGGGGGAGAGCAGGTCTAGTCTCTCGTTGTGTTGGTCAAGTCCTTTTTACAGTAATCTTGTAATAGCCGGGTCTAGAGCCACACATTCCACACTCTGGTCCAAGGTGTGGACATGTGCTTCGTAATTGGACTAAATTTTTCTCTTAATACAAAGATACGCAGCTCTCCTGCGAGTTCGATAAAAAAAAACAGTGAAAACATCATCGAGACAAATTTAGCATCTGATGCAAGTTGAGGGTGTGTTTAGTTGAGTTGTGACTTTTAAAAAAGTAGCTGTGGGCTGTGGAAAAGCTGCTGTGAAGTGTGGGATGTGAGAAAGCCGAAAGCCGTTTGGTTGAGCAGCTGTGGCTTTTGAGAAAACAGTTAAGCAGACCCCTCGTGTCATCTACAGCCCTCGCAACTCAACTCTCACCCTCTCACTGACGAGTGGGCCCTGCTTGTCAGCCCCTTCTTCTTCCTCTCAGTGGCCAACTCGCGAAGGAGCTCGCACTCGCACACACCGGCGGCGGCGGAGCTCGCGCGCCCGGCAGCGGTGGAGCTCTCACGCGTCGGGCCCAGCGGAGCTCGCGCGTGCCGGGTGCAGCGGATCTACGGACCAACAAACAGCAAGAATTGAAGTTTGTTCTTGTTGAGTAGTGCTTCTCACCGAATTGAAGTTTCCCATGCTGAATCGCAAATTGATCTGGTTAGCTTCTAGGTTGAGTACATCACCAACCAATTTGAGGTCCCTAGTGTCCACATCAAGCCCGTGTGAGCCTGAATCGTCAACCGTGGTGTGCAATGGCCTAGCGGGTGGGCGACGACGGCCAGCTCGTGTGCGGGGATCGGCGGCGAAGGGCTTGAGAGCGGCGGGCCATGTTCAGGCTGCGGCGCCGGCCATCTAGCTTGCTGGTGGAGAAGGTCGCGCGGGGCGGAGGAGCCCAGACGATGAGGGCCTCACGGTGGCCGAGCCGGCCATTCCTCGGTGGCGGCGTGGCCTCGGCGCTAGCGGGCGCGCCAGCGAGTGCGGCAGGACAACCACTGCAGTTCTTGCTGTTTGCCGGCCGCAGCGAACCTCCTACGCTGGCAGTGCGGTAGAGTAGGGGAGGCATGGAGGGGCGGTGAAGGAGCTTGAGCACACACCGGCAGCGGCGGTGCGACGAAGAAAGGGTGGCAGAGGAGCTCGAGCAAGGCAGCTGTGGGGCGGCGGCCCTCATTCGGATGGCCGAGCTTGTGCTTGGAGAAGGGAAAAAAAGAAACGAACAGGTATCATAACCAGTGGCAGGTGGGTAATTTCTTTGAAGTTACCCACCTCCACAGCCAGTGAAAAAGCAGGGATGGACCTGCTGTAAAAGTTGCTTTTGGCTGTGGCTTTGGAGGGTTGCCAACTCCATTGGTTGGCTTTTGACTTTTGGGGTGCAAAAGCCACAGCCAAAAGTCAAACCAAACGCACCCTGAATTGGTGAGAGAAGCATGGAAGTATGAAACTCCCTCTTATTCTTGTGGATATCTAGGGCCTGTTTGATCACAGGGGATAGGAAACGCACAAGATTTTGTAGAATGCAAGTTGATAATGAAAGATAGAGAAACCAAAGGATCATTTACAGAATTAGACCAGTTAGTTTTTTATTCATGAGGGCCACATCTTAGAAATCCTCCAAAGTTCCTATAGAACAAGCTAGTACAAAAATAATTTCATAAGATTGTAAGTCCAATCCTTTGCTCCAAATGGCTTGACTGGAAAATTTCCCATAGGAAATGAATCCCTTTAAAATTCCCAATTTCTCACATCCCAAAAGGAGGATTTAGTGTACCATTTAAAAAATAAACAGAATGCCTTAGTGTTCCCAAAACATAAGAATGGAAGCAGAACTGGATGAGGATAAAGTAAGTAGGGGAGGTCGTTCATTTTTTACTTTTGAGATGTTAACCACCAACATTAGCATGTTCTGGAGGAATTTGGCAAGCAGTTGCACAAAACCAATGAATAAAAAAAAATGATGGCAGAATAGATTCTTTCCGAAGATATGAGACCAAACCAAATGTTCCACAAAATACTTCGTTCAAGTTTTGACCATTTTCCACTGTTACTTATAAAGCTCTATACCCGCAAAATAAAGTAGAACATTCTCACACATGACATACCTATCACAAGACGGAAGATTCTCATATGGTATTCTCATTCTCAAGTCTGAGCACTGCAGCCTAATAAATCTTGCAACAGCTAAAACAAAAGTAATGTATAAACTCCATATGCTAAATTTGCTGAGTGTTTCCCCGATAATGCCCTCTGAACAGAACAAAATAATTAAATTGTTAGCAGGAAGGTAATAGCTAATAAAGGTAACCTTAGTTCCTTGATACAAACGAAAACTAATAACTTTACTCAAGGGTTTGTTTTGGATAGAATTCAACTAAAC
The DNA here is from genome assembly GCA_004135705.1 of Alloteropsis semialata. Classification (NCBI taxonomy): domain Eukaryota; kingdom Viridiplantae; phylum Streptophyta; class Magnoliopsida; order Poales; family Poaceae; genus Alloteropsis; species Alloteropsis semialata. Next base: position 48,657,258 of record CM014274.1, on the reverse strand, counting down.
TATTTAGCATACATATGACTTCAAATGATAATGGAAAACAGTTAAAAAAGAAACAAAACTAAAAAAGCAGGAAATTTTACAGAAATCTATGTCAAATCTAAGCCAACAACGAAAAACCATTGGTTCACCTTTTGTGTGGGTTTGTCACCATACACCTAAGTCAAACAAAAGCCCACACTAGCTCATTGCAACTATCAAAGTCCAGATTTATTGCTATTTCTTTAAAATACAGTACATCATACAAAAGCGATGCAATAAAAGAGCAAGAAAATAAATACTGTTCGAAGTGTACTTGTGATGTGCGTGTGTGTAGGTCCAGGACTTATGGCTGGACGGTGGCTGGGCCTTGGCGCCAGCCCAGGGTCTCGCCTGGGCGGCTGCCAGCCCTAGGCGCCACCATTGGTTCGGATTAGGCAGGATATCCGTGGGAGGTATTGATTCCATAAACCTCCCCAAGGGCTGCCTATATATGTGTACCTTTGCCATTAACCTAATCAATCTATTATTCACACAATTATAATCTCCTTCAAATGCAACTTGCAGTATATCATGCACAAGTTTGAGGCAACACCAGAGACGAGTAAAGGTTAAGCATTACTACATATTTGTGTTTGTTAAACAATCAATATCTTCAAACAATGCTAGAGTTGGCAGGGAACTCATCAAATTTGAGGCCAAGGATAGATACGTACGAGGTGTCTCCTCAGACACAACTATGGCCATGGGACCATTAAGCCCTTGACAGCCTGCCAAATCCGAGGGATTTGTATAGAATGACCACCAAGGAGGAGTGCCATTATTCAATAACAGTTCACCACTTACTGAATCAATCTGCAATTATGTATATAATAAAACAATTTAGCTTTTGTTAGGGAAAGGTAACAAAAAAATGTAAATCCAGAAATTTACTGCATACCGCTGCTTCTAGTCGCCGGACTTCACCTGATCCAGTAACCCGAAAGTACCTAGGGTAAGCATCAATTATGCTGAAGCTGTTTGTAGTTCCATTAAGCACTTGTTTAACATCATCTACACTCGGGCAGCGTTCAATAGGTAATTCATATCGCACTAATTCCTTCCCTTTTGGTCTAGCTCTAAGAAAATCCCAATTTAAAATAAGTTCCATCTTTTCAAAAAATATTTCTCTCTCAAGGGATTGGATAAATCTGCTTTGGACTGGAGGAGGTATCAACCACATTGATGACGCATCAGGTTGGCAGCAAATCAGCTGAATGTCATCAACATTGTATGCCCCTAGGTAATCTAACGGATCAACATCATCATAGGCCTTCAAGTACTTCCAAGGTATTTTTTCACATGCAGTAGTCTTAAACAAGGTTAATCTCCCACCAAGTGCCTTTATATCAATCTGAATACTTACATCAATAATGGGGTTGGCAATATTTGTCGGATTACCGCTACTGTAAATCTGAAATTTGGAAATCAAGGAAGCGTCTTCAGACATTGCAACAACATATAGTAAATGGTAACCATTTGACTAAGGGAAAAGGGGAACAACATTAATGCTGGAAAACACTAGCTTTGGCTAGCAAAGTAAGTTTGCACAATTGAATCATATGGTAAAGAAAGGATATTACAGAGGTATATCCTGTTTTCTGTACTGAGCAGAAAGTAAGTCGTACTCAATAGAAAGTATATTTGAGGAAAAAATGAGGGGTAGTCCTCTATGGTTTACTAGAATCATAAACATACAAATGTAACAAGTATCACATTTAAACAGCTATTGCTTGTATTGTCATAGAAAAGGAAATACGGCTGTACACGAAAGGAAATGTGAGTGTAAACGACAACTATGTAAGCAGCTTGGAAACAACAAATGAATGTAATTACTGCGGATGATTCTTGTATTCACATACCAACATAGGAGCCCAAATAACACAAATAAGTACAAAGAATAAGCATATCCCACTACAGAACTTTGTTATTTTTGTTTGCTTTTCTCCTTGTCGATGATTCGCTCTATTCAAAATTGCATCGCATTTCACAAGAAACAAGCTTGCATATATGTCCTCCAACTGTTCAGGCGAATAGATGTATCAAAATGCAACGTTTTATGTAGCAATGAAACCAATACTGTAAAGGACAAATAAATGAAATGTTGGAAATGGGGTTTCAAGAAAAGCAGATAAGAGAGAGAAGCTTGGGGGAATCACCCATCGTATGACCCCTTTGTGTCCTTTTATATAGCTATAGATGGTAAAGTTTTCAATCTATTTGACAATTTTAATGCCAGGATTGCTAAAAGGAAAATGTGGGAAAAAGAACCCCTGTATGGAAAATACTTCAAGCAATGTACCGGCGTATCATTCACAGCATACTACACTTATAGTTGGTTAACATACTTTAGGTTTGCTTCAGGGCCAATATGCCAAAAATAATATGTGATGAGTAACCATGTAACACCAGAAGAATATCGACACAACCAATACGTACCTTCAGCCAATCATACATTGTTAATGATGTGGTTGTGCAAGACCAATCAAGCACACATCGCAATTCATACAAGAATGGTAAAGCGCGATACAGCCGGAAGCCCAAGTAATTTACTTGTGTTACTTTGCTAGTCAAGAACTGTCTATATAAGTTGCTCTTGTTTGGAATACCATATCTGATCTGTAATGCTTGTAGTGCTAAGGAAATTGATTTTGTAAGGTAGATAGCACGTAGTACAAGTCCTCCAACATCCCTGTGAGCTAGCTCCATTCCCCAAGCATATTCAGTAACCGAATACGTGAAAAGCACCAGGTTAAAAAGATAGAAAACAACTTTGCCGGTGGCAAAGGACCATAGGTATATAATGCGGTCAACCACTATCAAGAAAAAGAGAACCTGCAAGAAAGGTAGTAGAATCACTGAGGGAGCCAAGAGCTCATAAGATGACACTTAATCAGAACAATAAATTAGCTCGTAAGTCAAAATAACAATGTCAATGGGACGGTGACCTCACCATTAAGATGAAAACAAATTCTTTCGGGAACTGATCTTCCAGCTGGTAAACTTCCAAAAATTCACTCTTATTTTTTAGGACAGATTGATAGAACATCGCAACAAGGAAGAAAACTGCCAAGTCAGCACCAAAATAATACGCATAAAGATCGATCTCTCTTTTACCCCCACCTATCACTGAGACAATTGGGTAAGGAAAATTTATTTCCTCAAAAAGTCCTGCTTTCTGCGACTCATGAATTTCCCTTTCTACATCAGCTGCTGGAGTGAGTGATTTGTACCATCCTGCTGGTTGGCATTCTATGGGAGCAGCAAAAACAACTTCTAGTACAGCAAGCGCCATATTAGAATTTTCTTTGCTTTTCTCAATACTTTGAATCCGGACCTTGCTACAGCAGTGGCAAGAGGCAGGCAAGTTAGCTTGACATCTTTCTTCATGTGCAATAGCAAGAACCCTATTTATGGCTGACTCTATCCTCTCTGGCTGGATTCCATCTTCTGGCCAGTTATTTACCTCCATTGTAACTTGCACAAAATATGGAGGAGATTCTGCTCCATGTGTTAATGACATCCAGTATCTAGATAAGCCTCTCATGATCATCCTTATGAGATTCATTACAGGCAAGTGCAAACTTTTTAGCCACTCTCTCCAACTGTAAGGCATATAGTGTTTCTCTTCAATGTTGTTTCTTGAGCTAAGAAAGCTGAATTCTGTTACTGGAACCCATTCACCATCTTTGGCCGTGATAGAGCTCTGCAAGAGAGTGGATATATAGACTAAAAATAGAGGCAATATGCTGACAACAAATGATGCCTTTATTTTATCGTCAGGGAAACCTAATCTCTGGAGAAGAGGTAAATGTATATTCAAACCACAGTGCTGAATTATAATCTGATATATGTACTGTGACAGAATGTTAAGCTCAGTATAGATCAGAATGATGACCCAAAACAAGTAACTTGGGCCATAGTTCACACAAAGAGCATATAAGAAAAGTGCCCCAAGGTAAACCATGGATAGCAAACTAAAATTCCACAAGAAAACCAGAACAAAACAGCAATAGCAAACATAATCATAATTACTTCGCATCTGATACCATATATACCGAAAGATCACACCAATTGGCATGCTTGATTTCACTTTAGTCCCTGAGATATCTGAAAATGAATCTGTTCTCAGTTGCCCATCTTGAGTTTCGCTCTGACTTTCAACAACATCATATATGTCACCTTCTGCAGCACGCTCATTGGTGTGTGGTTCATCTGGATCAATGTTCAAGAAGCTAACAATATTTGTGACTGCTTGGTTTCCAAATGACTGAACTTGGGAGACACCATCACCAATCAATTGTACAGCTGATTTTAGTGGGTTTTCCTTATGTTGTCCCCTGGCCTTCTCCCATTTGGATAAATTATAATTAACTTTGTCATCACTCTCCTCAAGCTCAATGATCTCAGGTGTCGAACCTAGGGAATTTCTAATATTATCAGTGAGCACAAATTCATCACTTCTCCCCCTGATTGGTGATCTCAGAGTATCAGATGAGCCCTGGAACATCAGATTTCTCATGTTCTTCTGTGTATCTGTTACAGAAAATTCAAAGGACCGTACTGACTCTGTGCTACCAATATTATCTTGCTTTGTTGGTGATCCAGTCTGATTATCCTCATGTGGGATATTAGCATCGCTATAAAGCTTAGTATTCCTCCTCCGCCTCAGGCCCTCGTTGTGAGACGTATCGTTCATTGGTGTGAAAGAGTTCATTCTGTTAAGCTGACTTTGTAAATTGTACATCTCAGACTTCATCCTCTCCACTTGCATGTTTCGTTGACGTTTATGCTCCTCAGACCTGCGAAGATGCTGCAGCTGCTCGGTTTTCTTTAAAGCTTTTTTTTCCTGCTCTCGAACCATAGCACCGATTTGCTCTGCTTCAAGATATCTTGACACATAATCAAACTCACCAGAGCTAAAGATGTATGACTGAACAGCCACCAATAGGAATATCACTATTTCAACAAAAGCCGACCTTGATGTTATCTTAAAACCATAGTCATACTTGTAGAATCCAATTATTTCATAAAGGTAGTCAATTTGATCACATGTGCCAGAGCTAAATTGCCCGACGTAAGGAGATTGGTAGGCAAGTGACAGAACAATGAGAGTGAAATTATAGATCCGTAGATACTTGAAAATCTTATTTTTCTTCTTCAATATTTCAAGTCTCATTCTAAAGAAAACCAGAGCAAATCCAAGGTAACCAAGGTGCAGAACATCATACTCTAGAGTACCGGTGATAGCAATTAATGCCAAAACTATGTCTAATAAATGGCAATAAGCATAAAGCCGTACATAGTCAAGGAATGTCCAAAAGCTTTTTGTTTCCAGTGAGAGGTCCCTCCAAACTACTACATTTTTCCTTTGGGACATCATCTGACGATATGTATCTGAGTCTGAGAAGACTGAGAAGCGATCAGAGCGAAGCTTAAAAGAGGAAAATATAAACACAACATAGTAGCTAATCAGCATTCGAGGGTCATCGGCAATTATCCCTGCATCATGTAATTGTAGAAATAGTCAGTAAATGTTCTGATTTAAGTTGAACTATACATTTAATAGCGTTGAGTTACAGCAAAGAACGTCCCAATGACATACCGAGCCAGCACTTTGAACAGTACTCAAAGAAAATGCTTGAATTCTTCCAGCATTCACGGCAATGGACTTCAATGTCATTGATATCATGAAACCAAGGCATCACATCGTTCCAAAGAGCAAAATATTCAAGTATTAAGACAGAAGCAAATAGAAATACAAAAAGGGGCCACAATTTCTGGATCAGATCTCTGTTCATAATAATGCAGACTACGAGGCACATGATATAGAAGATTGATACAACATTCAACAATGTAAAGCTTGCCAATAATAACACAACCATGTTAATTTCCAGACCTCTCAGTTTGAAAAGATTTTCTATCCAGAACTTCATGTAACATTTGAATGTTATCTTCTGAATTTCGAATCTTTCTCTTTTCAGAGAAATAACTCTTCTCTTATCCCACTTGTGGCTTTCTTTTGACAATCCCCAAATCTTTGCAAATGAGTATCTTTTGTCCTCATCAGAGCCTTTGATGGCATTACCGACATACTCTGATTTCTGGCCAGTGTTGCATGGACCCAGAGATGAACTTGAGCTGCTACCTATAAGGCCTTGAACTTTTAAAAACAACGAAGTAAACCTATTTGATGAATGTTCTTTGTTGCTTCTCACAGGACTATAAGGTGGATTGGATGAGATAAACAGCTGGCAGGGCTCTTCCCATTTACCATTATGTACCAGAGATGTTGGCATCAAATCTAACCAATGGAAAACAATGTACTGAATGGTACAGGCCACAATCACCAAAACTTTTCCCCTAAGCCCATATTCAACACCCCAAAACCCAGAATCATAATATTTCAGACCAAGAAACACAGACAAGCCATAGAACTGCTGATCAGGACACATTTGTGCAGGTTTGCACACCATTTGAAAAAGATATTCAGATGCAGCAAGTAAACCAGTGTACACAAGGTAAACCTTTGAAGGAATTCGAGAAACTTTTGGTAATGTACATAACACAATGAGGCCTAACAGGTAAATTAGGCCAGATAAACTGATGGATGATAGGCTAGCATAAAAGACACTGACTGATAATATCTTATCGCTGTGCCAAATTAGAGATCTTCTTAGAAACCCCAGAAATCCAGATTCCGAAGCATCAGATACACCAAAGTTCTTGTCATTATTTTGTCTTCGTTCATAGCTGTAAAGTTGCATTACTACTAGAACGGCCAATGATTGCCAAACATTTTCCAACAAAGAAGCTTCAGGATCAAATCCCAGATCAGGATATAGTTTAACAAACTTTGAGACTGATTCTGCAAATATCGGTGAAACACTCAGGCTGTAGGTAAAGATAAAAACCACCGCAGCATATACTTTTAGTGGAAACCACAGTCGCCTTTTTGTCTTTTCCACAAGCTGCCTTCCAATTATCCAAAATAGAAGGAAAAACAGGTAACCACATGATATATAATTAGGGGTCACCAGGTATAGAGTCAAAAGAATTGTCAGGAAAGCCACATAAGTTCCATATGAACGGTACACTAACAGAAATTTCTGGCCAATTTCACTGAGATACGATGCAATTTTTTTCTCTGCAAAACAAAAGAAAAAGTAAATAAAATGTTATAGGTTTTCTAAAAAATGGGATCCAAATCTGCATGTAATTAAACCTCCCAACCCCAAAGATAAAAGGCTGGCACCTAAGGTTCTCAAAATACATCTTGTTTGGATTTGTGCTTGTATGAAATATTAAACCCAACAGGCCAAGAAATAAAACAAAGAAAGGCATTATAGACACACTCCACTGTAGCGAACAATAAATTAAATTTTTATTTTTTAAAACAAAAGAATAGGTAAATGCAGCTGAAACATAAACATCTTTGGATTCGAGAAAAATAAACATCTTCCAAAACAAATGAGAGGAATACCCCAAGGGAGACCCCTGAGCTGCAGGTGCGGCGCCAAGGGTTCAAACCCTGGGTGGGAGCACTCTGGCCAGTGGCCTTTGCCACTGCGCCGTGAGCCCCTTCGCCATCTTCCAAAATTTCAATAAATGTTTTCTTCAAAAATATGGTGCCTCTACAAGGCTAATATAGACTCACTTTTTCAGGGTACTTAAGAAATGAAAAACCAATTAATAGATATTACAAAATGAATGAACTACGGCCCACCGCGCCCACCACGTGCAGTGCCTGGCATGGTATGCTGGCAGCCCCATGTGCGGGCGTGAATGTAACTTAAGTACCCCTGTTTGGGGACGTGTGGGTGTGGGGTGTTGTTGGGCTACTTTGGCCTCTCTCTCTCTCTCTCTCTCTCTCTCTCTCTCTCTCTCTCTCTCTTTCTATCTTAATGCAATGATATGCAGTTCTCCTGCATATTCAAGAAAAAAAAATATAAATGAATGAACAACAGGAAGAGTTCCAATGTGATAAAAGTTTTATACGAGAAATACATTAATCCACCCAGAAACATACTACTACACCACTAAAATCAGCACTGCAGGAAAGAACTCTCACCACCAGGTACAGGATTAATGGCCGAAGGATAGTATTTGAGGAACTTTAATCCTAGATGAACAATACATGTTACAGGCTTTACTTTATCAATAAAAAGAGTCAAATGTTCACAATGATGAGGTTATACCATGTGAATTACGACAAGCTTCGTCATCTCGCGAACTATAAACTGATAGTAGAACTGATTTGTTCAAACCAGCCTTAAGAATTGTGAATCCGACAGGTGGACAAGGTGTATGCCGAAGAATCGCTGATAGTGAAAAGAGCATCTTAAAACCATGACTATGCACAGCGCAGAAGCACACTATCGAACCTATCTCTATGAAGTCCTTTGTTGTAGCATTATTTGAGAGACCTGCAAGATGTATTAGGAAGTACATTAGGATAGTAAATTGATTATTCACTTCAGAAAGAACAGCGTGTCAATTTTTATATACATGGTTCATCATAGAGCACATATAAATATATAATCACTTGATTAGAAAGAAAACTAACAGACACATAAAACAACCGGAGTGAACAATCTAGAAAAGGCAATGCCTGGCACTCTGAACGAACAAGCAACCAACTTTACCCAGCCTGGTATTCCAGCTGCGGTGCAACAGACGCCTGGGGGTCTGGATCGAAGAGCATTCATCAGTAACCTCACCAAGAGGACAGCGGCTGTTGGCGCAACCACCGGCCTTCCAGAAGCGACATCCAAAAGTCCCATCTACCATCCCTGTACCACGCAGGAGCAGGAGAATTGCTGGGCTGGGCGCTGAACTCTCTGGGCCACCAAATGATGGGGACTCGCAAGACAGTCATTCGCTCGGTCGGCACTGAGCTCGAACAGGACTATGTTGATCAGCGGGTATTGGACGATTATGCCAAGGTCTTCAGTCAGGACCTTTCGGCTACCATTGTATTCAATAGTACCCCCACGCCCCCCCCCCCCCCCCCCCCCCCCCCACCCCCCCCCCCCCCCCCCCCCCCCCCC